>JAMXBC010000002.1:49065285-49706535 GCA_024138005.1 Lumnitzera racemosa
TAAAAACTTAAGTTTTTAATTAAGTTTACCTATTTTGTATATATAAGTCGAATGAACCAAATATATATATATATATATAAAATTAGCCTTTCACTAGCTATTTTCTATTAAGGCACTAAATCATCTTTCTAATCATATTCCAATTGTTTTACTCTTTCTCTCTCTCTCTCCTAATTATTTATTTAATATTCATATCCTTCATTCAGGTTTTTATTCTAATAAAAAAGTTTATTTGAAAAACTATATATATAAGTTTATACTATTAATAATTCAAAATGATTTGAAATATTTTGTTTACTTCAATTCATTGTTTTTCTCAAAAAAAAAAAAGCAATTATAGAAAAAATTTAGTGTCGAATCTGTTTCTCTTTCTTTCGTAAATGTTAGATTATAAATTAAGGATTTTTTTTATGGAAAAAGAACTTGATTTCTTCATTTATGTATTTCTATCATATATTTTAAGTATTTTATAACTACTATAAGCATATTTAGAGTTTTTTAAGGCTATTTTACATAAGTTGTACAAACTTATGTTTCTACGTTTCGATTTTACATTCAATTATAGAAAGTCCGGGCTTATAAGAAGAAGCTTAAAAGCTTATTTATCATAACTAGATTAGGCGATCCACACATATGTGTAAACCTATTCATACATCAAGATCATTCGTAGCTAGATTCCAATACAATAGCTAGTGTATTCCTCAACATGGTAAGAGATGGTCCAGATACAAAAATTTCTTCGCTATGTAATGTTGTCAATTGAGAATTTGGATACTTAGTAACCAATAGAATGATATAGTCAACTAAGATGTAGGCTATTGAGGTCGTTTCCAGAAATTAAGAGAAATTATATGATGATCTTTCGAGGTTGCCCAATGCAATAAAGATTAGCAACCTTAGAAATAAAGGTTAATTAGGGTTGGAATAGATCAAGTGAATCGATGGTATCACACTTGAAGTTGGTTTTTTAGGTATTTGGCCCATGTGTAGAAGCATGGAACTTTTACAACCTGTTTTTAGCATCAATAACTTGTTCTTGTATAGATAATGACTTAGATCATTTGGCTAATTATGATGATTAGATCTACCCAAGCAAGGCAGTTACACTAGGATGAGGGGAGTAACATGATAGTAGTGCTAGGGTTGACATGCTAATGATACTTCAGGCCATCTTAGGTCAAGGGATCATTCAATCATCTATATGTAGACATGCTGTTAGGTACTCTTTTGAGCTTATTTGAGACGTTGTTAAAGGAGATTGTGGGGTTGTTCGGTACAGATGTAAGTATCATGTGCATGCCGTATGTGAAGTCACATTACACATGACTAAGGAAATTACTTAAGTGACTCGCACGGGATGATCAGAAGAGAAGTGTAGGGAGGAGGAGTAGACGATCTTAGTAAGGCTCTAATGCATATGGTGATAGGTAGAGGAGAGCGATGGCATTAAACTCCAAGATTGATCAAGAACGAGATAGTGTTCTTGATGTGCTTAAGTGTTTAATCTTTGAGGCAAAGTTCCAGCAGAATAACGGCATTAATTGGGGGAGAGGGGGGGGGGGGTTTCTCTTATTCAAATGAGGATGTGAATAGGGTATTTATCAGAAAGGGTAATTGATCACATCCATCAGATCATGACGATCATCAATGGTTAAGATCGAGGCCTCTTATTAATGGATCTTAAGTGGGCTATTTTCATGGGTTTAAGCCTAGGTAAAGGCTTATTCATGTATGAGCCAAACCAAGAAATGTTAGATCGGATTGACCGATTCAATGGGCCCTATTCTTAGCCTACCATGCTAAGTCTCCCTTAATCATCCTGATAATTTATGAGCTTAGCTCCTCAGACCCTATCACCTTAGCCCGAGAAGTTAAATCCATTTAATCATTGGGCTTAAAAAGCCCAATATTAAATTTGGCCTTCTCAATTTTGCCTCTTGACCAAAGTCTTTTGGATGAAGTTAAAGGGGTTTAGGCATCGAGTGAGCCTTTTAGATAACTCAAGTGCATGTGAGCTATTAAACAGCTGCGTTGAGGCTAAATTAATTTAAGATTTGTCTTAGTGTGCAAATCTGCAGCACCTCTTTTATGTGTCATGCCTCAATTAGATTAGGTTGTATGTTGCTCTTAAGGCAACACTTTGAAATAAGTCTTTCTTTAAGTTGTCTCTTCTTGAGCTGATTTGTCTCTTCAATTTGATCCATATGACTTATTGACTCCCTTGAGTTGAATTTGTATGCTAAGCTCACATTAGTGATCTCATTGGGTTGACTGTACATATCTATGCTATCTTGATCTTCTCCTCATGCAAGGGCACTCTTCTTGTAAGGTTTCCATATATCATATAAACGCTTTGTGTTAACCAAAATTTATTTGTTGCGCTATGACTGGTAAGCATAGTAGTCTCACTAGTTGGTTAGTGAGTAAGGGTTAAGGGGACAGCGTCCCTTGCAAGGTTTCAGAGGCAACGCCTTGAAAGCTAAATGAATTTTCAAATCTCTATTTAGAAAACTCCTTTAAAAATATTTCAAGAAAACATCCTTATCAACAAAATGGACCTATGTGATTGTCTTCACAAGTTAGCTAGCTTCTTCCCCTTAAACATGTTTGCACTATACTCATTTTTTTATATTTCAAAATGGATAAATCTCTTCTAACAATTGTAAGAGGATATCTCCTCTTCTTCTTCTTCTTCTTCTTTTTTTTTTCATAACCTAGAGTAGCAGGAGATCTTTTTTTTCCATTTGTGTACCTTACTTCAATTAAGTAAAAGACTAGAATGGGATATACTAATTTTTCCTTTCTTTTTTCTTTTATTTCCTCTTCCCCCATCATAATGTTGACAGGTGTCAATTTTTACTTTTTCTCTGCATCTTTTGTTGTCTCTAAAGGGGACAATCACTTAAAATGTAACAGCCATTTCAAAAAGAAAAATCACTTACAGCTTCTTCTTCCTTTTAACCGAAGCACATGTTCTCTTCTTTTTCCCTCCATCTCACCTTCTTTCTTTTACAATAAATAGAGGATTTGTACTCATCACTATCCTCCTCTAACACATCCTTTCTTGTTGTCGTGCAAGGCATTGCTAGTGCTCCAAAACTTAGCTCCGTAACCAGTATATGAAGCTTAGTAGGCTTCTTCCTCTTTGCAATCGTTGATGAAGAAGTCCTTAAAAAATAAGAAGTTGAATTTGACAAAGCTGTTGAAAGACCAATAAGAGGCCTCTAAAGCCGGAGATAGAATGGCGATGATGGGGAGGAAGAGCACGACAGCTTCGTGATGGAGAGAAGATAGGTGACTTTGAAACTACAACCAAACAATACATGTTCCAATTTGGAAAATTTAAGTTTTTGTTATGATTTTATTTCAATTCAATGTGGATTCAAAATTAGTGTTTGTATTCCCCTAATCTCTACAAGGGCATAACAATAGGCTAAGTACAGCAGTTATACATCTCCAGACACCAATAAATTCTAACTCCATCTTGTTGTGCTGCAGATACAATTGCTAAGAGAGAGATTGACATAGAGATAGAAGCAATCAATCTATTGCTAAATCATAATAAAGAATCTGAAGTTATACTTAGAAATGTCTCTAAGTTTGGAGCTACATTACCAAGACAAAATCATTTTGTTCTCAGCATTCAATATCGATCTCAACCATCCGTTCTTCGCTTCTTCCGTTAATTTCATCTACAGCGACTACCTCTCATCTTTTCAAATTGACAATGCAGTGAGGGAAGCATCACTTTCGGTAGAGTGTGATGCCATTGATTTGGAACCTAGAGATCATATTATGTCCTTTGATTACCTTATGGAGAAGGAAGCATTGATATTTGGTACTTCTGGAAAATGAGGTATGTTAGTTGAAAGGCACCACAACAAAGCGAACTGGAAAGATACAAAGAAAAGGCTAGCAAAGTTCGAGCAGCTACCAAATAGATATGACACACTGCTCAATCTTACTCAGCCAACAATCCACTGAATATGATACATCGATCCAAATTTTAGGGCCACTCATCACTACTCCTTGCTAAATGAAATAGATAAGAGTTGAATGATAACAAAAACACTAAGGTTGCTCAAAGTAGATAATTCTATATTGAAAGTTGAATGTTTGTGTACAAGAAAAGTAGGGGTTTATATACTTGTAAGCCCCAAAACTAGTAATCCGAGGTTTCGATCGGTTGAAAAACCCGATCGAGCCTAAATTATAAAGTAAAACTCGAAATATTAGTAAACTGATCTCGTAAGTTTGAATTTAAGAAAATAAGTAATAAAATAGGAGACAAATTTTTTTTTAAATTTTAAGTATATACCTCGTTATTTACCGAAAATGCGTAAAATACATTCCGATACTTAACAAATCGCTAGAAATAAATTATATGTATACTAAAAATTATAAAATAACCTAAAAAATATTTAGGAATATTTATTTGTACTATATATGAATTTACATGTAGGTGTAAATACGTGTAATTACTTAAAATACGCGAAATGTGCTAAAATAATACTAAATACTTAAAGAAAATTCATAATTAATTAATTAAAAATCAAGAAAAATCATAAAAAATCAAGAATGATCCAAATCAGGTCGTGGCAGGTTAGAATCCACAAAATCAAAATTCACCAATTAAAATTAGACAACAAAAGCCAAAAATCAAGAAAATTGGGCAAAGTCATGTCTAATTAATACACAATAATTACACTAAAGCTCTATAAATAGCAAGAAAAATTCAGAAGCTCATTTGGACAGTTAGAAATCATAGAAAATTAAGGAGAGTCGAAAATTGAGAGAAAAACCAAAGAAAAAAAAAAGAAAAGGAAAATTGTGCAGTTAGGGCTACAAAGGAGAACCTAAATCCAACTGGCAATTGGGGTTGGATGGCCACCACCACCACACGGTGGTGGCAACGCCCAGGTGGGCTGACACACCCATGGCCACCGGCGGTGGCCAAAGCCACCCAGATCGGTGAGTCCGATTTCCAGCCCGATTCTTGTGTAATTTTTGTAAAAATAGTAAATATTCTTAGAAAATTATGAAACTTGTTATTCTGAAATATTTTTGTATGTAGTTTTTAGAAAAAATATTATTTTGATGAAAATATATCTCATGATATAGGGTCCTTAAGAAATCGTGCAAAACCGAGCATGTTTCGGTTTAGAAATAAATGACCTTAGAAGTGTAGTTTTGAACCCAAAATTTTTGTGTAGATTACTTAGATGATATAGAACAGTTCTATGAAGCCCGTTTTCAAAAATTAATTTTCGAAATTTTTAGATAATTTTTAGGCCCTAAAATGAGGCATAAAATGGGTAATTTAGGGTTAATTAAGTAATTAAATGATTAATTACTGATTTAGTGAATAATTATATGTTTTAGGATGTTGAAATTTGATGGAGTATGATACTTGTAGCATTTAGGGTGTTAGATGTAATTATTAGGTTAATTATGTAGTAAATGATTAATAAGGAAAAATAGTTAACTTTAAGTTAATTTTGTTATTAGGGAAATTAGGAGTAAAATATGATTTAGGATGAATTTAGATATTTTGAAATGATAATTTTTGTTTAGGGATAGTAATTAAAGTGATAGAAATATTAGAAATGCATTATGTACATAATAGGCAATAATGTATAATATGTAATTTTTGAAAATATAATAAAGAGAAAATATTAGGATAAAAATTGATATTATATAAATAATAAGGATATATAATAAATCTGATAAGAAACTTGAATTTATGTAATTATATGAAAAATGTAAAAATTTCTCACATCAGGAGTAAATTTGGTACACTAATAAGGATATAAGTATACCGGATGAAATAAAATACTGACTAGGGGTAATAATGATATTTAGGAGATTGGGAAGTAATGTGATTAATTTCACATTATGAGTTGAAACGAATTTTTACGGTTGGAATATAAAACATTACTTAGAAATCGAACTAGAACCTAATTTAGAAATCGATGTGGAAACCGAACTCGAACCCAAACCTGACCCCAAACCTAGAATAATTATCAAAGACTTAAGACCTAGATAATTAGGCATATTAAACCCTAAATAAAACCTAACAATAAGCGTTATAGGATAAAATGAACCTATAATAGTTATATGAAAAACTGAAACCACATTTGATATAGAGATGATCGGCGATGGCCTGAGCAAATTGAACCTCAAGTGAGTGAACGAGGAGTCGAGGTAAGTTGGGATTAATACAATGCTGTATTTTGGGAGGCTTGAGATTATGTTTGGTTGTGCTTGTTAGATAGTTGGATGTGTGCATGTGCTTGATTATAGGTAATGCTATGATTCTGTTTGTTACTCTAGCATGTATTGTATGATTTGCATGAAATGATTGATCACCATAAACTGGACTTAATCAAATATATGACCAGTAATCATAATCGGACATGCATGGCAACCCGTTAGGGGAACTTAGGACTCTCCGGCCAAATACCGACCCCTTCGAAAGGGATAACGCAGGATTGCAAAATGGTCCCTTCTTTATCCTCAGTCGAACTAAGTGACAAGAGAGGAGGTCGCGGCGAGGGTGAAGATAGTGGTTCGAAGGTAGTCGCGGGAGGAGCAAGGTCTCCATTACACAAGCCTGAGTTTGGTCATGAGTTGTTGTATTGACGGAAACTCCTCAACCCGGATTAGAGCGAGCGTAATTTCTCTAATCTCACAACTGGCGGGACAACGTCATACAATGGCATTTGCTTGCACATGCATTGCACCAAATAAGTGATTGAAAACCTTGTTGTGTGTATAGTATAGTTTTAAGTCCTCCATCCTAACTTACTAAGTTATGGTTGCTCACATCCCTATAGACGTCGTGCAAGTGTTGGCTAAGAAGTGGCAAAAAATTACTCTGAAGCTAGCAACTGCTAGATCCTAAGGAGTGAGGAAAAATATTTGAAGAACACACATATATTCTTAAGGTCTAAGTTTTATTTTAGAATTTTTTTTTCATTTTTGAAGGATGTAATAACTGAATTATAGTATATATATATAAATTTTCTCACTTTCTTAGATAAATGCTTTATCTAAATTACAAACTGTTTACTTCAAAGCGGGTTAGTCGTGGACACCTTGTGTAGATCAGGTCTAAGATAGTAGTTGTAAGGCCAACTTCTATCTTAGAATAGTTTACATGGCGGGGCTGTTACGACTCTGCCGTTTTGGGGCGTGACAATACTTGCCCACTAAGGTTATTTTATACTTATAAAAAGACAAAAAAATATTTTACAATTATGTTATATGAATCATATCAAAAAGGGGTAAAAAGGATAAACAATATTTAGTACGGAAACGAAAGAATCATTCTGGAACATTATGTCAGAAGCACGTATCGCTTGATGCTGTATGTCAGGAGTATGATATAACATAAGCAAAAATAGGAAGTGCTGGTAGTCAGGGGATGACTTGATTTAGATCAGGTTGAGAGCCAATTAGCCTAGCAAAAGGGTCAGGTATCTTAAAGTCAAACGCTATTAGATCAAGTCGAGAGCTTAGTTCGGCTAGTTCTAGACTATCTTCTAGATTAGGACTTCATTGTTGAGCAAGAGCATGTTGGACACACGTGAGGATTTGACAGATAGGTCAGCTAGAGGTCGAATTGGGAAAGGAGTCCCCGTTTCGACTATGACATAGAATTAGTATTTTCCATGCGAGCTCTTACAATTTTCTAGCTCAACTTCTTGTAATCGGTTTAAGAGGTTGATTCCTATCATTTCCTAAATGAGTCTTTATTGCCCCCAATGGTAATAAGTTTTAAACTAGCTCCTAATTATGATTTTTGTTTTCTTTGGGTACGTTTCTCATGATAAGAATCAAAACCAAGTTACCATCCAAGTGGTAGGAAATAAAGTGGAGAAAAGCATACCTTATGCAGGAGACTTCACTTTAGGAAATAGATCCTTTAGAGTCAATTTCAATAAAATTACAAATCAATAATGGAAATTATCTAGATTTTTAAAATATCTTATGATGTCATCTTTTTGGATGTCACCCCAACTATTAATTACATATGACTACTTCTTAAAGGGATAACTTTAAGAAAATTTTAAGTAACTTTAAAGGATTTAAATCCTTCATTTGAATGCCATGCTTGTTAAGCAAAGGACTTCATCCAAATGCCATCACTATATGTAGCATATCATGTAAAGGATTTCACAAGAATTCTCATTTTGTCCATTCGAGCAATGAAGATAATATTTGAACAACGTGGAGATCATCTAAATAAAGTACTTGCTTAAGTTTATAGTACATTCTTTCATTTTAGTTTATTTACTGTTTTGTCGTTGTTAATAAGTTTGGGTTAAATTACATTTTAGGGCTTTTTTTAAGTTTGAATTCATAAGGTTTTTCTAATCTTGTCCCTTTTCATGATAATGAATTTCTAAGAGAGATTTCTCTTAATTTCATAGTTCTTATCAATCTCGTAGAGCTTTTGGTAAATAACCCTTGATAAGAATGATGAATCATATCGATCTTCCATTAACAATCTTGATTGTTTTATAAATGCATTCATGCGTCATATACAATTCTCAAGGAAACTATATCTTCTAGTGTCTTTCTTTAAGTTTGTATAAGTGTAGGGTCATCAATAAAACAACATATTTCAAACATTCCTTTTGTCTTAACTTGAAAAATATTTATGTTGAGATTAAGACTAAAGACTAGGAGATGTTTATTATGTCTTCTATATATGTTATTAAGTGCAATATGTGGAGTACAAGATGATTATAGAAATCCTAAAATTCAATTAGAGGAAATTGTGTGAATCATTATACTATTATTGTTACCATTAAGCTCTAGTTTAAGAGCAATCAATAGCCAAGTCAATAGGTGACTCATGGGCTCTTCCATCACTAGGTTAAAAAGCTCATAGTCATAGTTATGTTGATTTGATATTTGCTATCTTAACCTTATAAATCACTATTAATACTCTCCAAGGTTCTATGTGAAACTTTTTTCACATAAAGTATCACACTATACCCATTAAATACGTAAGGTCTTCGTTGGAAGACCTTGCAATTAGATAGTTCTTCCCTCCTTTTTTTTTTTTTTTGGGTGTTATGTAGCTAATTCCTACCACTTTTTACCTATTAGTCATCTAAGAAGTATATTATGAGTTGCACCTAGATAAAATTCCCTATCCTCTTTAGACCTTCTTTTGTAAATTGAGTTAAAGTAGGCCTACTAACTTCTACCTTGGTTCATCCTTGAATCGTGCACTTATTAATGTCATTTCAGTAACCATTTGTGATGCTTCAATCATAAAGATGTTAATAACCAAGTTGGTATGTGACTAGTGAAGTGATCATAGATGCATTGCCCAATTATAGGAAGACTTCTTAAATTACAACTCGAACCTTAAGCCAAGGGCTAAAAGAGAGGAAGTATTTGAAGACAACAAGGGCCAAAGATATTCATCATATTAAAATCGAGAAATTGATCCCTATCAACTTTCGAACCTACTATTGACTGGGAGAGTTTCCAGAAGAAGGATTCAAGAAAAGCAAAGAATAACTACTAGTGAAAGAGCTACTATTAGGAGAACTAGAGCACCTAGGCAAGCAAACAAGAGACCGAAAGCGATTTACTAGAGTGACCGGCTAAATAGGAGAGATGCAAGCAATAAATCAAAGTTGCAATTAAATTTAAGAAGGAAATTACTTTCGAAGCGCTTAAGCAAAAAGATAGTGTCACGAACAAGCAAGAAAGAGTTTTTGTCTAAATAATGACTTCGTTCATTTTAGTTTACTCTTCTTATTTATGGGTTTGTCTTAGATTTTATTTAGATTAATTAGCTTCTTGAAATTCATTATTAGTTAAGAATTTCCATAAACTAAACCAAAGTGGTTCACTGGGTTGAAGTGAGGGGTGCAATCGACTTACGGGCGATCTACCTAGTTACGAGCTTCTTCTTCTTCTTTTTTTTTTCCTTGCTATTGTTTTACGCAAATTTCTCTAAACAATTGATCTAGGATTATTCTAATACATTCATACTTCTAATATTGTGAATTCATCTTATTTACATATTAACGATTTGCTCTATCTCTATTCCAATTCGATTTCCTAAAGCTCATTCATAATTGAAATCCATAGGAAACCTTAAATCAATTATAAGTACAAACCCTCGATATTTGTGTTGTTTTATACTTTATTCCCATTTTTACCTAATATTGATCAAATTAGATTCTATTGCAAAACCCTAACTCATTTTTCAATATAAACCTTAATTTATGGATCACTCTATGGTTTTTTTTCCCGAGGAATCTAATTAATTGATTGATTTCTCTTTGTTATAAATCTCTCCAAGGTTTTTAGGGTTTTCTCTATTTTAACTAATGTCATGTATTAATTATTATATTTGCTATTTCTCAATCTTTTAATTTTATCTAAAAGTTTCATTATTTATGAAAAACTAATCCAAGTTAGAAGTTTACTTCTTATTATGTCTTTCCCCTTTCCTATCATAGAAAGAGAATTCTTGCTGTAGTAGCTTATAAAGGAAAAAGATGTAGATGTATCCATTTATAGACACAGTGGATGGTTATCCTTAAAACCATTTCCTATTTTTTTTTTAAGAATTTTTTTTTAATTTTAAATGAAAATAAAGCCGGTAGAAGTTTGTGGCTTTGCTCCATAACACTCTCAACATCTTTGTCGCTCAGAAAATTTGCTTGCTTTGCCAGCTCTCACTCCCTCTCTTTTACAATCTATCTATTAGGGGAAAGTGATGGCTACATTTGATTCCATTCCAACGTAATACACATACTTTATAGATATATATATATACACGCTTAGAAGTCCTCTATGCAGATGAAATTTCCCCTAAGAACCTAATGAATCGAAATTGAAAAAGAAGAAGGGCAATGAGGATTTAGAAGAGAAAAAAAAAAAAAATCAGAAAAAATCACAGGCAAAGGAAGAACTTAGCGAGGGTGATTACTGGGGTATGTCGCACCCAATACAGGGTTTCATCTTTCTTCTTGCCTAATATTATCAAATTTGAGATCTATTCTCATTTTGATTTTTCTCTTTTTCTTTTTCATTTGTTGTTAATTTTATTTTTATTCACATAAGATGTACTTCCTTACAATTTTTCTTTGCATTTTCTTTTTTATTCTTCAAAGTTTTCTTTTGTCTTCATATTTATTTTGGGAAAGGACAACATATGTTCTTCTTTTCTTCACTTTAATAAGTTTTATTTAAATTTTCCTTTTTTTTTTTCCCTCTTAATTAACGGCAGTAACTTTTCTTTTTTCACTAATTTTATAAAACATGGTACCCAGTAAAAATACAAGTATCCAAAATGAAAATATGCAATAACACAGCAACCTATGCATAATTTACCCTTTTATTTATTTAATCATCGTGTTTTCATTTTATTAATTATTTCAGGACTGTTTCAGGTTTTTTTTTTTTTTTAATCGTTGAACAAGTGCCTCAAACACTCTTTAAATGAACGATGTAGATAGTTGGGCCCCACGGGAGACGCTGACGCGAGATGGACAAATTTACCGCTAACGTAAACGTTTATATCCGTAATCCTTGAAAAACACTGACATTTAAGTTTTATCGAAGTGGTTCTGTAAATATCTTATAATAAATTTATTTTCATGTTGTAAGCTAAATCTGATTTATGGATTTTAAATCTAATAATAATATGGGTGTGACTCTTTAGATTAAGGTGATAGGATTTGGAAAATCAAAATCATAAAAATTTAGGGATAGATCTAAAAAAATTTGGTACGATAAGTTTAGAGTAGAGCATGTTAAATTAGTTTACTTGATCTAATATTTTTTAATTTAGCTTATACTAAATAAAATAAAAATTTTTATTTAATCTTAAATTTATAAAAAAACCCATCTGATACTCGTATATATAAAAAGCTTTAATCTTAACCGTCGATCAACGTTATAAACAACATCATAATTTAACGGATCGAATTCACTCGGTATCTTTTATAAATATCCTATTCATTCATCAAAGGGACGAAAGCAAATTCCAACTGAAGATTATTACTTTATTGAAATTCTGTTTAAAAAAATAAAAATATGCAAATCTTGAGGTATTGTGAAATCTAATGTCGTTATCCTCTTTACCTGGCATTTGACATATTAAATCCTATTAAAATTACTTACCCTTTCTTCCTATGTTATCTCACTTAATTATTCCTTACATATAAATCAAATCATATTCTAAATCACATATTACAAGCTACGATACGTAGCATGCAGAGGATTACTTTTGGATATCCAACCACACATTTCAATAACAATGGTATTGGTTGTTAAAACTGCACTTCTTTTACAGACACAAATGGTCAACACCAACCCTCAGCTTTCAAAATATCTCTCTTCTCTCACCTTTTCCAACGAGAAAATTAACTGCTGCTTTTGGCATGTCATACCGTACCTACCTCTTGCGTACAATTTTTATACATGTTAACTTTTTGAAGAGAGTTCAAGAATGGTATGCGGACACGACATTCCAGATAAATTCTCCTTTTTAAAATCTTTTTTTTCCCCAGCTTTGCAACATCTCGTATAATCAAATGAGGGGAAATTTACAACTGGCATTCGCAATCTCTTTCCTTTCATTAGAATAATCGAAATTAGAAAATACGTAATACAGATGAACAGTAAGGATAAGGTGCAATGAACAAGATTGCTTATTTTGCACTTGTCTACCGGTAAACATTATTAATCGAAATCGTTTTCTCATTGTGTTTTCTTTTTTCTTTTTTTTTCAATTAAAATAATAATGATCTGTCCATGTTTATCGTTCAGTTGAATAAGCATCATTTAGGAACTTGGAACAAGGCACCTAGGTGGGATTGTGACAGGAAAGTAAATTACTTGTCCGACGAATATACTCCAATTTGTCACATGCTGCAACCGTACAAATCCAAGGATTTTGTTTTTCCCCTCTCTCCCTTGGCTAAACAAAAGCAGGGATTTGTTTATATAAAAAAAATTCTCGAAGAGAAAAATTAGTGAACATCCATACGATAAACATGGACACAGATCATCATTATTAAGATTGGTGAACATACATACGCCACTTAAATTAGAATTCGACGATTTCTATCTTACTTTTAAATTTATATCAATTAGATTCAAAGAATCTTATAAAGGGATAAAATGGATTTGAAATATACATATTTACTTAATTGTTTAGTAATATACATTTACAATATGTGTACCTTAAAATATTCAAGAACAAAACTTGTGAGAAAGTTGATTTTAAGAAGGAAGATATGCTAGTTGTAACTTTCTAAATAAATAGTTAACGAACAATGATAGATTCTTGATTATAGATAAGGTACTAACTTACTAATAATATATGTCCTTTTTAATTTAATCCGAATCGATTATATGATTGAATAACATAAGTACTACTTAATTATATAAACTCGAAGCATCGGATAAAAATGGAACTCTATCACACCTATTAACTCTTTGGAAGAGAAAGTAGGCTCCTTATTTTTGGCAAAATAAACTGATTATAAAATATATCTTACTAATAATATGGGACCTTTTTAATTTGATCCGAATTGATTATACGATTGAATAACATAAATGTTACTTAATTATATATACTCGGAGCAAAAGATAAAAAGGAAATTCTATCACACCTACTAACTCTTAGGATGAGAAGTAGGCTCCTTGTTTTTGATAAAATAAGCTGATTATAAAATATACTGAAATTATCCATAATATATATATATATATATATCAATTTCCTCTATTTTGGGAGTTTAAAAAGAAAAAGTATAAATTTCATCGTTATTTAATTAAATAAGTAGTACTCACTCGATAATATAGATATATCTCTTTATTTAAATCTAAAAACATATTTGATATTTTTGTTCCGACCGAAAATGCCTATATATATAATTTCCGATCCACGCAGATGGCAGCGTATATAAACAAAATAGACGGAAAAAAAAAAAAAAACACATACAATGATTATAAACAATTACGTTGTTTTTGTCAAGGAAGTGAAAAACTCCGTATCAATAAAACATAGCAAAAGTCTTTCTCATCCCATGGACATTCTTTTATTGAAGTACCCTGATATCACTCATTGGAAAGCACCCATTTTTTTTGCATAATAGACAAAGAATGGTATCCACTTCATTCCACAGTCAGCAAATTAGCAGTGTAAAACCAGTCACCACTGGAGAAGGGAATGGGAAAGGACACAGGAAGCAAAGAGAAGAAAGTATGGAAAAGAAAACATTGACTGAACTGAATATATGACATGAAGGGAGGAGGAGAAACAAAAAAAAAAAAAAAAAGTTCATTCCATATTGACTTAATTACAAAGAGTTAATGGTATGCGCTCCTGAAATTGCACTTTATTCTGTGCAAATCTATGTATGGCATTCAGGGGCATTATAATCACACGTTCTTAACAAAATGAACAACTACCTGGCCGCGCGCAGTCAACTGGACATCCGATATTAGTGTTCTATACTGACAATCTTCTCTTAACTGAGTCATGGATCATCAATGCGTATTAAATGTGCTTTCCATTTTTGTTTGGGAAGCCAATGATCCAATTCTACACCTTGATCATGTACATGGAAAGGATTCCCAGTTTAATACCTTGGCTCTAATACAGGTTTCAGTCAGGAAAATTATTAAACAATGATCACCTCACAGTCAGTATCCAACTAATGGATTGCGCTCAAAATAGCTCTGGTTCTTTTACTTGGAAATAAGATCAAAATGGAACTGACATCAGCTCATACTTAAAAGAGGTTATCGCCGCCCATTCGCCCAATGTCTATTGTGGTTTCCCAGTCGCATTTGTGGATTTTTGTTGACAAGCGCCTGTTTTGGAAGATCATGCAAATCCATGACCTGTATTGTCCTTTGCTTCTTGGCTGTCAAAATAAAAGAGAATCAAGAATCATATTAGCCACATGACATAAAAGTTTTCAAGCGGCATTCATGTTGAACAAAAACAAATTAAACAAATCCATTAAGCATCCAACAAGATTTACGATCCAAGGGGATTCCTACCATTCTCAGCTTGTTGATAACTTTCCTGCAGTTTCCTCTTTGTAGCTTCAAGCTTCATCTGCACTGCAGCTTCCTCTGAACGCTTTGATTCCTATAAGAAGAAAAATACCATCAGGCATACATATGATCGAGACTTTGATACTCAAATAAATGCAATTTCCGCTTACATCTTGCTGATTGACAAAATTCCTTTTGGGGACAGAAACTTTGTCTGTTCTCTTTGGTTGGACCTTTGCATGTTTATCAGTCCTTCTATCTAAATCGCCGTTTGTATGTCTACTGCTAACAGAGTTGGCATGCAAAGGCCTGCCGGGCTTCATGATATTTTCTTGCTTTTTCATTTGTTGACTCCTCCTATCTTTTGGAGATATATCTACTTTATGAAGGGATTGCTCCTTACGCCGCTCAGGGGCACTTGGTTTTGCTACCGTTGGTTTTCCCCCACCACAAGGGTTCTTTACAACATCTCCACCACAGTGAGGATCTGAAATACAGCCACACAAGGTTAACACTCAACTACAAGCAAAAGATATTAAAGCAATAACCCAACTTCATCACATGAAGTGATTAAAAGCAGATTTCACTTACTTCCATCATCATCCATGCCATCAAAGAACTTCATTCACAGCAACCACAGCCCACCAAACAAAGCAGATCATGTCAGTTACGACTTACTTAAAAGGAAGCATTATAGATCTTCGAGTAGAGATTTCCCGACGAAGAGGGAAGCCATTTACCTGAGACAGCTCCATTGTGGTAGTTTGAGCAGTGAAAAAAGCACCTTCATCCAAAGGAGGAGAAGGCAATCCTTCTTCATCGGCACTTGAAGGGTTCACTGATTCAGGAGTGCTCACTGTAGTAATAATCTCTGATCAGTATTTGCAAGTCAACTGAAAGAAAAGGAAAAATGGGAAATAAACTTCACATTTATATTACCAGCTACAGCAGGGGCGGCTTGGAACCATTCATCTACCATAGCCTTCCACAATCTGCAGTGAAACAAAATTGCAAATTGGATACAGTTCCTTTATAATGTCTCCGCATTGGAAACATCAATTGCAAAGAAAATTCTTATGAGTTACTTTAAGTGGAAAATATTAATGGATGCCCTAGGGCACTTACAAACATGTCAGGTCAAGAAACTTTTTACATTTTACAAACAACAAACTTGTTTTTTCTTTGTTAAGTGTGTAATTGCTGTTAGAAAATGTGGAAAGTTTCTCTCTATTGCCCTTAACAAACGCCTAAGGACACTCATCGGGCACTCATCAATGGGACACAGTGCATATGTGCATATAAAGCTATTGCAATAAGTTGTAGGAGCCAATACATCACTAAGGGTTGCACCGTAGATGGAATCATTATGCATCTGTAAAATTAAAAAGTAATCATCTAAGCTACACCCAATTGGAGCATATCAAACAATTAATGATGCCAGGGCTAGCCTAAACAAAATGCAAATGCATAAAAATTTACGACAGCAGATATCTAATGCTGCAAAAGGGGAGATCCGACAAAGATTAAGAAAGATAAAAATTCATGCCAGTGCTCATCGATCAAACTCCAGGTCTAAATGCAGGCCTACTGCTATGGAAATTAATTCACTAAGTGTACGCAATAAAAACTAGTGCTAATTCCATCTAAGAAAGTTGCAAGAAACATACACAATGAGAGTTTGGGCAAGCCGACTAATCTCCTTCAATCCATGCTTTCGGAGAGGATTAACGGCTTTTCCAATCCCCGTTGACTGGCAAAGATGGATAATTAATCTCAATTACACGCTAATAGGAATGCCAGAAGCAAAACTCAAGTTGAAATCATTGTTAAGCCTAGCATGATAGAAGAAGAAAGTACTCTAAAGGCCAAAGCGACTATACCTTCAATGTGCTCACAGAAAGACCCATCAACTGCAGCCTTCTAAGTGATTCATACAACACGGATTCTGACTGCCACAACACAAACAGGAAAACCACAAGTGCGACTTAGCAGACAAATAATGAACAACTAAAAGCAATCAAATAGCTAAAGATGAAGAAATAACATCTCCATACAAAATACTAAGAACAAACTATAATACCTCATCTCTACTGTTAAGCAGAACCTCTTTGATCCTCAAAACTTCACCGACAACTAAAGATTCTTCTTCAATCTCATCAGTCAATGCCTCAGCTTCTCCATAACTATAATTGCTGACTTGATTCACTAACACCTCTTCATGATCATGACAGCCATCCCTACTAGTACTATTCACTTTACTCTCTTTACTACCACCCGGTTCATCATAATCACACTCCTCACCACTTTTCAATCCATCATCATCGTCCTCATCACAACCCTCAGCAGGCACCGCCAATTCAACTCGATCACAACCTGAACACCGAGTCAATCTACATGAAAACAACCTCTCCGCAATTCGGTCTCTCCTCAACTTAAACTCTTTAGGACAATCCGATGCCGCAACCATAATAGCATGATCAATTACATCGAAAATATCACCATTCATTGTCCTAAAGTAGTTCCTCCAATGCTCTAAAGAGTCAGACTTCATCGCCATGTTTCGCAAACAGGGTCAAAATCCAAACTTCCTCTAGAATCCAATATGGATAACCACTTCTAATGAATACCCACAGAGAAAAATCTCAAATTTAGCTAAAATACCTGGTTTTCATGCAATTTTGTGATAATCCACAAGGGAACTTATCGCGAATTTTCAATCTCTCTGGATTCTGGGCTAAAGTAAACATTGATTTTCATTCAAAAACATGTACTTAGACCAAGAACAAAGATCCAAAAGCAGCTAAAAATGTTCTTGGATTGGTATGAAATGGCAATATCATGAGTAACCTGCAAAGGTAAACTGAACTTATTGTTGACTAATTGTATCAGAACAGACAAAGGATATGAGTATCTGATAACGAAGAAGAAGAAGAAGATGATGGTGAACAGTTATCCAATAAGAAAGAAGGTAATTCTTAGAATCTATTCCTCGAATTTTCAGAACAAAAAAATGATTATGTGATAGAAGGAGAATCGAAATTTTTTTGTCAAAAATAAATGGTAATTTTTTTTTTCTTTTTGAGATTTTGCTTTGTGTTTGTTGGGTGTACCAAATACCAGGTGCTGCTCTCAACCAAGCGAAAGGTTATGATTTTCTATACAACTTGTCTCTTTAGCTTCTCCTCTCTCTTGTTTTGACTCCAAAGTCTGGTCACACTTTCTCTCCTTTTTTTCTTCCTCTCTCTGTCTCTCTCTCTCGGTTTTTTTTTTTTTTTTTTTTTTTTTTTTTTTTTAGAGAGAAAGTGAACAGGAAAAGATTATGACTGAAGAGAGGGAGAGAAAGAGAGACTGTTGTGATGTGCAGTTATCCGGAGACTATTGAATCTTTTGTATTTATTGTAGGAAGAGAGCATTGTACCTAAAATATAGGTACCGAGTCAACTCGACATTTTGCTAATTGGACGGTGAACCGAAAGATAAAGATTTAATGGTCTTATTTCCGATCCACATATATATTTAGGATGGATACTGTTGTATTGAACACATTCCATTCTTTTTACTTAAATAAATTTAATATAACAATTCGAGTTTTTTTAAATTAAACTTAACTATAGTTTAATTTATAAATTTTTTAAATTTAATTAAAATTGATTCGTTTCAATTTAGTTCATAATTCGAATCATTAGTATTAAATTTTTATTAAAAATTTTTATCTCCAATAAATATGAAATTTTTAATAGAATTTATTCAACTTAATTTTATTAATTGATATAAAATTATAATAAAAAATAATAAAATATAAAAATTTATTTATGAAAATTAATAGAAAAAATATAAAATAATTATATAAATTTTTTTATTTAACTGAACGATTCGGTTTAGTTTTAAATAGCACGACTTGATTTATTTTTTTGAATCGAATCATAAACTATTTATATATAATTGAATTGAATAGTAAATCAAACAATTTATAAAAAAAAACTAATTTTTTAATTTGATTTATGTTTCAATCCATGATTTATAATTTTTTTCTAACCCTATATCTACCTAATATATAATTATTAATTATATTTAAATATATAATAATATTTAAAAAAATACTATAAATATTATCACATATTTAAATATATACAACCACGTTTTCGGATACGGGGCGTAAATCTTTTCCGGACCGAACTCCGAGTTTATCTCTCGACGTAACTCTCTTCTCATTTTCTCGATTTGGTAAACATTTTAACGTTACTCACTTAGGTACGACAGGGCTGTGTATGAAAAGACGTCCTTTTTTCTTTAAATCTTTTCCTAACAATGTGGTTGGATCACGATTATCTCTATCTTGCATTTCAGAATTTCGATAATCTTTCTGTTTTTATGTCTTAAACCCGAAAGCCAAAAAAAACAAAAAACAAAAAAAAATTATGTGGCTTTAAATTGTTTTCGGCGTGTCATATATCCAAAAAGCGTAAGAACTTCGAATAAAAATCTTTTGATGTAATTACTTGGATCCTATATTCACTAGCATGTATCGATTTATAAAAAGTAAGATTCGATAAACAAGAGAAACTTTCTTTTTGCTATTCTAGCTCTAGTTATACGTGTAGCGAGATTAATCTGCATTTTCAAATAGAAGAGTATAAAAATACTGAGAAAGAAAAGTTAAATGATTGTGTAATTTGATCTTTTTCTAATACTTTTTTATGGTATTATCATTCTTGTCTTTAGGTATATATCCCATATGTGCTTTATTTATTTATTTTTATCAAAGAAAGATATTTTATTAAATTAGCTGTCGATATATCCATGTTATATTAACCATTATAAATTTTGCTTTTAATATATCTATATAATTTATAATAACTTCTTTCAAAAAATCATTTTAATGAAAGAAATTATGAAAATTGTGAAAAAAAGGAGGTTTTATTGAAAATTGTAAAAGAAAAGAGATAAGAAAGTAAGAGAAAGAAAAAAAGGAGAGAGAAAAAAGTGAAGTATAGTTTTAAAAAATGGGTAAGAAAAATTAGATATGGATATTATAAGGATTCATGATATAAATTATATATAATTTTATAATATTATTTTAACATTAATTTTTTTGTTAAATAATATTTGAAGTTGATCAAAATATTAATTTTAATTATAATAACCACTTAAATCTTTAAAGATTTTAATTAGATAGATAACAAGAGTTCGCTTTTTATCTTTCTCAAGAAAGAAAACTAGCCGAGAAGGGACTACAGCCCATCCCACATCTCCCTTACCAAGCCGTCCAATCGGCACAAGAATTAGTGTCCCTACGAATTAACGAAAAGGAACAACAATCAAAACAAGAGGCCAAGCAACAAATATCCTCAACAATAGAAGAAGTAAACCAACAAGGAGAGGATCTCCTAGAAATAAAATCAACTCCAAATGCAGCGTCCTCCAACCCCTATCCTTGGCTAAGAGTAAACCTATCCTCAACAATCAAAATAAGCTCGCATACAACTCCTATTCCTAGCTTTGCTTGCAGCTTCTTGGAGTGATGGATCCTTCATGGTGGGGGCATCCAAAACAACTCCACTCGACTGTCCATGAAGGCTACTCCTTACTGACTAGAGCCATTAAAAATATGCTGTCAATGCTTACTAGAATCTCTTCAAAGTGGCTACATGATCAAATCGTGAGCAAGCATTTACTGACCGAGCTTGCACTTTAGGATGGCTAAAATCTGCTTACACTTTAGATTTTCCTTTTCTGCAATCATAAGCTTTTAGATGGTAATAAAAACAAGAAATCCCCTAAAAACCTAGGAAAACTTATCCGTTTATCTGCAGTGGTAATTTTTTTTTTCTTTTCTTTTTTTTTTAAAGAAAATTGATCTATTACTTTCAGCAATAAGTATTTAAAATAACATAAAAATTTAGAATCATATGCTCATAAGTATTTCTTATTGAATTCTCCTCTAGAATTTGTCATATTCTATTTATTATCTTTTGCAAGTCATGGGTTAATATGGTATTTAAAATCTAAATTTTGCCCATTTTTATGATTACCTATCAAAAATTTAAAAATGTTAATTTAGTATTTATAAAATTTTCAAAAATCATTTATGGTACTTGAAATAGATAGTTAATTACAAAAATGAGCAAAGTTCAAATAATTTATTAGAAAAATAGGTAAAATTCAGATAATTAACCATAAAAATTAACAAAAATTTAGATATAAAATTAAATATTTTTAAATTCCAATACTTAATTGTAAAAACAGATTTAAAAGTCATTTTTATCTTGCAAGTGATTACAGACACATATTGAAAGCACATGATGGAACCTTAATATTCTATTTTGAATTTCTAAGCTTGTTTTTCATTAGAGTTTTAGACAATTTACAAGTGAGGGATACATTGACAATGAGGTTTTAAGTATTATTTTTTCCTTCTTCTTCTTCTTTTTCTTTTTTCCTTGTTAGAGAGAAAGGGAGAAAGGAAACGGATTTTCAAATTCATTTGTGATTGCTATGTTTGTTGTGATAATTTTTTTTTTTTTATTTATATAGCAGTAAAGCAATAAGGAACTTTTCGATAAAAGGTCATGAATAAGTAGGTTAAGATACATTTTCTGTAAAACCGTTATTTAAAAAATTGGATAAAACTTATTTTATAGGAATCTTAACTGTCGTCCAAGGCTGTTAATAGGAGGGCATGTTATTTTAAGTGGAAAAGAAAATGGTCTTCTCTAGCTCAACTTTCAAGGTTGACAAAATATATATATATATATATATATATGTTATTACCGAATTAATCACGATATTTTAAAGGAGAAAAGGAAATATGGAGGATAAATCTCACATTTAATATTTAATCTTAATTTATTTATATAATTAGCTATGTGAAATTTATAAATACTAATTTAATACTAGAAGATTACCTATTTTTATAATTGACTACTAAATATTGGCTATTTTGTAATTAATTATTAGAATTTTTGGCTATTTTTATAAATAACTATATAATATATATTGTTTTCTCAAGAATTTTGTTAGTAGAAGTTAATATGAGATTGGACTTCGCATAATCAATAAGCCTACAAAATAGAAAACTATGAGGGGATGTCGAGGTATTGTTTACACGTAACTATTTCGATATTTAAGTTTATAGAATATTTTGAAAAGTATGAGTGAGCAATAAATAAGATTAAATATATGAAGTATTAAGTAGTTTATCATTATGTGATAATTTTATATTTATAAAAAAATGACGTTAGTAATTAAGAAATAATTAGTGAGCAAAGTCACTACCATAAGTATTGGAGAGTAAATTTATGATGTTTGACACGTCCCAAATATGTAAGAGATAGTTACTTGAATTGATTTATTAACTTTATCCAAAACTTTTTAGCCGTCGAAGACTTATTATAGCTGGATAAGCCAAACTTTAGAATAACTGGAGCGTGATAAGACCATGATGGGCTTAAGGGACTTATGTCTCAAAAGTCTTATCAATATATATGGTAAATGGTCTTAGAAAAATTTTATGTAATAAATTAATGGTTTTAAATTTTAAGTAAATAATTATAAATGTAGATAAAGATATAGTACAAAATCTGACATTAACCCAGATTTAAAAGTTGGGCAATTAATCCCGTTGAAATCCACGGTTGGGGCAAACTGTGAGCATCTTTTTCTACCCAGTAGAAAACATTATAGGACATTAGAATTGGTGTTACATACATATATAGATATGATTAACGGACGATGGAACGACAGAGACTCGGGGCACCGTTGAACAGATCGATGCCGCAAGAATTAAGATAGACTTACAGTTCTGTGACGGAAAGATGGATTATGGTGTTGCCACTTGTCAAGATATTTGGTGAGATTGAAGGTTTAGATGTGCCCACATGGTGATCATGAGCATATTCCAAATCTCAAGGTCGTCCATCGCGGCTACCACAAAATTCCTTCCGACCATGTTCCGTCAGAATCAGAATTTTCGAGGACCAGCAAACAAAGCAAGTGGTCACCATTTACCATACCTGGGAGAATTTGTAAAATTACAGTATCAAATCTTATGAGAATTCAAAGGTATTCTTACTCATCCAAATATAACGTTGGTCAATTGTGAACTAAGTTAAATGAAAAGTAGAAAACGTTTCTGTCAATAGATAGTTTAGTTCCAATAATTTCCTTAGTGATAAAGTTTTTAAAAGTTATTTATAATTAATAGTTGAGATTAAAATAAAAAAAAATATTATCATAATATAGTAAAATATTTAAAAATTTTAAATAAATGTAACTTTACATAAAAACTTTAGATGATTCATTTTTAGAAGTCTAGAAACGAAATTACTTATCTTTTCTTTTTTGGTAAAATAATACTTCATTGAACTAAGATAATAACTGCATACATTAGTCATGAAACATGTCGATGGAATGAAATGCTTTCATCAACACAATCTAAAGACAAGGGAAAAAAATGCTTTAACAAAAAAAACATAAAACTAGTGGAGTCGCTAATTTTGTCGAGATCTATTTTAATTTAATTTACATTAAACCTAACTCGCATAATATAGATTATTTAGCATTAAATTAAGGAAAACATTTACAAAAAATGTTTTAAAATACTTTTTAAAAATAACCTTAGATTTGCCAACTAGGGAAACTAGTAAAAATAGGAATTAGGATTTTTTGGTAAAAAAATCATAATTTAATCACTAATCTACAATTTTTTTTTAAAAAAATCTTTTTAGAAAAGTTTAATAGAAAATTGAATTTGGGAGCTAATTTATTAAGATAATAGTCACCATGTATGAATTAAAAAAAAATTAACTAATGGGCTCTAACTTTTATGATTTTTATAAAAATGTAAAAATATATAAAAGATGTGAAAAATGCATAAAAATGCTTTTTATGACTTCTTTTGTTACAAATTAAAAAAGAAAAAGACAAATTTTTTTCATTTTTTATGATTACCTTAAAGGTACGTACGTACTCATTGGTCAAGATCAAATTAGTATAGATCAATTTTTTTAACAGAAAAACTTTAATGTGTTGGTTATTTTATTTTTGAAAATTGGCCAGAATTACATTTTTAGATATTTTATTTTTTATTAAGAAAAAACCTAAAAGACCTAATTTTTATTCCCAACTTTGAAAAACTCCTAAAAAGCCTACTTTTTCTTAAAAAAATTAAGATTAAAAAAAAAATTAACCATGTAATAAAACATTTTTTTTAGAAAAAAAATCCTAAAATGCCTAGGTTGAAAAAAAAAATGCAATTTTTATAACAAGTTCAATTTTTACGCAACTTTCCAAAAATAAGGAATTTTTGGTAAAAAAAAAAGACATAAAAAATATGAAAAAAAATCTAAATTTTCAATAAAAAATAAATTTTTATAAAAATATGCAATTTATGCCAAAAATGCAATATATAATTTTATTCTAAATATGTAATTTTACCATAAGATATACTAGAGATGTAATTTTTAATAAAAATGCATGGAAAATCAAATAAATTAATTATTAACACCACAAACCTACAAAAGACGCATATTGGAATGATTTTACACAAAATATTCTAAGCATGCAAATTAAACCAATTATTGATGAGTTAATAGTATGTTCATACTAAAAAACATAAAATAAAACCAATAAATAAAATAAAAAACCTAAATACCTAAAAAAAAAAAACAGTTAGTGTGTGCTTCACTTTATTTAGTTATGTAGAAAAATAAAAAAAAAAAAACAAGATATTAGAATAACTACACAAAACTAAATGAATAAATAATGAAATACCCACCTATATAACATAGATTGGATCGAATCAGAAAAAGTCAAAGGTATGCATGGGTTGAGTCACTTCAATTGGGTTGGATCTGGACTCTTTCCTCTTCTTCTTCCTTCCTTCACTATACTCAACTTTGTACAATCACTTCTATCTATCGAAACAAACGAGAAATCACACTTTTATGACAAAGTTATTATAAAAAATACGTTTGGGATAAGCACCTTAAATTGTAGTGGTCATTTTGGTGGTTTTTGAAATTCAATGATAGTGGTAGTTGTTGGGTGTTGTGAAAGGGGTTCATTCTTTTGGTCATTGAAGATTGTTTCATAAGGTTTTTGAGTGCTAGGAACTTGTTGGAGGGATTTTTTTTGTTGGAGTGTTTTAGTGGTATTTCAAAGAGGTGGTCGCATGGTGATGAGGGTTTGGTTTGTAGAAGAGGTAAAAGGTATAGCTAGGCATGAAATTAGTCGGGTCTGGTTGCTTAGTCGATGTGGAGTGTAGTGGTGTGGCTTTTTTCGATAGTCATAGCATGTGCTAGGTGGTACGTATAGAGAGAGAAAGGGGGCAATGATTTAGAGAGAGAAAACGATGGTGGCTTGTATGGAGGTGTTTTTTTGATGTTGTTAGAAGGTCTAGAAGTGTCCTTTGATCCTTTCTAGAGTTTTTCTTTTTTTTTTATAGTTTTTCAATTAAATATCTTCAAACTCATATCAAATCTTCCATGGATTATGTTATGGTTATTTGAATTTTTCCAAATCTTACTTTGATGGGTTTTTGTGCGAATCTTTGATGAATATGTTAGTTTCATCAATCATTTATTCATAATTTTTCAAAATCCAAAAAAAAAAAAATCACAAGATTTGACTTAATCTAGTGTTGGGATGGGTGGAAAAATTTTCCTTGTTTTCTCATGCAAATGGAAAAAGAAGGAAAAAAAAAAAAAATCTAGTCACGTAACCATGCATGACCCATGTGTTTACTATAAGTTTCAAATCTTTAACGTCCTTAATGTACATGTGTGTCTTAACCAGCTGAGCTATTGCTCAATTCTCATTTATGCATTTAAAATGCATTTTGTAAAAATGACCTAAAATATACATATTAAAGATTTTCAACACAAATTTTAATTTAATAGATCTAAAGTCTTATTTTTCTTTTACCCAATAAAATTATTCAAATTTAAAAAAAAAAACTTTCTTTCATGGATCGCAAATTTCTACTAGACTTTTCTCAAAAAGAATTTTTCTAATGAAGCTTAATTTTTTAAAAAACTCAAAACTTATTAAATTTCATGTACATTTTATTATTACCTTAACCAATCCTAAACGACTCATTTCCTTAACTCAGATTGTTTTAACATTTTTCTTTTTTTAATTATTTTTGTTTTTTTTTTAATTTTTAATTTTTATTATAATATTTTGTAAACCTAACCAAAATAAAAATAAAGATAGGAGGGTAGCAAAAATGAGATATTTATAGCTACTTCTCTTTGTAACAAAGTTTAAGTTAAATTTAGCTCCAAAAACAAAAAAAACATGCACCTTTTTATCGAGTTTAAGATTGAATTGGCAAAGTAAGGAGTTTTAACCTTGAATGGCTAGCTAAGAAATGTCCCAACTTGAAAGGTTGACTTAAAAAAGTCTTGACTTAAACTGGTGGGGTAAAAAGACTAACTTAAAAGGTTAGATAAATAGTGTTTCCGCTTGCAAGGGCCGGCATATCTTTAAAAGGGTAGCTCTCTTAAGAATCTAAAGGTTAATCCTTAGTTAAAACTGATAGATATCCTGAAGAGGACAATTCTCTTTGATGATTTGAAAGATAATAATCCTAACTTAGATTGATAAGTATCTTGGAGAGGATAGTTCTCTTCGAGGATCTAAAAGATTATAACCTTAGCTTAGATTGGCGAGTATCTTTAAGATGATAGATCTCTTTAAGGATCAATTGTTTGAAAGGATGGATCCTTCAAAGACAAGATAAGATGGTATGCTTAGTAAGCATGCAATCTATTGGAGACAAAATAGGATAACATTCTCATGAGCATGTGATCTAGCTAAGGGCAAAATAGGATAGTGCTCTCATAAGCACGTGATCCAGAAAAATATAGGATAATGCTCTTATGTGCAAGTGATCCATAAAGGATAGGATAGTGCTCCTACAAGTAAGTAATCTAACAAAGGATAAGACGGTGCTCTAATGAGTAGGCAATTAGACAAAAGATTGGATATCACTTTCATGAGCAAGCGATCCTTGAAAGGATTAGATGATGCTCCACCGAACAAGCGATCTTAGAAAAAATTGGATGGTGCTCTAATAAACAATTGATCTAAGAAAAAATAGGATAACACTCCTTTGAGCAAAAAATCTAATAAAGAACAGAATGGCGATCTTATGAGCAAGTGATCTTAGAAAAGGACTGGATGATACTCCAAGGAGTAGGCAATTTGATAAAAAATGGGATAGTACTCCTTAGAGCAAGCAATCCTAAAAGGACATGATAGTGCTCCAATGAGTAAGTGATCCCAAGATTACTTTAATAAATGGATAGCGCACTAAAGAGTAGGCAGCCCAAGAATTTCAAGGATTTTGACAAATTGATCTATACTTGAGCTTGAGGGATTAACTCTTTGAAAATTTTATCTTTTCTAAGAAATCTCTTTTTAACAACTTTTGAAAACTTTTCATTTCTCTTATGAAAATTGGGGGTATGCACAAAGCTTTGACAAAATTTTTTAAAAATGAATTCTTTATGGTGGAAAACAAGATTACTAACAAGTAAAGGAATTTCATAGACTTTGAAGATCACAAATAAGTAGTAAGCTTGCCCTACTATCCAATAACTACTTATTCCTTTCCATTTTTTTTTCCTTAGTTATGATAAATTTCATGACTTTTGAACTTTCTAGAAGCACCAATGACCATTCATGCCCTTAGGAGAGCACTTAATTGTTATCTTATGTTCTACCTAAGGAAAAGGTACCATTACTTAAAATGTTTATTCCAAGAGGAATTCCTCATAACTTACAAGATGATTTTCACTTCGAGCATCAATTCCAAAAATTGTAATCCATCTTGTAAATGACACAATTTGGTCAATCAGTTAGGTCTTTTTTAGGTTTGCAATTTAAGGTTTTGGTCAATGGTTTGAGTAAAGGGATATCATAGTTGTAGCCAATTTTGAGAGAAAAGTTTCTATACAATCTTGGATTTATAAGTTAAAAACCTTAGGAGAAAAAACTAAACATGGGCTTATTGTGGTTTCACAAGCAATCATTGCTTAAGAATGGTCATTCCTTTTTCAAGAGTTTCATTAGAGATGGTATAATAGATGGGATCGTAAAATTAAGGCTTTTCTTTAGGTTCAAGAATTAGATGTATCTAACCTTTAAATACCCTAGAAAATTTTCACTTTAGGCTTTTTGGCAATTTGGGCTCATCTTTGGAGGTGATGACCTTGCATACTTTCATATCTTCTCTTTTTCTTTTTCTTTTTCTCTTTTTTTTTTCCCTTTTCCCTTTCTTTTTTCTCTTTTCTTCTTCTTCTTTTTTTAGTTAAGGTGATTACTCTCTATATTTCTTAGTTTTTGTTTGAAGAGATTCAAAGCCATAAATCTATAGGTTTAAAGTGTATAGGCTTAAGAAGAGTGTATGTGGCTTTGGAGTGTTTAGGAAAAATCCATGGGCTTGAGTGAAGTGTATATGATTTGATACCCTTCTTAATTTCAAAGAAATTGGATTATTTATAGCAATTATTTCTCATAAATTGGTGCAACTAAGACAAGTACAAGTTAGTTTATTCCTTGTCTGCAAATTAATGACCTTAACCCCCTAATTATCTCGGTTGGTGATAAGGCTAATTTTTAATAAAAATCCCTAGAAAATTTAAATGGATATGCAACTGGTAATTGTGTTTAAAGATAACAAAGTGAATGCTTAACATTATTTTGGCACATGTATCAAGTTCAAGACAGACCTCTTTTAAGGAATGAGCCTAAGTACTCACATTATGTTACTTAACTCTAATGTGTTAAGGACACGGTTTGTCTCTCTTCATTCTAACAATTCTAAGTAATGAGTTACCTTTCTTGAGGTAGAAAGTGCTTATTTAGCTAGATTTGATTATTAATTAGAATTTCCATAGGATCAATTAGATGGAAGGGTTTGAAATAATGCACCATTTATTGCTCTAAACTCAAGCTTATTGGCCTTATTAGTGGGATGATTCATAATAGATATAAGCTTTGTATTTGGTTTACACAAGTGAAGCTAGTAAGCCATATGTTTAGGCTCTTTCTAGCTTGAACTAAGTTGAAATAGGTAGGAAGATCTGGTATTTATGATTAGGCTTTTTTGTCTTGAGCTTTTGAAATGGTTTAGGGGTATGCTTCTTGAGTTTTTTTTTTAAATTTTTTTAGGGATGGGTAAATGGGTCTTGTCTCTATTATTTTTGAGGACTATGCCCTTTAGTATTAGATCTTAGCTCATGGGTTACTGAGGACTCTAGACTTAAAATGAGTGACCAATGGACCTTAGGTTAAGTCAACCTATTTAAATGCAATCTTTAAGAGATTTATGAAATTCCCTACTTACTAACAATACCCTTTATGGAAAGTTTTTTCCTTTTTCTTTTTCTTTTAAACCCTTATTAATGAGAGTCAAAAGACAAATTATGTTATAGACAAAATGATAATTAACATTTCTTAAAAGATAGAAGTTTACTGTAAAGGTGGGATGACAAAAACACAATTCTAAAGACAATAAGGATAATGAGATTGATTAACAATGAATTAAGTGAATATTTTAAAAAATGTGACACTATAAAGGGGTAACTTAAGGGCGATGGTTAATTTTTTATGAAAAATAATTTTTTAATGACCTTTTATTACCAATTTTCCTAATGAAAGAGCTTTTATTTTCTTATGGTTACCTTAGAGGTATTTATATAATCGCTAGTCAGGATTAAACAACATAGTTATGTTTTATTAGAAAAACTTTAGTGTGTTGATTATTTTTATTTTTGAAAATTTTCCAGGTTTATGGATTTTGATATTTTATTTTTTATCCAAAAAACCCTAAAAAAACCTAATTTTTATTCCCAACTTTGAAAAAATTCCTAAAAAACCTAATTTTTAAAAAAGCCAATCAAGATTTTTCAAAAAATACTCAACTATGTAATAAAACATTTTTTTATAGACAAAAGTCCGTAAAATGCCTAATATGAAAAAAAAATGCAATTTTTATAAAAGGTGCAATTTTTATGAAACTTTCTTAAAACATGGAGTTTTTGGTAAGAAAGACATACAAATATGAAAAAATAAAAATATCTAAATTGTCAATAAAAAAATAATTTTTTATAAAAATATGCAATTTCTACTGTAAATATGCAATTTATGCTAGAAATGCAACATATAATTTTATTCTAAATATGCGATTTTACCTTAAGATATACTAGGGACGCAATTTTTAATAAAAATGCATGAAAAATCAAATGAATTAATTGTTAGCACCACAAACTTACAAAAGACTCATATTAGTATGATTTTACACAAAATATTTTAAACATGCAAATTAAACCAATTATCACATGTGAATAGTATATGGTTATTAAAAACATAGCATAAAAATAATAAGTAAAAAAAAAAAGAAATCAACATTCATATAAACCGAAAAACAAAAAACTAAACGCCTACACAAAAAGAAAAAAACCAAGTTAGTGTGGGTTTCACTTTATTTAACTATGCAGAAAAAACAAGGCATTAGAGTAATTAAAAATAAATAAATAAATAAAATAATAAAACACTTACACATGTAGCATAGGTTGAATTGGGTAAGAAAAAGTTAGGGTACATACGATTGGGTTGCTCCTATGGGGTTAGATTTGGGCTCCTTCCTCTTCTTTTTCTTCTTCTTCTTTTTCTTTCTCTTCTTCCTTCCTTCACTATACGTAACTTTGCACAATCACTTCTATCCACCAAAATATATAAATGGGTAATCACTCTTCTATGGCAAAGTTATTGTAAAAAATTAGGTTAGGATAGGCGCCTCTGGTTGTAATGGTCATTTTGAAGGTTTTTGAAATTAAATGGTGGTGGTAGTTGTTGGTTGTTGTGGATGAGATTGGTTTTTGGTGATTGAAGGGTGGTTCTTTGGGTTTTTCAATGCTAGGAACTTGTTGATGGGGCTATTTTTTGATGGGGAGGTCATTTTGGTGGTGTTTTGAAGAGGTAGTCATGTAGTGTCAAAGGTTTGGTTTGTAGAAGAGGCCAAGAGGCATGATTAGGCATGAAATTGGTTGGGTTTGATTGCTTGGCTGACATAGAGTGTAGTGGTGTAGCTTTTTTTTATGCTCATGGCACATAGAAGGTGGTTTATGTAGAGAGAGAAAGGAGGTGATAGTTTAGAGAGAGAAAATGGCAGCGGCTAGCATAGGGGTGTTTTTTCATGTTGTTAGAAGGTCTAGAAATGTCTTTTGATCCTTTCTTAAGTTGTTTTTTTTTTTAATATTTTTTCAATTAAATCTCTTCAAACTTGTATCAAATCTTCCATGGATTATGTTAAGGTTATGTTGATTTTTTCCAAATTTTATTTAGATGGGTTTTGGTGTTAATGTTTGATAAATATATTAGTTTCATTAATGATTTATCCATGATTTTTCAAATTTTCCAAAAAAAAAAAAAAAGAACCACAAGATTTGGCTTAATCCGGTGTTGGGATAGGTATAAAAAATTTCCTTCATTTTCTTACATAAAAGGAAAGGGAAGGAAATATATAAATATATATATATATATATATATATATAACGTGACTAGCATGTGACCATGTGTAACCTCTATACAAGTTTCCAACCCATGATCTCCTTAATGCATATGCATGGCTTAACCAGCTGAGTTATTGCTCATTTCTTATTTATGCATTTGAAATGCATTGAAACTATCTAAGTTAGGCCTGGCTTTAATTTTATAACTCAAACTCAAACCACTTCTAAGCTTCAAGATTCCAATATTTCTTTAGTTTTCATGGCTCTTATTTTTCATGTTCTTTATTGTTTTCATTCAAGATTGTTTCTTTGCTATGATTAGCACATAAATTCATTATATTTAGGTTTTGTGGAACTTAGAATTGTCATGTAACATTGAGATTTAATAGATTTAATAAAATCTTTGTTTTCTTTGATTCAATTATTTGTTCTTTATTGCATTAGATTATTTTTTTAAGGTATTGATTTAATATTTAATATTGTGCAAGAAAATTGAGAGATTGCTTGTACAATTAGATCTAAGCATAATTGATGAAAATTATTACAAGCTTAGAGATAAGTTGTAAGGTTTTTCCTAATCTTAATTGTTATCATTAAGAGGATCTGTTGTTCTTTAATGTAATCTATAATTATGTTATTAAGAAGAGATTTTAATAGGTAATTCAAAGATTAGGGTTAATAGACTTAAAAAAGTTATTGACTTTATTAGAGAATTCTCGTAATCAATGAAATTAGATATAGAATAAGATTATCTTATGTATAAGTCACACGTGTAATTCTAAGGGAAGTAAGATCTATAAATGTAGTTGCATCTTGAAGTTAATTGCTTTCTTGTTTAATTTCATTAATTTGAGTCTTGATTAGTTGTTAGTTTAGTCATTAATTGCAACTTAGTTTGATTATTAAGTTTTTAAATTTGAATTTTATAGGTTAGAGAATAAAGAAATAGTTAGTATCAATACTCATAATCCTCTTGGGAACGATATTTATTTTTGTTTACTATACTACAAATCAATAGGTGTACTTACCTTATATCAAGTTTTTAAGGTTGTTACCAGGAACCTATGATATTAAGAATGTTAGTCACTTTATTATTCTAATAATTGCTTTCTTTTTTTTTTTTCTTGATTTTTTCTTTTCTTGTTTTCTTTTGTTTAATTGGTGTGATCTTAAACTAACTCCAAGTTTCCTTTTGTACAGTACATGACTAGAAGTCTTTTACGAGACTTGACTAAAATTGACCTTAAGATTAAGAAACGGCTCCAAGGAATTTGAGATAACTAACATTGAAAAAAATCAATGGAGGCAAAAAACCAAGGATTTACCTTAAGATCTACCTTAAGAGTTAAGCATGAGGGTGAAGTAAAAGAGCAAGTGAACAATTAAGAATTTGACCAAGAGAGTATTCTTAAAGACAACATGGCCAACAAGAAGGAAGAAAATAGAACCAAGTTAGATTATTCTCACCTTCCTCTAACTAGAGCCTAATCTAACATAAATAGGCCGGTTGTTGTAGCCAATAATTTTGAGATCAAGTCAAATATCATACAAATGGTGTAACAACTTGTATAATTTGATGGCTTACTAGATGAGGACCTTAATGCTCATATTTTCAGCTTCCTGGAAATATGTGATACCTTTAAGATTAATGGAGCAATTCACGATGCCATTTAAGTGCATCTCTTCTTATTTTCTTTGCGTAGTAGAGTTAAATGATGGTTAAATTCCCTCCTAAGGAATTCAATCTTAAAATGTAATGAATTGGCAAAAAAGTTCTTGGAAAAGTGCTTCCCGATTGCAGAAACTGCTGAGCTTAGAGCTGATATATCATTATATGCCCAACTGGAATGTAAGACCTTATTTGACATTTAGAAGTGCTTTAAGGACCTGTTAAGAAGGTGCCCACATCGTGGCCTCCCCCTTTGGATACAAATTCAAACTTTTTATAGTAGTCTTAATTATGTGCCTTGTAGTTTCATATAGTTATTCCAAGCTAGTAATTTGGGTGTATACGAAAGTAGGTTAATCGATACAATATTCCATGTATGAGTCTTAGCAGTTAGATAAGGACACATTGTAGGGTTGAATTATATAAATATAATAAAATAAGAATATTATAGATAAAAATAGTTAATTTTACTAAATTATATTCTATTATAATTTAACTATCGTAAATGTACGTTTTAGGTAAGGGAAATTAATCAAACTTTAGGGATAAATCCTTTGCATTATAAAACCTTAAAATGACATAAAATAATAGATAAATCTAATATGTGTACATCGAGTTTAATTATTATATATAAATATATACTTGTAAATGCTAAAAATACTTGAAAATATGCATAATTAGCTAAATATTATTAAGTAAATTGCTAAAATTTGTAAAAAAAATTGTAGAACAAATAGAGCTGCAATGGATTTGGACATGGAACTCCCTTGGATAGATATTGACTAAGAATTTTATCTAAATGATATCTTAAGATGCAAAGAATCCTAAGTATATAAGTTGATGAGAGAGAAAAAAAAAACACTCTATTTTATAACACTCAACCTATGAATCATCATCAATGCTCTTCGTTGGATTCATGAGTATCTTAGAGCCAGAGGAAAAATATAAGAGAGATAGGATTAATGAAGAAAAATTTCTACAAAAATTAAGGAGCGAAATGGCACTATGTGAACTGAGCAAGAATCTAGAGCATGGGTCTAAGCCATTTTTGGAAGAGAACCACCACTACTGGGAGACACAAGTGGTAGCACCTAATGCTACTGATAAGGTGGTTGAGGGTGGTGGTGGTCGAATAGTGGTTTTTTGATGAGTTGATTTTGGGTACTTGAATTTTCTTAAAATTGTGAAAATATCAAATTTATTCCGAAAATTATTGAAAAATTTATTTTGACATATTTCTACATGTATTTTTAGGGAAAAATATTAGATTGTAAAAAAAATGAAGTGGAATTATGACCTCTTAAGAAATCGTGCGAAACCGATCAATTTTTAAAGTTTTTTTTAAATAACCCTATTGTTGTTGTTTTGAAACCAAAATTTTTCTAGAACTTCACTATATTGCATGTTTGAATCTTATGAAGAGATGTCGGCTAAAAATAATTTCCATGATTTTTCATAATTTTTTAGCTTCTAAAATTTAGTAAAACATTATTTTTTAGATATTTTCATGCAATAAATTCTAAAGAAACTTATTTGTACCAGTTTTAGAGCTTATTGGTGTTATATATCATAGGGAAGAATCATCTAGAGTTGTTTAGATTGAATAAAATTTGATGTATACACAAATCATTAGTTATAGCTTACATGCAATAAGGTGAAGGTATATGGATTTGGAAGTATGGGCATGGGCAATACAGTAAGTGGAGGCATGTTGAACATATTGTGTGATCATGTTTGATGATGCTTGTAAACATGAATAGGATGCTAGGGCCAGTTGTTAGGAGTAAATTTATAAATTGATTCTATTTAGAGAATTCTTCAAACGGTTAAATTGGTATAAGGGGGACTAAATTCTTGGTTCAGATACTTGGTCAAAAGGATAGATGATAAAATGATCGTAATTATAACCCTATTAAAGCCTTACTTGAGAAGCCATTCAATAAAAAAAGCATAATTGTACAGACTTTAGAGCTATGTTTAGATAGTTGGCAGGTGAAAAAATTCTAATTTTAAATATGATGGAGCCTTGTTTAGGAAGTATTTAGTGAAAGAAGTGGGATCATATTGATTTCAAAGACATGACTAGAGGGTTGGTTGAATTAGAAGGTTTTAGATAAAATCGCTTAAGAGATATCTTTAGAGGGTTAGTCTATAAAGAAGGGACTTAATTTTTAGTCCAGAGAGTTGATTAGAAAATTAGATAGTAAAAGGGACTTAACTACGCCTTCATTCTTGACTTGCTTGGGAAGTATTTAGGAAGGAAATGTGGTCAAAATGGCTTTGGAACTTGATTCAAGGTTTGGTTAGTGCGAAATGATTAGTGGAAATGACTTTAGAGTCTTGTTCGAAGAGTTGGTTAGAGTAAGAGTATAATTGGAATAATCTCAAAGACTTGATCAGATGGTTTTAAGATAAAAACTTAGTATTAAGTGTGCTTTTAGAATTTTGTTTAGAGACTTCAGTAGTAAGTTAGGATTCAATACAAAGCTTACATCACTCATTAGAGATAAGTTATACCCATACTTAAATTATTAAAATGAACTTATTTAACTTTATATTTAATAAAACTAAAGTAAATATATTGAATATTTAGGGAACAATTGAAGTGGACAAGATCAACCATCAGCACCATTGAGCGTAACATGTCTAAATAAGAGGGATTGGTACTTCACTATACTTTGAAATATTACTTAAGAATACTAGGAGGCCTTAGTATGTATCTTACCTGTTATTGTAAGTTAGTAACTTGTATGTGTGTGCTTGAATATTGTATTGTTGTCACGAAGTGCTGGACTATATGTATTGGTTGCTTTATGATGTTGCTTGCTTTGATTTGTTTGAAATTAATCAATCACCTCAAAAGCAATCTAACTCAAACTCGACCTAACTTCTAATTGTACATGAATCACCACCCACTAGGAGAAACGATTAAATTTCTCTAACCAAACATGGACCCTTCGATGAGGATAGTAAAAATAGTCCATTTCCCACTCTTAGTTGAACTAAGTGACAGAAGAGAAGGTTATAGTAAGGTTGGGGACCATAGTTCGAAAGTAGTCTTAGGCGGAGTGTATTTCTCCATTACACAAACCTTAGTTTGGTTCCAATTTGCAAAGTTCACGATGTTAAACTCCTTAAAACCTATATTAGAGTAGGAGAATTCTTGTAATCTCACAACGAGTGGTTAGTGTCATGCAATGGCATTTGCTTGAACATATATTGCTTCTAATTAACTTTGCTTGAAAACCTTGGTTGATGTGTATCAGATATATGCTATTGTCTCCGTCCCATTTATTGAGCAAGTTGTCACTTATTCCCTTATAATTGTTTTGTAGATTTCCCAATAGATATACTAGTACTACTGGGAGGGGGTAAGATTTAAGACTAATTGATGAATTCCTAATAGGGTTTGTTTAAGTGACCCTCTAGTTTTTAGCTATTGTTACTAGTACTATGTTCTATAAACTTGTGGACTTTTATGAATCCTCATTATGTTGATTTTTTGAAGTTATTTATAAAGCTTGTTTTCTTTTTAAGCTTTTATACCACAAAATCTCTTCTAAAAGTTATTTTAGAAAATTACACCATAGGTTAATACTAAATAGATATTAAATTAGATGACTCAAAGTTGTGGAGTAATAAAGGCTTGGTGTAAGCTACACTTATGCTAGTGGCTAGCTTCTAGCTTGAATTAATTTATATGACGGGGCTGTGACATTAACCTTCTTATAAGGTAAATGATAAACGCAGCGACAAGAGGCATATTATACATAAAGATACCTAAACAAGTTTAGAATTCAATTGAAGGGATGACCAGTACTAACTACCAATGGGAAAACCCTAAGGGTAGGTAAAGAGTTTTATGTGTATATGAGTTAGATGTGGTTTACTCCTTGGCCACTAAGGTGGAGATGCTGAGTAAAATTTGACTCACTCTTAGTTAGTTTATAGTTGCCTCAGTTTAGCCTTAATAGTGCGTACTAAGAAGGATTTATAGGGATCGAGCAAATGGACTAAGTCAATTTCCTAAGGAAACCCTTAAGACCTTAGTATAATCCATATGGTAACACCTATAATCCTAGGTGGAGAGACCACCCTAAATTTTCTTAGAAAAATCAAAACCAAAGTTGGAGTCAGTAGTAGCAGGCAAAGAACCAAACTCAGCAAAGATCTAATTTACCTCCACTTAGGTTTCAACAACCTTTGGCTCTTCCACCAAGCCTAGAAAATAAGTTGGAGTGTCTCTTGGAAAAATATATTTAGACCAATGAGGTGAGGATGTAATAAATAGAGACCTCCCTCAGGAATCAAGAGGCTTCCATCCATAATTTGGAAAATCAAGTTAGATAGCTTATAAGGATGTTGAATGAATGGCCACAAGGGTCTTTACTTAGAAATATTGAAACAAACCTTAGGGACCGTGTTAATGTAATGACCCTAAGAAGTATGTTGAGTTCTCTCATCATTGTTTTGATGATGACAAAAAGAGTGAAGATGTTTAACAAGTGTGTTAAGTGTGCTGGTCATTAAGGAAAAGATAAGAATTTATTCTAGAATTGAATTGGAAATTCAGAAGAAAATTCAAAATCTAATTAAGAAACACTGGATAACATCAACAAGTTATAGAACAGAATGTTGTGCGAAGTTTATTGAATTTTTAATTATTTGAAGGCCTAGCTTCACTAAGTGGATATATTTGGGTAACATATCCAACTCTTTCCACAAAGTTCAACAATTAAATCTACGGGGATCAAATTGGAAATATTTGAGATATTTTAAGGATAAGCTTAATCAGACATATTATCTTATGTCAATAGATTTTTATTGGAGTTATCTTATTATATTATTCACGAGATTTATGTTGCATTATCCTCAAGATACATAGAGAAGTTTATGGGATTTAAAGTTAGATTTTATTCGTGTTTAAATCAAGAAAGGATGAGGACACATGCTAAGATATTTTGAGATAAGGATGAATCTTAATCTTGTTGTTGCACCAAATTTTTATCAAGTTCAAATGGAGTTGATATACAAATATTTTAAAAAGATATTTACTCAAATATATCATATTTGTTTGAATATTCACAAGTAAGACAACATCAACAATATTTTAGAAGCTCCAAATTTCAAATTCAAAAGTATCAAGCATCAAGATTTGCTCCCAGTATTTAGGTGATATTTATTTCCAAAGAGTTTAATTTTCAAAAGCTATATTAGTTGAATATGAGAAGAAACTAGGGTAATTGTTCAAGGATACTTATAAACTTCATCAAATAAAAGATTAGAAGTACAATGTTCAAATTGACTTCAACTTCAAGTATGATTTAGCTTCCACATTTTAAGGAATCACATCTACCAACGGCTAAGTTAAAGATATTTTTAAAGCTTTCAAGAGTTATCCAAAGATTAAAAAAAAAAGAGAGATATTGCACCTAAAGTTATAAAAAAAGAGGAGTTCAAATTTTCAAGATAAAAGATCAGAGTTGCATTTGTTTATTGAAAACTTTCTATTAGAGAAGAATCAAAATCACTTTTGAAACCTAATTTAGAATCAACATTGTCTATGACTATTTTACATTCAATTTTTTCTTAAGCTTATGTTCTGAGGATTATTGTATTCTATCCTCATTGTTATTGTTTAAGTCATACTTTGAAAGTTAGATGTGTGCTAGTAGAGAGACTTTAGATTATGTAGATTTATGTATAGGTAGGAATGGTATAGTGAGATAGAGCAGAAGGCTTATGTTATTGTTCTCTCTTGATTGGTTATTGGAATGTAGATAGTGGAGCGATACCGGTATGAATAATCGGTTCCCTAATAGTAAAGTTGGAAGAATGTATTAGGCATAAGGCTGAAGCACTATAAATCTCTTACCTAATCTTCTCATCCCTATTCTCTCTTTACTTTGTATTTTTATTTTTGATCATAAATTGTTTCATGCCTAACCTTACTTAAGTAATCAAAGGGGACATTTTTAGTCTTATTTTTCAAAAAAGATCAAGCTTTATTGTAACCAATTCACCCTTACCTTTTGATTGCTTTTGAGACCTACAATGTAGTGACCTTGAGAAGTGAAAGAGAACTGTAAGTTGAGAAGAGGAATAGTGGGGAAGTAGTTGAGATAGAAGCAGAGGTTAAGGGTAAGGAGAGTGTAGAGCCACTAAGATTAAAAGAGAGTATAGAACCACCAAAAGTAAAGGAGTAAAAGCCATCAATCCCATATCTATAGTGTCTTAAGCAAGATTGCACCGATTAGAATAAGCAATTTGAGAAATTCCTTAATCTTTTTAAGCAATTGCACATTAACTTACCCCTTATCGATGCTTTATTATAGCTAAAGTACATAAAGTTCTTGAAATATCTTTTGTCGAATAAGAGGAAGTTGGAGGATCTTTCAACCATCAAATTGAATCAGAAATGCTCAACACTTCTCTAAAAAAAGCTACCAAAGAAATTAGAAGATCTAGGGAGTTTAACTCTTGCATGTATGCTTGGTAATTTTTTAGTAGATAATGCTTTGGTAGATTTAAGAGCTAGTATCAATTTGATGTTGTACATATTGTTTAAAAAGCTAGGATTAAGAGAACTTAAACTAATACGTATGTGCCTTCAATTAACTAATAACTCTATCACATACCCTAAAGACATCATAGAAGATTTTTTGGTACAAGTTGACAAGTTCATTTTTCCTATTGACTTTGTTATTCTTGATATTGAAGAGGATCTTGAGATACCACTAATTTTGGGTAAACCCTTCCTAGCTACTGCTAAGGCTGTTTTTGATGTTAATGAGAGTAAGCTCATCTTAAGGGTTGGTGATGAAGAAATTGTTTTTTGGATATCAGATACAATGAACAAGTTCCTTGATTTAGAGGGCATAAGTTATAACATTGATGCTACTAATGCCATCGTTACTTAATGTATGTAGGAAACGCTTGTTAAAGAACTTATGAACCATTGCTTAGAAAATGGAGATGAAAAGATAGTGAAAACCCTTAATCATTCCAAAGTTCTAGCTCAATTGGGAGTTAACAAACCCATTATAGTAAACAAGGGGTTTGAAACCATTCTCTAGACTAAAGGAAGAAAAGTTAGAACTTTCCAAAAAGAAGCCATTGGTATTGGAATAGAAATGAGCAAGAGATCAATTAGAACATGCATTTGTAGTAAGGAGTTCCAAGGACCAAATGCTTACTAAACTAAGTGGAAAGTGGACAAAAAGAAGAAAATCAAGTTACATAAGCTTAATGAGTAGCATGATAAGGAGAAAAATGGTAGAAGTTATGCACCTAGAAAAGGGAATTTGCAAGGTCAATTGCTAAAAGGTAAATCTATACTTGTATAGAGAGTTCAAGAGTGAGTTAAAGGAAGAGATCCACCTCTACTTGGGTGAAGAGTAAGTAAATCGATGGCTCTCGATGCATTTTGTTGAGCCATCGATGTTAAATATAATGCTCTTGGGAGGTAACTTAAGTCTGTGATTTATTTTAGAATTTATGTTTTTATTTTATTTTGATACACTTTAATTTTGCATTAGTTTCATTGATTTAAAAAATGAAAAGAAAATTGAGTTCAGTAAGTTACACAAGCAAGAGATATGATTATGTCTCTATTGATGTCAATTACAACAAAGGGAGCATGTACACACTGTAATATGTTATACGGGTAACAAGATAGGTCATATTTATACCCATGTCATGTATAGTGACCATGCCCATCCACAACCACAGTAAGTTACATGGTTGAATAGATACGATCATGTCTACAATTGTGTTGCATGCAATCCATTATAAAAGGCAAAACCATAGTAAGTTATATAGTTGGATAAACATAGTTGTGTCAATCACAAATATAAATGGACCCATTATAGTTGTTCTAATTCACTTCCCTTCATTCACAAATTACAACCTCTCTTACTTCTTTCCCCTCTTGTCATGAAAAACACACATACATACACCTACTCTTAGCTATTTCTTGCACCAAAAATAACATCCATCACTATGTTTTGCTTTAATCTTGCATCAAGAGCAAGATATATCTCCTGATCTCTTTTCTCATGTTATTTCTTGTGATTTGTTGGGTGAAATTGTGTCTCTAGATGCATCATTTTGGAAAGAAATTTAGGGTTTTTGCATGTGTTTAGTATACTTGTTGGATTGAAGTGGATTTATCCATGTTTTAGTGTATTATTTCACGATGGAGTGTTGGATTATGGCATGACATGACCGTGTCATTTAAATTAGGCACCAACTTAAGATTTGAAGGACATGAGTTTTGACATGATCGTATCGCATTTCGTACATAGTATGAAATGTGGGTGTTTCAATTTTGTTCCTTTTGTCGATTGAATTTCTTGATTTGTGTGTAATTGCTAGTTTTCATTTGACTTATTACTTAGGGTTTCTCGAGTTTCCATTACTTGTAAGTGCTATTAAGTGAATCAAGTAAAAATTCATGTGTTAAAAGGTTAGAAATCACTTTTATTTCAGTAGTTAAGATTGCAGGGAAATTTCTTACAAAAAGAACTTGACTTTACATGCTTACTATGTGTTTCCTAAAATGCCTCAATGAATATAAGTGCTATTCTCTTTACACTTAGCCATATTTTTTGAAGCATATTCATGCTCTAAGTATAGGGAAACTCTTGTGAATGTAATTTGACTTGAAATTTGTTTATTTTGGATAAGAGTTATGGCATCAAAAGTGAAACTTCCAATTAAGAAAAAAGGCAAGACCATTGCATCTACATCATCCTCTTAACTACCATTACCTCAATCATTAGCAGCCATAAAGCTGCTAGTTCATCCCATGTTAAGGTTTAAGGATGAAACCATGATGAAGTGACTCTAGTAGTTATAGAGTTGTAAGTATAGAGAGACAATATACTTAGATTAGGGGTTTATCCATCAATTGAATTTCGAAGACTAAGTCCATGATATGGTAGTTGTGTATCCATGGAAAAATCGTTGACTCTTCAAGATCAGATTTGGTAGGAACTTACACTTGAGATCTTGTGTCCATTCCACTAAGATAAGCCATATAGAGAAAGATATGGGGCAAAATAGAGGATAAAATTTCGAGTTAATGGATGTACTTACGAGATTTCTCTAACCGAGTTTGGGGTTTATACGGGGTTGTATGATAAGAATATGTTAAGACCCTTGAGTTTTTAAGCTACCTTACCAGCTACCTTGTAGAGTGATAACTTCAAGGTTTTGGCAATAAATTGATAGATCTTTTGCATATATTTTGAAATTAAGCAATGCTTCAACCATGCATTGTCTTGAGTGAAGAGTAGTTCATTGGCTAATTTCACATACTAATGGTAAGAGCACTAGAATGGTAGGTACTTTTGAGCTACTTTATTTATATAGCATGATTACCTAGTATCTTATGAATGGTGTAGTGTTATTAGTTGAGCATTTAGAAAGGTAAGCTACAAGAATTAGATTGCGTAGTAAGATCTGTTGTAGCTCATATATCATAGTTTTAGCATAGGGTATAAGACTTATGTCTTAGCAAATGCTACCATTGACTTTGGTAAGAGAAGTGATGCTTTTGTGATGGGATACTTTAGACATATGTGGATGTATGTTGATGATGAGGAGCGAGTGGCTTTTGTTAGTACTTGCCAAGGAAGAGGCTCTTAGTTGGATAAGATCAAAGATATGTTGCAGTAGATGATGACTAGGAAAGATGAGATAAAGTAGGAAATGGATGACAAATTCGAACAAAAGATTATTAAACAGAATAAGCTAACCGAGTTTGCAAGTAATGTCATATAGATAAATGAACTTAAGATGCCAAATGTGTTTTTGTCTCCTCCTTCTTCTACTGAGGACGCGAATGAAGAAGACGAAGAAGAGGTTAAAGAGAACCAAGAAGAGGAAGAAGTAGACGAGGATGAAAGTAGTAGTGAAGAGGCTGATGATGGGGAAGAAGAAGAGGATGGCAATGATGAGATCATGGATGATGCTTCGAAGGAGGATGATTGAAGCTCTTCCGATGCTAGATGATTAGCTTTTCTTATTTGAAAATTTTCTATACTTAGTCATTTAATGTATTTTGCTTAAGTTTTTGGACTATTTTCTAGTTTTTTATTTTAATTTTATCTAGTTTTCTTTTCTTTTCTTTTATTTGTTTTGTGACTAGTTAGTTCATTTGCATGGTAGTGGTTTTGAAATTTGAAGCTTATAATAGAGGTTGCAATTAGACATGATGATTTTAGACTTTTTGCTTGATATGTATATATAGGATTTCAAGGAAGTATTCGATCTCGTTCCCACTTTTATATTGTTTTCCTTATGAATGTTTTTATTGAGATACTTCTTATTGAGTTACTTAGTTTCGTACAATGAGAACAATGTACGGGTTTAATTGTAGGGAAGGGGGTATGAAATTTATTACTTACTTAAGCGACCAAATTTTCTGCATTCAATGCAATTATTTTGGTTAACATCAAACTATTTGAGAATTTTACAACTTCTAGGTGAAATGAATTGACACTTAATCTTTGATGATTGATTTACCCAATGCTATAGTTGATTAGTGAAATCTATGCGAAGTAGAGTTATGAGTTATTTAGCTTAAGATTTTAGGATTTCGAATTAGAGAAACATCATTAGTTTGAGAGCTAGTCATAACTATTTTTGAATTTACTTTATCGCATATATTTCTCTTGAATGTTTTTAGAGTTCTATAATCCTTAGTAAATAAAAAAAGAAGAAATTTGTCTTTTGAAAATTGCTTGAAAAATCACAAATTAGTTGGAGGCTAAAATGAAAAAAAAAAGTGATAAGTAAAGTCGTCATGTTGGTAAGGATCGACCCTGGTTTCTTGGAAGAGTGAGGTTCTTTCCCATTGCCCGAGGATAAGTTGATATGAATGCCTTGATTCGTTAAAAGAGTGAGGTTTGAATTCTGTTGCTCATGGACTCTAATTAAAGTAATTGTGAATGAATGAATTAATTAGATGAAATGAAGCCTTCCAACGAAAATACATATCGGGGAAGTGATTAGAAGATGAGTGGATGTAATATGTGTTTACTATGAATTATGATGCTTAACTAGATTGAAGAGAGAGTTGTATATATTTTAGTTATGTGAGTTAAAATTTTTATGACTTTTTCTTGACTGACGAGATGTTAAACTTGATTTTGAGTTCCGGAATCTTTAATTAAATGATTTAGGTAAACTTTAATTTACATAGATTAGCTTATGAACTCTAGTATATTATGTGTGTTTTGAGCATTGTAAAGAGATTAAGAATAAGGGAGGCAGTTGTTAAGTCCCTTCTTGGTTAAATAATCTATGGCTTCATTCCTCCTCGATTTACCTTGTAAAATCAAGAAATCTGATAAATTGTTAATGATAAGTTTACAGTCTCATAAGAGATGATGACACCTATCTATGGTGATGTTGTTGTCTTTGATCTAATCAATTGCCTTATGTGAATCTACTTCATAGGCCACTTTCATATATCCCTTTTATATGCTATCTCTATGCTTTATAGCACATAGTTTTACTTCTAAGGGGGTTAAGTTGTTATATTGCATATGAAAGCCCCATAAGACGATTCCATTGTGGTCTCTAGCAAGTGCCCAATTCTTACTCTATTTCTTGAGTCCGTAACTACGCTTTCATGATTTATCTTTATCCATCCTTCTTTAATATATAAACCCTTTTGAACTATTTGGGAATTTCCTGGAGCTTTTCCTTTCCTATTTATAGCCCACCACTCATTTTTACCTTTTGTTATTCTCTCTACCCAATCTTTTACAACATGATCTAGCCAAAAAATACGTTCGTTTCTATTTGTCCAGATTTCGCTTAAAGCAAAAGTGATTCTTATCATTTCGAGCGACCTAGTTTCTCTCTAACTCACTTTCCCTCTCTTGTATTTACTTTGTATGTATTTCCTTAAATCTTCAAAAGAGTATTCATCTGACCTTAAAGTGATTCCTAGCCTACACCATAGTTCTCTATTCTAAGTATAATTCAAGAAGATTTATTGGGCCGACTCTTCTTTGTGATGACAAAAGGTATATCTCTCGTTAACATAGATTCCTCTCTTTTGCAAATTCTCCCATGTCGCTAATCCATCGCCACACCAACAATTGATTATTAGGTGCTACTAGTAGTTTCCAAATCTATTCGTAGTCTTCCTCCCTGATTTGTTGCTCCTTTTGAGTCATAAGGCTAGGTTATATTGATTTAATGGAGATTTCTCATCCATTGAATATGGCTAATGTTGTAGATCATTTTCCTCACTATCTTCCTAAAGCATAAGGTATCTTAGTTTCAGCTTAATATTCTCATCAAGGGGGTATCCTATCACATCTTCCTTCTAGCTAGAGACATTGTCCCATATCCGAGAGGTCTTTAGATGTAGGTTAAACCAATGTAAGGGGCCATATAACCATTCACATGGTTTTCCACCATCCTTCCATCTATCGATCCAAAACTTCGTACTTCTTCCATTCTTCTAGATCACAGGTGCTTTATCCTTAACCTAATCTACAACGCTACAAACTTCCCTATAAAATTGAGAACTAGATTTTTTCTATCATTGCCATTGGCTTTGTTAATACTTTTGTTGTACCAATTTTGTCCAAAGGACCTCTTTCCTTTTTTGTTTCCATGCTAGGTTCACAAAGTTCAATTCATTTCTTCTTTTAATATCCATAAGCCCAAAATACCATTCTTCCTCGATTTTTTCAACTTCTCTCGACTAATCCAAAGGATCTTCCTTACATCAAGTGTAGAACACCATGTAAAATCTCTATGAATCACTTCTTCTTTCTTTGCAAAGTTCTTATTCATAGGGAGAACTTGTGAATAATAGTTAACAATGCTTTCAATCATATAATTGCTAGTAATTTCTTCGCTACCATACTCAGGAGATTTACTTTCTAGCTTGCTAATTTTCTCCTCATCTTTTGTAAAATGAATCCCATATCTGTATTACTTAGTTTTCTACCCTCTTTAACTGGAATACCTAGATACTTCCTTATCTTTGTGTTTTGTCATACCCTGAAAACATTATAAATACTAGTTTTCATCTCAGTACTAATGTTTTTGGAGAAAAGAATACATGATTGTTCATAGTTAACTTTTTGTCCTAATACATGTTTGAAACCTTTCATCTGTTCATGGATCAGAATTGCATTATCCTTTGTCGCTTCTCCCATAAGAAGAAGGTCATCTGCAAAGAACAAATGTGATAGCAATATATCTATTCCCCTAATCTTCGAAGGCTACCACTTTCCTTCCTGTACCATCAAATGAATTATTTAACTCAAAATTTCTATAGAAAGGATAAACAAGTATGGAGAGAGGGGGTTCCCTATCAAATTCCTCTATGGGTGTAGAACAAATCCATCATCACCCTACTAAGTACAATTCAAAATTGCATCGAGGCAAGACATGAGCTAATCAACTTCACCCATGATTTGGGAAAACTAAATTTTTTTTTAAAGTACTACGAATGAAATCCCATTCCACCCTCTCATAAGCCTTCTCTAGATCTTATTTTACAACCATCTAACTATTTTTTCCTCTTGTCTTCTCAAAAGAATGTAATACTTCTTGAAGGATGATGATATTATCTTTAGCTACTCTCCTAGGGATGAAACTTGACTGTTCTAGGTTGACCAAATGTCTAAGAAATGGTCTCAATTTGTTAAATAAGCATTTGCTTTCAATCTTGTACATTTTAGTATAAGGAATAATGGGTAGGAAATATTTTACTCTGCCCTCAACACTCTTAGGATAAGGACCAGTAGTGTTTTATTAATTTCCAGAGGCATATGGCTCTCTCTAAGGATGTTACCTACGTAATCACTTATTGTATTTCTCACTATGCTCCAACATTTTTTTTTATAATTCTTCATGCAAACCATCAATTCCAGGTGTTCTGTTATTTCCTATACACCGCAGAGCATTCTTTATTTCTTCCTTAGTCCAAGTCGATCTAAGCCATTTCTTTCCTCCTCCATCAATTTTCTCTACCCATTTTCTAACTCATAGTCATTTCTCCATACAAATAACCTCTCTAATGAATATAAATTTTGAAAGAATTGGTTAAAAAGTTTTTTAAGCTTCACTTTATAATTAACCTAATTCCAAACGGAATAAAAAAGACCACAAACTCGCTATTTTGACCTTCTAGCCATGATAGTTGCATGGAAAAAACTGTGTGTTCCTCACCCCATTTAGAACCTAATTCAATCTAGCTTTTTCAATCCATAGACTTTCTTCTTGTTTTAGAACCCAATTGAGCTCCTCTTATGGCTTACATTCCTTATCAATTAGACCTTGTAAGGGTATTGAGAATAAAATGTCTTGCACTTCTTTTAATTTTTTAATAACAACCCTTTTCCTATGGGGGATAAAACCAAACACCTCTTTATTCCATTTTTTCAAGGCCTCTACAAACATTTTTTGCACTATTCACATAATTAAAGTTTGAATAAACCTAAGTATCACCTACAAAATTCATGAAATTGAGCTATTGTAGCTACATTGATTGAAAATGAAAAGGTATTTCTATTCTTGGCATGTTAAGCTTGAATTTTTCGGTTTTCCATTTTCCTGAATTTGATTTTAACTAAACCTAATGCCTATTTAGTTTAAATCCTCAACAAGAATTAAGGAAAGCTTGGTTTCTTTATTTTTTGAAAATGTTTGGGGTTGACACCTAATGGGATAGGGAAAAGAGATCAAATTAAAATAAATTAAGTGAATTGATTTTAATTTGGCCATTAGCCTACTACTTTGAAATTTTTTTTTTAGAAAAGGTTTCAAGAAACCAGATATCTAAGTTCGAGTGTAACCTTATGAAACCTTAATTGCGTGCCACTTTAACTTAGCAAATTTAATATTTATCTTTCAAAATACTATTGTAATTTGTATTTACAAGTGAATTAATAAATAAAAACATATCAACTCACATAAAAAGAAGAAATGTGAAAATCATTTACATAAGGAAAAATAAAATTTTTTACATATTTTAAGTCGCCTTGTAATTGGGTATAGGTATTTATGTACTCACTATTCAGGATTAGACTTTCATGGTTCATTCTTAAAATTTAAGCGTATTGTTTTTTTTTTTTTTTAATTTATAAAAAATTAATCGGTTTTATGTTTTCATTAATTCATTTTCATTTAAGAAAAATTCAAATAAGGATTATAATTCGAAAAATTCTAAGGAAGTCCTATTTTTGGAAAGAGGGTTTGTTAAATAGACATTTACTTGAAATCCTTTTTTCTAAGTGGCCGTAGACACCTTATTTTTTCCTCTTGGCAATTTTGTTTTTTAGAATAGGATAAGGGGTAAAGAAGAATTTTGAAAAATACAAAAAATTAGAAAATTTAGAAAAAATTACAAAAAAAAGAAAAATTGGAAAATTCACAAAAATGGAAAAATTGGAAAAAATAAAGAATTTAGGAAAAATTAGAAAATAATGACAAATTTAAAAATAATGATAAGTTTTTTTTTTAAGGTCTTAGATAAAGGAAAGATGTTGGGTTTAAGCTTAAATTCAAATCTAGCTTAAGTCGACTTTATTCATATGTACAATTTAATTACACATATGAATAATGTATAGGCTAACAACTTAACGGTACCACATATGGACTTAACATTGCATATGGCTTGGTGGTTTAGGGTTTGAATCTTGCCAAAGGCATAAAATACCTTTTATTTTTTCCATGATAACAGACATTGCCATGTACTTAGCAATCACTATGCCATTTGTCTTGATACATGGCACTTCGTTATTGGGCCACATCGTGACGTGTGGCATTGTTAACTAAACCTTAATTTGTGGTGCCACATCGTCTACATGTCATCTACGTGGCATAACACATGGCACTACACATTACCGCAACCATCAATTTCATCAACCACATGTCATGCCAGACACATAGCACATTACCATTCTACCCTATAGCTGATGTAGCATTATGTTAGTACATTATTGTCAAAATTGCAAGTTAGCATGTACAATCATGCAAGTTTACGAGTCCACTTGCCTTCCATGTGTTAACTCATTTACAAAGTCATTTTGAACGAAAATCATAGTAGAATCACGATTTAGCTCATTAAAATTGATTTAATCAAGTTTTTATTTCCGTTTCTACAGAGTTTGCACCATCCTTTGATTTGTTAATTTAATAGTAAGCAAAAGTTGGCCCACTTTATTCCACATTCCTACTGGTTATTTAGTAACTAAAGAAAGGGAATAAAAGTCAAACTTTGCCACTTCAGGTTTCTTTTTCTTCTCCAATCATCCTAGCCTTGTCCATTGTCTTCAACCTTTGTGACTTCAACTTTAGGTTCTATAATTCTACTAACGAGTGACTTCTATTGCTTGCTGCTGCTGCGTAAAGCTTGATCCAAGTTCAAGCACTTCTTCTTCATCTAAGTTCACACAGGTAAATCGTATTTCCCTTTCTTTCTTTCTTTTTTTCTTGCTTCTTGGGTTTTACAGCTTATTGCTATGTTTACAATTAATGATGTAGAGTATTTCCTGTTCTTTCTTGTTATCACATCAATTGTAAATCTTAGCATTCAGCTAAATATTGGAGTCGTTCATAATGCATTTAGAGGCATGTAAGGCCATGATAATTACTATGTGTCTTGATTTGATTTAGTGCCTTTTTTCGATGACTACTCTTAGAATCAAAATTTTTATCTAGATGTCTACTTTTTCAATTTTCTTAATGAATTTGAACACCTAGCAACCCATTTTATCATGATAGAGTAAAGACACCTATCACCTGCAATGGCGGATTGAGAATGGTAGCCATAAAGAGAAGCATTTGTATTGAGTTTAGCTCATCCTTCAATTGGTAGCTACCATATAATCAAGCATAGAGTCAGCCTCTTCAAATTGAATTGCTTTTGATTTTAAGACCAATGCTCTATCACTTTAGATTTAATTTTCTACACCAATTAGCAACAATGCTACTATACATTATGAACTATTTGATTTCTATCAATCCAAATTAGCCACAGCGCAAATACAAAGGGGATTGAGCTTGGGATATCCATCTTATTTAGCTTCTTAATCAATACTTGTAGCCAAGCATCAAAACATAAATTTTTAAGTGAATTCATTTCGTTACTAAGGATTAGATCTAACTAAATATGTTGAATAAGAGAACATAGTCTAAGAGCATGCTCCTTGGTTTCTTTTTGCCCATATCCACTTAGACAGACATTACACATGTTGCTAACAAATTGTTCGTTGTTCTTTTTTTTTTTTTGTTTTTTATACTAATGCAATTCCATTTAACTATGCAAAAAATCCTGAGTTTGCATAGATGTTTAAGATGGTTGGTCGATATGGTTATGAGCTTAAGTGTCCTTCCTATCATGAGCTCAAAGTGACTTGTTTGAAGAAAGAAGTAGCTAGAACATTGGAATTACTTAAAGACTACAAAGCTAAATGGAAGAATACAAGTTGCTCCATTATGTCAGATGCATGGACTGATAGAAAGAGGTGTTTTATATGTAATTTCTTAGTAAATATCCCAAAGAGAACAATCTCTTTATCATCCATAGATACTTTTGATATTTCTAAGACAACTAATAAAGTTTTTGCCATGATGACAAGTAAACATAGATAATGCTGCAAATTATAAAGTAGTGGGGGAAAAATTAATGGAGAAAAGAAAATTGTTATATTGGACATCTTGTGTAGCAAATTGCATTTATTTAATTTTAGAGGACTTTGAGAAGAATTTGAAGATCCATTATAGGACAATTGTAAAAGGGAGGCAAATCATTACTTATATATACTCCAGAACCATACTTATATCAATATTGAGGAGATATACCAAAGGAAGAGACTTGATTAGGCCTGGTGAAATTCATTTTGCTACTTATTGATGACAATGTTTACTTTTAGCCATTGGAAAACAAGCAAGTATTCAAGTACAAGTGATGGAAAGTAGATTTAGCAGTTGGTTTTGGATAGTAAGTTTTAGAAGAATGTTATTATTTGCCTCAAAGTTGCATTTCCTCTATTCAAAGTGCTTAGATTAGTGGATTCAAACGAACAACCAGTCATGGGCTTCATTTATCTGGAAATGGATGGCGCTAAAGAAAAGATCAAAGCAAATTTCAATAACATGAAGAAAAGGTAATATATTCACTTTTAAGCTATTTCTTTTGTTTCATTCATTTTAAAGTTTGATTTGTTAAATGATATCGTATTCATTTGATGTATCATACAGTTATGGAGCTATATTTAAGATTATAGATAAGAGATGGGAGCTTCAACTTCACAGACCATTGCATGCTACAACTTATTATCTGAATCCTTAGTGCCATTATAGTCGTAATTTGAAAGTTAATGTTGATGTCAAAATTGGACTATATTGTTGCGTCGAACATATGCTCAATGATCCATTTGATGATGCAAGGTTAATATATAGCTTGAACAATTTAAGGATGATAAAGGACTATTTGGTATTAAAGTGGTAAGGTTAGCAAGGGACAAAAAAGCTCCAACAAAATGGTAGGATTCATATGGAGATACATGTTTAGAACTATAAAAGTTTACTATTTGTGTTTTAAGTTTAACTTATAGTTCTTCGGGTTATGAGCACAATTGGAGCGCATTTGAAATGGTATGATGTAAATTGTAAGTAATTCTTTTGTTTGTTTTTCATTATATATGTTATTGATATTGTGAACGATTTAATCTTAAATATAACCCTCTTAATTTTCAAGTTCATACAAAAAAAGGAATAGGTTGCATTAACAAAAGATGAATGATTTGGTATTTGTGATGCATAACTTAAGACTAAGAAATACAAAAAATAGAAAAAGTGATGATATTACCAGTTGCATTGTTGAAGATCCCTCATTTGATGATGAATGGATTGTAGAGGAAGAAAATTTGTTTAACTCATCAAATGAGGGTTTGTTGAATATCCTTTCAAGTGCAAGGGGTAAAGAAAAGGATGTAGACAATGATGTGGAGGAAATTAATTCTTTTGTAAATTCAAAGAGTCTTAGAAGTAAGACCCCTAATGATTTAGAGATTCATGATATTAATGTTGTTGAAAATGAAGTGCAAATGGATGCTTCAAAAGATTTTTTGAATTAGAAGATATGGAAATGATTGGTAGTAGTACCAATAATAATGATGAAGTTGATGATAAGGATGATGATAAAGATGACGATGACAATAACGATGGTGATGGTGATGGTGATGGCAAAAATTTTGGCAATTCTAATGATGATAAGGCAATTGAAGATTTGTATTAGTTATTTGGTATTTTGTATTTTGAATCAATAACGTATTATAACTTCTGGTTTAGTTGATTATCTTATAGTACGAGTCTATGACTTGTGCTTGATTATCTATATAACTTTATTATGACTTATGGCCAAAATGTATGTTGAATTTTTTTTATTTCTATTGCCCATTTTAATTTTTAATGGCTACTATAAGGAAATTTATAATATTTTAAAGTTATTTTATATAGGCTATAGAAACTTATATTTCTACATTTCAATTCTACGTTTCGATTATACAAATCCCCCGCAATTCTACATAAAATTTCAAGTTTGACAACCCTGCATTAGCACTGCTTTCTCTCTCTTTCCTTCTCTTTCTTTCCCATTCCCTCCTTTTCCTTAGCAAAATAGCTATACCCCCTTCACTTTGGCTTCATTTTTCACATAATTTCCATGCTCAAACATACCAATTAATGGATGATTCTTGTTCTAGACATAGAATACTATGTATTGAATCCAAAAACACAACCTTGTATAATCATTAAATGGATCACATCAATTGTTGAAAATAAAAAAAAACATTGAAAGTGCAAATTTTTTTCCTCTTTGAATTTTCATGATTCAAGTTGCAATGCTCAAATTTGAAGCTTCGACTCACTGCATTTAGCAAGTTTAAGCTCTTTCAATCGTGTTTGACTAAACAATTATGTAGAAAATGCATTTTCAAATCACACATTGAAGGCGATCAAAATTGAGCATATTCAATCTCAAATTTAAAGCTGTTTGATCACTTTCCTTGTAAATTTGAGCTCTAAATAGTATAAAAAGAGCTCAAATAAGCTTGAAACACATAGGAAATCAATAGAAAATCTCCTTCTCTCTCTTTATACGATAGTTCTCTCTTTCTTTACACTTCTTTCTCTCTCCTACTACCATCGAGCCCCCTTAAACCTTAACTCTCCAACCTAGCTTCCCTCAACATTTGTTGTGCCTCTAGTAGTCGCCACTTATGATACCTTAAAACCATCATTGGCCATCGCTTCAACCTCTACCTAAACAAGCTCTGAACGTCGTAGCAGCAAGCTTACCCCCACCATCCCCAATACAAAACACACAAAACTCCCTTTACCCTCTCAATTTGGTGCTTAGATCACCTTGAACCACCCTTCCCCCCCCCTATAAGTCATTACTATCTTCTCTCTCTTAAGCCACTTGGGACTCAAGTTCGACTTGACAACTTGATCCAGATCTACATGTTGCTTGACCAAAGCCCGATTCAACCTGCACATCTATAATCTTTTGGTCTGACCTCATTTTCGATTTATTGTTTTCTTTGTAGTATTTTCTTTATTTACTTTATTTTATTTATTGTTGTATTTCTGATTGTACTTGTAAAAAGAAAAGAGAAAAGAAAAAAGAAAAAAAAAAGGTAGGTTTAGTTTTATTTTACTCAATGAAACATAAAAAGAAAAAAAATAGTAAAGTAAAGTAAAGAAATAATAAAAAAAGTTTTCATCACTTAGAAAAATTACTTTTCAAATAAATAAATATAATTAATCCTTTCCCAAAATTATGGCCTTATTTAGAATTTCCCAAAGACAAAACCCTAATTTAAGACTTTTTTAGAAAATTTTCTTAAATAATCAAATCAAATTAAAAACATAAATTTAACATGTTTTCAAAATTAAAAATAATCCAACACATCGAAATTTTACAAAAAGAACTATGTATATCTAATTCTGAATAATGGGTATATAAGTACTTTTGGGGCAACATAAAAGATAAAAGAAAATAGTTTTTCCACTTCTAGTTCAAATTACTAAATTTTGTTTTCAATTTATTTAATGTCAATTTTTAAAAAAGGTGATTCTAAGAAATCAAATCTAAATTTGGAAAGTTAATAGTACCTGTAAGGGTTTAGAAATTTAACCCCCGGACTCAATCTTCTGGTTTTCCAAACTGTTTGATAAAATTGGTTTTATCATAAGACCAGTAGCTAAATTATAACCAATCCACTTAATTGATTATAATTTAACTCTTTTTCCCAACTCTAGTTGAGTGGCGATTCCAAAATATTTTGGTTTTCTTTAAATGTTAGTTGAGGATCAATATTAAATTGGTAAGGTTTAATATTGATCGGTTTAAAGAAGACTTATTTATAAAAATAGGGAAAAATCAGGCTTGATAAGTTAGTGACTCCATTAAGGAGGTCAAGGGATTAGCCATCTAACTTTCCAAATTTAGAATTAATTCTTTGAAATCACCCTATTAAGTGTAATTTATTTATTTACTTGTTATTATTTTCTACATTTGCATATAGTTGTGTAGGGGGTAGGTTTACTTTTTGTATCATGGTTATATGATAGAAATGATCAAACCGAGATCATATTAGGAGCCCTAAGATAGGGGGGTCATTGTGTAGGCTTTGGATGCTATGGTGTAACTATCGTTTGAGATTGATTAGGCTACCCTTACTTGAGCTTAATGTGACCAATGAAAGTGTTTTCTAAAAATAAGTGAGGTCAAATAAGCTTAAGGACCTTACCCTTTATGCATTCATGACATTTGGAACCAATAAATAATCAAGCAAGATGAAAAGAAAAGAAAAGAAGTAACAGCTCGAAGTTTCTTTAATTTTCGTTGTATTTCACTATATTGTAAATACAGAGTTGATGTAAATAGGTTTTTGTCTTTGTTTTATACTTGATTATAGATAGTGATTCTTCAATCTTGTAACAAATGTTTTCTTTGTAATTTAGCCCAGATAAATAGCCTATTCATCCAACTCTATTCATTTTAAAGAAAGGTTCATCAACAAGCCCATCAACCCCAGGCTTGCTCTAGACTAGTGGCTTTAACACTTCAACCTAAGGAAACAAGAGATCATTTCCTACAAAATCATACCCATTTTGTCACTTCCTAAGGTAAAAATTGAGATCAATCTAATTAGGGCTCTAACCAACTTCTAGAAACCAAAGGAAGTAGCTTTTTGAGTTAGGCCTCACTTAATTAGTCTAACACTTGGAGAGTATACCCAATTACTTTAAGCATCTTCCATCGAAGATATGTATACTCCAAATTTGGAAGTTGAGCTAGTGAATGTATTTTCAAGATTCCTTGGGATTAGAAAAGCTGAAGTAAATAAGGCCTTAAAAAGCTGTAATGGAAATTGCGTCAAATTGGAAGACCTGAAAGCCCAGTTCACCATTGAGCCCAGGTCCAACAAATGGGGCATCTTTTGTGGCAATCCTAAAGATTAGGGATAGAATAGAACGAAGGCTTTTATCCTAGCTGCATTCAAGACTCTCTTATTCCTTAATAGAAGATTCCTCATCCATTTTAGGGTTGCTGAACTAATAGGCCAGTTTCTTGAAGGCAAGTTATACATCCCAACCCTCCTTACATAACAAATAAAAAACCTCAACATTTTGAAAGAGAAAAACTATGGTATACTGAAGACCAGTATTGCATTACTAATGATTTGGTTTACGAGCCACATGAAGTGTTTTAGGCTTGATTTGATCTGAGGAGAATTTGCCTACAAGATTGATTTAATTGATTCCTTTATCGATAAGGTCCATTTGCCAGACGATAGTCTACAAGCTCCTATTAGATATCATAACCTTAGATTACAGTGACCTTTAGGTTCTAATGCCACAAAAGATATCCAAACTACGAATGATCAAGTAACTATGGGAAATAAGGACTATCAGTACTAATATTGATTTAAGAGTGGTTGGGAGAAGTGAACAAATACAGGGTCACTAAAGAATATCTATATGATCAACTCCATAAGACAAAGGAGATTTAGTATTGAGCACCAAAGGTCATATAACCTGTACTAGCTGAACCAAACTCTAAGATCAAGACCAACATGGACCAAGTACAAGCTTGTATAGAAGTTATCTATAAAGAGTATGACATGTGGGAAGACCTCTTTTGAGAATCCAGACAGCATTCCTAAGCCTTAGAACATCAATTGAAAATGACCTAGAGAAGGCTCAAAGAACTTAAAGAAGCAAATGAGCCTAACCTAAGAAAGAGGAAGGAAGCGTCAGCAAGATCTAATAAGTAGTAGAAAGGAACATTAGCCAAGCGTTAGAAGAATGTTTAGAACTAGGAGTACTTTTTTGGAACAATGTATTTTTTTAAAAATGTAAATGGGATCTTTGAAAGTTGCAAAATAATGAATAAAATTGCCATCTTGTTGGTTAATTGTCGGTTATATTTCTTTGCATTCGTATGGCATACATCTTTACATTCTTGTACATTTATTTATTAATTTATTTGTCTTTCACTCATCTAACTCTGTTTTTTTTTTAAATATGTATATGCCAACTTGTTGGAAAGTGATCTTATACTAGGTCATAAAGATAACTCCTAAACATCAAACCTTCTAGAGAAGTCCTATTCAAAGGTGTTCTTAAACTAGAATGGCTAGCTAAGGAATGACAACATCAAAATCAACGATAGCAGTATCAACCTTAAATTTGTTGATCCTACCAAGTTCAGGTTTCGCTCCTTAGAAAAGACAATAGGAAAATTTATAGACCAATTGAGCTTCCTTGTTGACAACATCACTTTCCTCAAATCCATAGCACCATCAAATGAGGAAAGCTCCAAGGCTTAAGATGGAAAAAATGCTAAAGCCCTACCCCTTAAAGCAAAAGAGGCCTATCCCAAAGCGAACCTAGCCTTTGAATTTTTGAGACAGAAGGGTTCTATCCAAGAGTTAACTTGAAATTTGAGTTGAACACTTATTCATTCCCGATCAACTTGAAGCTAGAAGCTGACCCAGACCGATTTATAGAATTAGAAAGGCAGTTGACCCAACAGATCACTAAAAAGATGAAAATGCTTAAAGGTTATAATGGTTTTGAGTAGGCTGGTATTACAGACTTCTTAACATATGACTATAGAAGCATCTTTGAGAAATTCAAGGTACCTGACTTTGAGAAATATAATGGGAACGGTTACCCTAAACTACACATCGGATTGTATGTACGAAAGATGGTAAGTACATATAATACGACTAACTTATGGTGCAAACTTTTTAGGATAGCTTAATGGGTCTTACTTTGACTTGGTATGCCCAATTCAACCTGAATCAGGTAAATGCATAAGAGAAGTTGGCTCAGGCATTCTTCGAAAAATATAAGTTTAATGTGGAAGTAGTGCTAACCATGATGGATTTGGTTGCCCTGTGAAAGAGGTATAATGAATCATTTAAAGAGTATGCTTAGAGGTGGAGATCCCTATCTACAAGGGTATCTACCCCTAGGATCGAGAAAGACCTAACTTCAACTTTCATCAACACTCTTGAAAGACCCTATTTTTCTCACTTGATTAGGTAAGTCTCCTCTAGTTTCATAGAGGTAGTAGCAGTAGGGTGCCAGATTGAAAGTGCTGTCTCCTTTGGCAAGTTACAAGAACCATTAGATAGAAGACTAACCTTTGTGAAACCACTACTAGCAAGCCTAGAGAAATTATTGTTGGCATGGTTAATTTAAACACCAAGCCCAATGCTTGAGTCCTTTTTAGAACGAATCCTTTACCAGTTTAGCAAAAATTTAGGAACCAGCCTTATACCAATCAAGCCCTTAGATATTTCACCAAGATATTGGTTTCTCTTGGCCAGGTCCTTAAAGGATAATCTGATCCATTTTAAGCTTCTCAATGAAAGGTAAAAGCTAAGGGTTTTCGATCCTAATGAAAAGTGTTAATACCATTTTAGGTAAGTAGGCCATTTAACTAATTCATGTTAGAGTTGAAAAAATAAGATTTAGGATTTGATTAATGAAGGTATAGTCTAGCTTAACTTCATGGAGGTTCTAGTTCCAAACGTTAACAATAACCCCCTATCTAACCATGGCCCCATCATTAATACAATATTTGATGACTTAGATCATACAATCAGCATAATTGGTTCCAACCGAGAGCCTAAGGTTGACAAATTTTATAAACAGGAAGAGAAATAAGCTTCAAAGACCAAAAGGTACACCTTCTATGTGCCCTTAGCCTTCAAAAGTTACAAAAATGCTCCTTTTAATTACTAGGTAGTTAACTAAAGGCAACTGAGTTCACTTGTGGGAGGGATTACTTGCTTCGGTAAAATTTATGACCCCTAAGAAGACTTGAAAAAGAAGAATGTACCGGAAGAGACAAGCAACAAATCAGTTGAATTCAAGGTAGCATTGATTGCCTTCACTATGATGATCAAGTATAGTGAGTATAAAATAATTGACCAGCTCGCTAAGACTCCAGTGTAAATATCTCTTATGAGTCTGTTGGTAACATTTAAACCACATAGGGAAGCTCTATTTTAGACTCTGAGGGAGGTTAAGGTCCTTCATGAAATACCAGCCGAAAAGATTGGATTAGTTACCCACTCTATCTTCACTATGGATCAAATTTCTTTCTCTACTGAAGAATTGGGTGAAGAAAGTAATCAACATACTAGGTCCCTATTCATAATAGTAAGGGTAAATAACATCATCACAGTTAGAGTCCTCATTGACAATTGGTCATCATTAAATGTTTGCCCCCTTGCTACCCTAGATTTACTAGGAATCGATGCAATTGCAATTAAGTCGAGTTCAATAATTGTTGGGGCTTTTGGCAAATCTAAGAGAGAAATTATTAAGGAGATCGAGTTACTAATTGACATTAGCCTACAAACTTTCATCATCCGATTCTAGGTCCTAGATATCCTAAGGGCTTTTAACCTCTTATTGGGGAGACCTTCAATTAACTCAGTAGCGGCTATACTTTCCAGTTTACATCAGAAGGTTAAGTTCATCTTAAATGGCCAGGTCATAACGATTCTTGGTGATCGAGATAATGAAATATATAAAGAAATGGCCATATCCTACATTGACATTGAGGAGTAAGAGGACTTTGGGCTATAGATGTTTGAGGAAGTGTATATGCTTACCAATCAGAAAAAAGGATGGAAGGCTGAAATTCAAAGAAGGGTAGGTTGGTACTTATGGGCTTGGCTACAATCCATCTTCGATGGAAGAGTTGCAAAACATGTAAATGAAGGGCAAAAAAGGTGACAAATTGTATTATGCCCCAATGATCTTTCCACCATTGATTGAGACATTCATTTGGGTTGATGTTTAAATCCCAAAATCTACCAAAGAGAACACCTCCAACAAGAATGAAATAGCGGCCCCATCTCGCAAGCTCCAACACCTAAATAATTAATTCTCTATCCCTATAAATAGTGATAAGTCTTCTTTAGGGTAAAGGATGAATCGTAATTTAGTATTTCATTGAGTTATGTAATAATTACCTTTGCTTTACTATACTTAAGAGAATCTCTTTTAATTTTATAAAAATTTATCTCCATTCTCTTCACTCATTCTTTACTTACACTCCTTTCTTTACATACTTTTGACCTAGATCTAATGCTCTAATTAAAAGTCAGGGATACCTTATATAGATAGGTGATGAAAATATTGATATTACTTCCAACCCTACTAGGTTAGTCGTTGGGAGTGATGTTGATGATCACAGTGATATGCAAGAGAGCTAGCAAAGACATAAAATGAGTAAAATTTCCATTGACAAGCCAATTGAGACAATTAATGTTGGGATTGATGACAACCACAAAGTTTTGAAGATTGAAGGGAATTTGAAAAAAGAACAAAAGGTATAATTGACCGCACTTCTATCTGAGTATCAAGATGTGTTTGCGTGGTCTTATAAGGATATGCCTGGGTTAGATCCATCAATTGTGGTCTAACGCTTAACTACGCGAGAAGACATCAAACCTAAGAAGCAAAACCTAAGGAGATTCCAATTAGATATCTCATTGAAAATTAAAGAAGTTAGAAAGTTATTGGAGGTCGGTTTCATCAAAGTGTCTGATTATCTTGAATAGGTAGCCAACATTGTGTTAGTAATGAAGAAGAATATAATAGTTAGAGAGAACATGGATTTTGAGACCTCAGCCAGATAAACCCTAAAGATAATTTCACTTTGCCCCACATTGACATTGTTGTGGATAATATAGTTAGGAACCATTTCTTTTCCTTCATGGATGGATTCTCTAGATATAATCAAATCAGAATGTCTAAAGAAGATAAAGGTCAGACAAAATTCATTACAACTTAGGGCACATTTTGCTTCAAAGTAATGTCTTTTGGACTCAAAAATGCTTAGGCAACTTACTAAAGAACCATGGTTGTAATCCTTCACGATGTGATGCATAAAGAAGTTGATGTGTATGTGGATGATATGATTGCAAAGTTCAAAGAGGGAGAAAATCATGTGGATAACTTGAGAAGATTGTTTGATAGGTTGAGTAAATTCCAATTGAAGCTTAACCTCAAGAAATGTTCCTTCGGAGTAAATTTAGGGAAATTATTGGGTTTCATAATCAACCAAAAGGGCATCGAGGTAGACCTTAATAAAGTTAAAATAATAGTTGACTTGCCCCCTCTATACACACTTAAAGAAATTAGAGGCTTATTGGGCCGCTTAAACTACATAGCCCAGTTAATATCTCAACTCACATATAAATGCCATCCTTTATTTAAGTTATGGAAAAAGAATACCAAAATAAATCGGGATGAAGAATGCAAGCAAGCCTTCACAACCATTAAGGAGTACCTCATGAACCCTTTAATTCTAGTAGCTCATAAACCTAGGAAGCCCTTATTTCTATACCTTACAATACTACTAATCCATAGGGTGTATGCTTTATTAAAAGGATGAGGAAGGAAAAGAGCAGGCCATATACTACTTAAGTAAGAAATTTATTGAAGGGGAATAAAAATATTTGAAAATTGAAAGGACATGCTGTGCCTTAGTTTGGGTAATGCATTAGCTTAGGAAATACATGCTCTATTACCATATTGAATTGCTGACTCAACATGATCCTCCAAAGTTCTTGGTAGATAAACTAGCCTTAATTAGTAGAATCTCAAAGTGGCAAATGCTGTTGTTGAAGTTTGACATCACGTACGTGAACCGGAATTCAGTCAAGGGGCAAGCACTAGTGAATTGGTTGGTAGAAAATCCCTTTGATGATACCCCCCAAGAGGTACAAGTCAGATTCCTTAATGAAGGCATCTTAGTAGCTGAAAGAAGTTCTAATGAAGAAAAAGGTGATAAGCTCTTGAAAGAGAAGATGTTCTTTGATGCAGCTGCTAATGTGTCCAGATGTGGAATTGGGGCAATATTGATATCCCTTGAGGGTACATAGTTCCTTGTAGCTATAAGGCTTGTTTTCCTATATACTAACAATATTTCTAAATATAAGGCATGCATCATGGGACTCAAAATGGCCCTAGATAAGGACATTCGATAATTAGAAGTGTATGAGGATTCTTCACTCATTATTGGCTAAATCTGGGGAGAATACAAGACTAAGGATCCTAAATTCGTACCTTATCACCAGTACTTGACTAAATTAATGGAGAAATTCAAAGAAATCAGTTTCATTCACATACTAATGACTTAAAATCAACTCGCTAATGCATTAGCTACTTTGGTATCAATGATCCAAATATCTAGTAAAATCGAATTCCAATTGCTGACAATTGAAGTTGAAGAAAAAATTGCCTTTTATTTAGTAATTAAAGGTACACATGACAAAAGGCCTTGATATCATGACATTAAAATGTTGCTATAGTAAGGTATGTACCTCAATAAAGTTGAGAAAAAGGATAGAAAAACAATCAAGAGATTAGCTACGTTATTCTTAGTAAGCGAATCTATCTTGTACCGATGATCATTTGTCGGTATGCTTTTAAGGTGTATAGATGATAAAGTTGCTGAGGTTTTGATGAAAGAAGTATGTGAAGTATGTAGTCCCCATATGAACGGTTATATGTTGGCTAAGAAAATTATAAGGCTAGGATATTATAAGGCTAGGATATTACTAGTCAACAATGGAAGGCGATTGCATCAAACATGTCAGGCATTATCACTAATGCTTTGTTTATTTAAACAAGATAAATACCCCACCTCAAGAATTACATATGCTCTTTACTCCTTGGCCATTTTCAATGTAGGCTGTTGACATCATTGGCTTGATCATTCAAAAAGCATCTAATGGGCATCGCTTCATATTAGTTGCCATTAACTACTTCAATAAGTGGGTTGAGGTCTCATCTTATTCAAGTGTTACTAAAGGGGTAGTAATCAAGTTCATTAAGAGAGATATCTAAGTTCAATACGGGGATCTAGAAATGATCATCACAAATAATGGCACTAATCTTAACAAAAAGCTTATGTCAAAGTTATACTAACAATTTAAGATCATCTATAGGAACTTTACCCCTTATTGACCCTAAATGAATGGAGCTGTCGAAGCAGCCAACAAAAACCTCAAAAGGATAATTGAAAAGATAGCTGTTAAATATAAGGATTGGTATGAGATGTTGCCATTTGCATTCATGGCCTATTGGACTTCCATCAGAATATTGATAGGGCTAATGCCTTACTCTTTAGTATACGACGCTAAAGCAGTTTTATTGGTAGAAGTTAAGATCCTATCTCTCAAAGTACTATTAGAAACTTAGTTGGATGAGGCCAATTAGGTAAAGAAACGCATTAAGCAGCTGAATTTGATTGATAAGAAAAGGTTTATAGCCTTATATCATAACCAATGTTACCAACCAAGAATAGCTCGAGCTTTTAACAAAAGGATATGGCCTTAGAACTTCAAAGAGGGTGATATGGTGTTAAGAAAGGCTCTTCCTAATGCACAAGACTACAGGAAAATTTGCTCCTAATTACAAAGGCTATTATATTGTGAAGCGAGTGTTACTAGGAGGGGCTTTAATTTTGTCTTAGATGGATGGTCTAAAATTAAATGACCTTGTAAATGCTGATGTTGTAAAGCTATACTACCCATGAAAATCAATGGAAGTTTTTGCTCATAACATGAAAATGCCAGTTGTCTTAAATATTATTATGGTCTAATTTTCATCTTCTACAAGCAAAGTTGGTATCCTTAGCAGTTGTCGGCATTGGAATCATCTCCATCCCTTTTTCCTACTTTACCAAAAGGTCCAGTTTCCCTTACTCCATTTAAATGAACTATACATTGAAAAGACGATAGAAATTGAGGGTAAGATATAGATCATTGGTAATTAACAAAGCTCTTTAAAGTACTTTCTTATGGATTTATCCCCATTGAGGGGGGAGTTTTATTGTCTATTTTTTAAGGAAAAGCAAAATCCAGATGGGTAATCACCTCATGATAGATATTTACTAACTAGGGATAAGTGTTTTAGTTCATAAAAAGACAATTAATTAATGGACAAAAATAGTGGGTGGCATTCAGTATTTGGTTAATTTCCGTAACTTCCCTAAAGGGTTAGTGAAGCCTTAAAGTCACCATGATAAGATCCCTAAGGTTGACGATAAGGGTTTTGGGTTAAGCCCATTTCGAAGAACGAGTTAATTGGTTTTGATAGGACTTTTCAAAGAAAGGTTTTAATAGTTTGGATGTTATCGGCAAGACTAGGTGAGTACTTTTACATGATGTTAACATATTAGTTTTTAAACATTGCATTTGCATTTAGACCATATCTCCTTGGATAGTAACTAGTATTTGTAATTTTTTCTCCTAACAGTCTTTTGGGTAGAGTTTTTAGCCAACTTACATAGTGCTTACCCTTTGTACCATCTTTCAAGTGTTAGCTAACCTTTAAAGGCATGGTCCCAACTCATTTCCCTAGGATCTTAGCTATCAAATAATCCTCCTTTTAGAGTTTTTAGCAAGCCTAGCGTACTTCCCCTCTCGTCTTTCCTTCTTAAGACCTTAATTAGCTAATAGGGTGCTTTTATTTACCTATTTCTTTTAACAAGACCATAGGACACTTCTCTTTATCGGTTTCTTTTAGTGAGCTCATAGGGTGCTTCTCTTCACCAATTTCTTTTAACGAGCCTATAAGGTGCTTTTCTTCACTAATTTCTTTTAGCGAGCCCATAAGGTGTTTATCTTTACTAATTTCTTTTAGTGATTCCTTACCAATTTCTCTCAAGCAAGCCCCATAGTATGCTTCCTTTCATCATTGAGTTCAATTTAGGGTTAGAGACACTCCTGCCTAGGTTAGTAAGCTTAAAAGAGCACAAACAAGTTTTTCCAAATTGATTCCAATTTAAGGTTGCTAGACCTATAGAGACACTCCTGCATTGGTTACTAAGCTCAAAAGAGCATTGCTAGGTTTTTCTAAATCAATGCTCATTTAGGGTTGCTAGTCTCCTAGAGACACTTCCACATAGGTCAGTGAGCTTCGAAGAGCATGATTGGGTTTTTCTAAATTGATTCTCATATAGGGCTGTTAGTCCTCTAGAGACACTCCTGCTTAGGTTAGTTAGCTTAGAAGGGTACGACCAAGTTCTAAGCCAATATTTCGACTCAGCTCTAAACCTTTTCAAACTCACTTAGCTAGCTCTTAAAGCACATTCTCTCCCTTTCACCTTTGACCTTTCATCAAATCTCTAAGAGACTGAACCTAGGATAGCTAACTAGTTGTAATGCTTCTTAGGATAAATTCCACCCTTAAGGCAAAAATAATGTCTCTTTTATCTTTATGATGAAGTTTTACTTAAACTTCATCACAAAAAGGGGCAGTTGTAGGCACTTCATTTTTGCCTCCTCACAATTTTGTTTTTAGAATAAGGTAGGGGGTAAGAGAAGAATTTAGAAAAATACAAAAAATTTGAAAATTTAGAAAAAATCACAAAAAAATAGAAAAATTGGAAAAGTCACAAAAAATTAGGAAAAAAAATAAGGGATTTAGGAAAATTTCGAAAATAATGATAAATTTTTTAATAATAATAAGTTTTTTTTTTAATGCCTTAGATAAATGAAAGATATTGGGCTTAAGCTTAGATTCCAATTTAGCTCAAGTAAAACATGTTCATATGTGTAATTTGATTGCACATATGAACAAGGCATAGACTAACGGCCTAATAGTACTACACATTGACTTAACATTGCAATGGCTTGGAGGTCTAGGGTTTGAATCTTGCTAAAGGCATAAAATACCTTTTATTTTTTCTATGACAACAAACATTGCCACATGCCAAGCAATCACCATGGCATATGTCTTAACACATAGCACTTCATTATTAGGCCACATCATGACACATGGCATTATTGATTGGACCTTAATTTGATGTAGTACCAATGTGTCATTTATATAGCACCATACATCATTGCGACAATCCATATCATCAGCTACGTGTCATGCAAGATACATGGCACATTACCATTCAACCCTACAGCTGATGTAAGACCACGTTAGTGCTACATCAGCATCTCTTTCTCTCTCATTCCTTCTCTTTCCTTCCCTTTCCCTTTCCCTCATTTTCCCTAGCAAAGTAGTTGCACCCCCTTCTTTTTAGCCTCATTTTTTGCACGATTTCCATGCTTAAACATACCAATTAATGGATGATTCTTGTTCTAGACATAGAATGCTGCGTATTGAATCCAAAAATGCAACCTTATACAGTCATTAAATTGGTCAAATTGGATGTTGAAAATTGAAAAAAAATTGACAGTGCAGATTTTTCTTCCTCTTTGAATTTTTGTGATTTAAGTTGCCATGCTTGAATTTAAAGCTTCCAATTACTTCATTTAGCAAGTTCAAGCTCTCACGATTATGTTTAACTAACCAATTATGCAAAAAATTCATCTTCAAATCATGTGTTGAAGGTAGTCAAAATTGAGCATATTCAATCTCGAATTCAAAGCTGCTTGATCACTTTCCTTACTAATTTGATCTCTAAATACGAGCTCTAAATCATATAAAAAGAGCTCGAACGAGCTCGGAACATACATAAAATCAATAGAAAATCTCTCTCTCTCTCTCTATGTTTCTTTCTCTCTCTGACCTCTGTCAAGCTATGTCCCCACTACCATTGAGTCCTGTTGATCTTTAACTCTCCAACCCAGCATCCCTCAACCTCTATCGTACCTCTAACAGTCGCCACCTATGATACCCTAAAACTACCGTTAGTCATCACTTTAACCACTACCTAAACAAGTTTTGGACACCGTAGCGCCATACCTACTCCTGCCATCCCTCAATAGAAAACATACAAAAGTCCCTTTGTCCTCTCAATTTAGTGTTTGGATCGCCTTGAACCAACCCCTTATGAGCTGTTGCTATCTTCTCTCTCTCAAGCTACTCTAGACTCGAGCTCGAGCTGATAACTTGATTCAAATCTATGTCAATTGAAGCTTGATCCAACCCTCGCGGCTGTAAGCTTTTGGTCCAACTTCATTTTTTATTCCATTTTTTTCTTTGTAATATTTTTTGAATTTTATTTTACTTATTATTGTATTTCTGATTGTACTTGTAAAAAGAAAAGATTAAAAAAAAAAACAAAGAAAAGGAACAAGAAAAAAAAAAGTAGGTTTAGTTTTATTTTTTCAATGAAACACAAAAAGAAAAAAATAATAAATAAATTAGTAAAGTGAAGAAAATAATAAAAAGAACGTTTTCATCACTTAGAAAAATTACTTTTCAAATAAATAAAATAATTAACCCTTTTCCAAAATTAGGGCCTTATTCAAAATTTCCTAAAGATAAAACCCTAATTTAGGACTTTTTTAGAAAATTTTCTTAAATAATCAAATCAAATAAAAAACGTAAACTCAATATGTTTTCAAAATTAAAATGAATCTAACACACTAAAGTTTTACATAAACAACCACATATGTCTAATCTCGAGTAGGGACTACATAAACACCTTAGGGGCAACGTAAAAATTTAAAAAATTAATTTTTTCACTTCTAGTTCAAATTAATCAATTTAGTATTTAATTTATTTAATATCAATTTTTAAAAAAGGTAATTTTAAGAAATTAAATCTAAATTTAGAAAGCTAATGATATTCGTAAGGGTCTAAAAACCTAAACCCTAGACTCAATCTTCTAGTTTTCAAAACTGTTTCATAAAATTGGTTTTATTAAAATATCGGTAGCTAAATTATAACCAATCCATCCAATTGATTATAATTTCATTCTTTTTTCTTACTCTGATTGATTGGGGACTTCAAAACATTTTGGTTTTCTTTAAATCTTAGTTGAAAATTAGTATTAAATGGATAGGGTTTAATATTAATTGGTTTCAAGAAGATTTATTTATAAAAACTGGGAAAAATTATCCTCGAGAGTGACAAAATACATTGTTTTTTCTTGTTGCTTTTTTTGTAATTTATATATATATATTATTTTTTACCAAAACAAGCTTTAAGTAAAATAAAAAAATAAAATAACAAAGCTTCTTTACTTCTCCTTTTTTTTTTCTTTGCTTTTTCTTGGATTTTTCTTTAGAGCTTGAGTCGGATGGCCAGGTTGTGTTTGGGCTATAGGGAAGAGGAAGAACCACAGCAGCCTAAAGGGTGGATTCTACTCAAATTGAAAACCAAAACAACTAGAAATGAACATTTTCTTGAGTTTCTAATTGGGCATAGGGGGGAGACTCGATACCATAATCAATGTTAGCCATTTGAAGTAGTTGAAGAGGAGGCAACTAATGGTAGTGTTCTTAAAACAAGGGTGGTGGTGACTAGGCTTGCAAAATAGCTTAGACTAGGGATTGTAAGGTATAGGGATGTTGGTAGCATAATTGGTTCGATGAGATAATGAATAAAGGTGGTGGTTTGACATGTCTAATGAGGAAGAGAGAGAAGGAGAATTGAGTTTGAGAAAGTTTGCTTAGAAATGAAAGAAAAGAGGAGTTTTTTCTTTAGTGCTCATGAGAAGTGAAGCATAGGAGTTTTTCTAAGCTTGCTCGAGCTTAGTAAGGCTACTAATGGTTGATTCGGCCATTAATGACGAAATTGTATAATATTCGAAAAGGTGGAAATTGCCACAATTTAGGTGATTACATGAGTTGGAGAAGTTTAATACTTACTTTTAAGTTTGATGGGAAGCTTCGATTACTTCCCAAAATATTTAGATTTGATAATTAAGCATAAGGATTTATCTCAAATGTCAAGTTGTGCTTGATTTTCTTGGCTCGATTTTAGTAGGAAGACTGATGCATTTAGATGTAATTTTAGTCTAAATACAAAATTTTCCATGTTATCTTCAAGATTTCACCACTAAATTGGTCAAATATCGTAGAAAATTGGATTAGATAGGCTTCTAAAGTGGACTAATCAACAAGGGGAAAAAGTAAATTATCTAGAGAAGAAGATGGAGGTAACCTAGGCACACATGCAACATACTTGGATGGCATATGTAGTGGACGCGGTAGATAAGGATGTAACCGGGTGAGTCATAATAGAGTACCTGATCTGTTCGACCTGCTAAAAACCCTATAGAGTTTAACCTTATTGGGTTTAAGGTTGGGTTATGGAAAGTGATTTAAAACCCAATAGCAATTATGGTTAGGTTATGGGACTTAAAAAAAGCCTAATGGGAAACCCAACTAAGGAAAAATAAATAAATTAATAATAAAAATATTGATTTGATTATTATTACTAAAAACACAAACAAGAATGCCTGATGCCATGTGTCTACTTTGTCTAGTCTTTGTTGATTTATTCCAACTTCTACGTAAATTAAACTGTTATTTTTTTAAAAAAAAATTTTGCTATCCATTCCATTGTCCAGAGAGTCATCAGTCATGACTCATGAGTCAATTGACCGTACTCCTAAAATTGGAGTGCGTTGGATTTTTTCTTTTAATAAAATTTCTTTTCATTTTTTTATTTTTTATTAATTTAGTTTTGTATATAATTATAATATTGAAAAAATTAATTCCTTAGATTAATCAGAAGCCACTATATGGCAAATATTAATAGAAATTGTGATGGTATTATAAAAAGCCTTATTTGCAAAAGCTAGTGCATTGATAATCAAATATAAAAAAAATAAAGAAAGAGAACTAAAAATTAATCTATTTATTCTGTTAATATGGTCGGGTCGAGTTGGATATTTTTAAATAGTGTTGGGTCGTGGGTTGCTCCTTCAAAACTTTATAGGGTTTTTTGCGAGGTTTGAAAAACTATTAATGTAATCGGAGTGAGTTTAAGTTTTATAAACCCTGTTTTGAACCTGCCCTAGTTGTATCACTAGCGCTAGATTAAAAAATAACAGGTGTACAATGCTTGTTCTTCTTGTGGACCAGGATCATACATTGGGCTTTAGCTTGGTCTAAGACAAGGCTTTTAGCCTTGTTAAAAAGAAAAGGACTAAGCCTTTGTACCTAGTCCAATTTAAAGGTTGCTTTTGTTCTCTCTCTCTCTCTCTTTTAAATTAACACACTAAACTAAATTCTAACCTAAAATGAAATCCTAAATGATTAGACTTAAAATTTAATCTCATGTTTAATTAATTTTTAAAACCAAGCTCGAATGTATCATACTTCGACCCTATACTAAATGACCTTTTCTAAATGACCTAAGGTTTTTTGTTTTCCTAAAATAAATTTCTACTCCTAATTTTTTATTTGTGAAAATTTTTTATTTTTGTGTATTTTTTTGAATTAAGACCCTTTTCTACATTCTAAAAAAAACCTAGGGGGCAAAAACAGGGTGTCCACATAGCTTAACTTGCTTTGTTTGGATTAAAGTCCAAAAGAACTGGTAGATGATCCAATTGATTTGATATTAGATGAAATAATTTTACTTTCAGGAACAATCTTCGCCATTCACAATTAATGCATGCCTTATACAATTGGGTTTGGATAAGGTTACAAAAGTGTTTTGATTATTGATAACACTAATTTGGCATACATTTTCTATGTTTATTTAGTGCTATTTTAGACTTTAATCAAGTTAATTTTGTGCTATTTTTAGCTTAATTTGTTTAAATTTCGTTTTTAAGAATCTTGGAAGCATTGCATGAAGTTTTAAAGGTTTTTAGCAATTTTTGGAGCAATTTGAAGTAAACGCATTTATCATGGAATGAAGTGAAGGAAGTTCGGAAAAAATCAAGCGACGAAAGAAGTTTAGCAGGGACCAAGGCCATTGTCCTCACCTTATAGCCATGTACCTAGGGCATGGTCATCCTGTGACAAGCGAATCATTTATTTTTACAGTGAATCTTCTATTTTTGTTCAGTTTCTCTCTATAAACCTAACTCTACTCTATATAAATAGATCCTTAGGGTAGTATTTTTAGAGAGAGCCCCCTTTTGTAGAATTGTAACTTCGAATTATTGTTGGGGCCTCTCTATTACTTCTTCTTTTCTCTTTACTATATTGTTTTTTTGAATTATTCTTAGTAAATTATTATTGGAATCTAGTTCTTTTCTTGCAACAACTCTTCTTTCTATCAATGATATTATTCTTTTATAATCTAATTACGTAGAGTACACTATCTTCAATAAGTATGTTCTCGTGATGCTATATTGATGTATGAGTTTACTATAGAGATGCGAGTCCTACAGTTAAGTAGACATGTGTAATTAGAACAAATTAAGTATACTAAGAGATTAGTTATTGAATTGCTCTAGATTAGGGCAACCCAATAGTGAGATCTACATTCTTAATGCAATCTTATGATGCTCTATTTAGAAGTGATATGGATAGAGAGGATCTCAAGATTAGGTTTAGAGATGTAAGTTCAACTAATTTGGACTCCGATTTCCATCGAAATAGGATTAGGAATCTCTGTGATATAGGGAAGAATAAAAGGTTGCATGGAACTAGAGAGTAAATAATAATAACTTACTAAGGATCATGTTTATTTCTCTTACTTGGTTCATGTTTGATTGTTTTAATTATTTTTGCTTGATTTAGTTTAATTTATGTTATTGTTCTTTATTTAACCTACCTATTTAGTCACAATCATCCCTATAATGATAAGTTAGATAATTAGAAGTTTTAGGTAAATTGCTAGTAATTAGGTTCTCACATACTAGCTCCCTATGAGATTGACACTTAGACTCATATCCATTTTATTCTATACTATAATTTAACTAGGTACACTCATCTACTAGCGTGATATATGCCTGATTAAGTTTTTAGTGTTGTTGCCAATGAATAAAAAACCTTAATTTCCAACTATTTTAACATTTTTTTAACAATCCTCCTTTTAGTTCTTCTGGTATTTTTTTTATTAGCATGCTTTTAACTTGTTGTGTGTTGTAGACATTAGCTAGGGAATTGCATAAAGGAATGGATTCAATCATCAAGCCAACGATGTAAAACATCAGTGCTCCTTAGGAGGCCACTCAGGTTTGGTTTAATATCTATTGATTTTAGTTATCTTTATTAGTTTGTTTGTTTGTTTATTTTGTTATTTTGTCATGAGTTGATTTAAGTATCGAATTTTGAATAGCTAATGTTAAAAGTTCTCATCTAATTGAATTAGTACTTGGTTTGTTTTTGTGTTTCAATTTGTTCTAAATTCGGGTTTTTCTAAAGTAATTGTAGAAAATTGAGTCAAAGGAATCAAAATTGTGCAAATTTAAGATCTAGAGAAGAACATGGTCAAGGTCCATGCTTGTAGAGATGGACCATGTTCCCCTTGTAAAGAATTTCAAAGAGAAATTGGAAGGAAATTAAGGACAAGAAGTCCATGGGCAAAGATAATGTCTGTAGTAACGCTTAGGTATGTAAAAATTAAACATAACATAGACCATCACCGTGGACCATGACTATGGTTTAGTACAATCCAAAGATGACGAGAAAAACAATTTGTCGAGCCTAATATTTTCTAGTTTTTATAAGTCAGTCTTCTTTAAATTGATCAATATTAAACCTAACTTGTTTAATACAGATCATCAACTAAGGCTTAAAGAAAGCTGGATTTTTAAACGTATTTTGTAAATTCTTTAGTGTCACCATCCGACTAGAGTTAGGAAAAATAGAGTTAGGTTAAATCAATTGGGTTAACTGATTTAACTTGGCCACTAGTTTACTCGCAAACCAATTTCTAAAAATGGTTTTTTTGAAAACAAGAAGATTAAGTCCAAAGGTTAACTTTTTAAAAACCTTATGGATATTACTACTAACTTCTCGAATTTAGATTTGCTTTTCAAAATTACCCTTTTTCAATTGAAATTCAATCACTAGTCAACAAATTTGATCCTACTCTATTAAATTGGATAAATTAAACTAAATTAGAAAAAATTAAGTTTGGTTAGGTCTACTTAGGCTTTGATTTAAGATGGACATGTAAGGCTTATGTTTTTAAGCTGAGTGCGAGATTCGGGGCTTTGTACCTTTTGGGCCTTCTTTGGTTAGGGATACTTAGGCTTTGATTCCTAGCATCTTGATTTAGCTTTGCTACCCCTACTAGGATGAAATATGTCTTTTAAGGCGTTCATCTTACACTTTAGCCCAATTTTCTAGCCCCTTTTCTTTTTTCTTCTTCTTCTTCTTCTTTTTTATTTAATATTTTTTTGTTACCCCATTCTTTCTCTTTTTTTCTTTTTTCTTTTTTTCACTTTACCCCTTTTCTTTGGGCCTCTATTATCAAGTCTTTGACTTTAAGAGATTGAATGCCTTAAATCTACAGATTCTGATTATATGGGCTCGGGTGAAGTAGGTATAAACTTGAGGTGTTTGAAGAATGTCAACTCTTCTTCATTTCAAAGAAAAATAATTTATTAGAAATACAAGTCATCTTTGAATTAATGTTATTGAAGCGAACATAAACTAATTTTATCCTTGTCTCCTAATCAATGACCTTAACCTCTTAATTGCCTCATTTAGGAGTGGTTCTTTATAGGGTTTAAATTTTAAAATTCTCTAAATTGGTTCAATGGGGTTATCAAGAGATAATTGTGTTTAGGATTTAAAAATGAATGCTTAACTTCTTTTTAATCTGCATAAATTCAAATTTGACCTCTTTTAAGGAATTAGTCCAAGATGTCTTTACCATTATGTCACTCAACTCTCCAATTGTTTAAGGGTTAGCATATAGGATATAGGTTGCCTCTTTTCATACTAAACCTTTTAAAGGTGAGTTATCAATTCCTTAAGGAGGAGTTTGTTATTTATTTGCCCTACGTGAAGATTGGCTTTCCCCTTTAGCTTCTTAACATGTGGCATAATGTAAATCCTCTCATTTGATCTAAATTCGAGACTAAGGTTACATTTGATTTCATGTTTGACTTGGTTCATGATTGGGCTTAGTTTTTTAAATAGACTAGGGGTTTTGGCTTAGCTTGGTTACCTTAATGGGTTGTAGTTTATGTTTTTGGGATGCCTTAATGGGTTAAGTGTTTGGGTTAGTTGCCTTAATAGGTCGAAGGGCCATACATGGGTTGGATGCCTTAATGTGTCAATTGTTTGGGCTAACTGTCTGAGCATGTTGGATGTTTGAGTGAGCCAAAGGCTTAGGCTTAGGGTGGTTCTTTCCTATTTGGGTTGAGCCTACAAGGATTTATAACCATCAACAACTTTCCTTTTCATTTTCACTTTTTTTTTCCTTGCTTTTTTCTTTGAGAGAGAAAAAATAAAGTTTTATTTTATAGAAACTAAGAAATCAAATTATAAATAAAAATGGTGATTTTTAGGGTTCTATTTACAAGTTTATGAGATTTATTTACATTTCCCTAAGGGAGAGAGAATGAATTGTTAGATGAATAATTATTGAAGTACCTATTTACAAAAGGGCATCTTAAAGAATGAAGAAAGATAAACTGAGAGAACATTTTACTAATTTGCAAAATTGAAACTTGACATCTATTTTAGGCTTTCTAGATATGAACTGAAAAAACCTTAAACTAAGTCTCGCAGACGAGCCTTAAGGTTTTCCAATATTTCATAGGTTTTTCTAATGACTTATCCTAAAAGGGTTCTTAAGGCTTTTTTGTAAGCTTCAAAACATTCGAGTTTCTCCTTTAGATAGGAAATTTCATCCTTTAGCAGTTGCTCACGAATTCTAGGGATGTTCGATAGCTTATTAGTTCTTTGATTATTTGCTTGGTTATTTGGCATTTTACACCTGAACATTTCATGACAAAGAATAAGTTATTAATGAAAAAAGAAATGTATGTGGAAATATGCAAATGTTAGGATTGTTTAGGTTAATACACTGTTCCTTAGGTTTTAACCCTATTGTTATTTTCAAAAACTGATTGCATTAAAAATTTCAAAAATTAGTAGGGTTGCAATTCTTAGTAGTATTGTATTAACTTAAACTTAAAGGGGAGTATATACAACTAGGGAGGGTTCTAAAAGGTCCTTAAGCTTTGTGACTTCATTTGTTTTTAGAATATGCCTTCATTGGTCACATTACAACTTAAGTGGGGTGACCTAATCAACCTCGAGTAGTGGTTACACCATTACACTCGGAGCCTACGTAATGGCCCCCTCTCCTAGGGTCCTAAGATGGCCTAGGTTTGACTGCATCTACATTGCATCTTTAATGTAACAAATGACCCCCCATGTCTGAATGTATGTTGTATGTAAAATAAATATGACAATCAAAACAAAGTATACACATGAAGTTAATAACAAATACAATAAATAAACAAATAACGTGGGTATTTTGAAAGGTAAATTTAATTTTGGAAAGTATTGTAAGTGGCTAGCCCTCTTAATGTCTACAGTCTTCTTTACCTCCCTAGTGGAGTTGCCATCCTACTGAGCTTGATATTTTCTGGTCTTTATAAGTTAATTTTCTTTAAACCTATCAATATTAAACTTAATCCATTTAATACTGATCTTTGACTAAAGCTTAAAGAAAACTGTTTTTTTTTAAACGTATTTTGAAAAATTTTTAGAGTTGTCATTCGACTAAAGTCGGGAAAAAGAGAGTCAAGTTAAATCGATTGGCTGGACTAATTTAACTCAGCCACTAGTCTACTTGAAGACCAATTTCTAAAAGCAGTTTTTTGAAAACTAGAAGATCGAGTCTAGGGGCTAACTTTTTAAAACCTTTACGGGTACCATTACTAAATTTTCGAATTTAGATTTGCTTTTCAAAATTACTCTTTTTGAACTGAAATTCAATCACTAGTCAACAAATTTGATCATGTTCTATTAAATTGGATAAATTAAATTAAATTGGAAAATTTAATTTTTTTCGTTTTTTACTAAATTGAGTAACTAAAAGTAATAAAACTAATTTCTCCATCTTTTACATCACTTTGGAGGTACTTACATACTCGCTATTTAAGATCAAACGTATATAGTTTTTTTTTTTTTTTTGTAAAATCTTTAGGTGGTTAGTTGATTTTAGCAAGAAAAAGCTTAGGTTTACATATTTTACCCAATTCAAGTTATTTAGGGATATTTTCAAAAAGGGTTATAATTGAGGTTTTATTTTTGAAAAATTTTAAAGTAGTTCTAATTTGGAAAATGGCTAATTATTTTTATTTATATGGAAAAAGAAAAGATTTTCTAAGTAGTAAAATGGATTTTTATTTTTTATACTTTTTATCATCATCATTATTATTATTATTTTGTTCTTATTTTTTCATATATTATTTTTATTTTTTAGATTTTGAATCGACAAAAATAGAAAAATTTAAAAATAAACTATTGTACCTTTTTTTTTTCTTTCTTCTTTTTTTTTTTTTTCTTTTCCTTCTTTCAGATCTTTTTTCTTTGTTTTTTTTATTGTTAAAAATAAAATACTTAAAAGTAAATAAATAAAAGCTTACAATGCATAATTGAAGTAGTAAAACAAAAGACTACAACAGGAGGAAGGTTTGAGCTAGACAGCAAGTGGATTATGGATCATGTTGTCGAGCTGAACTATGGTCAGATTGAGTAAGATCATAGTAGGTCTTCGAGTTGTTGGGTTAAAGATGGCAGCAGCTTGGAGTGGGGCATCAGAGTTCATTCTAGGATGGTTTTTGAGTAAGGAAGACCACTTTCATGCATTTCTTACTTGACTTAGTAGGTTTAGGAGTAGCATTATGGCTAACTATGGTCGTTTGAGTGGTAGTAGTCTAGCGGTTTAGAATGGAGAGGGGGCCCGCGGGGGGGGGGGTTGTTTACGTAGCTCACTATGGTGGCTGTTGTAGTAGATGGGGATATTGATTGGGGGTTTGGGGTTAAATTGTGGAGTACGAGTTAATGGTGGTTCATTGCGTGATGTGTAGTGGTAGGTGCTGTTGATGGTGATGTGCTTGGTGTTACTGGATGTGTTTAGTGAATAGGATTGGTAAATGGTAGTGTAGCATGGGTTGTGTGGTTAAGCTGCTATGCTTAGGGTTTGGTATGGTGTTAGGGTAGTTGGACTGGACATTGGGTTTAGGTGGGCAATAGGTAGTTCGATGGTGAGTGTGGTTTCGGCGTGTTGGAGTAGGCTTTACTATGGATATGAGTTTATGTGTGTTTAATTGTATGTGTGTAAGTATGGTTGTGAGTAGTCTAGCAAGAGAGAGAGAGAGAGGTTGGGCATGGGTCTACTGTTTGGTGCGTAGATGTTGGGTCATGTGGTATGGTAGTAGAAGGTTGTGAGTGTTTAGTTAGGGTCGTCGACTATTAGGGTGTGATCGGTTTAGATGTGCAATGGGTTTAGGAAATGGGTATATCAAGAGAAGGTGTGCACGTGTTTGTGGAGCTATTACAATGGGTTGTCACTATGTGTGTAATGTAAAGGAGGTTAGAGTGGTGTTTAATCTAGGTTTATTTGAAAGAGAGAGAGGGAGAGTCAAAGTTGGAGGGAGGTCAGTGGTGGATCTATGTGGGTTTAATATGTGTGTTGAGTGCTGCAGTAAGGAGTGGTGGAGAAGGAAGATGGGGGTACACAATGGTGAGTGGTATGGTGAGAGAGAGAAAGGGAGCTCACATGATTCATACGAGGATGTGAGAAAGTGGTTGGGGTTAAGGTTGCATGTGGTGGTAAGTTGATTCTGGGTTGTTTAATCGGTGGTTTGTAGCTACTGCCATTGCTATTGCTATTAGCCGTAGGTTTGATGAAGAATGATGAAGAGGGTGGTGGGTTGAAGATGAGACAAACGAGTGAGATTAGGGTCAAGGATGGAGAGAATTTTGGTCATGTGTTGAAGTGTTGTATGGATCTCCATCCTATCACCGTGGGTGTTGTATTTTGAATTTGGAATAAAAGAAATCAAATTCAATACCCATCCTAAATTTTCGTCTTTTTTCTAATTTCCAATTCACATTTTGACTCTCTTAATGATCAAACTTAGTCGTGTTCTTAGGTTCCATATGAAATAGGCCATGCAATCTTCATGATTTGATCTTTAATTTGATGAAATCACAATGAAAATTGTATCAAAAAAGGCACTAAACTAAGGACCTTGAGCATGTTCATCGTAAGAAAAGAAAGGAACAGTTAGGAAAGAGAAAGAAAATCGCGAGCCATCTAATCAAGTTTTAACATGTAGCACTTTTGAACAAAAAGAAATAAAAGGCAATAGGTGCTACTTGCAGGTTTCAAATCCTAGACCTCAAGCTTAATGTCAAGTCAATGTACAATACTATTAGGACGTTGGCCCATGCTTTGTTTATATGTGTAATTGGATAAGGTTAGCTTAGGTTGGATTTGAATCTAAGCCTAAACCCAATGACCCTCTCTAAATCTAAGGTCATGAAAACACTTAAATTTAAAATTTAAACTATTTAAAATTTTATTATTATTTATAAATTTATTATTTTTTAAATTTCCCTAAATCCCCTACTTTTTATAATTTTTCCAAACTTTTCTATTTTTTGTGGTTCTTTTTTTCTAATTCTCTTATCTTTTTGTATTTTTGTAATTTTTTTATTTTTTTAGTTTTTTTTTTGTAGTTTTCTAAATTTTCTATTTTTTCTATTTTTGTTTAAATTTAGACCCTTTACCTAATAATAATAAAAGTAGGTAAAAATGGAGTGTCTACACAATCTATTTCCATTCTAAAGTGCCCTCTCTCTCGCTCTCTAAACACCATATTTTTCCATTTCTTTCGTTTTACATCCTCTAAATCTTCACACAACATCACAATCGAACACCACATGCTAATAAATCAAGGAATGGACATCAACTTTCTTAAGTTATTTTCTTAGATTTGCAGTTAGATTGTGTAAAGATTTGATTTTTGATAAGGTTTTCATCCTTGAATGTATGTATTAGCATCTTGATTTTAGGAGTGATTTAGGAATTTTAGTGTGATGAAATGTGTTTTGCATGGTTTATTTGCTAAAACTCCATGAAAAATGCATGCTTATTAAGAATTGTAGATGAGAAAGTTGAGGAAAATGAGAAAAAGTGAGAGAAAGTGATAAGAAGGTGAAGGGAAGTGTTGGAAATTGATACGACTATCAAAATTGCGATGTGATGTACACAATTATTCTAGAACTTGTTAAACCTTATTAATATTGAAATTCTAGTGTAATTAGAATATCCATGAACTTTGAGCATTATTAAAATCAATTTATTTTGTCTTAAACTCATGTTAGAATTAGGAAATTTGTTGTTAATAATTGCACAATTGGATCGTGAAAAAACTTCTTCAATCAACTATGTGTTGAGTGCTAATGTTTGTTGTCAATTAAGAATATGAAATTATAGGATCGATTAAAATTAACCTATTAATTTCATTAATCCATGACTTAAGAAATTAGTATTTCAATATATGGTATACCGTTGTTTTAAGGATCTCTTATATTAAGAAAGTTTGAAGAATTTGTATATGCTTAATGCTAATGCTTTTACCAAAGGAGGCCTTATATATAATTGGCACTTTATCAACCCTATGAGTGTATTAATCTATGACTTTAGCAAAATTAGCATTATACTACATAAATTTTTTATGGCTAATTTAATCAATGCCTATGTTGCTTAGTTGGGTAAACTAGCAATTAACTCGTAATGATGATTGAGTTTTATTAAGTTTCTTAAATTAGTTAGTGTCTATATAACATAAATTACTCTTTGATCAAACTTGAATTCTTTTTCTTTTTTATTACAGAAAAATGCATTGAGAATAACTCAGGCCTACCCTCTACATACCCGCTTCTTCAATTTCTACTTCCATGGTAGCAATAGCGATATTGTAAGCCTTATAACTATAGGATTGGATTTAGTATGTAAAGTTTAAGGCGATTGGTTAAAGGATTCGATCAAGCTTAAAATAAAAAATAAAACTAGAAATACTAGTAAAAGTGATCTCGTAAGTTTGAACTTAGAAAAATAAGTAATAAAATAATAAAATATTATAATATCAAATTTTAAGTATATTATCTGTTATTTATAAAAAAAAATGTAAAATGAGTTCTAATAATTAATGAGTCACTAGAGATAGATTATATGTACACTAAAAATCATAGAATAACATAAATAATATTTAAGAGTATTTACTTGTACTCTATATGTATTTATGTGTAGGTAAATATACGTAAAATTACCTAAAATGCTTGAAAAAAACTAGAAAAATGTTAACTAATTAAAGAAAATTATAAAAAAAATAAAAAAAAATAGAGAAGTGGGGAATGATCTAGATTAAGGTCATGCCAACAGGGGAAAGAAAGATAAAAATTAGCCAATTAAATTAGCATACTTAAAAAGGCAATTTAGAAGAGATAAAGCACTTGTCAAGTTAAATTAATGGGCCATAATTTCCCAAGAGTTCTATAAATAGCTAAAATATTTTAGAAGCTTATTTGGGTAGTTGGTAAAGTAGAAAAAATAGAGAGGATTGAAATAAGACAGTTAGGGTTTAGTTTTAAAAAAATTTTAAAAAATTGTGCAATAAAAGCAATTGGACCGAATCTACGAACCACCACCACTACCACACCCCACATCCACTGCTTAAATCAGTTGATTTTCCTTGGACCGTCGCTGCTAACCAAAAGTCCAATAGTTAAGTGAGTCTAAATTCCAATTAATTTTGTGTAAATTATTAAAATTATTAATTTTATCTAGAAAATTATGAATTTTATTATTCTAATGTTGAATTGTATTTAGATTTAGAAAAAAATATTAGTTAGATTTAATTACATCTAGAAATAAAAGGTACTTAAGAAATCGAGCAAAATCGAACATGTTTTGATTTATAATTAAATAGGCCTAGGAGTATAGTTTTGAGCTCAATTTTTTTTTAGACTACTTAAGTGATATAGAACAGTACTATAAAGTATTTTTCAAAAATTAATTTTTAAAAAATTTAACTGATTTTTAAGCTCTTAAAATTCATATATAATTATGGATTTTTTGGTTTAATTAATGATTAATTGAAAAATTACTAATTGAGTATATAATTAGGGATTTTAAGATGTTCATATCTGATATGATATGACAATTGTGATATTTAGGGTGTTAGATGTGATTATTAGGGGTATTATGTAATAAATATAGGTAATTTGATAATATGTGGAATTGGAATTATGATAAATATAAAATATTAGGTTAAAATGGATAATATAATAATAATATTAATACATATTAAATCTGGTTTGAAACTTAAATTTTGGCACTTATTGAAAAAATGTAAAATTTTCTCACATCGGGAGTAAATTCGATATATAAATGAGGATTAGAACTTACTAAGTAGACTAGAATATTGATTTAGGATCAAAAGTGATACTTAGGATACTTAAGCCTAATGTGATTAATTTCACGTTAGTGTTTAGAACGAATTTTTTATGATTTACGTATAATACTCGTTGTTATAACCTAAATTAGAACCAGATTCAAAAATTGAATCCAAAACTAACCTATAATGAATTGGTAATAAATAATATATATATATATATATATGAAGAATTTAACTAAATCATAACCTAGAGTATATATGTATATCATCAAGATGTAAACACTAAAAAAATATTTATGTTATATATTATAAGATATGGAGACAAATCAACTTGCGATGAGTTGAGTGAGTGACTTAAGGATTCCAAGTAAGTTGGATTTAATACTTTATTGTATTTTGGAGTAAGAGCACTTAAAGACGTAGGATTGTATTTAACTGTGTTTGCAAGTAATTATGTACGCATGTGCTTGGGTATCAAATTTCGTACTGAATTTTGTATTGTATTTGGTGATTGATGTGAATGGAATGGTGTGAGATTATTTGATCACCTTAAACCATACTTAATCATAACTGACCTAAATACCCTAATTAGACATGCATTGCAACCCTTTGGAGGACTATTAGGATTCTTCAATCAAACGCCGATATCTTCAAAAAAGATAGCTCTATATAGCATGTTTCCTCATCCTTAGCTAAACGAAGTAATAAGAGAGGAGGTCGCGGTAAGGATGAGGGCATTGGTTCAAAGGATAATCTTAAGGGAAGTAGTCTCTCCACTGTACATACCTAGGTTTGGTTATGAGCTGTTGTATTAACGAAAACTTCTCAACTCAAATTAGAGTGAGTGAAATTACTCTGATTTCACCACGGACTAAACTATGTTGTGTGATGGCATTTTCCTGTTGTACTGCATATAATTAATTGCTTGATAATCCTGTTTGTGTTTGTTACACTTTCATAAGTCTCCAACTTAACTTACTGAGTTGTGGTTACATATACCTATATAGAGTCTCTTATAGGTTTTGACTTTTGACTGTTATGTCGCGATACAATTACCCCCAAGTTAGTTCTCTTTTGAAGCTATGAGGAGTAAGGATCAAATGGCTATATGATGAAGTCTTTTTAATGTTTGGATAGTACTTTAGGTATATGAACTGAAGTGTGAGATGTAAGTTAGCCAACTACTATAGTTAGTGTAATTTCCTAGGATTTTACATATATATATATATATACTTCAAAGTGAAGAGTCATGGATTCTTTATGTAATTCATATCTATGATAAGCATTATAAGGACAGTTACTATCATAGGTTGGTTTATACAACAAGACTAATGCGAATCTACGACTTTGAGGTGTAATAGATACTCCTACCTATCCTAGAAAGAATTTGGTAAGTTCACATACTTAAATTGGCAAGCATTGGCTTAGGATGGTTATGAAACTAGAATTAGACAATTGATATAATTTATAGGATGGCACTGACTATTGACCATCAATGAGCCAGTATATAAGAATTGACCTTGGAATTCCTTAACACCTTCAAGTTAGGTATTGATAATCTCTCTTAAAGTAGATAGAATTCCATTCACTTTAGATGTTTTAGCAATGAATTGAGCATTCTTATTGAAGATTTAGGTATCCATATGGGATTATATTTTGTTGATTATGTCATGATGTGAGAATATATGGAATTGGCTTATAAATTGCCTTAGGGAGTGCCTGAATCTTTTGTCTTGGGTGACTTAACTCGAGAGGAAGGAGTTTATAATATAGGGAAGTCAAAAGCCTCAAATCTGACTGACCTTACTTTGAGGCTAATTTATTATGTTTTAATTAAGAATTTTATAGGCAGAGACAAAAGCCAAGGAGTTGTGAATGAGTGAGATATTTTATACTTATATAACATTGCTAGTAGGCAACTCATCAGTTTGGCTATTAGGATGGCCTGGTTCCTTAAGAACCAAGCTACTGATAGGTAAGCCAAGTATATTTTTGTAGGTCCTTTCATCACTTGCCTGGTGACAAATTCTCCAAGACTTTGTAATGCACCATGCATGTGAATAACAGGCCTTCCTATTCCTCTCACATATGATGCCATTAAAGACATGATGCTCTTACCACTAGATGAACTCCTACCTAAGCTAGCTAATGAAGATTCTTCTTCATTTCCTTAGTAGAGATGTAGCTCATCTTCTTTAGTGATCTGAGTGATAAAGAATTTATGGGAAAGATACTAAAGAAGTAGGTAATGTTAACGCATAAGGTAGATTATTCTTAGAAGAGACATGACTCGATCATGGCTCTTATGTTAGAGCCTGACTTAAATGAGGAGTCAGATAAAGAATATAAGATTAAGGAGGATGATCATGATGAAGATGAAGAATGAGTTTTTCTTGCACTTTTATCTTTCTAAAAGACTTGGTTTGATGTTTTTCTATTTTGGATGACTAAAATAACTTATATACTATTGCTTTCCTTTACTTGGACTGTTTTTATTATGCTTTGTAAGTCGCACAGGAGACTAACATTTGTTACCTGAATTAATTCTTTGTTTTTTTTTAGTTTTATTTAGTTTAACCTTTTCTTTCTTTTTTCTAGTTAGTTTGTTTCTATTAGTAACAAAGAAAACCCTATGCTTAATTGATGGATGAAATTTAGACTCCAGACTTCACACTTTCTAAGATCACTGCCAAAAATCAAGGAAGTCCCAATTCCATTCCCTTTGATATTTTTATTTTTCTACCTACTTAAATTTTTTATTTGCATTACATTATGTATATTGATGATAATTTGCAACTTAATTGTGAGGGGAAGATTAGATTATGTATGCTAATATTTGTTGAGTATACACATAAGTTTTAGACTATATTTCTTAGAAATTTGCACCCACCCTACCCATCCCTCCCCCCGGCGCTTTCCTTCCTATAAGCAATCATTTTTTTTTTTAAATTTGCTCATTCCTTTATGAATTTAAAACATGTTGCTGAATTTAAGTGATTAAATCTTTAGGATTTAGGGTTACTCATCACTTAAGCTTAGACTTAAGCTTAGGATTATGATAGATATGAATAGGTTAGGGACTAGCTATTTTTATTTTTAATCTTGATTAAGATTTTTTAGATTGAATGAATAAAGGAGATTTTTCCTTTAAAAGTCCTTTGAAAAATTAAAGTAGTTGGAGCTATAAAATAACTAATTGAATTGATAAAGTAATTGCTAAGGATTGGTATAGATTAATTTTGGTCCCTCAAAAGAGCAAGACTCTTTCCTACTATCAATAAAAAAAATGAAATTAATTAAAGTTGTTAAGGATCGGTCTTGATCCCTAAAAAAAGCGAGGTGTGTTCCTATTGGTAACTACTAAAGTAATTAAAAAGAGCTAAATTAATAAGGATTGGTCTTGATCCATTACAAGAGTGAGGTACTTTCCTAATGCTAATTGAGCTTTAATAAGAAAAAGCAAATTGAATTAATAAGCCTACCAATGAAAATTAAAAGAAGTAGAAGGATAATCAAAGGATGAATTGATGTAATACGCATCTGATGTGTTTTTTTTCTTAAAGTTAAAAATGATTAAGGAAGATTTCACACCTTTTGAGTTAGAGTAAGGAAATCCTTATAACTTTTTCTTCATTAGTTTATGCATGTTATTGTAAACTCCTAAAAGCTTTAGTATAAGCTAGGCTAATCGTTAGGAAATATTTAAAGATATACTTGAGATGGGTTAAAATTGCTAAGAGAGAATTGAGAGATATGCTTTAGACTTGATAGGAAATCTATAAATAGTGATATAAACTACCCATATTTTTTAGAATTAACTAGTCAAAGATAAGAATAGCTAGTCAAATAAAATCAATACAAGAATGTTAGTTAAATCAAAAGACTTAAAGAAAACTAACAAACTAAAAAAATGATTTTTTAAAACCAACACATGAAACAAAATAAAGAAACCCTAACAAGACTACAATTTGCACTAACCACATGTTTACATTAACATATGTAAAATAAAGACTAAAGACTTAAGATGGAAGAAGCAAAATTGAATAAGTAATTGACTATGATGTATGCCATAGCCTAATCCTCTCCTTTACATCAACATGTGGAAAAATTGGATGCCCTAAAATAATCCATATGTGGCACCAACTTCATATGTGCATCAACACAAGTGAAAAAGCCTAAAAGACTAAGATAAGGAAGAAGCTAAGTTGTACAAGTAACCAAATTCTAGAAACAATAAAGTCATGGATGATGAAATTATCCCAATACATCATATTTAACTCATCATTCTAGAAGTAATTAGACTTCTAAGTCAACAAGGAAATTACACCAGAAAGTGCCCTAAATCTAGAAGCCATGATGTCATGAATGATGTTTTCAAATAAAGAATGAAACACATGATTCAAATGGTGCACATGGAGTGGCGACAACCATGTGAGACACAATACACCATAACTCTAACTTGCCAACTTAAGAACAAATGAAAGGATAAGATTATAAGACAACAAAGCTTATGAGATAAGCAAAATTAACCTTTTCCTATAAATAAATCCCACCATAACCTTTTAAGACCACATTTGTACCTTTATTCCAACCAATACATGTCTCTTTTTAAGACCTACTAACCATTCTTCTTATTCTTCTTCACCTTCTAAACTCTAAGACTTCAAGGGTAAGTTTTGATAATCCATTAAAGCTTGTATATCATAAAAAAGTAAAAATAAAAACTCTTTTCAACTATTTTCCTTCAAGGGAAACTTTCTTCTATTTATTTGCTAAAAACAAACTTATAAAGAAGGACTCTCTTCAACTTCTTTTCATCGAATTCCTTAGCAAACAAGAGAAGTTTTCTATAAGGAGTTTGGAAAAAAACCGTTAAATTTTACCAAAAGACAAGATTTTCTATCAAAACTTAAACTTAAGCTTAAGCTTTGTCTTGATAATTTTCTTAAACCAATATGTTCTTTTAAAAGAAACTTCTTTTTAAAAGTTTTTTAGATAAAAGGCTATTTTCATTTTAATAATATTCCTTATCATAGTTTTCAAGGATGATTATGGAAAAGAAAGTTTTCCTTCTTAAGCTATCTTAAAGAAGTTTCCTTAACTTGGGATTTAAAAAGAAATTCCATGAACTTTTAAAGGAAGTCTTTCTAGTTCTTTTTCATAATCGAAAGAAGTTTCCCAAATATTCTACCCAAATGAAATTCAAGAAAGAAACCAAAAGAGTTCCCTAAAACAAAAAGCTAAAATAATAAAAACTAAAACAAGCGGACAAAGTTATGTCTTAAAAAGTAACTCACCTATCATGTTCGAATAAAATTTCCCTTAACTTAGAATTTATCGATATATGGACATTTTATCTCAATATCGTAACGATTTGGACCTTATACGAGGACTAGAAAGCTGTGGAACAAGAACCGAGGACATAAATGGACATATGAAGACCATTTGGACATGATATGAGAAATGAAACACTAAAACTTAAGAAATGAAAAGAAAAAGCTTGAAACAAAACTTACTAAAAGGTTAATATTTCAATACGTTTCTCAATTATCTTTATCTTTATAAGTACTTTCAATTTGGAACTTCCAGAAGATTATTAATACGAATAGGAAGATGGCTAAGTTAGAATCTACAGTAATTATCACTTATATGTACTTAAAGAGTAGTTGTACCTTTAATCTTATATACTTAACTTGATTTGTATGGGGTATTCGAGAAATATGTGTTCTTGAATTTCTTATTAAGACATTTAATGATTATTTACATAAGTAAAGTTGATAATTGTGACATAATTCATATGATTGTGTGATATCTAGGGTGATCACTAAAATAAATGGAGATTATGCATATTAAAATCTAAACATTAAGGTAGTCATGCATAAACTCCTTTTATTTGCCATCATTGTCACACATGAAGAGGAAAGGGAAAAACCTTTCTTATTTATTGCAAACTAAGTGACTTTGAAGACGAGGTTATATTTATTCTTATGTTTTGAGTTTGCATACATTTGGAGGCCTATTAGGGATCTAATCAATCCTTAGTCATTTAGCGGTCAGGGAAGATATCATTTCTTATTTTCATTTAAGCCTTCTTAGGACCAATTAAGAGATCCTTCTCTTGTAATTTATTTACAGGGCCTTTGTGAACTTTTTTTTTTTTTTTGGTTCCTTTCGCTAACTAGAAGATCCATCTTCTTAGGGATTATGAGTATTCTAGGTTGAACATTTTATTGGTTCTCCTAGGTAATTGAGAGATTGGTTCTCTCATGAGGTCAGAGAGAATGGGCCCATTTGGTTTTCCTAGGACCAATCAAGAGACATCATCTCTTGATCTTTACTGACATGGGTTTAGCTAAGGGTTGAGGTTCTATAATAATTGTATGGCAACCAAGGGTGTTATGCTAAGTGAATTTTATGCTAAATTGGATGCCTAGACACTAGTGAAACTATAAATCCTCAACTTAAGGTCAAGGGGCGAGGCGAATTAAGCCTTAGACTATATGTGGGATACCGAAAGGTCACATGTATTGTTGCATATATTTGATTATTGCATAGCATTGGCTTATTTAACCACTTACTTGAAAAGTGGTATGAGTTGGTATCTTACTAAGTTGGCTATAGTTTATACCCTAATAGCTTTGATTTGATGCAAGAACCTTACTAGGTCTACCTTAGAGGATCCAAACCTTTGGTGAAGGTTAATAGCTTAGGAATAAAGTTGGGGAGAGCAAGCAAGGATTTTAAATTATGAATTTTAGAAAGGAAATTGTTAAGTTAATTATAATATGTTTTATTTGAAGGACTTTTGAAGTATTTTAATTAAGTTTGCAATTTTATATTTACATAATAATATACAAACTCTGTTTTACGCCATTAAGTTTGTGATGCTTTGTAAAATTCTAGTGTTGATACTTTATGTACTTATGGGAAGTATGTGAATAGTTACTTCTAATCTATATGTAAGGGTTTGTCTATACTAGGCCATCTTCAAGATTATGACTGTCAAGCCCAGTTTTTTCCTCTTGAATTTTATAAATTAGTCTTTTTTAAACCGATTAATATTAAACCCTACCCGTTTAATACTGACTCTTGACTAGGGTTTAAAAAAAACCGATTCATTTATATTTTGAAAATGGTTTGGTGTCACCATTCGATTGTAGTCGGGGAAAAAAAGAGTTAAGTTATAACCAATTAGGTGGATTGATTATAGCTTAGCTATTAGTCTAACGATAAAAACAATTTTCAAGACAGTTTTAAAACAAGAGAAAAGGGTTCGGAGGTTATGATTCTTAAACCCTTACAAGTACCATTTAACTTTCCAATTTTAATTTGAATCCTAAAAATCACATTTCCATAGACTATTTGATAAAGTGAAACTCAATTATTAGTTAAGTGAATTGAATAATTTAAGTAATCTAAACTATAAATAGAAAAAATAGGTTTTTCGTTTCTTACCATCGCTCCGTAGATGCCTATGTGGCTACTATTTGAGATCAGACATACCTAGTTCTTTTTCAAAAATTTTAGTAGATCGATTTATTTTAACTTTGAAAAAAAGATTGAGTTTCCGTTTTTACCCACTTCAATTTATTTAAAGAAATTATATTAAAAGTTCCTAATCAATGTTTGTTTTGGGAAATTCTAAATAAGATCCTAATTTTGAAAAGTCCATCTATTTTGTTATTTTTTTTAAAACTAATATTTTGTAAGTGGTAAAATTTTATTCATTCATTTATTTACATATTATTTATTTATTTTATTTTATCTATTTCTAAAAAAATAAAAATGGACTATTGTTTTTTCTTCACTTTTTCATGCTTTTCTTCCTTTTTTTTTTCTTTTTTTTTTTAAAAAAAATTATTACACTTACATGGAAGACAAAAAAATAAAATAAAATACAATAAAAAATAAACAAATAAGTAAACAAATAAATAAAGAAAAAAATTTTATGTAGAGTGGGTCAGCTTGGGTTGGCTCGGTCAGCTTGGGTTAGCTTGATCAGCTTGAAAAGTTGGATTGGAGTGCTAAATCTAAGGTTTTCGGGTGTGAGGAATTCAATAGTGGTGGTGATTTTTGTTGAAAACCCCCGTGGAGGAGGCCATCCTAAAGAGAGAGAGGAATCATGCTAGAGAGAGAAAGTATAGTCTATATGCTTCTTGGAGAGATTCTTGTACTTTTGTCCTTTGAAAATGAAAGACAAACCCTTACTTGTACTGTTAAGATGAAGCATAGGTTGAGAAAGTCGAGAAAATTGAATTAAATTGTTGAAATTCATTAATGGGTTTTGACTCGAAAAATAATTTTTTCCCATTTTAAGCTTAATTTTAATTGCATAAATGATTGAATTCAGATGGATTTGGGGATGAATTCAAAAGTAGGCCATGCATATTATAAGATTTCACCATTAATTCGGTGAAATAATATAATAAAATCGGTAAAAAAATGGCCTAAAAAAGGTCATACCATGTTGAAAAAATTGAAAATTTAGGTAAGAAAAACTACAAAGATGAAGGAAGGAAGGGTAGGCAAGCCACATGCAAGGCATGTGTCATGCGGCCTTATACTCGCACACAATGCATGCACTCATTGCAAAAATAAAGGGTATGCAATGTTTCGATCAAGGCTAAGCCTTATTTCTAATAATTGCAGACCAATTTTCTAGTCTACAGTAATCATAACTCTTTATATATATATTAAATAAATTCTTAAAATTAAATACTTATAAAAAAGAAATCCTATCTTAAATGTATTTATATTTTTCCTTTCAAAAAGGAAAAGGAACTTCATGCTTGGTGAGATTCAAACTTGGGTCTTCTTGCTATTCATACGTATGTATTACTGTCAGGTCATTGGCCTGTACCTTATCCATGAAATTAATTTACACATATGGATTAAATCAGCCTTAGCTAGATTCAAATTTAAGCTTAAGCTTAACGGTCCTTATTATTTTTTTATCTAAGTTGAAAAATCTACTCTTTTCTAAATTTTTTAAATCCTCTATTTTTCCAATTTTTGCATTTCTTACCCTTAATTTCTTTTTTTTTTCTCTCTTTTTCTTTAAAATTTTCTTATTTTTTTTGGCTTTCTTAAATTTTCTACCTTTTTTTGTATTTTTCTACATTTATTTTTTTTTTAGTTTTTTCTTATTTTTCTTTTTTTGTTTTCATTTTTTCCCAATTTGGGACCCCTTATCTTATTCTAAAAATTCTAAAAGGGGGGAAAAATGGAGTATCTACAATGATAACTCTAATATCTAGTTTAGTTTCTACTTAAGTATTGTAGCTAACTCTAAATCATCTAGATTGATCATTGAAAGTTAGTAGTTCTTAAATTTTAATTAGCTAAGTGTCTCAAATACATTGTATAGACAAGGAAAAAGGGTGATTTGAGAAAAATCTAGCAATGCTATTAAAATTTAAGGGTACATTTTTCTAACATTTGTTATAATGATCTTGTTCTTAAAATATTCTTCACTTTGACAAGTGTGGAGAAATTGGATAACATGAATTTAGTATACATTTTCCTTGGTTATTTAGTGCTATTTTATACATCAATCAAGTTAATTTTGTCATTTTTAGCTCCATTTGTTTGAATTTCATTTTTAGGGACGCCTAAAGCATTTCATGAAGTTTTGAAGGTATTTAGCAATTTTTGAAGTAATTTGAAGTAAAAGCATTGATCACAGACTAAAGCGAAGGAAGTTTAAATGACAATCAAGTGAAGGAAGCGTAGTCCTCACTTATGTTCCATTTGTTAAGTAATTTCATCAATTTAGAAGTTTTTGCATGAAGATCAAGAACATGCCTACAGTCGACGGCTATGTACCTATGGTATCACCGTCTTATAACAAGAAAAACTTTTTTTTTTTGTAGCAAATCTTCAATTTTTGTTAAGTCTCTCCCTATAAACCTAGCTCAACTCCCTATAAGTAAACCCTTAGGCTAGGATTTTTAGAGAGAGCCTACTTTGGTAGAATTGTCGGTTAGAATTATTGTTGGGGGTCTCTTAATTACTTCTTCTTTTCTCTTTATTATGTTGTTTCTTTAAATCGTACTTAGTAAATTACTATTGAAATCTAGTTCTTCTTGTAACAACTCTTCTTTCCATCTATGATATTATTCTTTGATGATCTAATTACGTAGTGTATAGTCTTCAATTAATATTTTCCCGAGATGCTATATTGATGTATGAGTTTACTTTAGAGACGTAAGTCTTGTAGTTAAATAGAAAAGTGTAATTAAAAGGAATTGAATACGCTAAGAGATCAAATATTGAATTTCTCTTGATTAGAGTAGCATGATCTATGTTCTTAATGCACTCTTGCGATGCTCTATTTAGAAGTGATTCAGATAAAGAGGGTCTGAAGATTAAGAATTAGCTAGAGACACGAGTCTAGTTGACCTAGAATCCAATTTCCATATGAATTGTGTAATGTCCCAAAAGGGAGTATAGTAGTTTTGCTTAAAATCTTCATATCGTATGTGCACCAATGATATAAATACCGCCTTATAAGTAAGAGGCTGTAATATTCTAACTTATAAGTTTGTAATCATACTTAATCTTTTTACACACAGCTATTTAAACATATATATATATATATATAGCTAAGAGTGATCTAGCAATCTATAGTTCATTAGAACTATAGAGAGTTGGAATCACTTACCAAATAATAAAAGGAGATAATTAAGCTTCAATGACATCATGAATTACTAAATATTGTAAAACTTAACTTAACTAATAAAGCCTACTAAAGTAATTTGATTCGTTTAATCCAATTGCTTAAAGGAATATTCTGTACTCTGATCTTAGCCCAATCCTAGCTTTTGGTTACCTACAAAAAAGAATTGTTGGAGCATGAGTATACTATAATACAATGAGTTCATCTCTCTCCACTACCATTTAAGCAAGTTACCAAGCATCATTAAAAAAAATGTAGTTTAGCTACATACGAAATGAATGCACATAGGATGAATGCAACCAACACATCGATGAGGTTATGAAACCATATAAAGTGTAGATTTACATTGTCTATATGTTGATTATCTTGTGTACTTAATTATATGGGGCATTTTACTTTTCTTGCATGAGGTTATCTATGGGTATCGTCTTAATAGATGGAACTCGACTATCATCGTAGTTGAGAATGGCATACTAATCAATCAGGTGGATCTCATCTAGAGCTATCCACTGTCAATAGTCAATATAATACCCTACGGGCTCACTATTAACGAATCCATATAATACCTTATGGGCCAAACCGTATGAGTCCCAACTCAAGTTACTTATTATCAATCAACGAAAGATGGTTTACTAGTTTTAGCTCAATAAGTAAAATATTGTAGGCGGCTCTTAAGCAAGTTAATAAATCTTTCTTTGAATCATAAAACATTTTAAAAATGAATTTTTGCAAATTTTTCAAAAAACTTGGTAAAGCTATAGATATCCTAGTCTATAACTAATAGATCACAAACATGAGATACGTATATCCGATTAATATAGCTAAATATTTAAACTTACCTATTTAATAAAGTGATCATAAGGATGTTGGCATATAAAACAACCAATTACTCTAAAATAAAATCAAGGACGAGCAACAAAATATCAAGCAATTATCAAACATAAGCAAGTGATAGTTTATCGAAACTCCCTCACTTGGCTTGGTTGCCTACTTATCCTAACCTTCGAGGTTGTTAAATTAGAAATTAAGTCACATAAAATATAATGATAATGTATATGTAAGTGATTGGAAGAGGTTTCTTTAAGAACTTAAAAGTCTACGTAATTACTAAAGCTTGCCTTAAATCCCTAAGTACAATTAAAACTTGTTTTTGTTATAACTTCTTCAATTTAAGTTCATTTTTTATGTTCTTATAGTTGATTTTCATCGTTTAGGAGTGTTCTTTAATTTAGTGAAGTCTCTTTAAGGTGCTTGGCTCACAAGGCTTTGGTCTAGGTCAAACAATTTTGTTGGCCAATAGTCTTAGTTTGATTGCTCTAGGGTTTGGGTTTAGTTTTAGGCTTTAGGCTTAATTTTAAGGTATTGGACCTTACACTTAGGCTTTTAGGCTTTTATTTTGTTATTGGGTCTATTATTTTCTGCTTTTACCTATGTCTCAGTCTACAAGCCTCCTACTAATTTATTTAATCTTTTTTTTAAGTCCTTACTTAAGGGTTTTCAACGTTATTTGGGGCCTCATATTTTTGAGCTAATAGGCCGATTTTATTTGTCAGTGGGCCTTCATTGTTTTATTTTAAGGTCTTGATTTTAGGTAGTCCAATTAAAGTTTAGGTATGTACCTATTTGTTATGAATCTAAGGCCTAAATAAGCATTTTAATTAGTTATTTACTTGAGATGAAATCTAAACCCATCGTAAGCCTTCTAAAACACTTAATGGGCTTTGTAGGTCTCTTATTTGGGGCTCTAAACTCAGTGTACATCTGCTAGTCATTTCATTCTAAGTGAGCTTAGGCCTTGTTTTTGGGCTAACTTACATGGTTTAAACCGAATTTGCAATCTAAGGCTTTAAACTTGATTCTAACTTATTTTAATAGGTCAAATATCCTAATGGGTCCACTAAATAACTCATTTTACTAAGTGTTCCAAATCTAGTTTTATCTAATTTAAGGGCTAAAAATTAATTTCTCTAAGCCTATATGTCACTTTAGGCCATTTTATGCTTTTAGGATCTTGTCTAGCTACTTAACTCCAATGATTATGTCCTAAATCCTAATTAGCATTAATCAACTATGTAATTAACATAGTGAAGTAGAATTTGCAACTTGTTTTCCTAAGTAAATGGAGCGGTTGAAGAGAGTTTTTAACTATTCCTCTACACAATTTATTGTCACATGCTAAAATCTCTACTAAGATGCATATTAAGCAAAATTTTCCAAAGATGAACATGAAAAATAAAAAATATGATGGAGATGGGACCATTCATTCCTTGGCCCTAGCATGTAATGGGGGTTGTAGTGGGGGGTTTAATGGTGGTTTCTCATCATTTTATCAGGGGAAAAGTATAAAAAAGTCTCTAACATTTACCTATATATACGAATCAGTATATAAAGAGGGTTTCCTAGGGTTTTCTAAGAGTATAAGAGCAAGTGGTTTGGGGGCAGGGGGTATTTAAGAGTTCTTCTTAGTTTTCTTTTATTCTTCCTTTGATTTTTATTTGGGTTTGTAGAGATGGTTTCCTATGGTTTTCTAAAAGTGAAAAATAGAGTTAAATGAGGGTTTTGAAAGGGTGAAATTGTAGATCAAGAAGGTAGGATAAGGAGGACAAGATATTGCTTTGATTGGTGAAAAGGGTATAATGATCAAGGGGGGACCACTTGCTTCTTAACCCATTACTTGATTTGGCAAGGATTTATCTCAAAATATCATAATTGCTAATTGACCCTTTTTGTCTTGTCTTCCTAATTAATCTTATCCATTGCTTAATTAAGAAAACTAGGGTTGGTAGATGGATTAAATGGTAATTAAGATAATTAATCGCTATTATACTTAATTAAGTAATTTAAGCCTAATTAGAGTGTAATTAGGGTTTTTCCATATATTATCACTTTATTTAAATCTATTGACCTTTATCACTTTATTTATAACAATCTTTTAATATTCAAGATTGATTAGGGTTCTTGGATTTTGTATGAGACCGATGATTTAGTGTTTTCGAATGATTATTTTGATTAGCGAATACTTTAAGGATATACTTAAGGTTTATCAATTGAATTAGGGTTTTGGACTTCTAATTATGGTTTTAGTTAGTTTATTAATGTTTTCTAATCATTTTAAGGCTTCCTACGTATTAGAGTTTTTAGGGTTTCACGCATATGAGTAGGGTTTTACAATTTTACTCTCTCTTAGGATTTTCGACTTATTATTTAGGGTTCGTGGGGGGTTTTTGTCATTGTGATTAGGTTTTTAGATGGTTCATTAGGGGTTTGGGGTCATCTTAGAGTTTTCATACATTAAGGTTTTGAGTAAGGTTTCAAATGTACGTTTGTGGTCCTAATGTTAGTTTTAAGGTTTTAAGCACATCATTAGGGGTAAAATAGTGATTTTATTAATTTAGTATTTTAAATTGACTTTATTTGATTAATCACTATTATTTTAAGATACCTCTAATTATTTGTTATTAAGCTTACAAGATTTTATGAAATGTGAGTTGAATATACTAACTTGTGGGTGTTCTTACCATTTAAAGTTTAATTTAAGGTTTCGTAACTCTAAGGTTTAGGATTTGGGGTTTTTATTCAATTCTGATTTTTAATTTGTGGTCATTATACTTGGGTTTAGTCTTTATATGCAATTAAAGTTTTTTTTTTTTTTACTTTAGTTTTTTCTAAGTTCGATGTAAAATCTTATCAGTTTTAATTTCTTTGATTTAATTGACCCTAAGGAATATATATTGATTCTTCAAATTCAACTCTTAAGTCCAAAACGTAAAATTTGCAAGTTTACAAATAGAATTACGTATCCTTACAATGTAGGGAATAATTGAGATTGAAATGTTGTATGGAATTAAGGAGTAAATAATAAAAATTTATTAAGGATCATGTTTATTTTTCTTACTTTGTTCATGTTCAATTCTTTTAATTAGTTTTGCTTAATTTAGTTTAATTTATTTTATTGTTCTTTATTTAACCTATCTATTTAGTCACAATCATCCCCATATTGATAAGTTAGATAATTGGAAGTTTTAGGTAAATTGCTAGTAATTAGGTTCTTGTAGATTAGCTCCTTATGGGATTGACACTTAGACTCATATTTATTTTAATCTATACTATAACTTAACTATGTATACTTGCCTGCTAGCATGGTATACGCTTGATCAATCTTCTTGACCAAGTAAATCGAGGCACTACAAATCCTAAGTCTATCATCCTACACACATTCACAGAATCATGATACTTCATAGCCCTTTGTTAATTTAACTCCATGAACCAACACCCCCTACCCCCTAATGGGTGCCCTTCTTCTCCTCTTGACACATAACGTGACCCAAGGGTCATTAATACAGATGGCCTAGTCAATTAACTTGGTCCACAAAGCACTCCTAATACTTTTATATAGGTTAACCTAGATAGCAAAAAGAAACCAAGAATTAGAGTTACATACTTGACTATTCATAAGAATTTGTTGGCTCAAATTGCATGTAAGGAACTTCCTTAGCAAGCCACAAGATGATAATTCCTTTTGCTAAATTATTCGACCTTTGCATATAGCATCCTAGTATATTTAAGATAATCTTTGAGATTGTTGGGTACTTGCTTACCCATCTTTGTTTCCATAATGATGAGGTGGTGTAGATTAAATTGATTCTTGAGGTCCTGAATGGCCCTTTGCCTACACCCGGAGTTTGCACCCCTAGCATTCCATGCAAGTGCCTTATAGGGTCGACATTGCATGTATGAAGACAAAGTATCCACAAAATCAAATGAAATCATAGAGGCAGAGTTTTTAAATGAAAAGTCTCTTATATAATGTTGTCGAAAGTTAGCAATCTTCATGTTCTATTGACATGAATGGAACGTTATGTATAGTATTGCAATTTGCATCTTCTATGTTGTTAAGAGGATTCATTTCTCCCCTTCTTCCATCATCAACATTATAAAGGGTATTCTATGGATGTTCTCTAGCCATAGTTGGTTCGTGTACATTACCTCTACCATCGATCTACATGTCCATTCAAGCAATTGTAGGATGTCTTTCCCTAGCATATTTGAACTAATAATCGGTATTTTGATTACCAATAGTGCTTTGTCTATTATAGGGATTAGCTATCCCTCCTAAAAATTGAGTATCGCTCTTCTTTAGAAGGGTTAAAATGTTATCTTTAGCACTTGTTCCTTTTTCTACCTTATTTGGTGCATCATGAAGCCCTAGACATTTGTTACTACCCTCTTTAAAAGCCAACCTCCCATAAAAGGATATTAAAGTAAGCATCCTTCAATGCTTTCAAGAATTTAATGTAATAAACTCTTGAAGCAACCTTCTTCAATTTCTATTCCTCTTCTAAAACTTGATTCATATCTTAGTCATCATCAATTTGTTCCATTGATTCATGAAATCAATACATTTCATAGGCTTTTGATATATTCCTTAGCACTATATCGCTACAAGATAAGTACGATCCATTCCTAGAGAAAGGACTAGATTCATGGTTTGTACCCAAGGGTTGTGTAAAATCCTCACCATCCAAAGCCAAGTGCTTATAACCATGCTACAATTGATCATTGTCTTTATCCTTCAAGGTTCAAGAAGAGAGGAGTCTAGCATTATCATCCATTCCCTCAATAATTACTTGTATCTTCAAGTTGCATAAAATCTCCATAATATCACTAAGCTTTTGAAAAGCACCATACTCACTATTAAACTTTTTCTATTACCGTAAATAATTGAACTTTTGAATAATGTACAATTTTATCCTTGCTATGTCTTATTTGCAATAAAAAAAATCCCATTTTACATATATAACACATCTTTTCTTATCATTTTATCTTACTTTTATTAAGCTATTTCCAATTTTATTTCATCATTAAATAAATCATGCAAAATGTGTAGAATACTGATGGCAACCATCAATACATACATAGGAGTTCGCATTAGTGTTATTAACTTACATAGCATTAACATTTTTATATTTAATTGTTTTATTGAAAACATTATCTTATATTGCTTAGGTTAGAAATATTTTATTATATTTTGATTTGATAGGATTTTATTAATTTGTATAGTTTCCATTTCTCTTATCTTTTATGTGGTTCATTAGTAACCATTAGATTGAATTATACCATATGGTCATATTTCGTCTTATTCTCTATAAATAGTTTTTTCTTATTAAGGTTTTAAAACGATACACTATTGATTGAATAAAAGTACTTTCAAAATTAGTGTGATATTGTCTCCATCATATGGTATGAGGCCATACATTGCATTGATGATGTGAGACCTTAATTATAATTATTTTTTTCATCCATTCTTGCTGTTCCAATTCTATTTCTTATATTTTTCATCACTATTGCGATTACAAATTTTGAGTCTACAATTTTCGTTCTCAAAGCAAGTTCACATTTGCATTAACACCATCACAAATTACATAAAGACCTATTAAAAACTTTTACAGTACTTATGCATAGAGGAACATTACTATTTTATGGGCATTGTGACTTTTATTCACTTAAGGCCACACTAAAAGGTTTAGCATAATCAACATAAGAGATTTGTTAAAAAGTAAAATTACACAAAGGCTTTAAAACTGGAAAATATTAAAGGCCATGATCCCTTTTTCACTAAGAGGGTTGTATATAGGTTCTAAAGTAAATCCAAAATAAGGTCTTTGTATTTTGTTTTTTTATTTTTGGTGAATTTTGTTAGTAGTCTTATTAGAATTATTGCATAATTATAGTTTCCAATTTTAATTTTTACATATTTCTAAATTGTGTCCATTCTTTTAATTAATGCTGGTTTTGTTTCCCTACATCAGTTTTGGTATCAGAGCTTAAATTAGTGTCTGTTCTTAAGAAAAAAAAATCTTCTCTTTTTTTTCCATCTTTGTTTTCACTTAACTAAAGAAAAATGTTCAATACTAGAAAAACCTATAGTGATAGAACTTTTGAAGAGGACTTGTCTATTGAAATAATATTAGTGAACCACATAAGTAGGTGATCCCTAGCATGAAAGAAGTTATGACCATATTAGACATAATTTGTCGCCAATTAGACCTATGCAAGTTGTACGAATGTCCTAAAAGTTGCTAGGTTACTTGTTGGTGACAATGATATTGAAAAAATTCTAAATAGAGCCCCAAATAAATATTTTGACTTCGAGGATGATCAACCCCTAGATAGTCACTTTAAAGGAATCCTAAATCTAAAAATGTTGAAAAGTTGACCTATGCATCATAGGATGCAACATAAGAGATTTCAATTAGGTGAATATGCAAAATCTAGCTTGGAAAACCTACATCGTGACAACTATATTGATAACCATAATAGGCATATTAAGGTAGATCCACCATTTTCTAATGGTAGCCTTAAACCTACTATTTTGATAGATTGTACAACTCCAATAGAGCAATATTTTGATTTCTTTATGGTGCTCGAGGACGTCAAAGAATGATTTGCAAAGGTGACATTGATTGCTTAAGCTAAACTATATTACACCAATGTAGAATGTTAATTTTTGTGATTAAGATAACCACTTATACATAATTGGGTAGAGGTGAGAATCAAGTTTAAGGAGAAATATATCACTTTGTCTTAATAAAATTAATCATTTTCTATTTTGATTTTTTTTCTATTTTATTTTCTCGATTATCATATTCTAGTTTATTGTTTATTGGGGTGGATGTTATGTAATATAATAATCTAAATTAATTAAATTATATTGAAATTTGATTTCAAATTTCTTCTTTTAACCTACTCAAGTCCAATCCATTTAGGCCTCATGAATGTTCTAACCAAGGAGCACGTAGATCAAGATAAAACTTACAAAAAATATATCAATCTTAAGCAAGGAAACTAAACAGTTGGGTAATACATAGCTATGTTGGATACACTTTTGATTAAGTGTGATGAGTTGGAGTTACCTAAGTTGGCATTTACTAAGTTCATATATGGCTTATAACCCAACATTAGCATATTGCTTTATCTTTGTTATGATGAGACCTTAAAAAGACCTTCCAATAAACCTTAGAGATTGAAAACTTGTTGAAATCACAAAGGAAGTTTTTGTCAAGTCTAGGAGTGAGTCTCTTAGAGTAATAATCTAAGTGAAAGATTTAGCAAATCTACTAGAAATGCCTCTATACAGCTTAAGACTGGTATTCCTACTGTAACTTAGGATAAGGATACTAAAGGTAAAAACATTGCTTCAAAGAGTTTTAATACAAGTTCTAGTAAAAAAAATAAATGTTATAAGTGTCATAGTTCTGGTTGCTTTGCATAACAATGACTAGTTAAGAACCTTCATATAGGAGAAGGGACAATGGAGAATGATGATTGTGAAGAGTTACATCATAGTTTAAAAGAATAGACTAATAATAAGGATGGTATGGTTTTGGATTGCAATGAAGGTAACCTGATTGTTATTAGGTGTCTTATTACCCAACTTAGAGAGAAAGACAATTAGAGAAGGACTACTATATTCCAATATACAAAGTGTAATGTTCATAACTACAAAGTGATCATTGATGACGGTAGCATTATGAATGCAATTTCATAAGTTGTAGTATCTAAGCTAAGCCTCAAGCCTAAACTGCATCTTAATCCTTATTAGGTAGTTTAGGTTTATCTATCATTTAAGATTGTTTGGTTTCTTTACAATTTGCTATATACTTAGAAAAAATTTGGTGTAATGTACTACTCATGGATATTACTCATGTTTTTTAAAGGAGAACTTGGTTATATGACCTTAATGTGGTTCATCATGGTAGAGTTAACATTATGTATTCATGCAAGATGGAAAGAAAATTGAGCTTAGTTTTTCATTTCCAAAAGAACTTAAAGTCAATACTAATGAAGGGTTAATCAACACCATAGAATTTAATAAACCTCTCCATTTATAGAGAAGGTACATTATATGCTTTAGTAGTTAAGGAAGTGGATGAGTATACCCTAAGCCAAAGTTTAGCCTACCTGCAGAAGTAAAACAATTACTTAAGGAATTTAAAGACCTTACCCTATTAAAGCTTCTTGATAGGTTACCCCTATGCATGACATATCACATACCATAACCTTATTCTTCGATTAGCCTTACTTAACTAGCCGTACGATAAAATGAATCTTAGTAAGCATGCTAAATTGAAAAGGTAAGTGGATGGTTTATGGTAGAAAGTTATTAGGAGAAGTCTTAATCCATGTGCTATATCCATACTTCTTACTTTTAAGAAAAATAGAAGTTGGAGGACGAGTGTAAGTTTATGGGCTATCAACAAACAAGATCACTATTAAATATAGGTTCCTGATCCTCAAGTTAAATGACATGTTAGATTTGCTTTTAAATCTTCAAAAATTGAACTTAGGGTTAGATATCATCAAATTAGGATAAGACTAGGAGATGAGTGGAAACTAGCCTTTAAGACAAAAGAGGGCCTCCATGAGTAGTTAGTTATACTCTTTAGATTGACCAACCATCTACTTTCATAAGAGTGATGACATTAAGTGTTAAAATCATTTATGAGAGTGATGACATTAAGTGTTAAGAGCATTCACAAGAATGTTTCTTGTGGTGTATTTTGATGATATCTTATAACACCTACGAAGAGCATATGCCACACTTACATAAATTATTCAAAATACTTAGACATCAGGATGTGTACTCGAAAAAGTATGCCTTTTCAACAACTCAAGTAATCTTCATAGATTTTATTATGATAGTAAAGTGGTTAAGAGCAAACCCTTAAGAAAATTAAAGCAATTGTTGAGTGGCTCAAACTAAAGAGCATTCGTTTGTTAGGATTTTCCATCAATTTGCAACTTTTTTATAGGAGATTCGTTAGAAAATATATCACCATTATGGCCCTGATTGCAAATTGTATTAAAAAGGGGGAACTTAGTTAGACTAAAAGTTCTTTGAAAGGATTCACAGAAATCAAGAATAAGATGACTGAAGCACCAATACTTAATTTAGCTAGTTTTCCTAAAGTGTTTGAGGTTGCTTATGATGCATTTAATATAAGGATAGGTGGAGTACATAACTAAGAGGGACACCCTGTAACTTTCTTTAGTGAGAAATTGAATGAGGAAAAACAAATTTACTCAACCTATGATAACAAGTTTTATGTAGTGTTTGAAGCATTGAGACATTAGGGACATTATATGTTATATAATGAATTTATGTTGTATAGCGATCACTAGGCTATCAAGCATTTTAATTCACAAAAGAAACTTAGAGCTAGACATATAATGTACGTTCAATTTGTAGGAGTATTCATTTATATTGAAGCATAAGGCTAAAGTTGAGAATCAAACTTACTTATGCTTTGAGTCGCATGTACTTTTTGGTAAGTACATTAACTATAGAGGTTGTTACCTTTGAAAAATTGAGAGAGCAATATGTGACTTATCCTGATCTTAGAGAGATCTGTGCTTCATTATTTGGTTTTTAGTTAGGGCTTCACATTGACAAAGTCCTTAGGGATGACTACTTGTTTAGGGGTGATAGATTCTGTGCTCTTAAAACTTTCCTAAGAGACATTTTAATTTGGGACTTGCAAATGAAAGTTGCAATTAGCCATTTTAGGAGAGATAAGACCATAGTTATAGTTGAGGATAGGTTTTATTAGCCTAGCATTAAGAGAGATGTGGTTAGAGTTGTGAGGTAGTATTGTACTTGTCAACTTTGCAAGCATAGGAAATAAAACATAGGTCGTTATATACCTTACTTGTACCACATTCTCCTTAGGAGGACATTAGTAGAACTGTGTCTTTGGTTAACTTATGATGACTAGTAAACATGATTTAGTCTTTGTGGTAGTTGATCACTTCTATAAAATGTCACATTTCATACCATTTAGTATAATTGCTAATGTCTCTCATATAGCTAAATTGTTCTTTAATGAGATTGTTAGGTAATACAAGTTGCTTAAAACCATTGTATTAGATAAGGATGTCAATTTTTTTTTTCTTTGGAAGACATTATGGAGAATGTTAAGTACTAGATTATAGTTTTCTTCTAAATTTCATTGTCAAACTAATAGTTATCGAAGTGGTCAATTAGTGGCCATGTGCCTTACTTGGGATCATATACTTCTTATGGTAGAATTTGCTTATAATGGCTTAGAAATAAATGTACTAGATTGAGTCCCTTTGAAGTTGTACTTGGTTATCAACTTAGATGCCCCATTAATCTTATATCACTTCCACCTTCATTTAGACCTTCTAGAAATGTTGAGTCATTTGCTACCTATATGATTTATATGCAGAAATCATAAAGAAGATTAACTTTAAGTTAATTTGCTACAAATGAAACATCCCACAAAATGATTTCAAAAACAAAAGGTATTCTAGTAAAACACTCTTTTATTTTAAATCCTAGCTCTGCAATTTTGATAAGATTAATTTCAATTTAATTTAGGATTGGCTTGTTTTTGAGGATTCGCACCAAATTACCATATTCTTATTTAATAAGATAACCAAGGATAAAAGGAAAGAAAAGAGAAGATATTTCTTTTGTTTTATATTGTTACCCCTTGAAAAAGGTTAATAGTATTGCAAGAGGTTTTAAGGATGCATTTAAGTGTTTGTGGAGATTTGTAGAAGAAGGTGACAATTTATCCCTTCTATTGAGTTTAAATTTTTTGTTGGAATAACATGATAAGTTGTGATTTATTATTTAAATAAGGAGATTTTTCCACTCTAGGGATCTTGATGATTGGTGCTTAACCTTAAAAAATTAGAGCATCAAAATTAATCATAAGTAAGAATCTAAACATTAATTTGATTTTATTAAATATATGGAGTTTTGATTTAATTGTTATCATAAGAAATCAATTTAAAATCTGTTATATGATTATTGACTTGTGGTGCCTAGATTATGATAACTGAAAATGGTGTAATGAAATCCTTAAGTGTAAGGAATAATGTTGATTTAGTTGTAATTTGGAGATAGTATTGATAAACTAGGGTTCTAAGAAAATTGAAGCAAAGTTGATCTTCTTGAAATCTTTTAGATATGAAAATTCAGGGCTATAAATTGTTGTTGACTAAAAATGTTAATTTTAGCTTGATGTAGATTAATCTTAAATGGATAAAAGAAAATAAAGAGAGTTGCTATAAATGCATAAAAGAAATTAACATAGTAAGACATAAAAATATGGTTTTGGAATCATTGGTCTAATGGAATATTAAAGTTGTTAATTAGTAATAATCACGCCTCAAAATGGTAAAGTCATAACAGTTTTATTATGCAAACCATTCTAAGATAGAAACTGACTTTACAATTGCTTCCTTAGGCTTGATTTATACAAGGCGTCCATGACCAATTCGTTTTTAAATAAATAGTTCACAAATTAAAAAAAAATTATCTACCTAAGAAAGTAGGAAAAAATATATAAATATACATATTAGGATTCAAATATTACAATTAATGTTTACATGATTTTGTAACATTATATTATCTAATAATATGTTATTTAAAAATGTAAGATTCTAAAGTAAAAATTAAGACCTTAATAATATATCTACTCTTCATGTTTATTTTCTTACTGCCTAGGATTTAATAATTGCTACCTTCAAGATGATTATAAAATTGCTTACTAGCTAACACCTGCAATAACATCTATAGGGATGTGAGTAACCAATCGCTTAGTAGGTTGGAATGGAGACATAAAACTATAAATCAAACACAAATAGGGTTACCAATTAAATTAGTTAGATGTAATGTATGTATAAGAAAATACCATTACATGACATTATCCAATCTATCATGAGATTAGATAAATTACACTTGCTTTAATCCGAATTAAGGAGTTTAGCATACATGTCAATAGCTTACAACCAAATCCAAGATTGTGTAATAAAGACACCACTCCTCTCGCTACTACCTTTAATCCATTAGCTTCACCTTTGTCGTGACCTCCTCTTCTATTATTTAGTTTAACTAAAAATGAAGAAGGAACCTATCATGTTATGAAGCGCTATCACTTTTAAAGGGGTCAGTATTTAGCTGGAAAACCCTAAACGAGTCTCCTAATGGGTTAAAATGCTTGTCCGAGTTAATTTTACAAGTCATATGTTATTAAGTCCAGTTAAGGTGATCAATCCACTTCATACAATACATAATAATTGCTAATCAATACAGTAAGCCAACAACACACTATACAGTCAATAACACACACACACACACACAAATATATGCACAATTAAACTACTAATAGGTACAAATAAATATAATCTTAAGTTTCCAAGTACTATAACATAGTACTTTGAAATATAGTGATATATTAATCCCAACTTACTTAGATTTCCTGCATGCTTGCTTAAGGTGCGACTCATACAGGCCATCACTAATAATCCCTAAAATACAAAGTTTATTTTAGTTCTCATATAACTACTATAGATAGGTTTTATTATATAATGTAGATTATGATTATCTTTAGTTTATAGTCTTACTATATTTAGTGATTTAGGTATGAGTCTCTTAGGATTACTTCTCTTATACAGCTTGGTTTCAAATTTGTTTCTTATTTTGATTCTAATTTAGCTTTTGAATAAGGTTCTAATTTACCTTTTCATTACCCTCTATTTATAAGTCTTTTAAATGCTTTTTAATCTTTTTCTTATGGTTTATTTGATAAGTATAACCTTTGGTTTAGGCTTTTGACTTACTATTCAATATACCTATATTAACCCTAATTCTATTTCTACTTCTGAATCAATTTTTGATTTAGAAATTGTCCACATTTTAACATACCACTCATACATATGTGTGTGTATACATAAGCTTTAAATCTTTATTTTTTAGTTTAAAATTATAATTTTACTCAATTATTGAAGTTTTATATTTCTTATGATAAAGCTAGTTCTAAACTAGTTTTTTATTTGATTTCTGAATCGAACTTCTAATTACTAGTTTTATTTATAAACCCTAAAAATTCCTCTAAAACCAATATGTGAAATTCATCTAACTATACTTAGGTATCCTTAATTTTCGTTTTAACTTCTAACCTGTATTTTAGTCGGTACAGTACACTATATTCCTAGGGCTTAAAAATTAAGTAAATATTTAGAAAGTTAAATTTAAGAAAAACTCTTCTTGGCATTGTAACATATATCCTAACTAGTCTATACAAAAATTTTAAAGTCAAAACTACATCATGAAGGTCATTTAAATATAAAATCAAAAACTAGCATGGATTTAGTTATTTCTTCAGAGTAGTACATCTTGAGGCCTAAATTTATCAAATTGGCATTTTTCCCTAAATCTACATACTAAAATGTCCTAGAATACCAAATTTCATAATTTTATAAAAAAAATTGATATTTTTAATAAATTAAATAAAAATTAGAAGGAAATTTAAACTCACCAGCATTGCTAGCTTTGGCCATTGTTGACCACCTTGTTGTGGCTAGTTTGGTTTCACCCTATGTGCTGTTTAGCTATAAGTTCTCCTATACTGCCCTAAATACACACAATTTTGCTATTTATTTTTTTGTAAAAATACTCTCTGTTTTCTTAAGCCCTCTCTAATTTTTCTAAACTCACAATTGACTAAAATGAATTTTAAAAGAGATTTGCTGAATTTGTAGTTTGGTCTAGGATTTTTCTTTTGATTTTTGGTTGCTAAGTGTCCCTTATCTCTTTCTTTTTCACTTTCTATTTGTTCTAATTTAGTTGGCTGATTTTCTTTCTTTAATTTTCAGCTTACCATAATTATTTGTAGACCATTTCACACTTCTCATGAATTTTTTCTTGATTTTTTGTTAATTTTTATGAATTTTCTTTAATTATTTAGTATTATTTTAGCTTAATTTAGCGTATTTTTACCTATACTTAATACATATATAGTACAAGTAAATACTCTTAAATATTATTTATGTTATTTTATGATTTTTTGTGTACATATAATTTTTCTTTATTAATTTATTAGTTATCAAAACTCATTTTATATATTTTTGATAAATAGTGGGTAATATGCTTATAATTCAATATTCTAATATTTAATTATTTTATTACTTATTTTCTCATATCCAAACTTACAAAATCACTTTCAATAATATTTCTAGTTTCGTCATAAAATTTGAACCCGATCAGACATTTTATTCAATTACCCTAAATTTTACATGCCAAACCTCCAAATGCCTAGTTACAGGGCTTACAATAATTGTAGAGGGTTATTTGGGTAATTAAGCTTTTTTCCCAATTTAATATTATGAACAGATCTTTTGGGCTAGTGACAAAGTCTAGGAAATGAGCTCGATTTGAGATGTTTATTTTGTTAGGCTTAGAATGGTGATCGCTAAACTAGATTTTCTGCTTTCGTCCTTGCTTGGTTATTGGCTTGTGAAAAATAGACTCCAAAGCGGCTTTTTTGAAGTTACTTTGGTTTTGTTTCATCTTATTAGGCCTTAAGGAAGCTTATATATGCTTTAAGCTTATTTATAACAATAATGGGCTTCTTTTAATTATTATAAGCCCTTGCATAAAAGTAAGTCCATATCCAAGGCTATGAAAGTTAGAGGAGAGGATAAGCTTCAATAATAAGCCTTAATCTTAGCCATTCATTTTAAATTGATCAGATGAATAAGGTTTATCACCACATTCTATAAATAAGAGGCCTTTCCTCTCATTTGCTTCATTCAGAATATTGGCAAGCCTAAGACAAACAATGAAGCTCTACTAAAATCACTCCTTAGAAGATTGAAAGGTAATCTATCAAGAACATCAAATTTAATCTACTATCACATGAGTGCACTTAAGATACCAAGTTTGTCCATTCTTCTTCCCATGTCCCTTCTTAAAGATATCCCTCTACGTGCCTTCGACTCAAGACATCTCGTAGGTTAAGTAGCATACTCATTGCACGTGATTGACTTGTTATAGTAACCCAACCATACATTATTTGGCAACTCCACTAAGGATGGAGAGACTTGATAGAATGGTACATGCATGCAAGAAGAATGGAAATGACTAACACGTTTAGGAACACTAGAACCAACATAAGAGGGTTAAGCAAACTTAAGAAATGCAAGATACAAGTGCACTAACTACTGTGTTAGTATTAGGAATCATATAAGCAATTGGAAACATACAAGTACTGTCATGAACTGAGGACGGCCTAGTCGTGGCAGACGCCGTATATTGTATGAAGAACCCTTGATTGGTTACCCTTCCAATCAAAAACTCTTCACACAATATACAAGGCTCTACGACTACTAGTTCTAAAGTACATCCAGATTCACATGATATCATCACACAACATATTTATATAAAAGTTAAGCTCAAAAGTTTACATTACATAGTATTTAAGTATGTCTAAGTTCATAAGGATAATGTAAACATAAGTTAAACATAAGTACATGAGGAATAGTCTACATAAACTATTTTTCTCTCATCACACAGGACACTTCGCTCTTACCCAAGTCCCCAGGCTAACCTGTGGCATCCCTCGTCCTGTCTCTACGAATAGGCTATCTTGCAACAAAAGTCTAAAGGGGTGTAAGCCTAAGCTTAGTGAGTAAAACCCTCAGCCACACGACAAGCAAGTTATAAATACATTATAGTCACGCATATGAATGAATGATCAAACAGAATGCCAAATAATACGCATACTTAACTAGTTCATATAAGCAACTCGGAATTAACGCCCTCCGAAGTCAGGGGTGGAGTTTACACGGCACCAATCAGATCCGGGTATTATACTAGAACTTACTTTACTACGGAACTCCATGTTCCGTACTTATATCAAATAACTCTTTATTTTTAGCAAAACATAAGTTCTAGTATAATTGTGAGTGGGCCCCCGCAGTCTACACTCACCCCTAAACGGAGGTCTTTAGACTCGACCTTTAGCCAGGCGGTTGGCGCCTCCAACGCCTAGTGTTCTCGCGGGCCAGGGTAAGGTCATTTTGTATGAGTGCACCGTACATAACCAAATAACTCAATAATATCAACCCCCGAATGGCCTCTCTTTACCTCCGTATGATGTGACGGCCGGAATAGTATCCATGCTATGCATGTTAATGCATGTTCCAGTTTCTTTTTATAGCCGAGTATAAATTAGTTCCAATTATGCTGTGACCAACCATTAATACACACAACATTTTCTATACTACCATGCAACAAACAAGGCATTCTCTGAATTTAAGGTAAATTCACAACTCAACAAGCAATTACATACATAAGCATATCCCGAACCCTACACAACAATTAATTAACAATAATATTTAAGTCCACTATCTACAATCACAATCAAGCGTGGAATCACAGGGTAAATACTCACTCGGCCATAGCGGTTCGTCCTAATCATAGTAATCGATCGGGAGGTCCTCGCTCACCTCAGAGTCACCTGATCATTATGTGATAACAATACTAATAAGTGTTTGAATTAACTATTAATTCTAAACAACTAAGTATCTAGTTCTACTTAAATCACTATCACCTTTTACTCGGTAAGACTTTAATTTCAATCGTATGTAGCTTTTTCGTTTTATTTTTGGTATTTATGAATTTATAATCGTTTTTCATCGTTTCTAAACATATTTTCACATGGTAGTATATGTTTTGGATATTAAGACCTTTATTTTATGTTATGAGCTAAATTTATAGAAAGTTTTAGTTATGAACATCTAAGTACTTTTCTTACTTATGTTTACATCTTTTATTCCTTAAATTCTTCTAATGAAAGAATTTTACTTTGCTATTACTAATTCATATAGTGAATTAGGTATAATCTAATTTAGAAAGTGTATTAGGTTTTACTAATTTAGTTACCTAATCACTTACATTTTTCTTAGTTTTCTTATTTTCTAATTTTATGCTTATGTCATCGCTTACATCATCACTTGCTTATGTCATTGCTTATGTCATCACTTGCTTATGTCATCATGTGCTTATGTCATCCTTTACCTCATCATATGCTTACATAAGCCTTCCATCATGCTTATGTTATATACATATGTATTATGTACATATTATCTCTTTTTCTTATACTTATGTACTTATACTTTATACATACTTATACTCATAGCTATACTAAGGTTTATACCGTATTTATATATGTATACATACCCGTATACCTATACGGTGGAATACGTATTTTATACTAAAATTTCGTATGCCTAAATTTGTCCTTAAGAAAAGCTCACTAATTCCATGTTTTTGTGTTCTTATGTACATATTTAGTGTAGTATAGGTATGTTTAGTAAGATTAGATCTTAAATTAGGTTATGTACATGTTATATACTCATGTGCAAAGGTTCTTCTACTTATACTCTCTTGGTATTTCCTTATGTATGCATACATAGAAGCATATCTTCATGTCTTTCTTTCTTCTCTTTCAAATTTCAAGGTTCTACACTTAAAGAAGGAAACTTTGTTTCCTCTTCTTCAAGACAAAACTAACCATATAACTACTTATCTAATCTACCTAATTAACTAACTAATGACTAATAGAAAGTAAGTTAAAGCACTTAAAAACATACCTTTTATGATGTTGAAATAGAGGAGACAAAAGGGGAGAAATGAAAGGGAAAGAAGGGAAGAGAACTCACGGCATGAAAGAGGGATTTTTGTTTTGTTTTGTTTCTTTTGTTTGTTTCTCTTAATGGAAGATAATATGTGGTGGGGTTAAGAAGGAAAGTTGTGGACGGCAACCATGGAAAAAAACAAGAGAAAGAAAAATCAAAAAGAAAAGAAAAGGAAGAAATCATTACATAAGAGATATTTTTCTTATCTCTTACCTTTGTTGACTTTTCAAAATGTTGACTTTAGTCAACATGTGTTGACTTGGTCAACATTTGAAATTTAGTCAACATGTATTATCTTAGTTAACATTCCTTAAGTATGTGTAATTTTGTGCACATAATGTAGTAATTAAGGGAAATTAGAGGAGAAATGAAGGAAATGAGAAGAATTGAGGTATATGATGCATTGATTTATAAATGTGGTTGATGAGATCTTACTTTAGGTCTTTAGAGTCCATATATCTCATTTGATAAATAACTTTGGATAACAAGTGTAAAAAGTGCTAATTTGAGTCTTAAAGTTCACTATATGTAACTTAATCTTCAACTATAACCCTAATCCTAAGTAAGACCATCTTAATCATATATTTAAGGGATAAATATAATCTATAACCCACTATCTTAGTTCCTAATGGATTATTTAAGAATTTGAATCATATAAGCAAGAATGTGGGTTATCTCTAACCATTTGCTAATGATTTTGCAAAATATAAGCATTATATTTTCAATTAGGGTTTTAGGGTATATCATGATGGATTGGTGTACATATGTCCTTAATGAAATCATTTTTAAGGTTTTTATCGCTTTCTAATTGAATCTTTAGCTTTTAGAAACATTTAGGGTCGAAAAGTTCTTTACGCGATTAATTATGTCTTTTAGGGTTTTCACTTTAATTAGCCTTGTCGACTCCTATATTGTCTACTATAGTTGAGTCTATTTCAAAAACTAGATAGAAACTTTCAGGGGTTTACAAGTACTTAACCCTATGTAAATGCACAAGGCTATGCAAGCACTTGGGACTGTATAACCGCCCACTACTAATGATTCACCTATACTACATACCATATAGGAAAAATACCCATAAGATGAACTAGCTCTTTACCACTTTCATGTAATTCTAACTAGGCATGGTAGCTGCAGTTGTTGCTGATACTAGTGTATTACTAGGTAGGACTCTACTAACTCCTGCTATGACAACTAACACTTCAACAAAAGTTGCTACATTACTTAGTGTAAATCTACACTTACCTATTACTACCATTACACCTACTAGTGTGTTGTCTAAGATGGCCATACTTCCACTAAACATGTAAGTCTAAAGATTCGAGCCTTCTACTATCACCCCAAAAGATGTTTAGTAACATGAACAAGTTGACCTAGTCCCCATAAAAGGTAAAGAGGGGGCAACAAGAGGACCTGGTATGCCTACTGCAGCACTTGACCCTAGCTCACAGACACTTGCAATTGAGGAAATAAGGATCTATTCTGGAGTATCCTTCTCTTCGAGGTACAACTATAACCGTTAGTGACTAGTATGATCGTACCATGCAACCTAATACCGATGCTCCATATAGTAGCCAATCTTGTAACTATAACTTTGTCATACGTAACAAAAGAGGATATGGAAAAGTACATGAGATAAATACAAGTATCACCTTTTACTAACGTTCCCAATTTGAAATTCTTGTAGCCCTAGAAGGTCATAGATTAATCTTACCCAAAGGACTACACCAATCCTAAATTTAACAAATTTAATGGAAAGCAAGGGAGCACCAAAGAGCATCTCCTCAAGTTTGTGGAGATACTTGATGTCTACAACCTTGGTGACAACCTTATGTTAATGGAGTTTTCAAAGTCTTTGATGCAAAAGGCCTACAGTAGCATGTCAACTTGCCCTTAGGATTAATTGATTTATGGGGAACCATATGCAAGTTATTCATGGAAAATTTTTTTAAGACTCAAGAATGAGTGATTATTATCAGTATAGGGTATGTTAGGCAATGCTTAAGGGAAGACCTTGTAGACTATGTTGAACGCTTTAGGGGATGCTTGTTGGACATCTATGATACATGTAATGAGAAAGAGCTTGTTAAAATCTGTATCCAAGGCATGGTTACGGAATATGCCATACATCTTAAGATCTTTTGACCGAATTCCTAATAGGGATCAAGGAGCAATCATGCGCTCTTGAACCCAAGGGCTCGCTTAGATGATTTGCTGAGCTGTCCGGGGTGAGTTAAGTACCGAGGAGCAATGCATACCCCAGTCTAACCTGCCGAGCTACTTCATTTCTTACATCATCCAAGAAGCCGCCAAAGTGACCAGGCGATGCGCCAAGGTAGCCAAGTGATGCGTCAAGGTGACCGATCGATGTGCTAAGCCGACCACTATATCATAAACCTATCTAAGCATTTAATCAGGATATAGCTAACTTCAGCAGTGTCGAGGCTAAGCTTATAGTTGTTCCGAGCCAGTCACTCAAGGTTGACCCTAGAATTACCTTAGGTCTAATCCTAATTGTCCGAGTTACTGAACTTCTAACATCGACTTGACTCAATCAAGATCTGCCCTTGCTTAGTCAATAGTGTCATGAGCACCACAAACTGAGCAAATTGCGTATGTGTTGTTCTTTTCTTACATCTATACGATCCTTTCTAACAATGGATATTCTTTTTGTACGATTACATTGATGCCCTTATAAATTATTCCCCCTTCTTCCTTAGCAAGTATGAATCTTTTTTTGTAATTTCCCATAACCTAAGACTTACCCTAATTAGGTACTATAAATACTCACAAATTGTAATAGCCACAACATAAATATGCAAAGAATACAATAAACTTTCTCACTCTCTTGAGCTAAGGGCCCTTCTACTTACTCTTAAGCTACTCTTATCTAGCCCATCAAGTGTGGACTAGTGGCAAATGACCTCAAGCCATAATTGTACGTCATATTAAGTATAACCTGAGCTCATATAAAGTGTTAGTGTATCATATCCATCGTTGGTGCATAGGAAACCCTACTTAACCTTCGACTGTCATTTATCTTTCGGACCATCTCGTAGTCCAGACTCACCCCTTTTGTTATGCATGATATTAGGTCCGTATGTTCATCTACGAACCCATATTATCTTAGTATCAAAGCTTAGTTATGTTCGAAGCTAGATTCTGCTACTGTAATCTTTGAGTGGTTTGCTACTGTTCTTATATGATAGAAGTTCTATAGTTAAATATCAGAGTTTGGGTAGTTGAGAAGTGTTGAAGGAAAACTCTATGCCCTATTTTCCCCTATTTCCTATATACAAAACAAAGTACAGTTGCTTGTTTATTCACTATGTGTAGTTGTCATAGTAGTGGGAGTAGTGGTTATTATTCTACTATAGTCATTCACAGCAAGAACTTTGGGTAGTGTTTAAAACATCACCTTTGAGAGTTAACCAACAATATCAGTTTCAAGTGTTTAAGGAGCTTTGGGAAACTAAGAAAGTGGTACATTACATAGCTAAGGGCAAGAAGGAAGCTTCACACCTCAGTTAATGGGTGACCGCTTAGATAGGCTTACTGACTTGGTAACTAGCTTCGTAACTGTTATCTAAGAAGGTAGACAACAAGCTATAAATAGCCTAATTAGAGGATGTGAGCAACAAGAATGAGACAATGGTTAGTTTGGTCAAGCTAACGCCTTAGCTCGATTACCTCAGGTTGAAGGAATAGGTAAAGCTGCTAAGTAAGGCTAATACTTAAAGAAATCAAAGAAGAAGAGGAAGGAGATGACGGAGTGGAGGAGTACTACGAGCTTAGAGAAAGGAATGTATGAGCCCCCCCAGAGTTAAAGGGTTAAGGATGTGAATACTAAGCTTTTTTGGAAGTGGTGATGCCAAAGACTACCTAGATTAGGTAAATAAGATTGAAAAACAGTTTAAATGCTACGAAGTGTCTAATAATGCAAAGGTTAGACTTGTTGTGTTGGAGTTTACTGGTTATGCCACCCTTTGGTGGAAGAACTTGTAGGCAACCTAGTATAGAGAAGGGGAACAAGAAGTTAGGAGTTGGGATGAAATGAAGAAGGTTTGTGCTGAGCTACTATTTATAGGATGCCTTCAAAAGATTATAGGAATTGAGGTAAGGAGGATTGACCATTGAAACTTATGTTAAGGAATTCTAGATGTTAATGATCTAATGTGAAGTCAATAAACCAAAATATTGAACTATGTCTCGATTTATCAATGGAATGAAGTATGAGATTAGAGATATCTTAGAAACCATGTGTTGCGAATCGTGACTAAGAATAGATAAGGCTAGTAGTTGGATGGGTCGAAGCTTGCAGAAAGCTTGAAAAGGGTTAATGAGGAAAGGTACGAAAGGGTGAAAGTGAAGGATGAAAACAATAAGCAAAACCTACAAACAACTTCAGAGGATATGATGCACTAATGGAACTTCTGAGAACTCATGGAGCAATTCGATATGATGCATGAATTGGACTAATGAGGTTACTCACCATCTAACTTGCTTAAGGGAAAGGATAAGAGTGATGTTGAAAGTAAACAAATAATGTTTATGCAAGGAAGAAAGTACTCAAGTGTATTAAAAGTCATTTGATTTGTAATAGCTATAAGTACAAGGGTGTTTATACCCATAAGTTAGGGCAACTTGCCTAAAATGAAAAGTACAAAAAGGACATTCCCTAAAGAAGCAATATACACAATATAAAAGGGTAAAAATGAATATATAAGGAAAACAAAAAGGACATACCACAAAGGGTAAAAATGAATAGACAAAAAGGACATACCATAGAGCAATGGGGGTCATTTAGCACGGCATTAAAGGTGACTCGGCAAGGAAGTATTCGACCACAATAGGGGTGGGTTGGAATAGAAGGATTCATCGTGCCAGCTCCTCTAGTCCTCATGCTTGGTTGTAGGTAAGAGATCCGGTAGCTTGATTCCTATCATTCCCTTTAGGTTGTTTTGGATTTAGGATCAAATCTAAATGGTATTTGTTCAGTTCTTCGTTAAGGTGATATGGACTAAGCTCAACAATGTTAGGGGCACTAGAAACTCCATAGTCTTCAAGCAATTCTAACTTGTAGGCATTATCACTGATTTTCTAGAGGATTTTATAAGGTCCTTCCGCTCTTATAAATAATTTGTTCTTCCTCTTGTTCGGGAACCATTCCTTGCTGAGGTATAGCCATACTAAGTCTCCTGACTGAAATTATTTAGCCAACTTACCCTTAGTCTTTTCTCACATTCTTTCAGCAGCTTGGTCATTGTATTGACTGACCTTATCATAGATATACTGAAGAGATTGTGCTCTGGCCAAGGCATCGAGATCCTCTTGCATGGGTGCTAGTATAGGGGTATGGTAGGGGCATCTCAGAATTGAATCCATAGACTACTATAAAGGGATTTTGCTTACTGGTATCATGTACAATTCGGTTATAGGCAAACTCAACCACTGGCAGGTAGACATCCCAATCAACCAAGTTCTTACCTGCTACAATTTAGAGTAGTAAACCCAAAGTATGATTAACCACCTTTGTTTAGCCATTAGTTTAGGGCTGATATAAGGTACTAAAGAGTAATTTAGTTCCTAGTGAATTCCATAGAGTTCTCCAAAAATTGCTTAAAAACTTCGAGTCTCTGTCGGAGACTACACTTCTCAGCATACCGTATATCCATATAACCTCTTGTAAGAAAAGAGAAGAAATAGTCAAAGTGTCATTAGTTTTGGTGTAGGGTACGAAGTGTAGCATTTTACTGAATCTATCCACGATGACCATTATAGAATGTTTGCCTCAGGTAGTTTGCGGCAATCTAAGAACGAAGTATATACTCAGTTTAGTCCATGACCTCATTGAAATAGGTAGGGGCATTGCTTTCCCTTGTTTAGCTCGATACTTGGTCTTTTTGCACACAACAAAGCTTTCAACCACTTAGTGCACATCTCTTTGCATTCTTGGCCAAAAAAATTGGCCATTCAATAGTTCATAGGTCCACCTCTCTCTAAAGTGTCCGGAGAGTCATCCACTGTAGGCTTCCCTAATTTATAATTCCCATAAGGAAGAAGTCAGTACCCACAGTTTCCCCCCTCAAAACAAGTAGCCACCCTCCACATAATACTCATTCACTGTCCTCCCATCTATGCATCACAAACATATTGGCCTAAAGTGTAGATCCTTGGAGTATAGTTCATTGATACTTGCAAAACTAAATAGCCTAGTCTAAATTTCTGATAAAATCACATGTCTCTTTAAAAGAACATCTGCAACTACGTCGCTATTTCCCTACTTATATTTAATTACAAAATTAAATCCCTTAAAGAATTCAACTCATCTCACCTGCCGCTTTAACAACTTGGTCTGACTTTGGAGGTACCTTAGCAATTCATAGTCTATATATATGACAAATCCCTTTGGCAGTAAGTAATGTTACCATACTTGTATTGCTTGGATTAGTACCAAAAGTTCCTTATCATACATGGAGTAGTTCAGCTATGGTCCTTAGAGCTTTTTACTATGGAAGACAATTAGTTGGCCTTCCTGCATCAAGATAATACCTATTCTAATACCCAATGCATCACATTCTAGCTAAAATTTTTTGTCAAAGTCAAGTAGTACTAATACCGAAGCAAAGGTCAATCTTTCTTTTATGTCGACAAAACTCCTCTCCCCCCTTTCTCCTCATTGGAAGTCGGTGTTCTTCTTTGTTAACTTAGTTAGTAGCATGGTGATGGTGCTGAAATTCTTAATAAACCTTTTGTAAAAAGAAGCTAGTCCGTAGAAACTTCTTACATTAGCACAAGTAATAGGAGTCAGCCACTCAACAATTGCTTTGATCTTCTCATCATTGACTCGCAAGCCTCCTCTATTGACTACATACCCCCAGAATACCACTTCCTCCTGGCAGAAGAAACATTTCTTTAAATTGTCAAATAGTCTCTCGGCAAAAAAGATATCTAAGACTACTTTAAGATATTCATAGTGACTCGGCATGTCGGCACTATAGATCAGGATGTTGTCAAAGTACACTATGACACACTTCCTGATGAGATGTCTTAGCATATGATTCGTAAGTCTCATGAAAGTGCTTAGGGCATTTAACATGCCAAAGGCACGACCATCCACTCGTAAAGTCCATGTCAAGTCTTGAACGAAATCTTCTACTCGACTCTAGACCTTATGTAGATTTGATAGTAGCTAGACTTGAGATCAATCTTACTAAAAATCTTGGCTCCACTCAATTCATCCAACATGTCTTTTAGCCTTGAGATCAGATACCTACATTTAATTATGATTTTGTTCACAGCTCGGATGTCAACATACGTCTACCAGGTTCCATCCTTCTTTGGCACTAGAAGTACACGCACAACATAAGGGTTGAGACTCTCTCTCACATAACCTCTCTCCAGTAACTCATTGACTTGACGTTAGAGTTCAGAAGCTTGCTTCAGATCCATCCGACAAGCTAGCTTATTCGATAGTGCTGCACCAAGTACTAAGTCGATGCAGTGCTCTATGCCTCGAGTTAGGGGCAATCCCTTAGGTAACTGTTTTAGGAACAAGTCGTCATAGTCATTTAGTAACTCCTTGATTTCTTAGGGAAGCTTACCCTACTCTTTCATTTCCAATAGTCGCCTAACCAATAATAGGGTTGGCTTGTCAGCATTGATGACCTTTCGATGCTCGACTTTACTCATTACTAGAGCCTTCTTCGATCTGCGAGAGAGTTTCATCTATAGCTTGTGAACTTCTCTTGGCAGTATCAGATTCAACGTGATCTTTCAATCATCCTTTTAAAACATATACATATTCATGTAGTCGTCATGTCTAACTTTCCTATCGAATAACCATAGCCTACTTAACAACATGTAGAAAGCATACATAGACAGTACGTCGCAAAGGATTTGGTTAGAGTAATTTCGTATAGTAATTGGCAGCAATATTTATCGAGTGATATGTAATGCTCTTTTCTCACTTAACCAGTGCAACTTATACGGCCTAAGATGTGCAACAGTCGGTAGCTTTAGTTTTGAAACAAGATCGGCCAATGCCACATTGATGCAACTTCCACTATCTACAATGAGAGCATACATTTGATTATTCACCTTGCAGGTGGTATGAAACAAATTCTCTCTTTACTCCTCCACTTGTGAGGATTCCACGCTCATAGTACGTCAGATAACCATGAGTAACTGGTATAAGTCCTCGAGAAATACGTCCTCCTCAATCAGTTCTTTCTCGATATTTTCTTTCTCAGTAGGAACCTCCTTTACCTCTTCCTCGGGTTCCTCATCCGTACTCTCTACTTCTAACTTTAGGATGTCTCCCTTAATGACCATCATCTTTCAGTTCGGGTACTAAGCAACCATATATCCGAACCCTTAGCACTTGAAGCACTTGATTTGGCTCATCTTCCTGCCAAACCCTTTCCCCTTCTCATAAGTTTGAGTTAGCATTTCACCATTAGGTTGGCCTTTTTACTCAGCTCTAACATCAACCCTTCTACTCGACTCGATACTTGACTCAGCTCAGTGACTTGCTTAAGCAGGTTGGTTAGTCAGCATCTTAGTTGTTACTCGAGCCTTTCTTTACCTCTCTACTCACTGGGCAATCCTAACAGCTTCATCCATTGTGTTTAGTTGTTAGAGTTCTACAATGTCTTGGATGTCTCCTCTCAATCTTATAATAAATCTTGAGATAGTTAAGGCTGGTGGTTCCTCCACTTTGCATCTTATCAAAAGCATTTGGAATTCTTGAACACACTCATCAACAGTTCGGCCTCCTTAACTCAGCTGCTGAAGCAAAAGTATCTTAGAGATATATTTTCAACACAATTCTGTTTCTGAGTACTCTTCTCATCTCAAGCCAAGTGTTAATCTCTCAATAGCCTTTTCTTCTTCTCATGGCTTAAAAATTCTTCCACTATATGGCGACATATCTAGAGAATTCAACAATAGCAATCTTCACTTTCTGATAATACTCATATTGATAGTAATCAAACATATGCTTCACCTTCTCTTCCTAATCTAGATACTCGTCAACATTCTTAGATCCATTGAAACTCAGAATTTGAAGCTTCACATGGTTATATGCTTTGGGAACTTATATATGCTCCTCTTCAAAATACTCTTCTTCCTTCTCATCAAGCTTTCTTAGGTTTATCCTTTGCCTTACTCATCTACTAACTCCTCCACCCTGAACTGGTTGAGCTAAGTTCTAACCTTTAATAGGTTGAGCAGCTTATGGAGTATTTTGTGTGGCCTTAGTAGGTTAGTAAGATAGTGTATGAATAACTAGGGTCAGATTCACCAAGAGATTAGCTATTTCATTAAGTTTCTCATCAATGCTTCCAGGAGTTCCTTAAGATTGTCGTCCATGGTAGATAACTCCATTGTCATCACCAACACTAACATTCATACTTGGATCTATCATTTTTCTCATAGATTCAAAATTCAAACAAACACTTTAGAAAGTGAATAGCTAATAACATAGTAGTCAAATGAACACAATAACTTGCTCTGTTTCTTGCATGTAAAACATAGTATAACAAAATTAAAGAACTAACTATAGCTTATACAAAACCTCTAATCTGATACTAAGATGTTGCGAACTATGACCAAGAATAGACAAAGCCGATCACTAGATAGGTCTAAGCTTACAGAAAACTCAAAAAAGGTTAATGGGGAAGGCTACGAAAGGGTGAAAGTGAAGGATGAAAATAGTAAGCAAAACCTACGAACAGGTCCAGAAGATATGACGCACCAATGGAACTTTTGAAGACTCACGGCACAATTCAATATGATGCATGAATTGGTCCCATGAGGTTACTTGCCACCTAACCTTGCTTAAAGAAAAGGATAAGAGTAATGCCGAGAGTAAACAAACAATATTTATGCTAAGAAGAAAGTATTCAAATGTCTTGAAGGTCATCTAATCTATTACAGCTACAAGTATAAGGGTATTTATACCCATAAGTTGGGGCAACTTACCCAAAAGGGAAAAGATGAAAAGGACATTTCCTACAGAAGAATGTACACTATACAAAAGGGTAAAAATAAATATATAAAGAAAATAATCATTAGTGCTACAGATTCCACATATGATACTGTACATGTGGTGATGCTATATTGGTAAAGTTGTTAGGAGATACAGAAAAAAAGTGTGAATAGATGGGTTTGTCTAAGCAGGGATGGCTTAGTCAATCTGGTTTCTCTCTCTCTCTCTCAGTTACTCGGCAATCGACAAGGAATATGCTGAGTAATTGATTGGCTCAGTACTGGGGAGTAATTATCAACTTGACATACCACAAAGCAATGGGTGGTCATACGGTATGGCATTAAAGATGACTTAGCAAGGAAGCACTCAGTCCGACAGGGGTTGGTTAAAATAGAAGGATTTGTCATGCCAATCCCTCTAATTCTGTGATTCGGCAGCATGTAAGAGGTTCGATAGCCTAACTCCTATAACCATGGATATTAAGTCACTTGACGATGCGATATTAGCTGCCTAGAGGATAAAAAGGCATTGAACAGGAAGGTTCCGACCACCAAGTAGTCGACTTGACAGTAGCTGAACTATTTCGAGCAGATCTATGCAAACATAACCAAGTAAGGTTATTGAGACTCAAATTGCTTAGATTACTCGAGCAATGGAGAAGAAAGTCCCAAGGAAGTACTAGAAAGGTTAAAGTTTAGGCAAGAAAATGAGTGAGGTCGAGTTTTTCAAATGTCAAGGATTTGGACACATGGCTACCTAGTATCCGAATAGAAGAACAATGGTGATCCGAGGTGAGGTGCCAACTGTCGAAGTAGACAGTACTAATGAGTAAGTAGAGGAGCTAAAAGAGGATGGATATGTTGAACTTTTCGAGAAAGAAGTTATCTATAGTAAGGAAGTCAACCTTATGGTGATCACTCTAGTGTTGAGGACGACAATAAGTGCCGGTCTTGTACCTGAAGATGTGTAGAGAGAAAATCTCTTCCATATCGAATGCAAGGTAGATGAGTCACTATATGCTCTAATAGTTGATAGTGGGAGCTGCATTAATATAGCCTTTGCATTTGTGGTCTAGCAATTGAAATTGCCGACCAAGCCTCATCCAAAGCCTTATAAGCTTCAATGGCTTAGTGACAAATGAGCCTTATAAGTGAACAAATAAGTGTTTATACCAATTTATATTGGCAAATGTCAAGATAAAGTGCTATGTGATGTACTGCCAATGAGTGTATCCCACATTCTATTTAGATGACCATAGATGTTTGATTGAGCAGTAGTATATAATGGAAGGAGAAATACGTATTCTCTAGAGTAGGAAAGCAAGAGGGTGAAAATAAGTCTTATGATTGCTGTTATGCCCCGAAGTCGCAGAGTCGCAATAGTCTTACCGTGTAAGCCATTCTATGATAGTGACTGGCCTCACAGTGCTTACCATAGACATGATCTACACAAGGCATCGACGACTCTTCGCTTTCAAGTAAACAGTCCGATTAACAATTAAACTACAATTATGATAAATAGTCTAAATTTCTAATAACATGTATAATTATATATATAAGTCCACAGAGCTTCTCAGGAAGTTTTACATAATAACTATCAATCTTTTATCCCCCAATTACATGGTCACTCTAGTTACACATTATACTAAGTAACTTGATCCTCACACCCCTGGCTTCAAATGGACTAACCTTTGGGTAATTGTAGGGTGCCATAGTACTTGAAGTGTTCAGAAATCAGAACCTGCAAAAGGATCAATAAGAGTATGAGTAACTACAGCTCGGTAAGTTGAATTGGAGACTCATGAATGTATACAAGCACAAACAGGGTTATCAAGCAATTATTTTCATATAATGCAGCAATCAAGTGTCATCGTAGAATATAGTCCGGTCCGTTGTGAAATCAGAGCAATTTCACCCACTTCAATCCGAGCAATTTCACCCACTTCAATCCAGGTTGAGGAGTTTCCATGTTATGCAACAGTTCAAAACCAAACCCAGGCTTGTACAATAGAGACCCCGTACCTCCCACGACTACCTTCGAACCATTGACTTCACCCTCGTCGCAACCTCCTCTCCTGTCACTTAGTTCGACTAAGGATGAAGAATGAACCATTTTGCAATCCTGCGCTATCCCTTTCGAAGGGGTCGGTATTTGGTTAGAGAACCCTATGATCCCCTAACAGGTTACAATGCATGACATTTTCGGTTATTAGGGTCGACTAAGATTAAATTCCATTTAGGGTGTTCAAACAATTTCATACCAATTCAATCAGTCACAAAATCACTCACAATACAAATTCAGCATGAATTCAGATACATCAAGCACATGCGTAAACTACTTACAATCATAATCATATACAAGCCTAAGTCTCCGAGTACTATAAAACTAGTACTCTATTACAATAAGCATTAACCCAACTTACTTGGAATTGCTCGATCGCTCGATCCCTTAATCCCAAGCAGATGTGTCTCTTGGTATCTTATAATACAAATAGGTTTTTTTAGTACTTATAATTTATGGTTTCATATTCTAAGTTATATTTTAACTCATTTTTTCCGTGTATACCCATTACGTCCTAATGATTCATTGTACTCTATGTCGGTGTTCGAATCCTAAATGAGATTTTAAATTTTGATTTCTAAGGCTTAAATATGCTCGAATCCTAATGTGAAATTAATCACATTAAGCTCGAGTGTCCAAATATCCTATTGGGTCATAATTTGGTATTCTAAATTATTCGGTACACGCTAACCCTAATTGCGGTATCGGATTTATTGCCGATGTTTGAAAATCTTACATTTTGAGACATTTACTTAAAATTAAATGTTAATACTCCAAAGGCTAGGATTAGGGTTCCCATCAGAGATTGACATCCCTAAACATCTAATTAATGTTTTAATCAGTAATTAACATCTTAATCACCTAATTAACTCCAAATCACCCAATTTTTCCATCATTTTAGGGCTAAAAATTAACTTAAAAATTTCAAAAATTAATTTTCACAAAATGGCTTCATAGTACTATTCTATATCATATGAGCATCCTACAGAAAAAAATTGAGCTCCAAACTGCACTCCTAAGCCTATTTATTTTCTGTTCTAATCATGCTCAGTTTTGAACAATTTGTTAAGGACCCTATATTTTTAGACATAATTAAACCAAATCAATATTTCCCTTAAATCTACATACAATAAAACCTCATAATAACAAGTTTCATAATTTTCTAGGCAAAATAACTAATTTTACAAAATTATTTAAAATCGGGAAATTTAAGAGATTAACCAGTCCAAAGCTTTCTGGCCGTCCAAACCCAGTCCAAGGCTGTCGGTTGGCCTAGACGGTGGGGCTAGAGTGGTGTGGTGGTGGCGGCTCGGTCCTAAGTGGTGGTGAGGTATGGGTTCCTTTCACTACTCGAATTTGCACAGTTTCCTTTATTTTTTTCTGGATTTTCTCTCGATTTTTTTCAATTTTCCTATTTTTTCCTAATGCTAAACTGTCCAAATGACTTCTGGAAATTTTTTCCCTATTTATAGATGATTTTTGTAATTATTATGCATTAATTAGACAAGACTTTGCCCAATTTCCTTGATTTTTGGCTTTTATGTTGTCTAATTTTAATTGGTTGATTTTTCTTTTACAAATCTTGACCTGCCATAACCTGATTTGGATTATTCTAGCCTCTTTTGATTTTTTTTTTATTTTTCTCATAATTAATTTATAATTTTCTTTAAGTATTTACTTAGTTTTTGGCTAATTTAGGTAATTTCGCGTATTTTTATCTACACGTAAATACATGTGGGGTACATGTGAACATTCCTAATTATTATTTTGGTCATTCTAAAATTTTTAGTATACATATAATCTATCTTTAGTAATTTATTAGTTATTTGATTACACTTTTCATCTTTCGGTAATTAGTACTTATTATGCTTAAAATTTAAAAATTTTATAGTCTCCTATTTTATTACTTATTTTCTTAAATTCAAGTTTACGGGGTCATTTTTACTAATATTTCTCTCAATAGTTTATAATTTGGGTTTGATCGGATCCATTAACCAATCGCCCTAAAACTTGGGTTCTAAGTTCAAACCTACGGTTAGCTTTAGGGGTTACAATTTCACCCCCCTTCAAAAAAGTTTTGTCCTCAAGACTTCTGTATATCTAATTTACAATTAAATGACTAAATATAATAACTTGCATACTTTTACTAACCTAGAAGTTAGAAAAGCCATGGATACTACTCCATCATCGCAGCTTTTGGTTCCCAAGTCATCTCCAAGTCTGGACCTTCATTCCATTGAATCTTTACGTACTCCATATCTCTATTCCTTAACTTCTGAACACAACTATCCAATATTTTTATAGGTTGTCTCACCAATTGAAAATTTTTCGTTAACTCCACTGGTTCTATTTCCACTATCGCATTCGGGTTTTTAATGAATCTTCTTAACATGACCTCCAAGTTTATCGGGCTAACATGGATACATGGAATACATTATGATAGCCCGATAAACTTGGAGGTAATGCTACTCGGTACGATATATTGCCAACTTTCTCCAACACTTCAAATGGACCAATATATCGTGGGCTCAATTTTCCTTCTGAACCAAACCGTTTGAGTCTTTTGAATGGGTTTATTTTAATATAAACATGATCACCAATTTCAAATTCCAAGGTTCTTTTCTTCAAATCAGCCCAACTCTTATAACGGTCCTGAGCTTCTTTCATCCACCGTCGAACAATCTTAATCTTCTCACTTGTTTGATTGATCATATCTGGTCCAATCATGGCATACTCTTCGTGATCCCAATATAGTGGTGATCTGCACTTCCTCCCATATAGTGCTTCATAAGGTGCCATCTGTATGGTTGCATGATAACTATTATTATAGGCAAATTCTATCAATGGCAAATATTTATCCAAATCACCTCTAAAATCTAACACGCAAGCTCGTAACATATCTTCTAGAGTTTAAATTGTTCGCTCGGACTGCCCATCTGTTTGTGGGTGATAGGTTGTACTAAACTGCAACTTTATACCCAAAGCTCTATGTAAACTCTCTCAGAATTTGGATACAAACCGACTATCTCGGTCAGAAACAATACTCTCAGGAACACTATGTAGCCTTATTATTTCTCGGACATATAGCCTAGCTATCTTTTCCATTGAATCACCCGTCCGATAAGGTAAGAGATGTGTACTCTTCGTTAATTTATCCACGACTACCCAAATGGAATCGTATCCAACTTGAGTCCTTGGTAATGCTACCACAAAATCCATGGTAATATGATCCCATTTCCATCTCAGTATTTCTAAAGGTTGTAATAGTCCACCCGGTCTTTGGTGTTCTGCTTTAACTTGTTGGCACGTCATGCATTTTGATACATATTGTGCCACTTCTCTCTTCAACCCATTCCACCAATACATGAGTTTTAAATCTTGGTACATTTTATTTCCTCCCGGGTGCACAGTATAACCTGTAATGTGTGCTTCATCCAAAATTTGCTTCCTTATGTCAGCATCTTGTGGTATACATATTCTTCCTCGAAACTTTATTATACCTCTATCATCCATCTTAAAGTCAGGGTCCTGTCCGTTACTTAGTTTCTCTTTTATCTCCATCAAACCCTTATCTTCCTCTTGCTTTTACTTTGTTCTCTTTAATAGAGTAGGTTGTAATTCCCAGTTCATCAACTGGCTATTAGGTTCACACCAATCAAACCTAATTTGCATCCTCTCAAATTCATGCACTAATTCACGTTGAGGTGTTAACAGTAAGGTAACCTGTTCATAATTCTTTCGACTTAATGCATCCACCACCAAATTGGCCTTTCCAGGGTGGTAATTTATATTCAGATCATAATCTTTAATCAATTCTAACCACCTTCTTTGCCTTAAATTTAACTCCTTATGAGTAAAGAAATACTTCAAACTCTTATGATTAGTGTACATCTCACACCGTTGTCTATAAAGATAATGTCTCCAAATCTTCAAGGCAAACACTACAGCCGCTAACTCTAAATCATGAGTTAGGTAATTCCTCTCATGTGGCCTCAATTGTCTTAATGCATATGCAACAATTTTACTATCCTACATCAATACACAACCTAATCCATTCCGTGAAGCATCACTGTACACATTATAAGGCTTATCCGGATCAGGTAATGTTAATACTAGTGCTGTAACCAGCCTTTTGTTCAACTCCTGAAAACTCCTTTCACAATCTTCACTCCATTCAAACTTTACATCCTTCTGGGTCAATCGAGTCAACGATTTAGCAATTTTGGAAAAATTATTTATGAACCGTCGATAGTATCCAGCCATACCCAGAAAGCTCCTTATCTCAATCATTGTGATTGGTTGCTTCCAATCCATTACTGCTTTCACTTTATCAGGGTCTCCAGAGATTCCTTCACCAGATATAATATGACCTAGAAAAGAAATTCTATCCAACCAAAAATCACATTTACTTAACTTGGCATACAATTTATTCTCTTTCAATTTCTATAATGCCAATCATAAATGCTCTGCATGCTCCTTCTTGGTTTTTGAATAAATCAAAATATCATCAATAAACACCACAACAAACTTATCCAATATGGTTGATATATGCGATTCATCAGGTCCATGAATACAGTCGGAGCATTCGTTAAGCCAAATGGCATCACCAAAATTCATAATGACCATATCGACTTCTAAATGCAGTCTTATGCACATCTTCCGGCTTAACTCGTAATTGATGATATCTTGATTTTAAATCTATTCTAGAAAACACAGTTGCAACTTGGAGTTTGTCAAGCAAGTCATCAATGCGAGGTAAAGGATACCTATTCTTAATGGTAACCTTATTTAACTCCCGATAGTCTATACACAATCTCATAGTACCATCCTTCTTTTTCACAAACAATACCGGTGCTCCCTATGGTGAAACACTCGATCGAATAAACTTCTTATCCAATAGCTCTTGAAGTTGCTTCTTTAGTTCCTGAAGTTCCATAGGTGACATCCGATATAGAGCTTTAGAAATAGGCTTAGTTTTAGGAACTAATTCTACAGTGAAATCCAACTCTCGGGGTAGAGCTAACCCTGGTAAATCCTCCGGAAATACATCTGGAAACTCATTTACTACCCGTATGTTTGCTACCTTGGGTATTTCCTTCTTTGCATCCACAGTAAACACCCAACAGAATTTCCAATCGTTCTCTTGTACTGTTGTCTCCCACATTTCATCACATATCTCCATTACTGATAAATTCAATTTACTTCCACCAGCCTTTCCTTGAAATATCGTTTCTCCCTCATTAAGATTGATAATTTTATTTCTACACTCCACAATGGCTTTATTCTTGGACAACCAATCTATTCTCATTATGACATCATAACCTTGTAAAGGTAATATTACAAGACTTATAGGATACTCCTTCTCCTGAATTTTTATTCTATCATCAGCTATTACTTCTCGGGTTGTTACTTTCTCCCCAGTCGGAGTTCTAACTTTATAAGTTATATTAACAGTAACCATACTAATCTCTTGTTCATTTACAAATTTCTGACTTGCAAAGGAATGAGATGCACCAGTATCAAACAGCACAAAAGTAGGTTGTCCATTTATCAGCACATGTCCTGGAATGTACTAATACTATGGTTACCAACTACACTAGCATTCATAAATCCTAAAATGCAAATATTTCAATTTAATTCACACTTAGAATTATTATTACAATAGATAGTTTGAGTACGTACTAGTTACAAGTCCTTCATCATTTTCCTCTTCAACTCCCATGATCTCTTCGACATCATCATGGTAGTACTCCTCCATAATATCTGAAAAATGCTCATTCTCCTCAACTTCCATATCCTCCAGAGGAAAGATACAAGCAGGTGCAGTGGTATTATCAACAACTTGTGTTCGCTTAGCTCCTTGTACAAACTGTGGACAGTATTTAAAGAAATGGCCCTTTCTACCACATTTATTACACTTTACTAATTTCATCCTAGGGCATGCCTTTAGCACATGGTTTGGATCTCCACATATAAAACATTTCCCCTCAAGCTGAGCACAATTCCTTAGAAAATGATTTGCACCACACGTCCAGCATTTGACATTTCCATCCTTGTCATAAAAACTCAAACTAGGTACTGATTGTGCTGGGTTACTAGCCAGAGTTACTGGTCTCCTTCTCTTCTGCCCAGAACTACGACTAGAGGCACCAAGATATGATCTCTTAAATGATGGACCTGGTCGATATCCTCTATTGATCTTTTGACTCCACATTAGTTACATCCTCACATGATTATCTTCTAGTTGTCTTGCCTTATTTACCACTTCATTGTAAGTGGTGAAACCATAATCCAAGAACTTACAGCACATGGTGGGGTCAAATCCAGTAAGAAAAAAATATTTCTTCAACTCCACATTATCTCATTATGAGCCAAGTATATATTGTAACAATCTATTGAACTCAGTCTCATACTAGGTTACACTCATACCTCCCTTCTTCAGTTCAAACAAATCTCGGACCATTCTGTTTTGAGCATTATGAGGGAAATACTCCTTTCTGAATTCCTCTTTAAATTGTTGCCAATCAATGTTATTTCCAAGTTGCCTAGCTCTTGAGTCCTACCATACTCTCGCAGCTAACTTTAACATAAATATACCATAAAATAACTTTTGAGATTCAAGAACTCTAAAAGCCTCAAAACTTCGTTCAACTTAGGCTAACCAGTCATCAGCTACATCTGGCCTACCCATCTCCCCTTTAAAATAATAGTTGGCTTTTATAAACTTAAGAAGTTTATTTACCTCTTGAGGTCGCTCCATTCATTGTTCAACTTCTTGGGGTCTTCTGTTTCCCACATTACCACCAGTCATAAGATGTTGAATCAACATTCCTTGCTGTCTCATCATCGTATACATACTGGCAAGTATTTATCCAATAGGCATATTTTCTTGTAGAGGCGGCGGGGGTAAATCTTATCTATGTTGTTCTCTTGGTGGTGATGGTGCTTGTGGTAGAGGGTTTTGATTCCCTTCAGTTCCTCCTTGACTACTCCCGTTTCCAGCTTCAGCCATAATCTCTTAATAGTTTAACTTATAATCCTGCATTCATATCTAGCTATAAGTTATCCCTACGTTTGTTTAGAGAATGTTTATAAATTAATAAATGCTTGCAATATGTACTCATATCAAATAGTAATGACAATAGTATTGAAGTCAACAAACTTAGAAATCTAACTTCCACTATATATTTCATTCAACCTTACATGATTACTATTACAACTTCAAAACAAAAGATACAACTCGATAACTTTCAAATACGTACATCAAATTTACAACTCGATTACATCACTACTTACATAATCTAGTATAGACTCGCTCTTTACAACTGTACAAGACAAAAGGTTATATCAACTGGCTATATCAAACTTACTTACAGTGTACATCTAACTTGATCTAGAAGCTAAAAAGTACATCAAAAGTAAAAAAAAAAAAAAAAAAAAACATCAAAAGTCAAAATACATTAAAAGATTCTAAAATACATCAGCTTCCATCAAAATCGCTACTGGATCATATAAAAATCTACCTAACCAAACAAGTCAATCATCTAACTAAGCTAGTCCTCTTCTGAATCCGTGGCAGCTACTCCATCAAAGGGATTATGACCCATATGGCCTCCTACCAAATGATCCTCATGCTCACTATCTGATGCAGCATCTATATATATTATCTCTAGAGTCTCAGGGATCACAATCACCTCTTGCACATCATCATCATCATCCGACTCAACTGGGTAACCGGCTCCTATTCCAGCTATCCCTGTGTCTGCAATTACTTGCATGACTAAGGCATTTAAATCTACACTAGGTTCATCCTCGTTCTCTTACTCCTCCTCAGGGTCTTCCTCTACATGAACTCCCTTCTCTTGGGGTTCAACTGGAGGTGGGTTTTTAGGTAGTGGTTCTGGTATTTCAAGTTCAGGTTCAGGGTCAGGGTTCAAGGGTATCTCTATACGTTCCCCAGCAGGCTTTGGAAACTGAGGAAACCAATCAATAATCCCTGGTGGGTACTGTTTGGGAATGTATGGAATGTCAGAAGGGATGTGTGCAATATCAGCTAGGTATGGTCTCCCATCCTCCAACCTAGCAGGAAAATACCGTAAGGGCATCATCAGGGTTATAATTCCCTCTGTCTCCAACCACCTCTGCTCAAAAGTTGATATGGCAGTATATCTATTATACTGAGGTCTTAAACTCATCTCCATCCATGCCCACTCATCCTTCCAGCTATAGCACATTTGATCATGAAACTTATCAATGATCTTATCAACTGTCCCAAAGATGTTCCAATCAGCTAATTCCATCAATAATCGCTATAATCTAACCCTATAATCAATAGGGGATATGTCTCCATTCCATCCAAACTGTATCCAACTATGTATTAATTCTCCCCTTCGACCCTGTAATTATAATTAAACCAATTAATATCTCTTATGTTAAAGATTATGGTTACTTATGTTATACAATCTTTTAGCACCCACTTAATATTACCCACTCTCAATATTCCTATAATATCTATTTCTTTTAGAGTATGATGCTTCAAAGCGAATCCACTAAAACGAAGCTCTCATACCAACCGAGAACTGTTACGCCTCGAAGTCGTAGAGTCACAACAGTCTCGCCGTGTAAACCATTCTATGATAGTGACTAGCCTCACAGTGCTTACCATAGACATGATCTATACAAGGCATCAACAACTCCTCGCTTTGAAGTAAACAGTCCGATTAACAATTAAACTACAATTATGATAAATAGTGCAAATTTATAATAACATGTATAAATATATATATAAGTCCACAGAGCTTCCCAGGAAGTTTTACATAAACATAACAGTTCACTAGATTACATAATAATTATCAATCTTTCATCCCTAATTATAGGGTTACTCTAGTTACACATTATATTAAGTAACTTAATCCTCATAACCCTGGCTTCAAACGGACTAACCTCTGGGTAATTGTAGGGTGGCATAGTACTTGAAGTATTCAGAAATCGGAACCTACAAAAGGATCTATAAGGGCATGAGCAACTATAGCTCAGTAAGTTGAGTTGGAGACTCATGAATTCATACAAGCACAAACAGGGTTATCAAGCAATTATTTTCATGCAATGCAGTAATCAAGTGTCATCGCACAACGTAGTCCGGTCCGTTGTGAAATCAGAGAAATTTCACCCGCTCCAATCTGGGTTGAGGAGTTTCCATGTTATGCAGCAGTTCACAACCAAACCCAGGCTTATACAATGGAGACCTCGCTCCTCCCACAACTACCTTCGAACCATTAACTTTACCCTCGTCGCAACCTCTTCTCCTGTCACTTAGTTCGACTAAGGATGAAGAAGGGACCATTTTGCAATCCTACACTATCCCTTTCGAAGGGGTCAGTATTTGGTTGGAGAATCCTATGATCCCCTAATGGGTTGCAATGCATGACATTATCGGTTATTAGGGTCGACTAAGATTAAATTCCATTTAGGGTGTTCAAATAATTTTATACCAATTCAATCAATCACAAAATCACTCACAATACAAATTCAGCATGAATTCAAATACATCAAACACATGCGTAAACTACTTACAATCACAATCATATACAAGCCTAAGTTTTTGAGTACTACAAAACTAATACTCTATTACAATAAGCAATAACCCAACTTACTTACAATTGTTCGATCACTAGATCCCTTAATTGCAAGCTGATATGTCTCTAGGTATCCTATAATACCAATAGGTCTTTTTAGTACTTATAATTTATGGTTTCATATTTTAAATTATATTTTAACTCATTTTTTCCGTGTATACCCATTATGTCCTAATGATTCGTTGTACTCTATTTCGGTGTTCGAATCCTAAATGAGATTTTAAATTTTGATTCCTAAGGCTTAAATATGCTCGAATCCTAATGTGAAATTAATCACATTAAGCTCGAGTGTCCAAATATCCTATTGGGTCATAATTTGGTATTCTAAACTATTCGGTATACGCTAACCCTAATTGTGGTATCGGATTTATTCCCGATGTGTGAAAATCTTACATTTTGAGACATTTACTTAAAATTAAATGTTATTTCAGATTTATTACGTTTCTGATTTCCATTATAATATTATCTAAATAACCCTAATTTTTTAGATTTATTAATTTACAATTTCACATATTACTAATTTCTTATATTAATTACCTAATTTCCTAAATTAACCATACTTAATACTCCAAAGGCTAGGATTAGGGTTCCCATCAGAGATTAACATTCCTAAACATCTAATTAATAACTAAATCAGTAATTAACATCTTAATCACTTAATTAACCCTAAATCACCCAATTTTTCCATCATTTTAGGGCTAAAAATTAACTTAAAAATTTCAAAAAATGGCTTTATAGTACTGTTCTATATCATATGAGAATCCTACAGAAAAAAATTGAGCTCCAAACTACACTCCTAAGCCTATTTATTTTCTATTCTAATCATGCTCGGTTTTGAACAATTTGTTAAGGACCCTATATTTTTAGACATAATTAAACTAAATCAATATTTTCTCTTAAATCTACATACAATAAAACCTCAGAATAACAAGTTTCATAATTTTCTAGGCAAAATAACTAATTTTACAAAATTATTCAAAATCGGGAAATTTAAGAGACTAACCGGTCCGAAGCTTTCTGGCCGTCCAAAACTGGTCCAAGGTTGTCGGCCGACCTAAACGGTGGGGCTAGAGTGGTGTGGTGATGGCGGTTCGGTCCCATGTGGTGGTGAGGTGTGAGTTCCTCTCACTACTCGAATCTGTACAGTTTCCTTTCCTTTTTTTTTCTGGATTTTCTCTCGATTTTTTTTTCAGTTTTCCTATTTTTTCCTAATGCTAAACTATCCAAATGACTTCTGGAAATTTTTGCCCTATTTATAGAAAATTTTTGTAATTATTATGCATTGATTAGACAAGACTTTGCCTAATTTCCTTGATTTTTGGCTTTTATGTTATCTAATTTTAATTGGTTGATTTTTCTTTTACAAATCTTGACCTGCCACAACCTGATTTGGATTATTCTAGCCTCTTTTAATTTTTTTTATTTTTTCCATAATTAATTTATAATTTTCTTTAATTATTTACTTAGTTTTTGGCTAATTTAGGTAATTTCGCATATTTTTATCTACACGTAAATACATGTGGGGTACATGTGAACATTCCTAATTATTATTTTAATCATTCTAAAATTTTTAGTATACATATAATCTATCTTTAGTAATTTATTAGTTATTCGATTACACTTTTCGCCTTTTCGGTAATTAGTACTTATTATGCTTAAAATTTAAAAATTTTATAGTCTCCCATTTTATTGCTTGTTTTCTTAAATTCAAGTTTACGGGGTCATTTTTACTAATATTTCTCTTAATAGTTTATAATTTGGGTTTGATCGGATCCATTAACCGATCGCCCTAAATCTTGGGTTCTAAGTTCAAGTCTACGGTCATTTGGTTAAGCTTTAGGGTTTACAATTACCAAGCAAATAAAGGTCATGCAGTCCCAACTAAGCTGATCCTTGAAGAAAAAGGCATTAGTGATTACCCGAGTCGAGCTAAAAAGAGAGATGAAGCTCAAAGGATCGACCTATCTGTTGATCTAAAGAATACTAGAGATGATGTCCAAGGAGAAGGAGCTACCTGTCGAAGTAAAAACCTTGCTAGAGAAGTTTGTCAACTTATTTCTAGAAGAGCTATTGAAAGGTTTGCCTTAAATTCGAGGCATCGAGCATGCAATTAACCTATAGGTAAAAGCTACACTACCAAACAAGCCTGCCTATAGGCTAAGTTGAATCTTAAATAGGCTATCGAGTTGTAGAGACAAGTAGATAAGTTATTAAAGAAGGGGTTTGTGCACTAATCCCTTAGCCCCATATCGTAGCATCTTTGTTGGTGCCAATGAAAGATGGGTCATGGAGAGCATGTATAGATAGTCGAGCAATCAACCGCATTACCATTAAGTACAAGTATCGGATATCAAGGCTTAATGATATGCTAGATGAGCTTAATGGAGCGAGGGTGTTCTCCAAGTTCGACCTCAAATCTAGTTACCATTAGATCTGAATGTGCGAGAGTAATGAATGGAAGACCACCTTTAAGACATGACATGGTTTACATAAATGGCTTGTAATGCCATTTGGACCATCCAATGCATTGTGTACATTTATGCGCTTGATGAATCATGTGCTCCGAGAACAAATAGGTAAGTTTATATTTTGATGACATTCTAGTGTATAGCCTTAGCCTAGAGATTCACCAGGAGCATCTCTAAAGATTCTTTGCAAAACTCCAAGCTAAACAACTCTATGCCAATCTGAAGAAATGCAACTTTTGCTGACCCGAGGTGATCTCCTTGGGGTTTGTTGTGAGTAGAGGTAGTATCTAAGTCAATGATGAGAAGATAAGAGCATTCATAGAATGGCCTGTGCCGACCTGTTCTTCCAACATAAGGAGTTTCCATGACTTGGCATCATTCTATCGTAGATTTATATAGAATTTTCGTACGATTGTAGCTCCACTAACCAAACTCTCAAAGAAGAATATTTAATTCAGATGGGGAGAAAAGGAGTAAAGGAGTTTTAAGGAAGTGAAGGAGAGGTTGACTACGGCCCTTGTCCTAGCTTTACCGAGATTTGGCAAGGTATTTAAAGTAGAGTATGATGCATTTGGACTAAGCATAGGTACCAAACTGATGTAAGAAGGCCAACCTATTACTTACTTTAGCAAAAAACTTTGAGGAGCTATACTTAACTATTATATCTATAACAAGGAGTTCTACTTCTTAATCCGAGCCCTAATGGTATGGCAATACTATCTGCTACCTGAGGAATTTGTGATCTACACCGATCATGAATCCTTAAGATATTTGAAGAGCCAACCTAAGTTATCTTAGAGACAAGCCAAATGGATTGAGCTCATAAAGCATTTTTCTTATGTTGTAAAATAAAAGAATGGAAAGAACAATATAATAGCCCATTGAGATGGCATTCTCTCTTGACCGAGCTATAGACTGGGTTGGTTGGCTTTTCAATAATAACAAATTTCTATGCTAAGGATCCACATTTTGGTCTTATCTAGCCCGGTATGAGAAAGGATGGATGCTGGATGACTATCATAAGGAAGATAGATACTTATTCAAAAAGAGGAGGCTATGTATCTTGAGCTATTCCATAGGAGAGTTACTACTGCCCCAGGTGCATGAAGGAGGATTGATAGGACACTTTGGCCAATGTCAAACCCATGAAGTACTATTTACGAGATTCTCTTGGCTAAGGATGATGAGAGATGTATAGTCCGTGTTGGAAAGGTATGTAACTTGCTGAAAGGCAAAGAGTCGAGCCGAACAAGGACAATATCTACCCTTGCCCATCTTGACTAAACCATAGTTTAAACTGAGCATGGACTTCATGTTAGCGTGACCAAGTTTATCCCAAGGGAAGGACTCCATCATGGTGGCTATGGATCGATTTAGCAAGATGGCATATTTCGTGCCTAGTTCTAAAACTAATGACGCTTCAACTATTTCTTTTCTTTTCTTACAGAAAGTAATCAAGCTTCATGGCGTACTCATAACCATTGTTTCGGACTAAGACCCCAAGTTCATGAGCTACTTTTGGAAGACATTATAGAGATGAATGGGAACTAAGCTATTGTATAGCAAGTCTTACCCTCCACAAACTGATGGATAGATCGAGGTTGTCAATAGAACAATAAGAACTTTACTAGGGGTTTCTATCAGCCGAAACATGGATGATTGGGATCTGTGCCTGCTAATCATTGAATTTGCTTACAATAGAACTGCCGAACATATCTTCCTTTGAGGTCGCCTGTGGGTTTAACCTCAAGCCCTTAATAGATCAAGTACCCTTGCCAAGGCTAGATGATGACCTACAAGTTGTAGAAAAGGTTGAGGCCATTAAAGCCATGTACCAGAAAGTCATAGAGTAATTAAGTCGATTTATTACCAAGCTCAAGAGATGAGGTTGAGGATGGAAGAAGAGAGAGTTTCAACTAAGAGATCTGGTATGGATCTACCTCATTAAGGAGCAATTCTTGAATTTGAGGAGCAAGTTATTGCCTAAAGCTGACAGACCTTTCAAAGTGCTAGAAAAGATCAATCCTAATTCTTACAAGATTGAACTGCTTGAGGAATATGGAGTCTTAGACTCCTTTAACATTACCAATCTCCAACCTTATACTCCCAAGCACGAGCAACTTAGAGCTGAACTAGATTTGATCTCAAATCTTAGAAAACTTAGAGGGCATAATAGGGATCAAGAACCAATTATACACTCCCGAACTTGAGGGCTTGCTCAGATGGTTCACCAAGCTATTCGAGGTGAGTTAAGCACCGAGCAACAGTGCATACCCTGATCTGACTTGCTAAGCTACTTCGTTTCTTACATAATCCAAGAAGCTACCGAGATGCTAAGCTAATGCACTAAGCCGACCCCTTCACCGCACATCCGTCCAAGCATCGAATCAGGATGTAGCTAACCTCACCAGAATTGAGGTCGAGTTGACAATTGTTAGAAGTGGATCATTCGAGGCTAACCTAAGAATGAGTTGCCCTAGAATCACCCTCGCTCCAGTCCCAACTATCCAAGCTACCGAACCTCTAGTGCTAACATAACCTGATCGAGATCCCCCCTTACTTAGCCAACAATATAATGAGGACCTCGAACTAATCAAACTATACGTATTGTCCTTTTCTAACATCTATACAGTCCTTTCTGACAATGGATATTCTTTTTGCTTAATTATATTGATACCCCTGTAAATTATTCCCCCTTCTTCCTTAGCTAGTAAGAATCCTTTTCTATAATTTCTTGTAACCTAGGACTTACCCTAATTAGGCACTATAAATACTTGTATGTTGTAATAGCTGCAACATAAATATATAGAGAATACAGTGAACTTTCTTACTCTCTCAAGCTAATTGTCTTTCTACTTACTCTTAAGCTACTTTTATCTAGCCTATCGAGCTTAAACTAGTAGCGAGTAACCTCCAAACATAGTTGTATGTCATATCTAGTGTGACTCGAGCTCGTATGAGGTATTGGTATATCATATCCATTGTCAGTGCATAGGAAGCCCTACTCAATAAAAAGATAAGGAATGAGGTCTTTGATAATGCTTCTCCATTCCCATTTTCAACAGACAAAATTCGTACAATTATCGATAGATGGATATGGGATAGGAATATCAAATTATGAAGGGTAAATACAGAACCCATTATACAAGAGAAGAATGATCCTAAATATTACTAGTATCATAGAGTTTTAAGTCATGCCACCAAGGAGTGTAGGAGTTTGAGATGGATATTCCAAAAGAGAATATGAAGTGGTGAATTAGTTGTTCAAGATAACGACATTGGTATAATGGAGAATGAGGGCAATAATGGTGTATAAAGTTTTGTAAAAGTATTTGATCATGTATTAAAGGTAGAATCTTCCCATCATTTGTATTCATTCTCTAAAAGGAAGAAACAAGTTTAACTTTAATCGTGAAGTTATATATATATATATATATATATTTCCCATCTTTTATGGCAACTTACACTTATCTTTTAATAATTGGCTTAACCATAATAAAGGAAAAGTCTATGAGCATGGCCTCATCCTTTGAACCTGGGACAATCCCTTTACATTATGTATGGCCAACATTGTTTCCATAAGCCTACAATGAGTAAGCGTAGCTAAGATTGCCATCTAATAGCCCTTTGTTGTCAAGCAATTGAAGTATTCTCTTGAAAAGCACTATTTAACCACCAAAGTATAGCTATCATTACTACTATGGTGCTCTACTCATGAGTTAAATCAGGAGTAGCTAACATTGCTACCTGGTATCCCTTACTAATAATCTTTATGAAATAAAACTGGTGTAACTAACAATGCCACTTGATTTCGTATAACTAACGTTAACATTATAATCCATAGATACACAAATTTATCCAACATTACTTGTTAATGTTCCTTAATCATAGGATCAAAGCGATCTCGGTTATGATAAGTCAAACTGATCCCATAGCAAGCTTGACAACCGTAATTCCTGTTCATAGAGTCAAGATCAGAGCAACCTCATTCATGAATTATCAAATTGATCATATCATAGTAGCTATAGTTGCTTAATATAGGAATTTTTCCTTAAGAGTGTAGCGGGGTGTAATGCCCATTTTGCGACATTATTCATGAGATTGAAGTGATCTTAGCTGTGACGAGTCACAACAATCCCGTAGTAAGCTTGGTAGTTGTAACAGCTTTCCATAGAGTCGAGGTTGAAGCGACCTCATCCATAAATGATTGAAGCAGTTAAATCATGGTAGCTATAGTCACTTAGTAGAAGCATACCCTCTTGAGCACATGGTGGGTGTAATTCCCATTTTTATGACTTTGCTCATAAGATCGAAGCAATCTTTGCTATGATGCGTCGAAGCAATCTCATAGTAGGTTGGTAGCCATAAAGCATTACCGCATATCGTGAGGATGGAACAGACCTCATATATGCATGGTATAAGTAATCATCGCATAGTAGCCACTCTCACTTAGTAAAAGCATCACTTATAAGCACATAGCAACACAATGCCTTCTATAACTTTATGCAATCATAAGGTTGAAGCGACCATAGCTTTGATGGATAAGAGTAATCCTACAATAGGCTCAGCAACGACAATGGCACTTTATCTAATCACAATATCAAAGTGATCTTGGTCATGAAGGTTTGAAGCGAGGTCATGACACACTTACTTTCAAAGCTTGAATTCCAACATTGAAGTTTGAAGTGTTCTTCATCAACTAATGTCTTCTTGTTGACACTAGTTGTCAATTGTTGAGAACAAATTGATCTCTTATGCAATCAGTCGAAGTGACCTTCTTACTAGTACTTAGCACTTAAACACTCCAGTATCTACTAAAGCATCCACCAATATGAGAGTTTCTCATCAGAAGGAAAGGCTAAGTTGTCACATCCTCCATTAATGCTTTTTTTGTTTTTTTTTGCAATCACTAAGATCAAAGCAATCTATCATTGGATCCTATCTTCAATAAAGTTGCATAACCACAATGCCATCATCCTAAAGCACACAATTGTTCACAAAAGGAATTGAAGCAACCTCATGATATACTTTAATTGACAATTCATTATTACTTGAATAAGTATGAAAGGATTCACATGATAAGATCAGAAGCTTTACTTCGACTCATTACATGAGTTTTGACTTGTCGTATTATGATGCATCATTAACCAAGGGAGAAAAAGCCAATACTTTAGCGTGTCAAATTTAACGAATTCGATTAAGTGATGCTTAGTACTCTAGAGCAAAGGCTTTACACTTATAAAATACCTGGAGATAGGAGAGCTTCCATGATTAATCCTCTTGAATGGGTACACTTAAGCAGTACTTAATATTATGGATCAAGGGGGCTTATATGTGCGAAAAGCCTGGATAAAGTAAGTAATATCCCTTTAATTTGTTGAGAACAATAGGGATGTCTTGAGGAGAACTTAATAGCTTTATGAGTATTTGTGCTTGACGTAACAAAATTTGGAATGAACTATGACTCTTTTAATAATGTTTGGAGATAACATGGGGTTACATTGATCCTTACTAAGCAATGCAATGCCTAACAGCTAGATGATGTATGACTTGCTTGGATAAAGATTCTTTGAATGCATCACTCACTACCCAACTTCAAGGCAATAGGACCAAGAATTCAAGATAACATCAAGATTAGTTGCAAGCTTGTTGAATGTTCAAATCCGTAGTAATACCTAAGGTTAACCATGAGCCTATATGCTATTAAATATCATGAAACTCTAGTAATACCTAAGGTTAATTGATGGGCCTATATGATACTTGATATTGGGAATCCAAAATAACACTTGAAGTTAACCATGGGTATGTTAGATATTAGGATTCCATGATAATACCTAAGGCTAACCTTAGACTTGTATGATGTTGGATATTGGAAATTTGTGCTAACATCTAAGGTTAACCACGAGCTCACCATAATATTGTAGCTGTGAAACATGTCCATGCAAGTCTACGTCAGTTTACTATAATTGACATGAAGATAATAAAACAACATCAAGGCTAGGAAGATTATAAGCCCATGTAAAAGTGATTGGATGGCTATGTTCATCTATCCAGCAAGTCAATAGCCCTCGACGTTCCCAAAAATGGAACAAACGCCTAGTCTGATAATACAAGCTACGCTCCTTGTTTGGTTAAAACATCAAACCATGCAAGTTTGAAATCTATGTCTTTGAGGCCCTCTACGTAAGTTTAAAGCCATAGCACTGTCCATGAGGTGATCACGTCTCTTTCTTTCTTGTGAAAATAATAATAATAATAATAAAATTGTTAGAGATACCTCAGTTCTTTTTAAGCCATGTGCATCGATGCTAGAAAATAAATTGGCACAAAGATATATTAGTATTATTATTATTGAAGCAAACATTATGCGAAAATCTAGAGATTCAACAGAATCAAGGTTTCTTGGTCAGCATCTAATGATATCAATACCAAATATGGAGATATGTTCATGGATAAGAGTTTGATACCCATGCAGTTTGTTTACTCGCCTAGCATTAGTCAAACAAATAAGCCGAAAACGCTTGCCCACATGTTGGTTTGCATGAAAGTTGAAAATTGTATAAGATGTGGGAGTGAGATTGGAGCTGGATGTAAAAGTGTGGGGTTGACTATAATTTATGTTATTATGGAAAGAGAGATAGATGAAATAAGAAATTATGAAAAATGTCAAATTTATCCATATTATAATATATTTATAATATTGATTTTTTTGTTATATAATTTTGAATAGGAGGTTTAAATAGTAATTTTATAGGAAGCAGTTATTTAAGGCCTTTTTGGCTTTAATAGTATAGATTATTGCATAATTTAATTTTTAATTTTAATTTCCACATATTTCCAATCAATATGCTTCCTTTATCCTACATCAAGTTCTTATAATTATCACGTTAAGTTTCAAGAAAAATGAAAACAGGGCATTTTAAACTTTGGGAGATAAAAAAAAAAAAAAAAAGCTTTTATGGTTGTTTTAGTATCATCAATCCTAAGAAAATGATTTTCTTTACTTTTAAGCAAATAAAGGTGTGGATATATACTTTGATTGATCTTATATGTTGGATTGTATCGGTGAGAAAAGACTAATCGTGCATACCGCATGGCTCATGGCATTTTCAACTTTCATGAGAATCGAAAGAGATTGGAGTGATTTTTTTTTTTTTTAAAGTATAGTGATTTTAGCTATTAAAATACAAATTCAGTGGTTAATATGACTTTTTTCAAAATTCTAGTAACGTGTAGTAGAATTTATCCTTTTCAATAAAGACGGGTTTTTGGGTGAAGGGAACAAACCCTTCAAAACTTCGAGAAAAATTAATTATTGTATTTATTTGGAAAAGAAAAGAAAAATGATGTTTTATATTTACATGTTTAGAAGTAATAAATAATATGCTTGAAGTTATAACCTATTGGTTAAAGTTTGAGCTCTAGATTTCTCAGGTTTAGTAAGCAGGATTGGTTTAGAATAAAATAAGTTAGAATAAGAAGCGAAATAGTAAATTATTTTTATATTAAAAAATATCCATAAAATGGATTGGAACTAATCGAAATAAAATTAAATATATATGTAGTAATAATAATAAAAAATATCCTTAAATATTACATATTATAATTAAAGTGAAGATTAAGTAAGCAACTTGATTATTAATAATAAATATAGAAAGAATAGAATAATTGATTTTACCTTGGTGGAATCAAATTCCTTATCGAAACTAAAATCGATGACTTAATAGATTCAAGATTTTGACTTTTTAATATATTCTCAAACTGAAAAAAGGGAATGAAACTTGAAATTATGATTCTATTGCAATCCACTGCTGTGTACTAGACATGGTATTTAGTCCTTGAGGACAAGGATTAAATTTCCACTAAACTCAATTTTTATCTATTCACAAACTATTTTTTAATTTTGTTATCTTCTTTATTTTTCTAATTTTTTCTGTTTTTTTTTTTTTTGTCCTTTCATATAGTTCCAAATAATATATTTCCATCTTTTCCTCAACATCATATTTGTTTTTAAGTTATTATTAATTTGAATACTTTCCACACATCGTTTTCTTTTGGATACTGTTTAGACAATAAATACAATGAGTTATCAAGGGAAAGTGATAACATTAAATTTCAACGGCTTGAAAGTATTAGGTAAAAAATTAATTTTTTTTTTTACCGTGCTATCTATTAATTAATGGCTATAATGTAAATTATAATATAACTGATTTAGTTACTTGTTATAATTTTTCTAAAAGTTTTATTTGTTTATGTTATATATTAAAAAATGCCGTATTCTTTTTCTAGTGGTGTCATATATATATATATATATATATATATATATAATGTATCATGATTCCAACGATAAGCGAACACATTTTCCTATAAATAATTATATATTAACATGGATAAGGTATTTGTCCAGCCTCTTGGTCTTCGGCTCTATAGGCGTCCCTGCTTTTCAACATTAAGGACATATAGGGAAGACAAAAGAATATTTTGAATCCTCAGTGAATCCTTACTATTCTATTTAGTTACCCTTTTCTTTTTTTTTCCTCTTTAAATCCTTAAATTTTCATAACTTATACAAAATTAGAACTTCTATTAAATCAATTAGTTTTTCCGGCCATTTTTGCTATGTACTACCTCTAATTGGCCATTAAATAGTCGGTCAAAGTGGATGGGGCTCATGCAATTTCTTTGTCCCTTTTTCTTAGTTATAATTATTTTTTTAATCATTTTATTATATTGCATTACATAATTAAATATATTTAACACTATTCTCTTAGTATATTATGCAATTATATATTTAATATGATCATATTACTAAATTAATTACTATGGACCGGTTTAAAGTAGACACATGTAATTCATGCGGCAAAAAAGTCAATTTATTAATAGAAATCTTATTTTTGTTAGGTTTGAGAACCATTGAAACTTAAATAGAACAAAAAAAAAAAAATGAATTTAAGTATTAAAACAGAGAGGTACCAAACGTTAAACATTGAAAGCGTACTTTTTCTGATGGGAAAAGGTCTTGAATTACAGTGAAGTTAAAGTTCAAACTATGGTCAGTTAAAGAAATTAAGCATCGGGCTACCTGCCTGTGTTGCATTTAACAACCAAAAACATATTGTGCTTTTCACCGTTTGCCAACTTCGTTGTCTGCAGTTTCTATTCTACCCATTATGACGGGTGATTTGGACTTGCATCCGGTGGTCATCACGGTCTATAAAATTTGGGATCTAAAGAGACTTATTGTTATGCAATATTATCAAAACCTTAAAATAAATTTGAATAGATTTCTTATCATACTAATCCGCAAAGTTAGTTGAACTGTAATCTCAAATTTTATGTTTGAAGTTGGAAGAATCAATTATGAATTTCTTTTTTTTTTTATTTTAAGTTACATATAAGATTAATTGTATTTGACTATAAGCATATAAAATTAACAGATAGATTAAATTATAACTAGTTATCATAGTAGAAAGTTAAATGGTTGTCATTTTGTATTCTTCAATTATATCTATAAAAGTCTATTTATTTGTACTTCCAACCCAATACCACCATTCCTCATCCCCACTCCTCCCCCCGGGGGCTCTTCTTGACATAGTCATTTAACTTCTTGTATCCATAGGTTTTTACTTCCTCGTTGAAGTTCTTCCCGTTTTCCAATATATTTTTTATAAAGGGCACAGTCAATATTTTTAAATTATTTATCAAATATTTTTTTCCAATTAAAAAAAAAAAACTCATTTAATGATGGCTCGATTGTAGATCTTGTTTTTCACATGTATTACGCGGGTACAAGTCCGCAGTTTGAAATAACGTGCTCGATTGTTGCGCTGACAAGTGACAGCATTCACCAGTTAACAACATAGGGTAGTAAGCGTAAGACAAGGTTTCTTAAACCAACAAAACAGGTAGGGTATAATATTAAACATCAGGGACTGAGAAAAATGTGTACAAGAAGAATAGTATCCGAAAAACACGTGTTCCACGCATACAGACACGGATAACGTTGCCATCGCGACAGCTCGCTGAAGTCAATCGCTAGGATAACTACTTCTTGCTACCAAAAATAAAAATAAAAAAAAGAAAAAGAAAAAGTCTTTTTCTTTGTGCGGGAAAGCATCGGGATTAGTAGTTATCCCTGACAACGTTAAAGTAATTGCATCCACACTCATTCAAGAGATTTACAAAAATAATAATTACTTCTTATCACGTTTCCTGAGGTTGAATTTGAATAGTTTAGCACCCACCAAAAGCATTGCGGTACACCTCGTGAGTGAAAGTTAACCAATTTCTCTCACGCCCAATTTCTTTCACGCCAATTATACATATCCATATAGACATAAATCCTTATCTTTCTCTATTAGGATTAGTCATTTGTGAAAATATCAGTCCTCCAACTTTTTATCATTTTGTTATTTATCTATTATCAAATTTATGTGCGCTAATATTTTATTTCCAATTTGAAAATTTACCAAATTTCTATAACATAAATCTAAAATTGTTGGAAGAAATGTGAGCTAGGTGAAAAGTAATTCCATATCAAAAAGGTATAGGTTAAGATATATAAGTGCAAAATAATGGTAGCTGGTCAAGGTGACAAAGTCCAACCCAACATGATTCAATTACTACATGCACCATTTTACTTCAACGTCAATATCATCCTTCATAAATTTTTATAGAGTCAAGTATAAAAATCAATCTTTCTTCTCTCTCTTCTTAGTTTAAAAGGTAATTTCTAACCTTCATCATTCACAATTTCATATCTAATCTTAATCATGTAAATTGATACATATTCTTACTAATTTATTTGTTGTGTTTGTGATTTTGCAAGATAAGAAAGTTGATTGTCATTTCAAGCAAGACTACGGCTCCAAAATGTGCAAAAGCACCTTGATTAGCAATCCACAAGTCCTTTTTACTTCTTTTGTTTTCTTATTTATACTCAGTGATGATATTTTCTAAGAGTACATTCTATTACAACTACTATTCTTTTTTGTAGTATTGGGTTTATCTTGGATTGTTTGCATAGAATTGTGCAAAATAGTACTTATCTATTGAATCAAATCCCTAAAATGCATGTTGGAACTAAGGGATTCTTGCATTGCTTTAATAAGCTCAACCAATGACATTACTAATGCCTATAATTTCTTTATGTCTACTGACTGTTGTTATTCTTGGATCCAACCATGAGCTAGAACACCAAATGATAGCTGGTTAAGGAGACAAAGCCTAGCCTAACACTATTTAATTACGACATGCATTGTTTTACTCCAATGCTTAACCTTAACCTTAGCCTTTATAGATCTTTCTAGAGTCGAGTATAAAAGCCAATTTTTCTTCTCTCACTTCCCTTTTGGACTGAATTCAAAAGGTAATTTCTAACTTTAATTATTCACAATTGTAGATGTACTCTTAGTAATGCAAACTGATACAAACTCATATTGATTTCATTGTTGTGTTTGTAATTTTGTAAGATAAGAAAGTGGGTAGTCTTTTCCAACAAGACTCAAGATCTAAAATGTGCAAAGGAACCTTGATTAGGGTTTGAAAGTCCTTGTAACTTCTTTTCTTTTCTTATTTATACTTAGTGATGATAGTTTTCTAAGAGTACATTTTGTTACAACTACTACTCTCCTCTAATCCTACTCTCTTTCTATTATTTTGGTTATAATTAGCTATCTCATGTGTATAAACTACGCAATGTAAAGTCTTATTACTTTATGATATAATCCTTTTGCCAACTAGGTACTCATGTATTTCTTTTGGTTCTGTACATAACAAATACCTATTGATCTAATGTTTTAAAGATTTATGTAGTACTAAACCCTTAAGCATGTTCATTTATAAGACTTATATGCATGGTTTCTCCTTGATGATGATAATGACTCCCCTTTATAGTCTAAATTTATAATAATATTTATCATTGTTTCATTGAAAATTTAGTTTTGATAACCACACATTGAATTTTTTAATCGATTAATCATGTAAACATTGACTTGAACAAAATTTGATTACATGATATGTGTTCTATACTGACATCAATACTTAAAGTATAAAGCATAAATCACTCTACTCATTCCACTAGTCTAACTAGACTAGTCTAGACACATTTAATTATCCTACACTACATATACTTTGAACATGGAATGAAAAATAATTTACTTCATCTCCTTGCCAAATTCTAAGTTAAAGAAAGAGAGAAAGGAAAGAAATGAGAGAGTTCAAGATTCCATAGAAGGAGGTTCCACGAGAAATGACAACCATCACAATTAGGAATTGCAAATCAAAGGAACCTCAAATGAAGAAACCTTAATGGTGCGATTTCACATTATTAATGATTATCAAGTTGTATACCTCATATATAACGGTAATGAGGATTATTTTTTATGATGTAAAGTCATTAAAATTAGATCGAGCATAGAGTTTAGCTTTATTGATGCATATCATTAAAGGATGATTTCTTAAGTGAATCTTATGATATAAATCTAAAATTGTTAGATAGAAAAGTGAGTTAGGTGAAAAATAACTTCATATTAGAAAGATGTAGGTTAAGTTATGATACATAAGTGGAGAATACCCATTAACCTAATATTTTTAAAGTTCATGTGGTGTTAATCCCTTAAATGTTTTCCTTTACACAAGACTTGTATCCAGAGTATCTTCCAACTAATGTTGACTACCTTTTATACTCTGAAATTTAGTTGGTTAAGCATACATTGAATTTTTCAATTTTTTAAGCATATAAAGAATAATTTAAACAAAATTTGTTAACACAACATGTTTTCCAAGTAAAATTATCATTTCATAACATTATAAGAGGTATTGATGTTCTTAACAAGCACTAGTGCTTTAGGTTCCAATTTAGATTAGAAGATCATTAATTTTTTTTGTACAGAATATTCTCTATCCTTTTTACCATTTTTTAGCATGTCTTATGTATTTCATTTATAAAATACCCTCTTTTTCTTTTCCATGTATATATTGTAACCTTAATGAAGCTAGTATATAAACCTCTATTTGCTTGTATGCAAACATCATCACTCTTCATGATCGAATATAGGTATTACTCGTTTAAGATTACTTAGCCATGTCTTCTCTCTTATTTTTTAGCTCTTATCTAGTTCCTTTAGCAAGAGTTAGTGGCAAGCGACCCTAATATTATATTCGTGTGTCATATCAAGTTTTAAGATTAGGTTGAGTAGGATTGGCTTGTCAAATCTAGTTGGTAGCTATTTAGATTTGCTATCCCTTTATTTCCCTTTTTTGTTCTCATTCATTGTGGTGTTACCTCCGTATGTATGACCCAAAAATGTATCAACTTTGTTGATATCAAAGCACGATTCCGAAAGGGAGTGTATGAAGTTGCAGTAGAGTTTTATTCGTGTTTACTATTAGTGGTTATTGCGTTCCTTTCATAGCTACTACAGTGTGTTCAAGTGGAGTAAGTTTTGAAGTTGCAAGCCATATAGTGGAGATTTGTGAAGCTGTAAGTGTAGTCCCTATTGTTAATCTATTTTACTTTATTTTGTCATTGTGAAAATATAATAAGTTCTTTTCTATGATACTTATGTGCATTGGCTATTGAAGTTGTTAAGTGTATTAGTAAGATTATGGGAAGCGAGTAGAAGTGTTTATAGTGTATTTTGTTATCAACTTATCAGAGGAGTATAACACAATACCAAATTCAAGTGTTCGCAGCCTTATTAGTGACCAAAGTAGTGGTGCTCATGCTGGTTAAGGACAAAATAATAGTAATACTCTTGGGTCAGTTAATGATAAGCTTAATAGACTCACCAATCTTATTTAGAGTCTGGTTACTATGATATAAGCCAACAGGCAGTAACTAGGTGTACCTCATTGATGTAGGTAAGTGCATTTATCAGTTTATAATATAGTGGATTAAGTCTAAATGCCGTTCCCTCAGAGACTTTGATTACTAGTATTTACTAGGTCTCTATTATCTAACTAGCAAATTAAATTTCAAGAAACTTAAAGAAGTAAATCTAAATTACTACTAAAACTAATTTAAAGATAAAATAAGACACAATTTAAGAATAAGTAAGAAAGCAATTCAATTGGGAATTAATTTAAGTTTCAATGTTGTACCTATATCTTCGTTCCCTTAGATTTAATATGTGATTTTCCTAAAGATAATCTAATTCACTCTTTAGTCTTTTTTTATTGATATAATTCTCTACTAAAGTTAATCGTTTTCTCAAGGTAATTAACCATAACCCTAAAATTACCTATTAGAATATTTTCTCAATAGTATGATCTCAAATTGGATTATTAAACAATGAATTCTCTACACTTTAATTCAAAAATTTGGAAGAATCTTGCGAATTATCTATATCTTATAACAACTCCCATCAACTACGCCTAGATGTAATCTTATAAAAAATTTCTCAATTCTCTTATAAGATATCAAACTCTAGATTGCTATCTATAGAAATAATAATCTAAATCATAAGGCAAGCATAGTTGAACCAAAAAAAAGACTAAAGAATTAAATTAATCAAATAATAATCATATCACATAAATAGATTTAGGTTCTACAAGACCTAGATATCAAAGATATACTCACTACATATCTTAAAATAATAATATGAAAACAAGGAGTAAAAAATTGTAGGAAAGAAAATCATGAAGTCTAAAGAAAAATTGAATCTTGAATTCTTAATGATCCTCTTGCTCTTTGAGTATTCTTATCCTGAAAAGCTCTCTCTAATTCATGTCTAACAAGTTCTTTTTTTTTTTTAATGCAAACCCTAATAATGCTTTATATAGCAAGAGATTAAAAAAATAGGTTAGCTGGAAAAGACACGACGGGAGGCATAACTATGTCTTTTGATCATGTCTTTTGCTGTGATTCATGTTTGCTTCTTTTGTTTTTTGTTTTTTTTTTTAAACTAGAAATGACATGACCAAGGACCAAGTCATGTCTTTTGGTTGTATTCTAAGCTGTAATAGTTGAAAATTAGCTCTAATTTTTCTTAGAAATGACACAGTTGTGTCGTTTAGTTGTATCGATTTTTAAACTTTCATAAGTTGCTCATTTTAGCTCTGATTTAAGTGAAATTTATTTTTATCTTTTCATTTTCTTACGTAGATCATTTCAAAACCTAAAAAAAAAAATTTACTTAATTATCATTATTTAAAAATAAACTCAAATATCAACAGAAAATCATGAAAAATTACTAATTAAAATATAACCAATTTAGAACTCATCACTCATCATAGCCATCCTAAGAACATCCTTAGGAAACGATATGGTTAAGTTGGTTGAGTTAATCGCCCAATTTGACCCCATCGAGATAGAGGAGTGGCAAATCGAGTTAAAAAGGATGTTCAAGAAACACATATAGAGGATGATGGAGAGGAAGAAGCAAAAGTGGAATATTATGAAGCACTATAACGAAGACACCGAGCTCCCTAGGGACTTGATAATGTCAAAGTCCAAATCTCAACTTTTAGTGGATATAGAGATACAGATGAATACTTAGAGTGGGAATAGAAGGTTGAGAAAGTATTGATTGTTATAGGTATACAAATATAATTAAGGTTCAACTTGCTGCACTTGAATTTTTTGGATATGCTACCATATGGTGGAAGAATTTAAATGCAGCTAAAGCGAGAGATGGAAGACAAAGTGTAAGGACATGTGAAGAGATGAATAGATTGTTGAAGGGTAGATTTGTACTTGATACTTACCAATAGGACACATTTACCAAGTTACAAGAGCTTTGCTAAGGAAGTCGATCAGTTGATGACTAAGTTAGGGAATTTTAGATGTTGATGATTTGAGTTGATGTGGAAGAACCCAAGGCTTGCATAGTATTAAGATTGATTTCTAGACTCAAATATGAGATTCGTAACGTTATGTAAGTATAGAGGTTCTATAGATTGGAGGAGCCCATTAAGGTAACGTAGAGGGTTGAAAAGTAGAGGAGAAATGCCCCAAGCAGACTTGGGCTAAGTTTTTCCCAAGCTCTTACTCTACGTCAACCTATTTATGTCGAGCAGAAAAGACCAGCTTGAGTTGAGGAAAAACACGATTGACTTAATGATAGCCAAGTAGGCCAGAAGTGTTGAGCTAAAGATAGGCCTACCTTAAGGACATATGAGAAAGGGCATACCTTTGGACGGAAGATGAGAGAGATGAAATGCTTCAAATGCTTAGGTTTTGAACACATGGCTATTAAGTGTCTAAACTGAAAAAAATATCATGTTACAACCTATGACCCCAACTTACGTGAATGAGACATACAACCAGCTTACCCAAGCTAACAATAAAAAAGCATTAATGATGAGTCGAAGTGAGCTCCAAGCCATTAAGAAGGCTAAAGAGCTTATGTTTTTATTGGTTAGAAGACTGTTAGAGTTGAAAGATCTTGAAGATGTGGTTGATGAGATCTGAAGATTGATTAATGAATTTTCCGACCTATTCCTAGAAGAGTTGCCAAAGGGATTACCCTTGACTCGAAGCATAAAGCATTACATTGATCTATAGCTAGAAGTAACCTTACCAAACTGACTTCCTTATAGAATGAATCCTGAATAGGTCGTCGAGTTAAAGAGATAAGTGGACGAGTTAATAGAGTGAGATTATGTAAGAGAGAGCATGAGTCCTTATACTATACTAACCCCACTAGTCCCAAAGAATGATGGTTCATGACGCATGTGCATTGATAGTCGTACTATCAATTGTATTACTATCAATTATAAATATCCAATACTAAGGCTCAATGACATGTTAGGTAAGCTTCATGGTGTTAAGATATTTTCGAAGATTGATTTGTGAAGTAGCTATTATCAAATTCACTTGAGACTAAGTGATGAATGGAAGACTACCTTAAGACTAGCCATGGTCTTTATGAGTGGTTGGTTATATCATTTGGACTTACAAATGGACCAAACACATTTATGAGGCTCATGAACCATGTGATGCATCTACTAATCGGAAAATGTGTGATTGTATACTTTGATGAAATATTAGTGTATAGTGTTGACCTAGACGACTATGTTCAACATCTTTGAATTGTCCTTGACATTCATGTGCCAGAAAACTACATGGGAACCTAAAGAAGTATACCTTCTATTAAGGTGAAATTGTGTTTCTTTGTTATATAGTATCTGGACAAGGAATCTAAGTAGATAACTAAAAGGTTTGAGTTGTCTTGGAGTGTCCTACACCAAAAACTATTACTATAGTATAGGTGATTTATTGAAAACTTCAGTACAATTGCAGCCTCCTTAACTGAGCTGATGAAGAAGAATGATGGATTCCTGTAGACAGACCAAATTGAGAAGAGTTTTGAGGAGATCAAGGAAAAGCATACCACAACCCTTATCTTAGCTCTACCTAATTTTGACAAGCCATTTTAGTTAGAATGTGAAAGCGACAAACGTTGGTATTAATGCTATACTCATGCAAGAGCGTCAACCTATCTCCTATCATAGTGAGAAACTTAGTGGTATTAAGTTGTACTAATATATGTATGAAAAGGAGTTATACTTTCTTTTTCAAGCTCATACTGTCTGGCAACATTATCTGTTACCTCGGGAGTTTGGATTTTTATGGACTATGAGTCCTTGAAGCATCTTGGTAGTTAGAACAAACTTTTAAAGAGGTAACCAAAATGGTTGGAATTCATGGAAGGATTCTCCTATGTGATCAAGCATAAGAAGGGTAAAGCTAATGTAGTTGTTAACGCTTTATCACGAGAACATATTTTGCTAAGCACCATATAAACAAAGTTATTAGGATTTTCACTTATTTCTGAGTAATATGCTCAAGACTCATATTTTGGTCCTATTCTTAAGAAGTGTAGAGAAGGAGTAGCAATTGGTGGATATTACCTCAAGAATGGCTATCTGTTTAAGGAAAGAAGGTTGTACATACCAAATTGTTCCACATATAAGCTATTGGCTAAAGAAGCTCACAGTAATGGATTATTTGGTCACTTTGGAGAGACTAGAATAGTCGAACTATTAAAATAAAATTTTTACTAGCTTGGTTTAGCTAAAGATGTTCACACAGTGGTTGGGAGTTGTGAAGTGTGTAAACAGGCAAAAGGGAAAAGAGAGCTATATGGAGAATATATGCCATTATTGATGCCAATTGTACTTTTGGCCAATTTCAGCATGGACTTTATCCTAGGGTTGCTTAAGATATCTAGAAGGAGAGATTCAATCTTTGTTATAGTGGACCTCTGCAGCAAAATGGCATACTTTATCCTATGCTATTGATTTGTTTTTATAGGAAGTTATCCGACCATATTGAGTGCCAAAGACCATTGTCTTAGATCAGGACAAAATTCTTGAGCTTTTTCTAGAAAACTCGTTAGAGAAAACTTAGGACTAAACATGTGTTTAACTCTAGTAGCCACCCTCAAACTAATGGCTGGATTGAAGTGGTGAATAGGATGCTCAGTAACCTACTCCAAGCTATCGTGAGAAAGAATTTGAAACATTGGGACTTGTGTCTACCAGTTGTGAAGTTCACATATAACCAAACTGTCTACAATACCATCAGGAAGAATCCTTTTGAGTTCGTCTATAGCCTCAATCCTACTATTTCCACAAACTTGATCAGTACCCCGATAGTTGCTAAAAATAGTCAATTTAGAGTCACTTGAACCTAAGAATTACAAGAGTTGCATTAATCCGTGGCAAGGAAGATTGCCAAGTTCAATAAGAGATAGCAAGGAATTAGTAATGGTAGTCACTGAACAATTTCCTTCAAGCCAGATGACTTACTACAAATTCACCTTAGTCGAGAAAGATTTCTGTACCTAAGATAAAGCAAACTATCTCTATGATCTAATGGTCCATTCTAAATCCTAAAGAAGATTAAAAGTAATGCCTACTAGATTGAATTACCTGGAAGCTATGGTGTTTCCTTTACCTTTAATATATCTAAGTCGATTCCCTACTAACTAGAATAAGACCTAGTAGATCTAGAAAAAAACAATTGCAAGGGACCCCTTCAAATTAGAGTACAAATCCTTCTAACCCCTAGGTAAATAATAGGAATCAATGCCTCAAGCCAATCACATGTAGTTGAGCCAGAGGACTATAAGGACTCATATGAAGAATATTAGCTCGAAACCCAAATTAGGATAAGGATTCTTCTCCTGACCTTAATCTCTCACATTTCTATTGGCTCGAGTACCGAACTTTAGTAAGGCTTGACATAATTTGCAAGCTATCGAGCGTATGTGTTGACCTATCAAGCAACCATACCCATTGCTACTCTCATACCATGATCTTGGTAGCTCCCAAGTCGACCAGCATTAGACTTCTATTCGAGTTGAGCTGTTGAGATTTTTGACGTAGAAAAGACCAAAATTTCTTTCAGTGCTTAAGCTTTAATTTGAACTAAATTGGTAACTTTCTTCTAACAACCCTCGAATTGAATTTTACTAATGTTAAACCACACCAAGGTGCACTTCAATAAGACTAGCTGTGTTCCAGACCACCAATTGCTAATGATTCCTTACGTTTTTTGTATAAAATATTCTTTTTCCTTTTTACCCTTTTTTAGCATGTTTTATGGAACCCATTTGTAAAATACCCTTTTGTCTTTTCCATGTATATATTGTAACCATAGTGAGGTAAGTATATAAACCCTTAGTTGTTTGTACATAGACATCATCACTCTTCATTATCAAATACAGTTATTAGTCTTTTGAGCATACTTAGCTATGTCTTCTCTCTTATTTTCTAGTTCTTATCTAGCTCCTTTAGCAAAAGTTAGTGGCAAGTAACCTTAATATTACATTCGTGCATCATATGAGTGTCAAGAATAGGCCAAGTAAGATTAGCTGGTGTATCATATCCAATTGATAGCCATTTAGATTTGCCAACCCTTTGTTTCCTTTTTCTATTCTCGTTCGTTGTGGTGTCGCCTCTGTATGTATGACCTTGGAGATGTATCAAAAGCAATAGAAGAGCAGAAGTCTAAAAAGTCTAATTAGAATAAAAAGGAGTAGACATAAAAAAAACTAAGTTTGATAAAACCTTTTACTTTTGTTTCATTAAAAATTTATTTTTGATAACCATACATTAATTTTTTCAATCTATTAAGCAAATAGACATTAATTTAAAAAGGATTTGGTGGCATAAAATGTTTTCTTCAGTTAAAATTATCATGTTATAACATGATAATAGGTATTGATGTTTTTAACAACACTGGCATTCTCAGTTTAAAATTGGATCTTGAGATCATAAGTTTTGTAGCATTTAATCACCGCCTCAATCCTCTATGTTGCATAACTACCATATCTAATTAACATAGCTTAATTGAAAATTTGAGGTTGATTGAGTAATAGGAGCACCAACATCAGTATTAAGTATAAAGGACAAGCCTAAAGGGGATATGCCCCCCTACAATACCCTTGCCTCCCTTCCCCTCCTGACCTCCCCTCCCTAAAAAAAAAAAAAAAATTTACTTAAAGTAATTGGAGTTAGATAATCTTTTTAGTTTCTAACCTATCACTTTTATCCATTTTCTAGGGGTAGACATAGTCTCATTTATTCTTTACATAAGGCCTATTAACCATAGGTCTACATATGTATTGGAATATAGTTGATAGGTAAAATTAGGCTTGGGCCTTTAAAGCTTATTCTAACCATACCTTATTGTCGATCGATCAGCCAACAACCTACGGATAAGCCATATAAGCCTAGAACTAGTCACTTCTTTGAGTGATCTAACCTATACATAACCTTTAGGGGTTCCTTAAGGTCGAGACTTAGCATCATAATGACAGAGTCATCTTGAAATCTCCATGTATGGGGGGCTTTTGAGGGTTTAAGGTTAGGTCTTGAAGCTCGAATGATGGTTGATTAAATGGCAGAGATGCTAACTTATACAAAACTCTAATGTATCTACTACCATGTCATCTCCATAGATTTCAAACTTACTTAAAATAAAGAAGATACATGTTCTTATTTAAGCAGGATCTAAGTATATCAACTTTTCAAATATAGTGCCACTACCACTACTATAAATAAAGGGTCACTCCCTACAAGTAAGATCATTTAAACTCCTTCTAAGTTCTTACCTCCATACACTGGCATCCTTATTAACTTAAGCATTGGAATGAATGTGTGAGATAACCCTTTGGTGCTCCCTTATGATTTTATCTTTTGCAAATCTCAAGCCTAAGTTCAACATTCTTTATCGATCAATTTTTAGAGATGTCATTTGGTACTGTATGTGGGAACTAAATTCCCATTTGAATTTACTCTTTCTTTGCATCTCATCTTAGTTTCTAAAGATAGAGATGGAAAGGATTACAAGATCCAAGCAACAAGATGCTACTAACTTGGCTGCTACTATGGTGGTCAAACTTGTCAGAAGCCAGATGATTGACACCGGCAAGGATGGTGATGCTAGAGACAAAGAAGTGGATGGAAAAAATTAGAATGCCATCATAGCGGTAAATGGTAATTAGAGTGCCCTTGCAGTTGATCTGTAGTAATTTGCAACAATGATGGAGCTCTTCAATAAGTTATAGGCTCAAAATGATGAAATATAAACCCTAAATGCTCAAGTCACAAAGCATAACAACTTGATCAAGGAGTAGAACGAGGCAATTATGGTGTAGCTAGCTAGTAACAAGGATGCAGCACTTAAGGCCTCATACTTTGAAGGTTGATCATTTAGACTAAGTAGTTTCTGCTCCCTAGGTTCGATATTTGATTAGGAAGTCCCTTGTTAATAGAAGAGCCATTCCTACTTAAAACAAGAAATAGCCTTATTCATATGGAAAGCTAGTGTGATGGTTGGAAGATAGACTCTCATAGGTCGGCTCACTCGACTACATCATATAAGTAAACCATCCAGGATAAGGGAAAAACTCCATGGGTCAATAAGACTGTAAAAGGCATAGATTACAATTGACTAGCCCATTTGATGGTCAAGAGAATGTATGACAATTACGATAGCCATTGATACCACCACTCTAAGTACAAGTAATAAGACCTCATTCTCTTAGAAGATTTAAGAGTAGGTATTCCTACCTAACATCATGTTACCAATGTTGGACTTCTACAATGGTTCAATTGATCCAAAAAATTACTTACTGCAATTCTAGATGATGATGGATTTACATAGCCTAATGATGGGGTGAGATGCAAAGCCTTCCCTAGTATATTAAGGAAGGTAATATGAACATGGTTTAACTACTTACGAGAGAAATTTATATCTAATCTTGAAGACCTTGTTAAGAAACTCTCTTTACACTTCTAGGCTAGTAAGCTAGTGGCAAAGGATACCTCATTTGGATACCTTGTTCTTCATAAGGATAAGGGAGTCTCTCTAAGCTTTCATTGACCAATTTAATAAAGCTATGGTCGAAATCCCTTACCTCAATGAAGGAATAACCATCCATGCAGCTATAGTAAGAGTCGACTTAGAAGGAGATTTCTTTAAGTCTCTATCAAAGAACAAGCCTAGCACCTTGGTTGAATTTTGGAAGAAAGCCCATAAGTACATTGACCAGGAAGACAGACAACATCTGCTTTAAGTATGAAGCCGACCATGAAAGACCAATCAAGAAGAAGGAGAAAGATAGAGGGTTGGTAAAAGATTGTTTAGGTCCTAATATGGCAGTAGCAGTTTGAGGGATTGAAAGCGGTTTAGTGGAATACCAACGTTGACCTGATATACTCCATTAACCAAGCCTATTGAGGATATTTATGAAAGTATAAAACTTGGGACTGATCCCTCAATTGAAAAAGATGTAAACTAAGTGAAAGCTATATACCCTTAAATTTTTCGACCTAACATTTGAAGTAGACTAAAGTGTTTTAGATATTCCTAAGAGTTTACAAGGTTAGTAACAGTCAAAACCCTAAAATGACTAATTAATCGCATGTAAAATTTTTATACTCTAAACGTATGTAAACACTAAAAATTTTATTCGAAAGTGATAAAAACTCTAAAACTATAACTTTAAGGATATAAAAGTATTAATTCATCATAACTTACTATAAAACCTTAATTGATAATATATCCTTGGTATCTTGCCAAATATTAATAAAAGATCAAAGATAACTTTCAAACATTCATAAATATATATAATACTAAAGTAATCCTTTAGGAACTAGAATATTGCATTATAGATCACATCTACCTTCCAATTATATAAGTAGGTTAGTATTATATAGAGTTAAGAGCTTAGTTGATGATTATACTACATACAGTAAGTATTAGTACCTTAAATGACACTTTTCATAATAATTACATTAAGTAGCTTGCCAAATTATTTATATAGGATATAAATATCTAAAGAAAGATCTCATTACCCATTATTACTAATAATTTCAATAAACCTTCTATTTCCTTTCATTTCCTTAATTTTCTTCCTAATTTTCTTCCTATTACTTCATTATGTACACTTAGATTACATGTAATTTTAAAATGTTGACCAAGTCAAAGGTTGACTAAGTCAACATGTTGAAAAGTCAACAAAATGTCATTGTCATTTAGAGAATTCCTTCTTTTTCTTTAACTTCCTATACTTATTGTTTTCCAATATCACCCCTTGTTATTGTCCACTCCCTTCCATCATCTAGACCCTACTTATTCTCATTTTAAAACATGAACTAAGACAACACAAGACTCTTTTTCCCCTATTCCCAAACCGTAAGCTTCCCTTTCACTTTGTCACCTTCAACTTTTCAAATTTCACTTTTACAACTCTATTTACCAACACAAACCAATAACACATATATATTACCTTTCCTTTTTATATTTCAAGTAAAAGAAAGGTATGTTATTGTGTAAATTTTTATCTTATTTAGTAGTTAGATGAATAGGTTAGGTTAGTATAGGAAGCTTATGTAATATGTGCATGTGTTGTTGAGAGTAGAAGCTCCATATTCATGCTTAGAAGTATAAGAAATCCTTAGTAAATGGAAGAAGAACACATGTATATATATACTTAAGCATGTGAACATAGGAACATACTTGATAAATACATGCGTGAAGTCCCTTATACATAAGTATCCTTTATGTACATAACCTAAAATGAGATATATACTAACTATACATAAATATACCTTACTAAATAAGCTTTTGAAATGTAAAAATATGAAATTTGTGAAGCTTTCTTAAGAGGGAACATTAGGCATATGAAAATACATATGTAACTGTATGTATATACATGTATATATACAGGTATATGTACTAGTACACGTATAAGTACACAACTATACATACTAGTATATTAGAAGTATAAGTATATACATAACATATGTATAAAGTACATAAATACATAAGGATAAGTATGCATATGTAGTAAATAACATAAGCAAGACATAAGCCATGACATAAGCAATTGATGACATCAGTCTCCAAAATAATAAATTATAAGATTTTCTAAGTGTAAGAATTTAATGGTTAATGAAATCATTAATTACTAAAATAGAATATAAAACTAGCCAATAAGAATATTTAAGCTTTAATAGTTAGCATTTTTATAAATTTAGTCTATATCACAAAAAATGGGTTTTAACGTCCAAAACGGACATTACCACGTGAACATGTGTCCGAAAATGATAAAAAATGACTATAAGTTCGTAAATATCGGAAATAAAATGAAACTGTTATATGCGATTAGTGATAAAGTCTAATTAGATAAAAATTGATAGTAATCTAAGTAGAATTAGGTAAATAGATATTTAAAATCACTAGTTAATTCAATTGCATACTATTATTATTATATCATAATGATTACGTGATCTCGACACGGGTGAAGAACTTCCGATTGATTGCTATGACTAGAGCGAGTTGTCATGGTTGAGTGAGTATTTACTCTATGATTCCATGCTTATATGTGATTGTAGATAGGGGACTTAAATGATATTGTTAATTGATTGTTGTATGAGGTGGGGAAATACTTATGTATGTTATTATTTGCTGAATTGTAAATTTACCTTAAGTATGAATAATAATTTATTTGTTACATGGTAGTATAGATAATGATTGTGTGTGCTATTAGATGGTCACATCATAATTAGACTTAATTATACTCGGCTCATAAGAAGAAACTGGCACATGCATCAACATGCATTGCATATACTAATTCTAGCCATCACATTATACGAGTTAGAGAGAGGCCATTCAGGAGTTGTTATTATAAATTTGTTGGTTTAGTACGGTACTCTCATACAAAATGATTTTACCCTGATCTACGGGAATATTAGGCATTGGAGGCGCCAACCACCTAACTAAGAGTCAAGTCTAGAGGCCTCCGTTTAGGGGTAAATGTAAACTGCGGGAGCCCACTCATGATTATACTAAAACATGGTTTTTATTAAAATAAAGGACTTGTTTGATTTAAGAACGGATGTGGCGTTCCGTAGTAAAGTAAGTTCTACTATAATACCCAGATCTGACTAGTGCTGTGTATACTTCAACCCTGACTTCTGAGAGCATTAAATCTGAGTTGCGTATACTAACTAGTTAACTATATGTATTTTTTTAGCATTCTATTTGATCATTCATTCATATATATGGATATAATGTATTTATAACTTGCTTATGGTGTGGTGAAGAGTTTTCCTCACTAAGCTTAGACTTATACCCCCCTAGACTTTTGCCACATGATGGCTTATTCGTTCAGGCTAGCTGGAGAATGCTAGAGGTTAGCTTAGGGACTTAGGCAAGATCGGGCCATTCAGTGTGTTGAGAGAACTAATTATGTAGATTTTTACTTATGTACTTTTATTTTATTTGTAATATAGACCTAAATATACTAAATTATTGCTTACGATAAACTTTGTAGTTTAAATTATATATATATATATGTTTATGTAATGATATCATGTGGATCTGTATGTTCTTAAGAAGCTAGTGGTTATAGAGCCTTATATATTGTGTGAAGAGTTTTTTATTGGAAGGGTAACCAATCAGGGGTTCTTCATTCAATATATGGCGTTTTCTATGACTAGACTATCCTTAGTTTGTGACAGAAGAGATAGGATAATGGAAAGTGGTGTAACTTCTACCACGATCGAGGGTGCAACATTGATGGGTATTTTCAGACGCCTTAGAATACACCATTTAATGAGGTTACCTCCATAAATATATTACTAATCTAAAGAATTGTATTGAATGTCCCCTTCAAAGATAACGAATGAAGGATGAAGGCAACAAGAGAAATGGTGAGGACCATCAAGCTAACCAAACCCCTAATAGTGTTATTAACACCATCATAGGAGGACCATACCCCGACAACCACCTTAAAGCTTCAAGCTCAAGAAATACCTTAAGAGGATAGAGTGTGATGCATGTCAAGGACAAAAGGCCAAGGGTTGATACTTTTATTTCTTTCATTGATGAAGACCTTCAGGAGATTGAAACCATACACTGGGACATCCTAGTGATTAATACTTAGATTGTAGGCTTTGAAGTCTACTAAAATGATGGTTGGTATGGGGAGTTCAAGAGACATTTTATTCAAACACACCTATGAAATAATGAGGAAGAAACTTCCATATTAGATGAAACCTTATTAACATGATTTGTTCAGCTTCATTAACAAAGCAGTTAGCCTAAGTGCATTATTACTTTAGACATGGAGCTTGGGGACAATGATGATGTTGCAACCTACCCTATGGAGTTTGTTGTTATGAATTGTTGGTTCCCTTTCAATGTTACCCTTGGGAGAACAAATATGATTAAGTTTAGGATGGTCTGCTCCCCTCTTCATCTTAAGGAAAAGTTCCTAACCCTTATAGGCATAGGGATATGTAGATGTGATCAGAAAATGTCCCGAGACTTTTATGCAAAAGCATTGAAAAGGGATAAGGTTCTTACCCTTAAAGCTAGACTACAGAAGAAGCCAATTAAGAATAAAGGAGCACTTAAAGAAGACATGGAAGAGATCTAACTTGACGATGACACCAAGCAAACTACATGCATAAGGGCCTCTTTACCTAATGAATTAAAGAGGCCTTTGAATGACCTTTGGGAAAACACCAATAGGTTTATCTGGTCACCATTTGACATTCCAAGCATTACTGGATGACAACTACCCATTGACTTTTCATTGATGAGAAGGCTAAGTTAGTAAAAGAGAAGAAAAGACATTTCACTTTTTAGAGGCAAGTGGCTTTAGAAGAGGAGGTTTGAAAATTGTTGAAGGCTAGGATAATCTGGGAGGAGATGTATTTGATTGGGCTAGCTAATGTTGTATTGGTTAAGAAATCCAATGGGAAATGGTGTATGTGCGTTGATTACAAACACCTCAACAAAGTGTATACGAAGGATTGTTTGTTGCTCTCGATGATTAAATGACTGATTGATCGAAACTTCAGACATGGATTATTGAGTTTTATGGATGCTTTCTCATACTATAACTAGAGTTGAATGGAGTTGAAAGATGAGGTGCATACTTCTTTTATCATGAACGTTGAGACCGACTGTTACAAGATAATGCCCTTTGCTTCAAGAATGCTAGGGTAACTTACTAAAGGATGGTTATCGAGATGTTCAAACCCTAACTTGGGCATAAATTCCTCAAATAAAAAGGCAAAAGCTTAAGGATCTTCTTGAAGACTAATAGGAGGCCTTTGACTATACAAGGAAACACCGGATGAAGCTTAACCCCTAAAATTGCGTTTTTAAGGTGCCTTCTAGTAAATTCCTCGAATAATGGTCATGTAATGTGGGATAGGGGCAAATCCTGAGAAGATAAAGGCCATCTAAGATACGTAACCCCCTGGCAATGTAAAGGAAGTCTAGAAACTCATAGGTTTAGTGGTTGTACTTAACTAGTTCATGTCCAGAAGCGTGGATACGTGTGCAAACTTCTTTGAAATTCTAAAGAACCCCTAAGGGTTCGAGTGGATACTGGAATGCAACAAAGCATTTAAGGAGCTTTAAGAATTTCTATCTTTACCTCCCTTACTTTTGAAACTTATCCCATGAGAAGAGTTATACCTTTACTTAGTAGTAAGTGATCGAGTGTTTTACCTGGTATTGGTTTGGGAAAAAGGAAGGGAGTATAAGCAAGTTTACTATGTTAGCTACATACTTTAAGGTTCCAAGGCTAGATATTTGAAAGTAGGGAAATTTACCCTCTTAGTTTCTTAATATGGGGTTCATTCAATTACGGTCCTAATCAACCAACCACTATAAAGTATTTTATAAAAGCCTGATGCATTGAGGAGGATGATTAAATATACCATAAAACTTAGTGTATACAGCATCCGGTATAAACCTTGCAAAGCCTTTAAGGCACAAGTGCTTATTGATTTCATTATAGAGTATACAAAACGAAGATGAATTGCCTAACAAAGGAGAGAAGCCATTATGGACCCTTTCTATGGATGGGTTGTCTACATGAGAAGGAAGTAGGGTTAGGCTTGTGCTTAAAGGCCCTTATGGGGTAGAAGCAATGTGTTGAAGTTCAGATTCAATGCTAGTAACAAAGAGATTAAATATGAAGCCTTGACAACCAAGCTAAAACTGGCTAAGGAGGTTAGAGCAGAACAAATTAATGTGTTCTCAAATACCATGTTAGTAGTTCAGTAAGTAAGGGTAGATTATGAAGCCAAATCAAAAGGGATGATAAAGTACTTGGAGGTCGTCAAATCTTTTTCTGCAAAATTTACTTTGTAGACCATGACATGAATCCCTTATCTCAATAACTTCGAAGTCGATGTGTTGTTAAGGTCCCCCTTTGTCAGTGTTTTAAAGCTTAAGAAGAAAGATAAGAAGGTCTTTTTGGAGTATCTTCCTAAGTAAAGAGAATACCGAGCTTAGTAGACTTTGGAAATTCATCATACTCTAGTTGAGCCATGTTAGATGGATAAAATTGTCAAACATTTGAAGCATGATACAATACCTCAAGATCAAAATGAAGCTAGGAAGCTCCAATACAGGTGGCTAATTGCATGCCGATAGGTAAGCATTTGTTTCACTGAGGATTGAGCCTACCATTACTTTAATGTTTGGAAATTGCTGGAAGAGCTACATATCGATGTGTGTTGATAGGAATCAACCTCTAGGTCCTCTCACTTACTCCCAAGCTAAGGGCTTAGCTAACATGGTTTACCGAATCCTTACTTGTTGCTTAACTCTAGAAGAAATTGACTTGTTACGTTAAGCTAATATGACCCTGCAACCTAGTTGTCACAAGTTTAGTCTCCTCTTCATACGAGAGTAAGGTAAACCTAAGTTATCTGAGAACCTCCAACCTATTTTTCCAATCTATTCTTGAGACCCCTGTACCTTCTAAGCACAAGTTTATCATGATAATATTCCTAAGCTATTTCAAAGAGGGAGTTCCAAGCTAAATAGAGAACCAAATGCAGCCGACCTTATCTATACCAGTCAAAAACCATCGTGCATAGAATCTTCTTGCTTCTCTTCTAAAGACACGTGTCCCGTAAACTGCAGATGTATAACTTGGCAACGAATACTCTCTTTCTAGATTATAAGGATACCCTTTCTCTTTTTATACATTTATGTATTTAGTTTTGACCCATTTTGGTAAATGCTTAAGTTACACTATAACCTTAGAATACCTAGGTATAAATACTTTGTTATAACAAATATTATAATTAGATATTCCTTATTGATTAATGAAATTATCGAGTTTCCTCTCCTCTCTATATTGAAAATCCTTAACCCTAGCTTATATCAAATCCTTCTTCCTTAAGTATGGTTTGTGCAGTAAGCAATCGTTTCATTTAGACTAGTGAGTCACATCCTATAATCGATTGGTCATAAGTGATTAAGTGGTACATCACATTTACAAGCAACTAACATTTGCTTAACCTTCTACCCTCTGAAATTCGTGCTTAACCTTCTGCCCTCTAAAATCTACCCTAAACCATTTCCCTCTTCTTCAATAGTTCTCGAAGGACCTATTCACATTATGATAAGACCTTGTTAAAGGGCTTACATTTGTGTTGTTGTGGCGTTGCCTATGTTATGCAACATGCATATTAAGGCCTAGCCACTCTATATCTAGGTGGATATTATTGGTTTATGATGAAGAAAGACATAAGGGAGATTGTGCATATAAACAACTAGTGCTAAAAGTATATACCCATTAATCACATGCCTAGGCCTCAGTAGTGATCTTCATCCATTGACTAGGTCCTAGCCCTTCCAATGGAGTCTTGACATTCTTTACCCTTTACTTAAGGTTACTCAAGGTAGGCAATTCATTACTGTTTTTGTTGATTATTTCACCAAGTGGGTAAAAGCCAAGGCAGTAACAAAAATTATGGAGAGAAGCATAGAGGCTTTCCTTACCAATTCCATCCCTACAAGGTTCGTTGTTCCATGTGCCATTATTACTGACAATGGACAACAATTTAACAACCAAAAAATTTGAGACTTTTGCCATAAGTATCGTATTTGCATACACTTCACCTCGATGGCACATCCACAGTGCAACAGCTAAGCTGAGGTAGCCATTAGAACTATTCTCGAAAGTTTGAAGACCACAGTTGATAGAGCAAAAGGTGGTTAGGCTGACAAACTTTCCTTTATCTTGTAGAGATACCAAACTACTCACAGGATATTGATGAGAGTGATACCCCTCAGAATTGCCTTTGATATTAAAGCAGTGTTGTTAATAGAGCTTGAACCCCTTAATATCCATTCTAGAGACTTTGGTGCCATGATTAATCAGACGGGCATGTAAGCCAATGTAGACATGATCAATGAAGTTTGAAACCTCAATTCTAAAAGAGTGACTTTTACCAACTTAGGCGGCCAAATATTATAACAATAAGGTCCAACACAAAGTGTTTAAGCTTAGTCATCTTATGCCTCTAAAACTAGAAGCTATAGCAGCTTGGAAGACTAGGGTAAGTTTGTACCACACTGGGAAGACCCAATAAGGGTGAAGGTAGATTTGGAGAAAGAAGCATACAAGTTGGAGAGGCTAGATGGCAATGAAACTCTTGGGACATAGAATGTCAGACAATCTTTGGCCTTATTTTGAGTGATCATATGGTGCAAAGTTGATTAAAATTAATGAAATGCGACCATTCTTTCATATTATTACGCCTTTCAGAATCACAATGATTTCACCTATAGTAAAAATCTCTAAATAATGAGCCAGTTGGCAACCTTGATGGTCGGAAGTTGAAGGGAAGCCAATGATTCAAGCTATGGAAGCTTCGAGAAAAATGCCTTTTGTAAAATCTCAATCCACAGGTATTAATGTACCCCCTATAGTCCTTTAAGCCCGAGGAAAGCATCAGATTCGAGTATTGACACTCAAACCGTAAAAGACTAAGGAAAAGTTTCGAGTTCTATTAAATCCATAGGCCCCAAGACAGCCTAGAGGTCCTTTAAGATCGAGGAAATCATTAGATTAAAGTTTCAAAGCTTAGATGGCTTAAAGACTATGGAGATTGTTGGGTACCAATTCCGTTATAACCTGAGGTGTTGCTTTTAGTCTAAAGGCCTGGATAAAGCAGTAAAAAGCTCCCTTAGGAAAATACTGCTCGAACACTAAATCCCTAGGTGCTATGGCAACTTTGTGTACCTTTCAGCTCATGGAGAGCCATAGAATCAAGCATCAGAAGCCTAGACAATGAATGCCTTAGGAAAAAAAATTCCTAAAGAATTTTAGGCGCCGAGGCAATCCCGTAGTCCTTCATGCTCGTAGAAAGCCATAGAATTGGGTATTAGAAGCTCGAACAACAAAAGCCTTAGAAAAATTACTATCATTAGGTGTCGAGTTCATCTCGTAGGCTATTAAGACCGAGGAAAAACTCGGGTCCGAGATTCGGAAACTCGGACAATTAATGCCTTAAAGCCGTTAACGTCGAGGTGCCCTTGAAGGCGTTTGAGCCTAAGGAAAACCTGACTTTCAAGCATAATGCATGGAACTATAAAAGCCTTGACAAGCTAACAGTTAAAAAATAAAGCAAGTCCAAGGCTCGGAAGCTTAGACCCTTTAGGGAGGGGAAATCGTAGGATATAAAGGCCAAGTGCATCCCTTAGCTAAGAGAGCGTATAATCCAACAAATGCTTACCAAGGTATCAAACTCTGAAAAGGATGGAAGAACTTAAGGAGTAAATAAGCAACCGAAAAATGGAAGAAAAAATTGATTACTTCATTAAAAGTTTCTACAAAAAGAAAAAAAAAAGGCTAAGCCGATACGCCAACTTCATTGAGTTACAGAAAGCTTCAACAAGAGAAAACACAAGTCACTATGGACCTAAGTGTTTTTCTGAGCAGAGGAAAGATCCTATGTAAGAGCTAGAAGATGAGTGATCCTAGGTGAAGTATGCAGGAATAGTGTTGCTATCGGGAACCTAAGGGCCGGATTCGGAAGGAGGAGGAGCATTCTCTTCAGCTGGAGTAGGGTCTTCTTCTCAACCAGTCTGCTTTTCATTTTCTTCATCATCCTTGGAATATGAGGAATTAGGTGAAGGGATCCATAAAAGATAAGCACTTTAAGTCAAGACTAGGGTGGGGTTTTCGATCAATCTCTAAAGCATGTTGTATATGCTCAAAGGTCTGGGCCTTCTAGAACTCTACCCATTGTGGACATACATCATGCCGACCACTTGAAAAGGAATATTTATTATTTGATCCATATCCTAACATAAGAAGTCCAAATAGGAGAAGCTTGGTAAGCTCTTAGGTCAAGGCTTTACTAAGCTCCTTATTGTTGGCATTAGAAGCCAACAACTCGGCCAGAGCTTCTGCCATTTCTTTGGATATGGAATCTGGTTTCCTCTGCAACTCCTCCAGTTCCTTCTCCTTCTCCTTGAGCCTTAGATCCGCTTTGGTTGCTACCTTCTTTGCTTGGAAGAGTTCACTTTCGGTCGCTCAAGCCCTCTATAACAAGAATGAGATGTCATTGGAGGCAGTTGACAATTAACCAGAAAGACCATGGAGTTTACTCCTAAACCGAGCTACTTGCTCTCTTCCGGCCCTCCATTGGTCGAAAACTTCATGATTTTAGCATGGGCCTACAAAGCACGAAGCTTAGTATGAATATGAAGAACAATAGAAGTAAATGTTTGGGGATCGAGTGCAAAAACTTACCTCTTGCATGTTCGTATATGTCGTTAGCTCAACATTATTGTTGGACAGGCGGATGAACTTCTAGTCGAGAAGCTTGTGATCTTTGGGCAATAGAGAGCCCTTCAACAATTCTTCGCTTGATCGTCTGAGGCTAAGACTCAATTCATTTTTGCAAACAGACCACTTGAGCCGGTTGGTCCTAAGGAATGTACTTAACTGGTTGTAGAATATATGGTTTATCCACAAAGTCCATCATGATTTGGTCGATGGGTGGAGGAGATGTGACTTTTACTTGGTGGTGGTGTAAGCCATCGAAGCCCTTTAGCCTCCATCCTGTAACTCTTGGATGGGCTCTTACTTTTTCTTCAGGGTTACATCAATTCGTTTTGAGTCGTACATCTCAGTTTCCTTATAGTTGGCCCGACACTCATCCTCCATGAACCTCCCCTTGGCATCATGAAGCAGAGGGAGAGGGGAATGGGACCTCTTTCTTTTCTCTCCCGCTGCGTTGCCAACCTTCTCCTTTGTGGCTTTTTTGTCCAGCCTTCTCGCCCTTTACGCATTTACGTTTGGTAACCTGCGTAGCAGCTTGTGCGGCAATGGTCGTGACATTACCTAATGGAAGCTTGAAACCTACAGAAGAACCAAAGAGTAAGTCAAAAGAGAGGAGAAAGAAATGAAGTTACCTCATAGAAAGACCGTGCTGAGCATGAGTAGTAGCTCGGAGTAACCTATGGCTCCTTAATGACTGAATGACCACAGTCGCATCAGTGTGCCCACCTCAACATGACACTAAAGGAAAATGGTACCTTCCAAGTTTTCATCGTCATCGTCATTACCCGTCTTATTATCAAACAAGATTGGCTCATTATGAAGATACTTATCTACTGTTGTTTTGGTGTTCCATGGCATACCAACACGACGGAGGAAACACCATAGATAATCTCGGAGGCCATCTTACTGTTGGGTTCAGGATTTTGGTGTCCTTAGTTCGGATGGGGGCGACCCATTTGGTCCAAAAATCAGGCTCATGCCTGGTTAGGATGAACATGAACTTCTCTTTATATTACTTCAACTAAATTGTGTTTATGTATGTGTGATAATGGAAGCAAACAGAAAATACGGAAAGAAGTAGTGTTGCAATAGACTTGGAGAGGGAAAGAATTATGGTGAAAAATGAATGTATTAAGTTAGCCTCTCTATGTACAAAGCTCATATATATAGCTGACAAAAATGTTCTAGTTGTAGTCCCTTAGTGAACATGTCCACAAGCTGCTACTTGGAGGAAACATATAGTGGAAGTATGATACCTTTAATGGCTTTGTCATGAACAAAATGCAAATCCATTTCAATATACTTTGTTCGCACATGAAAAACAGGATTTCTAGCAATATGTAAAGCTGAATAATTGTCACAAAATAGTTGTATCAATAAGGAACAATTAATATGAAACTCTTTAAGAAGAGTAATCATCCAAAGTACTTCATAAGCAATAACAGCAAGAGCTTTATATTCTGGTTTAGCTGAAATTCGAGCTATTGTCATCTGTTTCTTTGATTTCCAATTCAACTAAGAACTACCCAAAAACACACAAAATCCAGTTCTTGACTGCCATGAATTAAGGCACCCTCCCCCGTCATTATCACTATATGCCCGCAGTACAAAATCATTGGCTGGAGAAAAATAGATGCCTTATCTAAGAGTTCCTTTAATGTGGTGCAATACATGATCGAGTGCTAACTGATGAGATTGCTTTGGACTATCCAAAAACTGACTAAGTATGTGGATTAAGTAAGTAATGTTTGGCTATATAATGTACAAATACAAAAGTTTACCGACTGTTCTTCTATAGCACAAAACATCAACTGTATCTATGTTGTCACCTTTAGACAATTGATGATTGACCTTAATTGGAGTAGACAGTGGCTATACTCCAATGAATCCAACGTCTGCTAGCAAGTCAAGAGCAAACTTCCGTTGTGAAAGAACTAATCCTTGCGATGATCGTGCAAGCTTTAAGCTAATGAAATACTTAAGCACCCCAATATCCTTAATTTTGAACTATGTGTGCATAAAACTCTTGAACTAATCAATAAGAGAAGGATGCTTGCTACAATTGCTATGTCATCAACATACACTAGAACAACCACCATATCATCACCTGAACCTTTTATAAACAGAGAATAGTCACAATATGATTACTTGAAACCATAAGCTAAAAGTGACTGTATGAGTTTGGCATTCCATTGCCTAAATGCCTATTTTAAACCATAAAGGGACTTGTTGAACTTGCATACAAGTTTTTCTTATGAGGAATTCTGCATAGGAACATAAGGTCCTTGAAGAATCTCCTTATATACTTCTTCATTCAGATCACCATTGGGGAAAGCATTGTACACATCCATTTGATGCACATGCCAATTGTATGCAGTTGCAAGGCAAAAGAAAAGCCTTACCATAACATGTTTTACTGCTAGACTAAACGTCTTAGTATAATTAAACCCTTTCTTTTGACTAAATCCTTTTGCTATAAGTTGTGCCTTATATACCCACTTACACTTGATTATGTTTTTGCCTTGTGGCAATGGTAGTATAGACCAAGTACTGTTAGCGACTAAGGCATCAATCTCTTCTTACATTGCCTTACATTAAGGATCAAGTAACCTGGCCTACTCATAACTACTAGGTTCATTATGCTGTGCAAGTTGAATACTAAAAACACAAAAACTGGGTGATAAGGACTTGTAAGAAAGAGATTGATGCAAAGGATGATCAGTTGAGAAAAGTGTTGCTGTTGAATCTATTGAGGAAAGATTCAAATGATAATCCTACAAATAAGAAGGACTCTTACATGTTCTGGTATTTCTTTTAAGTGTGCTGGGTTCAATACCACTAATTATGTCCTGTTGATCAGCAGAAATTGGCTATACTGCTACATCATGAGGAAACAAAGAAAACACATGATTTGTATTCAATACTATATCATCTAAAGGCAGAGAAACTGGCAAGAAAGATGCTACTGTTGCTAGTTGTGTCATCAGTCAAAAAGGAAAAATTTGTTCCAAGAACTTAACATCTCTAGAAATAAAAAAATTGTTTTTCTATAAGATCATACTCCTTATATCCTTTCACATGTAGAGGATAGCCAACAAATATAGATGGATGGGCTTGAGAATCAAATTTGGACCTATCTTGAGCTAAAGTAGATACAAAAAGAAACAAACACCCTTAAATGAGAATAAGATGGTACACACTTAAACAACAACTAAAAAGGAGTTATTCCTTGTAAAATATTAGTAGGAAATCTATTGATTAGATGGATTATTGTTAATACAACATGCCCCCAAAAACATAAAGGCAAAGAGGCTTGTAACAACAATGCTCGAGCCATAGAAACTAAATGTTAATGCTTTCACTTAACAACACCATTTTGTTATGGTGTCTCCACACAAGATGTTTGATGAACAATCCTATGATCAGCATAAAACTGAGACATAACAAATTCCTTACCATTATCACTGTATATGATCTTAATATGTGAATCAAATTTCCTAGGCACCAATTAACAAAAACTTTGAACAATTACAGACACTTCATTCTTTAATTTCATCAAATACACCCAAGTCATTCGAGTAAAATCATCCACTATAGTAAGAAAATACTTATAGCCTTCAATTATTGAAATAGCAAAAGGACCCCAATTGTCCACATGTACCAATTCAAATGAATTAGATGTATTTCGAACATTAATAGGAAAAACAACATGCTTTTGTTTGGCCATAAGACAAATCAAGCAATCAAAAGAGGTACAACTAACACTGCTGTCCAATTGACTAATTTGTTTTAATTTTCCAAAAGATAGATGTCCAAAGCGAAAATGCCACACATCAAAAGTTTTAGGCATATGACTCACTACACTAGAGATAAAGCTATGACCAACAAAAGTATAATTCTGCTGTACACTATCTACCATATCGAGCTCTTATCAACCTGATATAAACCGTTTTTAATATGAGCTTATCCAATCTCCTTTCAACTAATACAATGCTGAATAAAAGCAAGTCAATTTGTTTACTGTTTTGAACCAATCTATGAACAAAAATGAGGTTATGTTTGACTGAGGGTAAAAATAAAACCCCGTGAAGAACAAGACTTGGATTTAAAACAATTGTACCAATATGCATCACTATTATTTACTGTCCATTAGGTAAGGAAACAAATCTTTCACCAACTTTAGAGTATGTTTGAAAAAGACTAACTGTACTGACCATGTGATCAGTAGCTCCCGAATCCAAAATCCAATATATGAATCCATTCTGTAATAATAAGAAGAAAGATTAGCCATACCTATCATATGGCTCATTAGCTGTATTGTGTCTTGACTACCAGCTTGTATCGTTGAAGTTGATACAGAGGTCTTACCCATCACAGTACTACTACTACCAGCATTAGAAACATTTATCATACTCAATAAGTTAAGAAACTACTCTTTAGAAAAACTCACACTATTAGCTCCACTAGATGAACTTGCATTTCCACTCTTAGCAAAACGTATTCAAGAAGTGGTTAACATCCACAATCCTCTCGACTTGAAAGCTCAATGCTACCTGATACTTCACTATCACCATCTCCTATAGACACATAATTCGACTCTAATACTGGCCGTTTAGTCACATTATAATTCCAAAAATGCGGTGGAAACCTAATTAGTTTATAGTACCTATTCTTTAAATGCCCTTTCTTTTGATAGTAACTACAAACTATATCACCTTTGTTCTTTGATCTAGGGTGTGCACTCATCATTGCAGACACATTTGAAACTAAAAAAACTTTTGGCCAATTGGCCCTCTAAAATTCATCTGGCATTATTAAATTGTAAGTCTCATCCAAAGTAGGAAATGAATTTAAAACTAGTATTTGTGACCGTAAAGTAGCAAAATTCTCATTCAAACCATTAAGAAATTTGAAAACATAATATTTGTGTGCCATCTCAACAAACTTATCAAAGCAACTAAACTGACAAGAACCACAAGAACGGTGTAGAAGTGGTCAAAATTTCCATAACTCCTCCAACACAATATTCAATTCTATAAGGTATTCATCCACAGATCTTGATCCTTGAACTATAGTGTTTAACATATGATGCAATTGATAGATTTTAGTATCATCCGACTATAAGAAACGTACCTTGAGTTTTGTCCATATTTGTTTAGCTGTGTTCATGTACAGAATAGTTGAAGCAATTGAAGATTAGATTGACCAGAGTAACCAAGCAACAATTAAGTCATTGCACTGATTCCAGGCTACGTACAACATGTTTGATTTATCTAGTATTGGAATAGAACCATCCACAAACCAACTATACTTCAGATTGATAAGGCTAACATAAATGAATGGCTCCAAGTATTGTAATTGAGGCCAATGAGAATAGGCGTTATTGCAATCGAATTTTATGAATTCGAATGATGAACAAAATAAGGAGAATGAACCTCTTTCTTATCAGTTATCGACATGATTAATCAATCACGAAAGCGTAAGCTCTAATACCACGTTACTTCAACTGAACTGTGTTTTTGTATGTGTAATAATGGAAGAAAACAGAAAATATGGAAAGAAGTGTTGTTGCAACAGACTTGGAGAGTGAAAGAATAGTGGTGAAAAATGAATGTATTAAGTTAGCCTCTTTGTGTACAAAGCTCATATATATAGTTTCTATGGTTAGTTGCGGTATAGAAACGAAAACTCAAAACTAACTTTTGCAACTATACTAACCACCAGCTAGTAACAACTATTAGAACTAACAGCTACTAACAACAACAATTAAACTAACAGCTATAACTATAACACTTTCTACCCATGAATGAAGGACTCTAGACCTTCCAAGATCTTCTTGTCACAACATTTAGATAGATAATACCATTAATTAGAGGTTCAATATGCTCGGAGGAAGTACTAGCACAAAGTTAAAGTAGCCTTTACTATGAGTCAAGTACAAATGGCTTCAAAGGCCCTTAGTAACAGAATATTGCTTGGAGTGACTTAGGCTAAACAAAGTTGATAGTAATTAAAGAATTCCCATTAGAACTTTATGAAGGGCACCTTTAAGCTTCCTAGACTGTACTATTACCAATATATGTGGAAAGTGTTGGTATTGATAAGGGTGACCCCATCTTCTTTACTTAGAATGTATGTGTGCTATCCTTTGGGAATGGGATTGAAATATTAGGTCAAATGATTGACTTTGACTTGTGCAATGGAACTCATTTGTCCATAGGGGGTATCTTCTATGAACTTGACCTTAGTGAAGATTGTTACTACTTCATTTCAGCCTAGGCCATTGTCAAGGTACACATCATACGGAATATACCTTACTACTGCTTGTTTGAGTTTATATTATTTGGAATATTTGAACCACCACTTGAGCTACTATAGAAGTAGTCGCTGCTGTGGTTAATAAATGAGGAGTTACCCTTGCAACCTCCCTATTCTCAACACTCTAAGTTGACTCAAAGTCAGTACATGAAACTAGATTTGGAATTGATGAAGAAAGAGCTCTAGAATTAAAAATCACGTAAAGAAAGAGCTTTCGAAAAAGTTGTGTTGATGTGATGTGTGAGCCCCTAGAATCTCTACGTGGCTTGCTTAAGCTTTGAGTGGCACAAATTGATTTGACGTGATGGATGTGTATAGCTCCTTTCAACTATAACATGACATGTATCGAGTGCATTAAATGCACTTGAATTATCGCCCTAATAGTTTAAAAGATGAAATGAATCGTCTTTAAGGAGCTACTAATCCTGATATCAAGTGCAAGATAAGATCCTAAAGCACGTACAACATGTTGGGTAATAAAAACCTAAGAATGTACCTTGGCTTAACCTAACATGAGACTCCATCGATTATAAAGGGCATCAAGAACAACCCCAGTATGCCCAAGGCTCACAATGCTCCATAAAGTATGGCAATGGTCTAGAAGCTACTCCATCTTAGATGGATTAAAGTTTGAGTTTCACCAATGCACTAAAGGTACTATGCCCAAGTTCAGAAAGTCTCACTTCATGTCGAATAGCTCAGAAAGTGACTTAGATGACCTAACCTAATGCTAACTCTACCTACAGATTCATAGCTAACAAGACTTTATGGATCCTTCGAAATATCAAAGAAAATACTATGAAATAAGATTTAGTGAATTCGTAAGCTACCCATAAGGATATGATACATCGAATGAACACTACAAAATCTAATCTTTACTTTGATATTATGTATAAAGTATAATTTAGGGTGACTCTCTACAATCCTTACTAAAGATATTGATAAGAGTAAGATAAGAGAGCTTTCACAGAGAAATACTCAAACAGTTTTTTCATTAAAGTGTTATAAGTGTTCTAAAACCCTATAAGTAAGGATTATTTATACATAATGGCAATTTTGTAAATAAAATAAAGTAAATGATTCCTTAGTGGAAGTCCTATAAATATAAAATAAAATATAAGGATAATTTAGTAAATAAAACATAAGTAAGTAGTCTTGAAGTTCCAATATCCTATGTTAGTATATGACGAGTTCCTAATTTTATATATTATATTTAGTGATTTTTCATAATTTTCTCTTGATATTTGAGTTTATTTTTAAATAATGATATTTAATTGAGTAAAATTTTGTTTTTTAGATTTTAAAATGATCTATACGAGAAAAGGAGAAGATAAAAGCAAGTTTTACTTAAATTGGAGTCAAAAGGAGTAAGTTATGAAGATTTGAATTGTGACTTCAGTTATGTCTTTTCTAGCCCAACCTTTTTTCTTAACACTTCTTATATAAAGCCTTGTTAAGTTTTCTTTTTAAGGAAGATCTTGTTATACATAAATTTTGGAGAGTTTTTCAAGGTAAAAACATTCAAGAGAGTAAGGATAAGAGATGGCTTAAAAATTCAACTTTTGTGTAGATTTCATGACTCTTACTTCTAATCTTTTCTTTACTTTGATTTTAGATTCTTATTTTACAATGTATAGAGAGTAGATCTTTAGTAACTAAGTCTTGTAGAACCTTAGTAACTAAGTCTTATAGAACCTAGATCTATGCATATGAGATGATTATTATTTGATTTATTTAATTCTTTAATCTTTTCTTGGTTCAGATATATATGCTTCATGATTTAGATTATTATTTCTGCAGGTAATAATATAGAATTTGATATTTTATAAGCGAATCAAGAGATTTCTTATAAAATTAGATTTATGCATAGTTGATGAGAGTTGTTGCAAGATTAAAGATAATTTGCAATATCCTTCTAGAGTTTTGAATTAAAAGTATAGAGAATTCGTTGCGCAATAATGCAATATTAAGTCATGTTATTGAGAATAGATTCTAATATATGATTTAAAGGTTAGGGTTAATTGACTTGAGAAAGTGAATAATTTTAGCAGAGAATTCTCCTGATTAATAAATATTTTAGAATAAATTATTTTTAATGGAATTCACATCATAGGTTTAAAGGAAGCAAAGATCTATATACGGTTTTTTGAATCTTGAAATAGTTTATACTTTTACTGTTTTCTTGTTAAGCTCTTGAATAATTCTTCATTAGTTGTTAATTTAGTAATTGCTACAATTAGTTTAGATTCGTTAAATTCTCAAACTTGAATTTGTAAGTTAGATAATAGAGATCTAATGACTATTATTAGTTAAAGTTTTTAAGGGATCAACACTTAGACTTAATCCATTTACTATAAATTTGATAGGTATGCTTGCCTATATCAATAAACTTGGCCGAATAGACTTAATAGAGCAGAGTAGCAAAGTAGAGTAGAGTAGAGTAGAGAACAGAGCAAACTTGGTAGATTGGATAACATGGGAGTTTATGCTTACTTCGTCAGTCTCCTAGAACTCATCATCTCCCTTCACTTGAAAAAGTTTCGACCTGAAACTTAGCATTTACTTACTCTAAAATTCACTAAGGTCAAACACCAACCTCTAAAAACCAAATAAAGTGATATAGAGATAGCTTAGGTCTATGATTAGTGCTAGCATCATCTTAGGCTCCTTCCACTCATTATGGGCACGATCAACCAAACTTTTCATTGAAGCCCCTTCTTTTCACTCATCATGTATCCACCAACTATGTTTAAGTAACTCCAACAACTGTTAATCATAGGGAACAACACAATTTCTTGCTTAAGTATTGTGCAAGGAGCTCGAGGCACTTAAACATGTAAAGCCTCAACCCATTCCACTACCTCATCTACTTCTAGCTCTTTAATTCTTCCATAGCTCAATTCTTCCTCTCTCCATCAGTATAGTTCTAACACTTCCAACATAAGATTTTCGAGTAGGAACACAACATAAACCTAATACAAATATCCATCATCATGACTACAATAAATACCAACAAGTAATGTATAATTTCTCATAAGCACAAGACTACTATAGCTCTCACCAATTCCATACAATCCCATCAACGAATCATGACAAAAGGGTCCAATAAGTAGGAGACAAATGCAGTAGTACTTGGGGTCATTTTCACTAGCATGTGTGGTCGGTAATGGAATCACATCGAGAATATGGACTACAGGTTGTGATTCAATCCGATCTTCGTAGGATGTCATTGAAGGTAGGACAACCATGTTTACTTCATTGTCGTGCTCTTTATAAGTTGGTATTCTATCTCTCCACCTTTATGTGAAAATCTTAATAGCTCTTAAACTTTTTTCAATTCTTGCTTGGGGGTTGCAAGGCATGACAACTTGCCTTTTATCATTGAAGGAATAAGCATGCCTTAACGGGTGATGATGCATATCACGACTTGACTTCCATGGACTTGCTAGACACATATAACACTCGTCAATATCAGTTATATCGCATAAAACCTCATCCTAGAATTTATCAAAAGAGAAGGCTATTTTGGCTTGGTTGGTGACTTGAATCACCTTTCCATTATAGGAAAACTTGTGTAGACCCAGGTGATCAATAGTTGTATAGCCTAATCTCCTGACCACGACTTTAGAGATAAAGTTCACAGAATAATTACTAATCCGAATTAATATAATATGTTGTTGAAGCCTTCCATCAAAGTAAAATTTTCTTGTTGCCATATTATAAAATTTGAGGATGAACCAACAGCTCCAAATAAATAACAAACACCACCACACACGTTATTTATTTCGCCAATTTAATCTGCAATGCCAACCAAACTTACAACTCACTTCATGGGATACTACTTACACACTTCACGCAGGCACTGACACACATACAGCACGGTTCGCATGGTAACACACACTCAGCAGCACTAATTCGGAGTTAGAGCTGCACAAAGCACCAGCGAACAACTCTACTTCATGCGTGCACACGATTATATAGGTCAGACGCGTACTTTGCTCTTGCAGCCCATGCGCGCGATAGCAGCAGCTCGGACGGAGTGAGTTAGTGCTCGGAATGACTAGATACAGCAGCTTGGATTCCTCGCTGGTTCAGCTCAGCACGCTCTTTATAAACAGCTCGGTAGTTCAGGATTAAATGAGCTCGGCAAATTAAAAAGGACAACGCATTGACACTATTACTTCACTGCTCGGCAATAAATATACGAGACAGCTCGGCAACAGCTACACCCCAGTATAGTAGCTCGATACAAGCGATAGCACTGATCCAATTCACAATAGAAGGCTCGGCAGTCAAAAGAAATGGACACAGCATACACAACTCCACGATAGAACAACAGCATGGCACCCGTTCGGATTCTTGGCAGTTCGCCAATTCAGTCTCAATTAAGCTCGGCACAAGGTCCTTAGTTCAGCATTGACTGCAATGATATCTCCACACTCTATCCAGATTCAACACAGCTCACTCAGAGTTAAGCTCCGATCAGTTGAGCTAGGAGATGCATTTGGACAGCTCAGTAATTTAATTCACACAAAGGACAGCAGTTATCAAACCAACACAACTTCGCTACTTCCAAGATTGCCCTTTGGTCACTTTCACCGGCTAATTCTACTCGACGAACACCCACCATGACCAACTGCACGTGAACGTCAACTGATCGATTCAGCTCAGAAATTTAATAGGCTTACATACAGAAGCTGATCTACACCACACGAATCAACAGCCCGGACTACAACTGCCAATTAGCTCAGCAAGCTTGGAGAACAAAACAGCTCGGTAACTGAGTACACGACACACTGCAGTTCAACACCGATCTGCAATCGATTTCCACACTCCAAGACAATTGCGCACAATGGTACAGCAACTTGGACACAGCAGCCAGCGGCTAATCTCAGTCACTAGTTCCTCAATTCGGTTTGTCAACACTCGCTGGCTACACTTGAGAACACTACTTGTGGACAGTTCGACACCAATCAAAACATAAGCCACACACGGTCACCGAGTCTCGCTACCGCAGTCCACTGTACACCACCCACGACAGCCACTATAAGGGTCACGGCTTCAGGTCCTCTTCACTCCACAATCCACCGATTGACTACAATTCCTTCATCGCACTCGTACGTCACAATGCACTAGGTTATTTATTTATTTTTCCGCACAATTTCCCATTTCCCACTTCGTGTCAGCCACCAAACGCCAAAACCAGCGGCACTAAGTGAACATGCACACCAAACACTATGCAGGCATACAACCTTGCACCTCAAGTGACTACTAACCTACAATTGGGTTCCCCCGGTGTAATACCCTATCTACTCCCGTGATAAACCTGGCTGTCTTCAATCGTTTTGTTCAATTTCTCTTTTCTGGGCAAACCCTAAAGTGGCCACAACCAAAATCCCGTATGCACCTTGTTGGTCGAATCAACCTTCCGAAACTTCTTGTACGATTAAATTTAAGAACGACGCTGTAAAAGAAATCCTTAAAGGATCCTATCATAGGACTATGTAATGGGTATATAACACCGCAAAACTCCTTTTTGGACAGTGTTCCAAAAGTGAGAAACCCTTCCTTCCTTCTACCGTCAAATTACGAACAAGCACAAAAACCGAGCCTCCATATTGTAACACAAATAAACCAAATCCTCTCATCGTCAAATCTCTACTTTAATATTAGGACCATATGGTATATCTAAAAGCTAAGTTATCATTAAATCTTATCGTAGAAAATCAAATGAGTTTTTTAAAATATTGAAGAAAAAAGATGAAATAGGGATTAGTGAATTTGTAAATTGCCCTTGAGGATATGAAACAGTAAATGACCATCACGTGATCTAATTTCTACTTTGATATTATGCATAAAGTATAAATTAGGATGGCTCGCCATAATCCTTATTAAAGCATTTATAAGAGCGAGATATAAGAGTATTCAAAGAAAAATACTTAGGCTTTTTTATTGAAATGTTGTAAGTGTAATAAGTGTTTTAAAACCCTATAAGCATGGACTATTTATATATAAGGGCAATTTTGTAAATAAAATAAAGGATGCTCTAGTAGTATTCTCGTAAATATGAAATAAAAAATAAGGGTAATCTAATAAATAAAACATAAATAAGTGATCTTGAAGTTCTACCATCCTTAGTAAGTAGACCTAAATTAGCTAAGTAAACCTAACAAAGCAGAGCAGGCCTGATAAATTGGATAACGTGGGAGTTCATACTTGCTTAGTTAGTCTCTTGGAACCCAAGGCTTACTTCAACCTTTCCTTATTGTTGGTTAACCTACAAGTGGCCTAAGGATGAGCGTTATACGCCTAGAATTAGTCACTTCTTCAAGTGATCTAACCTATACATAACCTTTGAGAGTATATCCACCTTTCCTCAAGGTTAAGACTTAGCTTTACAGTGTCAAGAGTCTTCTTGCAATCGTCATGTATGGGGGGCCTTTGAGAGTCAAAGGTTTAATCTTAAAGTTTGGACGATGGTTGATTATGGGCATAGGGTGGAGATGCTGACCTACATAGGACTCTAATATGTCAACCATCATGTCATCTCTATAGATTTTAGACTTAACTAAAATTGAGAAGATCTACTTTTCAATTTAAATAAGATCTAAGTATATCCTTTTTCTAGATAGAGTGCCACCGTTGCTACTATAAATAGAAGGTCACCCCCCATAGGTAAGATCATCTACACTCACCCCAAGTTCTCACATCTATTACACTCATATCTCTATTGACGTAAGCATTAGAGTGATCGCATTAGATAACCCCTCAATACCCCCTCATAGTATTCTCTTCTGTAGATCTTAGGCCTAAGTCCAACATTCTCTATCGATGAATTTTTGAAGATGACAAACATAATATTAGATGTATCACTTAATTTTGAAAGCCTAAGACATCCTCCTTTTTTTTTCCATTAAAGTTTCATCACAATCTTTATTCTTAGTACAACATTTGCTTGAAAGAAATGAATTATTTTTCAATATATAATCAATATGATTATGGTTGTCATACTTATTTTTAATTTCCTTAGATAGTGTGGCTAACATTAATATCTAACTTTTGTCTCTTTTAGATTTTCAAAAGTGAATTAATTAAAATCAACATTTGTTACATAAGTATATTCCATTTTTAATAATTATAAAGAAAACAATAAGAACAAATTTCCTTTTTTATTAATCAAAAGCCTGTTCATATTTGACTTTATTTAAATTTTACTCTAAAAGTAAACACTTACCATAATTATAGTTATTTTCGAGATATCAATTACATATCCTACTTAAGTTATTGGGAAAAAAAATCTTTCTTATTGATTTACTCACTTTTTTTAATAGAAAATAATCAATTATAAACATTATATACCATTTATATGTGCAAAAGCATTTTCTAAGAGCAATAGTCACAATCAAATATCATAAAATTTTAATTAGAATACACAATTTCACCATTGTTAAAGTTGTATTTTTTTCCTTTATATAATAATGACTGATTAAGTCCATAAACCAACTTGGACATTTCATCAGTTCACTAGATGGGTTATGTCTTATTTAATTATCTCATACTATATATATTTCCAACTTGAAATGAAAAGCCATTTGCTTCATCCCTCTTGCGATACTTTAAGAGAGAGAGAGAGATGCAAGATTTTTACACTCTATTAGGATAAGTTACAAAAGAAACAATGACCAGTACAATTGGAAATTGCAGATTGAAGGAACCTTAAATGAAGAAACCTTGAAAACATTACTAATTATAATTAAGGTATACACTTTCAAATATAACGACCACAAGTATCATTTTTTGTGATGTAAAGTAATGAAAGGGAGATCTAGCATAAAGTTTAGCTTTTTAAGGAAAACCTATTGAAGGATGATTTCCTAAAAGATTTTTATGACGTAAACCTAAAATTATTAGATAGAAATGTGAAAAAAAAAAATTTATATCAAAAAGATGTGGGTTAACATATACAAGTGGAGAAGACCCATAACCTAATATTTTTATGGTTCATGTGGTGTTAATGTATTCCTTTACAAGACTTGCATCCAGGGTTTCTCCTAGATAATGTGGCTCTACATTATACTCTAAGGTATTGTTTGGTTGCATAAAACTTATAAGAATGGACTGGACAAATTTTTGTCCAATGTTTACTTTGCAATTTTAACTTGGTTACTGAACAAAAAAGGGAGTCAAGGACTAGAGAAAATGTCTAAAATTTATCCCATTTAAAATATGGTACAAAACTTAACTTCATTAGATAAAAACATAAGTTTTTTTAAATCTTAGAAATATTCTCTTACAATTCATTTAAATAATACTTATCAAATAATTTTAAATAATATAAAAGTATAATTAAATATATATTAGACAATATTTATGGTATGAATGTCATAATACAATAACGAGATAAACACTTATGTATAATAAATAAGGAACATTATAAAGGTTTGTGTCTAGTATTATAAAAACTAGATATAGTATAATAATAGTATAATAAGGTTGTACAGCCCTATACTCCTTGCATTTATGTTGTCCAGTTTTGTTTATTTAGTTTGGTTTTTCCAACCAAATGCTATTTAAATTGAAAAAAAGTCTTTTATTTTTGTTTTACTGAAAACTTAGATTTAATAACCATAAATTGATATTTTCAATCGATTAATCATATAGACGTCAATTTAAACAAAATTTGGTGACAAGACATGTTTTTAATGGTTAAGATTATTATATTACAACATGGTAAGAGGTATTGATACTTTTTAACAAGTATTGACATTCTTAGTTTGAATTTGGTTCTAGAGTATTGTGAGTTTTGGTAATGTTAAGTCATTGCCTCTATCATCTAAGTTGTACAATTATTTAACCTAATTAATTTTACTTAATAAAAACTTTGAGATTGATGGGTATAGGAGCACCAGCATCACTATTAAGTATAAAACCCATAAATTACCCTAATCCGTCCCATCAGTCTAACTAGACCAATCTAGCATTATTCAATTTATGAAAAATCATTTACTTCATCTCCTTTCATACTCATAGTTAGAAGAGAGAGAGAGAGAGAGAGAGAGAGAGAGAGAGAGAGAGAGAGAGAGAGAGAGAGAGAGAGAGAGAGAGAGAGAGAGAGAGAGAGAGAGAGTTTAATACTCTACAAGGGCGGTTCTACGAGAAATGTCAGTCAGCACAATTGAAAATGGCATACCAAAGGAACCTTAAAATTATAATTTTGCATTATTAATCAGTCATCAAAGTGAAGTAGTGATAAAGTGTAAAGTCTAACTCTATTGAGGCAAACTCATCGCTAGAGAAGAGATTACCTAACTACTTTTTCTTCCTTTTTATCATTACATTCTCAATTGCATATTGTATAAGCAATATTTGAAAACATTTTATTGAATTAAGCTTAAATCTTGTCTTAAAGCATGATAATTTAGAAATCTATAGTAGTTTAGATTTATGATTTATTGGTCAATTAATTATATTGTTTATAATCTATAGTAGTTTAGATTTATGATTTATTGGTCAATTAATTATATTGTTTATAGTTGTTAAAATTGCACTTCTACTAATACGATCTATAAGTTTACAATTTTAGAAGGTTTTTTCGAGTTAACTTGTGTATAAAATTATTTTTTTATTGAAACTTACGTTAACTGCTTCTACATGTCAAATTGTTGGCAATGACAAATATGAAAGAATTACTTAGTCATAAACACAACATCAAGAATATGTTGGAGCTCTCTCTACTTTTTATTATATTGCTTGTTCTTGATACACTTTTACAATAAGGCTGTATGGTATTTATAGCTTGCTTATACTAAAAATAGAACATGTAACCTCTTACTTAATTTTTACACCACAAATAATAATAGTAAACTTAATATTTACCATATACAAAATATGAGCAATTAGTTAGTAAGCTTGGTTTAATTTCTAACATTGCCTCCCTTAAACAAAGTTGACTTCATCATCTTCAATGCCTCTTTCATTTTAAAAAATATATTAGCTTTAAGTGGTTTTGTAAAAATATTGGCAACTTGATCTTCAAAATTATAGTATTCAACCACAATCTCTTTGTTTTTCACCAAGTCTTGAATGTAGTGATATTTAATATCATTGTGTTTGCTACAACTATGAAAGACTAGATTTTTTGTCAAAGTAATTGTTGATTTGTTATCACAATTTTTTTTGTAGGATTATTTTGTTGATATTGTACCTCACTTAACATTTTTCATAACCAAACTGCTTGAGTGACACAACTTATTCCTATTATGTAGCTTTAGCTATTGAAAGGGCAGCTACTTGTTACTTTTTGGATAACCATGAAAATGCTCTTGAACTAAGATGAAAAATGTAAGTCGAAGTACTTTTTCAGTTTACATTGTTACTACCTTAGTCACCATCTACATATCCAACTAGTTCTATCTTATTAGTACTTGAATAAAATATTCCATCATTAATTGTTCCTTTAATATACCTTAAAATTCGCTTTATAGTTTACTAATGAGATTGTCATGGCAAATTCATGAATCTACTTATTAATCCAACTCCATAGATAATATCAAGTCTAGTTACTGTTAAGTAACTTAGATTTCCAACCAATCTTCTAAAATTAGTTGCATTAACCAAGTTAGTACTAGCCTCTTTTTCAAGGATTAATCTTTCTTCAACTGGTGTTGGTATTGATTTGCATGCCTCCATCTTAAAATTCTTCAAAACATCTTTTGCATATTTCTTTTGTGAGATACAAAATTCCATCATGTGTCTACTTAACTTCAATCCCTAAGAAGTAATATATTTGACCTAGAGTATTGTTCAATGATGGTCATAAACTCCTCGAAGTTATTAGGTTAGCGTAATGTGGTTGCTTCAAAGAGCTTGTTGCTTAGGTCTAGGTTGTACATAATTACTTGGAGTGATGTTCTGGATTCTACTATAGGAATGAGTAACTAAGCATGATTAAAACGCTTGAGATATGCCCATAGTGTTTTTTTTAGGCATTGGCACATGTTGTATAAGGTGAATGAGTCTCTACGCAAGACTATACTACTTAGGAAGCGTTGTTGGAAGGGTTGAACTAGACTAGTGTGACTTTCGTTAATGTGTTCAAGAATGCCTTGCACATTATTGTGTTAGAGAAGTTGTAGAGGCTTATCATCGTATAGAAGTATGCTAGGTCATCATTTGAATCACCTGTTCCATCATAGTTGTTCAAATGAGGGAGGCATACACCTTGTGGAAGGGTTTCTTTGAAGATGCCCATGGTGAAGAGACTTTTGCTCGTGGCCACTCTTGATTGTTTGGTGAATGATTTGAGGCACTTATGATCACATAAACTAAAAGTACGTCAGATGTGTTCGTCTAACTTGTGATTGTTCATGTTGTCTAGGTGTCATGGTGAGTATTTAAGAGAGGGGTCTCCCCTAGTTAGGCTTGTTCTTGAATAAGTAACTTGGTGGTACAACTTGCCACAATTAATATTCAACTATTCATGTAGGTCTGTTAGGAGATGCTGTTCATTTTGAATACCATCGCATCGGTACATAGGGTTAAAGGGTAGTGTAGGTGAGTTCCTAAGGTGCCTACCGTGTCAACTTGGGGAGCTAATGGCCATGTCCTTAAGGTTGACTTTATCATTAGGATTGATTTTTCCCTTTAGTTTTTAGGTTACGACCAATTGTTGTCTTAGATAGATGTTTTATTAGAGAACCTTAACGCTGGTTTCCATAAGTTATAGCATTGCGTTGACTTGTTCCATGTCTGATGGTTATGCATCCATCAATGGTTGTGGGTTTGTGTTTGGTTGGTCACCATTAGTTGAGAGTGATGGTTAGCTGTAAGGTTGTCAAATATATGATTTTACCTAGAATTACTAGAAGGTTAGTAAAATCAAAATGTGGAATTGAAACATAAATTTCTACAATTTATGTAAAATAGTTTTAAAAAACTATGGAGATGCTCATAGTAATTATTCAAAACTTGAAATATATAATGGAAATAATAAAATAAAGAAATAAAGTTCTTTTTCATAAAAAATTCTTAATAATATTTAATTTAACATATATTGAAGAAGGATAAACAAAGTAGAAACTAAACTTTTTCCATCATTTTTTTGAAAAAAAAAAGTAACAAATTGAATAAAATTAAATGTTTAAATTCATTTTAAATTATTAATAGTATAAATTGAAGTATATAGGTTTTTTTTTTTTTGGAATCTTTGTTATTAGAGCTAAAGCCTAAATGAAGGCTATGAACATAAAATAAGGGACTAAGAGGGAAAAAACAATGGAAAAAAATTGAAATAGAATAGGGAAAATAATGTAATATCCTAATAGTCAACTTGTAAAAACTTAACTGTATTTTTCTTTTATTTTTTAGCTTATTCAACTTAGATATGTACAATTGGTAAACTTAGTAAAAAATGTAAGTTTCTACTAAGTTTATATGTAAACTCAATTAAAAATGTAAGTTTCTATATAAAAATAATTTTACACACGAGTTAACTTGAAAGAGTCTCCCAAAATTATAAATTTATATAATCGCAATTTTAATAACTATAGTTAGTGTTTGTATTTTTTCTCTTAATCATCTTGGTGAATTTTAGAGAATGGTGAGTGCCAAATGATGATAAGGGGTATTATAACCATAGCTCCTAGGTAAACTCTAGGCATTTCGTCAACCGTGAGTAGAGATAGACCTACAAAAAGCCCCCTTATGGTGTAGCCAATGATGGCTCTCAAATACTTAAGTTAGCGAAGATAGTAGGATAATAATTGTAATAAGGTAGTGAATTCTCAAGTGAGGCAAAGAGTCCTCCCTTACTTGGAGACCTTACCTCTATTTATAGGTTGAGAATGCTAATTCGTACGAATACATGGTAGGGGAGGACTGGCTAGTGCAAAATCCAAGGAGGTGGCATTGTCGGTGGTAAATAAGATGACCACTTGTCTGCCAATTGGTAGACACATGGGGAATAAGTCTAACCTATTGGTAGTAGGTAGCTACTTTAATTCGATGACTAGTCTATAGGTTATACGACAAGTAGTCATTCAATATTTAATAAAGAGAGAAAAAAAAGTAAGGAATAGGGTAAGCGCTTGACTTATAGTCGAGTAGGCTCTCTAACACAGTCCTCTAGGGGAAAGAGAGTTTCCTCTCTTTAAGATCGGGAGTGAAGGCCGGGCACTCCCATATCGAGCACTCCTAAGGTGTTTAGTCTTTGCCTCAAGTAGGGGCAAAGTCTAAATCGACTTGGAGCTTCTCTTCTTTTAGGTTGAAAGGGTTTTACAGATGTTTGAATCGGGCCCCTTAGTGAGCTTAGGCCTTTGAGGCCTTGGTGGCATTGGTTGACTATCAACAACTTTTTTCCTTTAATTTCTCTAGATGACATAAATCTTAATGTGTTAATAAAGGACATTTTGGTATTTATATTTTTCTTCTAAGTGATGTGAAGTACTTCAAATTTGTAAAATTATTATATTTCGTTAAATATTTATATAAATGTAACTTATCTTAAATGTGCGCAACATTGATTTTGTTTCGACAGTTTAAGTAAATTTATTCTTAGCATCATTTTAATTCCATATAATCTATTTATGTTTGTAAATTCAGTTAAATTTTGTAAAGTTACATATAAATTTTGATAAAAGCTTGTAAAATGTCTATGCATCATAAATCCCTTTATTGTTCTTAAAACAATTGAAGATTTTTTATAAATCCACTTTAGAGTTCATAACTTAGTGATCAAACCATCAGTTTGTTCCATTTCTTGTTTCGTACACTTCTCTTCATTTCTTAGCTTGATTGAACTCAAATTACTAAGGATCAATTGCTCCTTAAAACTTTTAAAATTATGTTGACACTATCTAGCTTTTAAATGTAAATCTATATCCCTATGACATTACATTTAACTTTTAAATAAACTCTAAAGAAGTTTTATAATTGCATAGCCACACTTAAAAATTTCTCTAAAGAAGGGCATGCTTTATGACAAAAGGGTGTAAGTATGTAATTATAAATTCTAAAGGTGTTAATATAATTTCAATAGTTTGTACAGTCATTAATCTAAAATATTGTTTTATCTTAGTTGTATTGAGTATGGATAGGCTATTTTAGGAACTAGGTTCCTAAGGCCCTTCTGACCTATATGGACCATGAGTTGACTTATTCTAGCCTAAGGTCAAACTTTCTTCTAAGATCTCTAACCTCAATCTAATCTTCGCCTTAGTACACAAGCTACTTTTAGCTCGGGAGCCATGTATGAAGTGTTCATACTTATGCCATTAATGCTTGAGGTCCCTAAGGATTGGAAATTTGCCTAGTAAACTTAGGTGAAGGACCAAAGAGGATACAAACCTAATACTCAGACTTATGTAGGACTGTTGACCAATTAAATGCAATGTTACCTCCAAGAATCCTAGATTTTATCTAAACGGGAAAGATATAATTTCTTATTTGGACAAGCTTCAAATATATCTACTTTTCGAATATATCTCAACTCCTACTACTATAAATAAGGGTTTAACCCCACAAGTAAGGTTATATTCACTTACTCTCAAGTTTTTATCTCATTGTTATTGCTTTCATCGCATGACTTGTTGACTTAAGTATGGGAATAACCACGTTGGACAACATTGGCATCTTATTATGATGTTTTCTTTTTTAGGCTTTTAGTTAAGTAGTCCAAGGTCTAACATTATAGATAGAAATCTTGAGACAACACTAAGTATTGAGACAAACATATTAATCATTTCCTTAATAAAACCTTATACGTATGCTCTTTCTTAGTGATGCAAGCGATCTTCTTAGGAATTTCACCAATAGAGATTTTGGATTGGGCCTCGATTATAGGACCTAAGTTTACAAAATAAAACAATGTGAAGGGGAGCCAATGGATTGTTTAGCTTGGCTATTCTGATACTTAAGTTAGTAAGTTGTAGGATTGAAGAAAAGCTTAGAGAGGAAGAGTGTGAGAATGTGTAAAGTGGCTAACTTGTGGGTTGGACTCTTACTAATAGTAGTTGGGTAGGAAATATTTCCAAAAAGTGATATGTTTGAATTTCACCTTAATGGGAAAGTGTAACTTTCCTTCTTCTATTGTTTTCATCCCAAAACTTACTAACTCAAGTATTGGATTAGAATGACCATGTTGGATAACCCCTATGTACCCCCTTATGATGTTCCTGTTTACAAGCATTAGGTCGAGAGATTCAAGGTCCAGCATCAATCTCTACTTGCATAAATCCTAGGACAACATTGAGTCTTGAGGTGAATATATTAATCATTTCCTTGATAAGACGTTCTACATATGCTCTTTCTTAAGTATACAAGCTCCCATCTTAGGAATTTCATTAGTGGAGATTTTGGATTAGGTCTTAACTATACAACCTACCTAACTATGCAAAAGAAAACTCTGTAAGGGAGCGTTTAGGATTATTTAGTATGATCACTCTAATGCTTAAGTCAACAATTTATATGATTTGAGGAAAGCTTAAATATCAAGAGTGTAAGCATTCATAAAGTGAATTATTTGTAGGGTTGGACCACTATTTATAGCAATTGGGGGGGAAATATATTTGAAAAGTAGATATATTCGGACCTCGCCTAAATAAGAAAGTATAACTTATTTTTGGTAAGATCTGAGATTCGTGGTGATGACGTGACACATAATATATCAATCATATCCCACATAGGTTGGATCCTTTGCTTTGTGCCCAAACTATCTGTTAACCGAGCTTCCTAAGTGGACCTTCAATCCATAGGCATCTTGGCCATGATTGCCATTAGTGGAGCTGAGCTCTTGAAACTCGAGTACCAACCCATTGGTAGGTCAGTAGCCTAGACAGTAATTGAATCTTAAATGGAATGGACAAAAGCTTAGATTTGGACCTAACGGCTTGGACATGGATGAGATAGGTTGATCCAAGGTCTTTATAGGTTGGAATGGGTTTTAAGAGGCCAACACCCAAAATAGCCCTTCAGCTCAACCCATTGGGGATATCAATATGAAGGTAAAATCTTATCATATTAATCTATAATTTATGTAGTATATCAAATTGTAACTAATAAATTTCCAGTATCTTCTTTATTAATTAACCTAGACAAAATTTTCTAATTTTTTATCGATCTTTTCTTCGGTTTCTCCTATTAAGAGCGTGGAGTGCAATATATAGCATTATATTTACACGCCCTGGATACATCATCCTCCTTTTTTCTCTTATAAAATTACGTTTTGAATATAATATTATTTTTCTCTTCTTTCTCTTGAATGATTAGGAAAATAACACTTAAAAATATGACGCTTTTGCTGGGTTTCATGGATCCGCTTTTCTTTTATTTGTTTTTATATTTTTTTCACTTCCATAGGAAATTTGCTGGTGACCGGTGTTATGATGAGGGTCAAACTCGATAATCATCTTACTTCACAAAGGCTCTAGACAGCCTCGAATAGTCTTTTGGACCTAAGAGGAAAAAGATTAACGAAAAATCATATTTCTTTCTGTTCTCTTGTGAATTGTAAAAGTGTCGTACAACTACCATTTAGATTTATGGTTTCCCTCGAAAAATCGTAAATGTCCTTGTGTCCACTATAAAAAGTGCTACACGATTTCTTAATGTTTTTGTGATTTTTAAAATATAGAGCTTCACTGATGGAAATTGATAATAAATGAACTGAACATGATATTTCAGCATTTAGTAAAATTTCAAACCTTACTTTGAAGATTGAAAAATCTTCTTTAAGTTCTGTAATTTCCTTCTATAATATTGCAATTCAAACGTCATATATTTAATTCTCCTTTTTCTTTTGGTATTGATATTATAATTGTATTTTTTTCTTGAGATTTTATAATTATCTATATTTATAACATTACTTTATTTATTTATTTATTTTTAATTTTGTAGATGGAGATAAGGATGAGGAATTCCCCAGTCTTCTTCTTAATTTCCTTGTGGACTCTCGTATTTTTTTCCATTTTCTGGCAACATTTCTCAAAGCTATTATAATAATCCTTTTATGATTCTGCCATATTTATTCGAAATCTCTAATATAATTCGGCAGTTTATTCAGGTGAACGAAGGAAAGAAAATTCATAAGGAGTATGCTTATTATAAAAATTCGAGCCTTGTAAATAGTAATTTACAGCAAAGAAAATAAACGGATTTAACTTTCCGAACGCACTGTCCTAATAAAGAAAAAAAATTGCAAAGGATTTCCTTCATAAAGTCTCTTCGTACATTTTATAATTTTTATTTCTTTCTGTAATTTTTACCTTCCTTTCATATATTACTTGAACAAATATAGCAAAACTTCTCAAAACTTCGTAACAACCCACAGAAATTGTCACTGAACTGCCGGACCAAGAAGGCTTCCACTTATTTCATTCAAGGCCAATGATTCTCGTTTTAGTGCGTTAGCGGGTCTAAATTCCGAACCCGCCTCTTTCATGTTCTTTCTTCATTTGGAATTAGGGAAAGGGAAGAAATAATTTTGGAGGGAAAGATGGCGATTCAATGATTTTAAGAAACAGATAAAATTGACAGGAAAAGAAAAATGTAACCGCATGAAATGCTTTCGGCTTCCACTGTTGTTTTTCTCTTTTTAAATTAGAGCGATCTAAGGAAAAAAGGTATTACTATTTAAATAATTGTCATTTTTTTCCCTTGTTACATGACAATTAAATAGTCAAAATATTATCTTAAAAAATATTTATCTTGTATTCTTTCTTTCATTTTCTTTCCTTCTTTAAGTCTTTTCTCGTGTTTTCTTCTTTTTTTTTTCTTTTTTTTTTATTTAATCTACTAGTGTTGAATGGCCAATAATCCATATGTTTCCAAATTCTCAGGTCCACTTTATAATCAATTATCTCGCACGACGAATTTTCTCAAGAATGCTTGTCCAATGCGGACACAACTGTTCCCATTTGGTAGTCAACTGGAGCCATGAATAGGTGGCCCCTCGCGCTAATCATGCATAATTGAGTACTTGCCATTTCTATGAAGAGTCGATTCACTAGCCCTAAGCTAATCCAAGTAGCATCGAAAGCTACTAGACCATGTCTCCATATATGAGATCTCACTCACCGTCATGGCTAGTTCTGCTGGCTATTTGCCTGTATAAACCTATTGAGAGTAAATAGTTCGTCCGATAGAGTAGAATCAGTAGCTTACAAGGACAGCTAAAGGTTAGCTTCAACCAGTTTCCCGGCTACATTACTGTGTAGACCATAAAAGCAAGGCAGTGATCTCTTCTATTATTTCGTTGAAGCCGAGATTCCATGTCTCTCGTGCTCTGGCTTAATAGGGGTACATCCTGTTGTCTCTCAATTTTACCGGGAGAGATTGCATCCATTTCACGCATATTAATTATTGAACCAAATTAGCTATGCATGCACCATGCATCGAGCAATGAAGGATAAGGATCCACTTGAAAATTTATTGGATAATAGAAATATAATGACTGAAGGGGCATATCACAGCACTAGTTAAGAAACTCAAAGAAGAAACTTTCTACATTTATAAGAATGATTCTCAACATCACAAAAAAAGAAAAAAAAAAAAGAAAAGAAAAGAGCAAGTGCATGAAAATGTATAAAATTTCTTTTTAAGTACCACCTATTAAAACTTTCCTAATCAGAGAAACACCTTATTCTACTAACGATCAACAATAGCATTAATAGCTCTTTGAATTATTTTAGAGGACCTGGTTGTTCTTATCTTGGATATGGAGCATTTGTCTGAAATTTCCGGCTCATTGGATCACAATGACATCCTTGCTGATACCTGTCTTACATCTGGGCAATCGAACATGGACATGTTTCACCAGATACTTAGAACTAGATTCCTCTTTCCTTCTTCTGTAGTATCTAAAGAATTCCAGCTGGATTATGAGGTAATGATGAGAGAGAGGCCTATTCACTGTATAGTTTTCGAATGCACCCCGTTTGACTGTGTTTATTGTATAAAGAGATTTACTGGTACCAGTGGTCCTGGCGAAGAGCAAGAAATCATAAATTACATGAACCGAAAAGATGTCCAAGTAACTCTCCACGCCAATCTTGTATGTAACATTATTCACTGTGGTTCCCGATTGTCAAATGTACACAGGGGTATGATGAATTGTTGTCCTTCGCTACATTAGAGGAGCTTCAAATTCAGCAGCCACACAGCCTGAAAGGTCATTGGTTCTGTCATGCAATTACCAAAGGAGTAATAGATTAAACTCCAATAATAAACTTGTATTGGAGGAAAATGTGGACTAGTTCCTAGCTAATAAACGGAGCATGTTACGAGGTTTTGTGCTCTTATTGGTATCATTGTTGAAATAGTACAAATTTGATTACTCATTTGGTTGTATTTTGTAACACCCCAAATCCTGAGCAATTATTGCTTATCACGTGTTTTAATTGTCTAATGACACGTCAGGCATTTAGAATTGCCTATTAATATCTCCACATACTTCAACAATCATTAATCACTTCTGATAATTGCAACATAATATTTTAGAGATGTCTTAAACATCCTCAAATCACCAATTATTATAGATTGATCAAACTTGAATAATTATATTCAATGAAAATAAAACTAAAATTTAGAATTCAAATACAACTATCTCAAGGAACCATATATCTTGTCTCAAGTGTCTAACATTCGCCAAATATGACAAATAACAATTTACCAAGGACATTAATAAGAGAAGTTCTAGGTGATTTCTCATAACCCAAAATACAAAATAAAAGTAAATAACTAACTGTCTAACAATAAGGTCCAACAAAATTCTTAATCTTACACCAATTATACGGAGCTATCTCCATAGTCGTAATAATAATAATAATAATAATAATAATAATAATAATAATAATAATAATAATAATAATAATAATAATAATAATATTATGCTCTATCGCAAAAATAGCCATATGATAATAATCCTCGTAGTCTCTATAACTTGTTCTTGCATTTAAAAACAAGAATCCCTAAAGGGGTAAGCAAAGCTCAGTATAGGGTAACAAACATATACATATGTTCACACAATAATACACAAGCACACATACTAACTAGTTCAAAAATAACTAAATGAAATAGCTACAGTTTATTATCTTTATTTATCTCCATCAAATAACATAGTTCTGGCATCCTGAAGCTTAGAGTAACTAATGACTCCAATACATAATACACACACACACATACACATACACACACACATACATACATACATACATATCGGTATTAGGTCCTCCCTAATACCTTACAAACTAAGAATCATTTAATCTACCTAGATTATTTCAAAGTAAAACTTCAATTAGGATAACGTCATACTAAGATAATTGGGTGGCCATCCTAAGGTTTGGTCCTCTCATTCTCTTAGGCTTAGCCAAGCATACGTAATGCACTTTATTTAAGCTAAATATGTATTAGATACATTTTAACCATTACTAAGCCTACATATGCACAAGTAGCATATAAACCCCATACCTGACTAAAGAGTTTGCTTAGAATTTGAAACAAGCACCTCATAACCTGTTCATATAGAAATGACACACTTACTTAGTTTCTAAGTTCATTTAACATCATTTTTTTAAGTCAATAACACAATACTCACTCACTTGCAACTTATCACTTAAGGACCTAGGATTACTAAGAGGATAAGTTGATCTATAAGATGTTTCAAGTGAAGTTTTATGTTTAGAATAGCTTGGGATAGGATTTAGGATAGAAAGGCATGCTAAGAAAACTTTAAATAACAAGAGAAATGTTACGACAAATAAAAAGAGTCATGGCAATCAGATGTTGCAACAAGTGGGGTCTAAACACCACGGTAGAGAAAGCAGTTTACCCCTTCGCATTTGGATGCTAAGGGAGATTGCGTTCGGATGCTAGGCTATAATCTATTGATTTTTGTAGGCTATAGTGACATTTCATCCCCAACTTTCAACCCTCTTTTGTTGTTCTCCAAAACTACTACTTCCAAATTGATTACCCATCAATAATACATGTCTATACTACTTCAAACAACCCCTAAACACCTTTCTACATCTAATACTTACATCAAATCTTCACAAAAAGCATAAAAAATTCTAAAAAACAAAAGCTCAAAGTCTAACATCAAAATGTACCTATAAAGATTTGAAGTTGGTGCTTCCACCACTAAGATCACATTATAAGACACTCATCTAACCACCTTAGGTTCTTTTTTCATGGTAATCTATGGAGAAAAACGAATTTCTATTGAGATTTGACTAAGAACCCAACAAGAGTTGATCAAAAAATCCTTTCCTTAAGATCTCCCACCTAAATCTCTATTGCACCACCAAAGATCTACTGTAGAACTCTCAACAAACCTCCTTAAATTCGTTTTTCTCACTATCTTAACTGAAAAAAAAAAGTTTTTAATAACTTTTGATCAAAAACTCAATAGAAAAGGGATCCCATAGCTTATCTCAACTTGTTTTCAATATGGATCTTGTTGAAATGTGTTAATTTCCTCTCCTTGAATCAAGATTTGTGTGGAACCCTAGTATACAAAAGGTAACGTGTAAGAGACTTTGTGAAAAAAAGGTTTCCTAAACCATAAATACGGCTTTTATATTAGGGTTTATATAACTTTTTTAATACTCAAAATATCACGACCCAATAGTATTGTTGTTATAGTAGATCGTTGTATACCGTACAAAAGTTTACTATTAACTCCCTTGTTGATCGCAGGCCTTTTATATGACACATAAAGCTTTTTCCACTATGCGTTACTACTAAGCTCATAGATAAGTAATATAGTGAAACTTACTAAAATTAACTTCTATAATGTAAATAAATTAAACAAACGTGTGGACTTGTAAGTTACATACCAAAAGAACATTACAAACAAATGCAGTTCACAAAGAGAATTGAATTAGAAACTTCAATATATAATATGAACATAAATAAGGTAAATAATTATCTACAAAAACTATTACAAAATCTCCTCTCCGCTCCCTGTTTGCTCCAACCCATCTCTATGTAGGACTTACCTTGAGCATTCCTTGTCCTGGATGAACAAAGAGGTTTCCCTACAATAAGAGAAATCTATCAGGATGTAAGCTTAAGCTTAGTGTGATAAATACCCTTGTCAATACCACATGGTAGAAATTTATTAGATGTACAATCATATGAATGCATGAACAATCAATATACCGAACAATCAGTATACCAAAAAACGCATGCAGTGGCTTAAGAACTGCATACGACTTAAAATTACACCTCCTATAGTCGAGGTTTGGAGATAATTAACCAACCCAAACCAAAATCTGGGTTCTAGCCCTTGGGTTTTATATCATTTGCACTATTGTGCTTAGGTCAAAACAAATATATATATATATATATATATATATATAGATATACATATTTTCTTTAGTAAATAACAAATCATATTTTCAAAATCCTAAGTCTAGTGGTGTGGTGGCCTCCGTAATCCATAAATATATGCCCTAAGTAGAAGTTACAAGATATGGCCTATCGCCAATGGTTGGCATCTCCCAGCACCTAGTAAGCCTATAAACTTAGGATAAAGACTCAATAAAATGATGATATAGTTAGTACCCAATCCCGTAGGAGGCCCTCCTCCTATGGGTCCCTTCCCATCTTCTGCATGAAGCAGCAGTTGATGTTATCTAAATATAATTATGGGGAATGTATGATCCCTTGAATTTCTTAATCATATAAGTGATTAATTCAGTTTTTCATGGTGATCAGACAATTTCATTCCATATAATCTTATGTATGAATTATCACAAACAATTTCCATTGTTACATGATTAACAAGCCATAGCATACCACCACAAATTCATACACATGCACTTCCCATATCCTACATTCATCCAATATATATATATATATATATATATATATATATATGAATTTATGTGCATCTATTTTACATGCAAAATCAAGTAAAGGGTCATCAAGAATTCACTTATTCCTCCATGTAAGTCAATCAAAGTGGTCTGGGGGTAAGTCATCTTCGAACATTGGGTCCCTTGGTCATTGCAATTACAATACTATAATGATTTTAAATAAAACTTAGAAAACTAAACTAAAACCCCTTAAGTTATACTTTTGACTAGTTTTCGTATTTTCCCGGTTTCTTACTTAAAGTTTAATGCGTATGACTTTCTCGTTTTAAATCCAATTTTTATGATCTTATAATCAATCTTCATCTTTTTCGAGTATACTTTAATGTGGTGAGGTTATATTTTCAAGATGAGGCACACAATTCTACCCATAGGTTAAAACAGTAGCGGTCTTCATGTTTTATAGCGCTTTTGGGCTTTGTTTGGTTAATGGGCTTTTTGGAAATTTGGGGAATCCTTTAGGCTTAGGCTTAAGATCTCATTCTAGGTTCAAATACTCCTTAAGATAAGATTTAAAACTTTGATTTATATTCCTAAGGTTAACAACCACTTCTTAGGCTCTTAAGTGGGCTTAAGTTGTCAAATGGGCTTATTTTCTATTCAATTCAAAGATGATCACTTTCTTGGGCTTAGGGAGTGTCTTGTGAGCTTCTTGAGAGTCTCAAAACAATTTTCATTGTTGAGTCAAGTTACTGGTTAGAAACTTAAGGGTTATTCAACTTGACATTTGAGTCTCATTTTGGAAGTTTTAAGCTCAGTTTTAAGTTTTAGACTTAATACACTTGTCGTATTTGCTTTGGTTGGTCTTTTCGCTTTATTGAGTTACTTTTATCATATTTTTAAGTGTCTATTGGGAATTTTCTAGATCTGGTTGGTTTGAGTATGAGGGCTTTTAACTTGGTTTTCCTACTTGTTTTATCATTTCCTTAAGTTTAGGTATTAGATCATAGACTTAAGCTACTTGTATTCTTAACTTGACTTCTTTTCCATGAGATGATTATTTGGTTCATACTTTGCATGAAAATAGAGGATCTCACATTTATTATATCTCCTATATCATAGTTCATATCTTACAAAGTTGGTTTTCTCATAAAACTTCGTGTGATGGATTTTTTCTTTACCTAAGTCTAGATTTTAGTATGTTTAACTCAATAAAAGTGAGAACAACATCCAAATGACTTGTAAACTCCCACGTCCAGTATGCTTCCCTTTTATTTAAGTTCTCATTTGAGGACTTTCTCAACTTAAAATCTTCCATTCAAGGGTTAGACAAGTATCTCTATAAAACATTAACTTTACATGCTCATATTTCAACTTTCATGTAAAGGTTTCATAAGTTTGCTTCTTAGGATAGTCTTAGATGTTATATCAACTTATGATCATACTCATATCTTCAAGAAATCATGGTCTCCTAACATGAATACTAAACTACTAACACAAGATATACTTACTCATCCTCAAAGAAAAAAATATAGTGATTGTGCACTAAGATTCCACTTATGCTCTTTGTCTTACTTTTTCCTTCTTGTACCCTTTTCGGAAACTCGAGTTGTGGTCCTTTGAAGTGGAGTTTAAGGAGTATTCTAAGGATCTTAAAGGAGCTTTGAATGTTGGTAAAAGCAAGACACAAGATGAAGTTGAATGCCGTGAGTGTGGAAGCTTGGAAAGGTAGCGGTAAGTGAAAGATCTTGTGGGGTTTTTGTGTTTCCTCTTTTGTGTTGTTTTCAAAGTGAGAGAAAAGAAAGTGAAAATAAAATTGAGAGTGAGAGTAAATGGACAAAAGAGTGGCTGGTTGGAATTTGGAGTGGAAGTGTGTTTAAGAAGTTTGATTTTGTTATCTTGTAGCATACATAAAAGTCAATAATTGCAACTCTTGATGATGTAAGCATTAAGAGATGAATAGTGAAATGTAAGATAAAGTGAGTGATGGATGAAAGACAAGGCATGAGCCCCCCCCCCCCCCCCCCCCCCCATTCCTAGCTTATACAAACTGGCCATTAGGGTCTCTTTATGGCATGAAATTGTCTTGTCTCATTTATCAAAGTTAAGCATGTGAAATCTTGTGATAATTTGTTCATATGTAGTATAAGTTAATGGGTGATAAGGAAAGTGTCTTATCACTAGTTTTTGATAGGTTATCAATTAATAAATAAATCCAACTCTCAATTGATAAGTTATTTAAGGTGATTAGTTGGTCTACTTATTCATATGTAAAACTTAGACATGAAGATAAGGGAATTGCCTTATAAGAAATTATTTTAGGATTTACTTCTTGAATTGTTTTGTAAATGATGATTCAATTCTTATAAAATTATGAAATTTTCTAGAGTTGAATGAAATTATTCAAATTAAATTATCCATTAGTCGCTTAAGGTTAAAAGTCCTTTATTGTTTTAAGGTTTAAGGTCTTAAGTGACTTTAGAGTTTGCAGTTTTTCATGTTCAGGTTTCATCGATAATAGGCTTTCGAATTGGAAAAGTAAGTTCATTTTTAATTATGAACTTGAGTTTTTAGTTTAGTTGATCCTTGGGAATATTTAGGAAGTACTCTTAGTTAAATCATGGGCTTGTTAAAAGTAGGGTTTACACAAAATGCCTTCGCATGTTTCTTTCAATACTACATAAGCCCTTAACATAAAATACCCCTTGTTTATTCTTTTTGTTTTATTTTATAATTTATATTTTTCCTTTATTTCAAGTTCTACAACTCTCCTCCCTTACAAAAACTTTTGTCCTCAAAAGTTGAAAGTTTACATACCTTGCTTTTGAAATAACTCTAGATACCTCACTCTCAAGTTGCTTCCTTTTCTAAATGACCGGTCCAGTGTACCTTACCATAAGGTATCCGCCTTCTTCTTAGTTCTTAGACTTTCGTGTTTACGATCTTTATGGGTGGCTTTATAGAAGGCAAATCTAGTTTTAACTCTAAGGTTTATAAGTCTACAACTTATCTCCTATGTCGTTCTACCTCTTGCTCCAAATTAGGCTTGAATTTCCTCAACATTGATACTTAGAAAATATTGTGGACCCTTTCAAATCTAGGGGAGTAGCTCCAACCTATAAGCTACATTGCTAATTTTCTCAATAACTTTAAAATGTCTAACATACCTTAGAGACAATTTTCCTCTTAGCCCAAATCTAAAAATTCCTTTAACGGGAGATGCTTTCAATAAAACTTCATCTCTTATTTGAAACTTTAATGGGTATCTCCATTTATTAGCATAGATCTTTTGATGTCTTTGTGTGGTTTACATTCTGTGCTTGATCAATCTCACTTTGTCTACTACCTCATGTACTAACTCTAAACCAAGAACTTGCCTTTCTCTTACCTCATCCTAATGAATGGATGATTTGCACTTCCTACTATATAAGGCTTTGTAAGGGGGCATTTGAATTATTACTTGATAGCTATTGTTGTGGGCGAACTCAACTAAGGGTAGGTTTTCATCCCAATGTACACTAATGTCGAACACATATGTCCATAATAAATCTTCGAAAATCTATATAGTTCTCTCTGATTACTTATCAGTCTAGGGGTAGAAAGCAATATTGAACTATAACTTCATACCTAAGGCCCTATGTAAACTCCTTTAAAACTTACCAACAATTGTGTGTCCCTGTCTAACATAATCTTTACCAGTACTCTGTGTAACCTCACCACTTCCTTAATAAATAACTTGACCGGCTTCTCTAATGAGTAACTGATATTAATAGGCATGAAAAGAGTTGACTTTGTTAGTTGGTCCACAATTACCCGAATTGCATCTTGTTTATGTAGAGTCTTTGGTAGTGCTATCACAAAATCCATGGTGACCTATTCCTATTTCTACTTTGGAATCAATAATGGTTGCAGTTCACTTGCTTGCCTCTGATGCTCAATTCTAATATGCTGACAAGTTTGGCACCTTAACACAAATCCCATGATCTCCTTCTTCATGTTATTCCACTAATAGAGCACCTTTAGGTCTTAGTAAATCTTCGTACTACCTAAGTGTATTGTTAGCTCACTCCTCAATTCTGGTCTTGCTGGTGCACATAACACACCTTATACATTAATACTCCATTGGCATCCATTGTGAATTATATTGCCTTCCATCTTCCTTTTTATCTTTTGAATACCTTTATCTTCAGCTTACGCCATCTTATTCTTATTTACTATCGTTGGCTGAATATGAGCATTCACTAGATTGATGCTTACTTCTTCGGTGAAAATATCCAAATCTAGTCTCCTCATGTCCTCTAATAATGGCCTTTGTGTTGTTAAAAGACTGGCCAGCTTCCCGTGTCGTTTCCTACTCAAAGCATCAGCTAATATATTAGCTATCCCGGGGTGGTACTATATATCTAAGTCATAATATTTTATCAACTCTAGCCACCTTCTTTGCCACATATTCAGATCTCATTGAGTGAAAATGTATTTTAGACTCTTATGATTGGTATACACTTTGCACCTCTCCCTTACCAAATAGTGCCTCTACAGCTTCAAGGCATAGAGTACTATTGCTAACTCTAAGTCATGGACTGGGCAATTTTTCTCATAAGGCTTAAGTTGACACGACACATACACTATCACTCGATCATTTTGTATCAATACACCTTAGTCCCTGAATTAAGGAATTACTGTAAATCACGAGCTCCCCTCCACTACGAGGTAAAGACAACACCAGGGTAGTGACAAGTCTTTCCTTCAGGTATGAAAACTCTGTTTGCATTTGTCATCTGAATTAAATCTTACCCCTTTTAAGTTAACCAAGTCAAGGGCACTACTAGCCTAAGGAATCCCTCTATTAACTTTTTGTAATAACTTGGCAGACTTAAAATCTTCTAATCTCGGTTACCATTTTTTGTCTCAACCATTCTACCATAGCTTTTATTTTATTCGGATCCATTAATATACCCTTACTGTTTATAATGTGACTTAGGAAGGCTACTTAATTACATTAAAACTCATACTTGCTAAATTTAGCATACAGTTTCTTTGCTTTGAGTTTAGTTAATATGATTCTCAAATGTTGCTAATGCTCTTCTCCACTTTTAAAGTAAATGAGAATATCGTCTATGAAAACCACTACAAACTTATTAAGATGCTCTTGAAATACCTAGTTCATGAGGTCCATGAATGCTGCAGGTGCATTAGTGAGGCCAAATGGCATAACTAGGAATTTGTATAGCCCGTATTTGGTTTGAAAAGCTATCTTTGCTATGTCTTCTGCTTGCATCTTCAGTTGGTAGTAACCTGACCTCAAATCTATTTTTGAAAATACTTATGCCCCTTGTAACTAGTCAAGCAAGTTGTCAATTTAAGGAAGTAGGTAATTGTTTTTTACTGTCGCATGATTTAAATCTCTATAATCTACATACATTCTTATGCTCCTGTCTTTCTTCTTCACAAAAAGTATTAGGGTTGCCCATAAAAACAAAGTTGGTCTTATGAAACCCTTATCTTGCAGTTATTTCTTCAACTTAACAATCTCAACAAGTACCATCTTGTACGCCACTTTTGATATAGTCTTAGTGTTTGGTATTAAATCTATTATGAACTCTACTTCTCTATTTGGTAGTAATCTAAGTAGATTGTCTAGGAAGACACCTAGGAATTCCTATGCCATTGGTACTTATTCTAACTTTAACACTTCACCAGTCTTTGTACTCAAAGTTGCTAAGGTAAGCTCCCCTTATAGCTCATAATCAATGTTCTAACCTTTTACCGAATACTAAAAAGATACTTCCCTTAGAGGCTTAAAAGTGATCACTATCTTGTAACAATCATTGGTTGTACGTTGCCTTGTTATTCAATCTCTACCTAAGATAATGTTGAAGTCTAATATATCCCATACTAGCAAGTTTATTGGTAAAATTCTCCCTTTTACAACAATCTTGACATCTTGAAATATTCCACTCAAAATAATTTTACTCCCTAAATACACTAAAGGAGTGTCCAAGAGTACAACATACAATTCACAAACATTCACCAAAGATTTAGTAATGTAAGAGTAAGAAGCTCCAGTATCAAATAAAACATGTACACTCTAATTAAGAATAATGAGCGTACCTACTCAAGTGTCTACATTAGTAGTCTCCTGACTACAACTCTGCTACTAAAGCATAAAAACCTAGGTTGGTGCTCTTTGTCAGGGTCTTAGCAAAGGTTGAGCAACTCTGGTAATGTTTTGAGTAGAGGCAAGCTAAGTGGTTTGAACAGGCTGTTTACTTATATCTTTGTATTCTACTACCTAGTGACCTCTCTGATTACATCTAAAATAGAAGCCTTCGTACATCAGAGTTGATTTTCTATAATCTTTAGTTACATGCCCAATTTGACCACATAAAAAGCAAGCACCTGGAGTCCATTTGCACTCTAAATTATCATGTGGTCCATTACAATGGGTGCACCTTATTGGCATTGGCATGAGTAATTGGGTTGGTATTAGAGATGGCCACATAATTAGCCTAGGTTGTATTAATGCTAGTTTGGTGCCTTCTCTAATCACAATGCCCTAGGTTGGTCTCTTGAACCTCTGGTGGTCCATAGCTCAGCATTAGTCTCTTACTTAGGGCCTTCTTCTCTCTGTAGGCTAGTTCCTCTTCTTTTCTTCTCATGCTTTCCTCTAGGCTTCTAGCCTTCTTAATTGTCTCAACATATGTGCCCCTAAACCTCACAATTCTTTCCTACAGGTCAAGCTTTAACCCAAAAGTAAATCATCTAGTACATAAGTTCTCATCTCTTTTGATCGGCTCTAGTAAGAATTAGGTTAGGCAGTTCAGCTCTACTTCATATTAAGATATTGATTGGTTATACTATTACACGATCTGATAGGCAAGCTCCATCTGTTCCCTAGTACTGTTAGGGAAGAACTTATTAAAGCCAGCTACATTCTTAGGTGACAAGACCAGCTACATTCTTATTAGTCTTCGGAGTATTCTCCTACCATTGAGTTGCAAAACTCTCCAAAAAGAAAGTAGCATAGGTTACTTTTTTGTTCTTTGGTACCTCTGCCATGGCAAAAGACATCTCTACTTTAGTGATCCACTCTTCAACCCTTACTGGGTCATTGCGTTTAGGGTAAACGTCATGAGTAATCTTTACAAACTAATCAAAAGTGTTCCCATTGGTATGACTACTTGTACCAACATCCATGGTATCTTACCTCTCTTGTCTCCAAATCTTAACATTCTCCTAAATCACCTGCATGTCCTTTTATATTTGCTACTATTGTTGCCCTAGTAACCAAATCATTACATTTATAGAATTCAAAACCTAAGCAGCTATTGTGGTGTTTGATCCTTGACCTTAATCATACTAAGGGTAAGTTTAGTTTGGGGTAAGCATGCCTTAGGGAGGAAAAGTGATGCACCTTGGGTGTTGTATACATAGAGGCCACACCACAATGGCAGAAGTCAAAACAAAAGAAACTAGCAAGTTTGTGAGAAGCCATGTAAGTTAGAGAACATGAAGGTTGCTCTAAAAGGAAATTTTCTATGTTCAATATTCTAATGATAATGATTGCACTTAACAAATGGGGGTTTTTATACTAGTCCTTACAAGGTTACATGCATAAAAGGAAAAGACAAAATGGTAGATACAAAAGAAATTCTTAGTGGATGCTAAAAAGGGTACAACAAACAAAGTATCATATGGTGTATGGAAAAGGGGTCATTCTAGAATATTGTACTAGAAGGTACGTATCAAATGGTAATTGGTTGACTGAAATGATCTATGTTCAGCTATTCTTTCAAATGCGTGAGTTCTAACAGTTCGGTTAGCTTGTCAACTATTATAATGAACTTGGTGAAGTTAGGAAGAAGGTTAGGTAAATTGGCCAATTTGATTTATGTCAGGTCAAAGCTTGAGTGTTGGGCTTAGTGGATGTTGTATCAAGTCAGATAGTAGAATTGTTTCTCTTAGCTAAGAGTTTAGTGTTCGTTAACTCAAGAACTGTTCTGATCATGACCACTATTAGGTATCCTTGTTGGTTAAAGTGCAGCAGCTCTTGGTTAGTGATGGAATCTTCACCCTTGAAAGGTTCTCAAGCTAGTATTCATCAAGTAAGTCCTTACAATCCTCGAGTTGAGCTTCTAGTAACAAGTCTAAGGGGTTGATTTTTATCATCTTCTTAGGTGTCGAAGAGATTTGGCCTCAAATGTACGTGGTCTTCTCTGGTTAATTCTTCCCCTATTCATGCTTTAGTTTGATCTTGGCGACGAGGGATCAGATCGAATACGTTGTAAGTAGAAGAGACTCCATAGTCTTTAGATAGCTCAATTTGGTAAGTGTTGCGGTTGACCTTCTTTAGTACCATGAAAGGACTATTAGATCTGGGTGATAGCTTGCTCTTCTTGAGGTATAGAAACCTTTCTTGGATGAGGTGGATCCATATAAGGTTGCCTCAGATGAAAGCCATAGCTCAGTGGCCATGACTACCAAATTATTGCTGCTGTTCATTGATTTTCTTAGCCACATGCCGATGTAGTACTTGTACTCCTTGAACTTAGTGGACTCTAGTTTAGCATTCTTTAGGAATTATAGGGGTATCTATCATATCAATTGGGATGGTTAGGTTGAGGCCATAAACTACCTTAAAGGGGGGTTTCCCAATAGTACTATGGATAGTTCGACTGTATGTGAGCTTCATAAGAAATTAGTTTAAGTCCCAATCTTCTAAGTTCTTTCCCATAACAACTTACAATAAGGCACCTAACGTCTTATACACTACTTTGGTACTCTATGTAAGTAGACGATTTCTTGCCAAAAAAAAAAAAATCAACAATATATGAAGCATCATTATTTCAGTGGTATAGGATAGAGCGTGCCATTTTACTAAACTGATCCACAACTACAAGGATCAAATCTTTTGATTTAAGTATCCAAGATAACCTTAGGACAAAGTCAATACTAAGTTTAGCCTATGGTGAGGTTGATATAGGTAGGGACATGTATTCTCCATGTGGTTCTTTCCTTCCCTTTACCTTATTACATATATCACAACTTTCAACGACCTTGTAGATATCCTTAGCTAAACCAGGGCAATAGAAGTTCTCCTTTGATAGGTTAGTAGTTTTGGTCTCGTTAAAATGTCTAGATAAGCTACCACTATGAGCTTCTTTAACAAACAAATCGCGTGTGGAATAGTTTGGCTTGCATAACCTCTTTTCTTTGAATAGGTATCTATTTTTCAGATAGTATCCTCTAACAACAATTCCATCTCAATACCTTTCAATGATAGGACTAAAGTGTAGATCTTGAGTATATTGTTCTCAATAAGGGAAAATCCCAACAACATAGTTTGTAAAGTGGTCAATAAAACATGCCGATGTGAAAGAACGTCAAAAACCATGTTAGTACTACCTCTCTTATGCTTGATTACATATGAAGAACCTTCTATGAATTCTAACCACTTAGCTTATCTCTTTGAAAGTTTGTTATAGCTTCTAAGGTGCTTCAAGGACTCATGGTCCATATAGATTACAAACTCTTGTGGCAATAAATATAGATGCTACATAGTAAGAGCTCGAAAAAGAGAGTATAGTGTAGACACCTACTTTTTGCCTCTCTATAGTCCTAATTTTTTTATTTTATAAAAAGGGTCGTAATTTAGAAAATAATAAAAAAAGAAAAAAAAGAAAATTATTGGGAAAAAAAACTAAAAAATAAAAAAAAAATTGAAAAAAATTAATTTAACGGAATCTTGACTAAATAGTTGTAAAAAAAGAAAAGCAAATCTGATATGCTGACATTAAATCTAATAAAATCAAGATTTATAAGATTCAAATCTATTTTGGATCTTTATCAATTTAGATTCGATTCGATTTGATTCGATTCAAAAGATTTATTTTTGAGTTTTATAAATAAAGGTTGCATGGTGCGAGTCAGAAAGAACAATTACACATTTGTTGAAAACACGCTCAAACCAACTTCTTAGACCAATTCTATAATTGTGCACGTGATAGGATTGGGGATCCAATATGTTTCATTTCATTAGCTTTACGTGCTTTGCCTTCCAGGTACGTAATAGTGGTTTTTAATTATTGTCTATAACTTGTGTTTTATTTTTATCTCACTTAATATACGTACAGTTATTTTTAAGACTTATACTAATTTTTTTTTATTTTTATCGCGTCTTTAACTGCTAGTAATTAGTTATAGCATTAGTGTCTAGTGAACATATGTTAAGTTAAGTTTTAGTTTATTTATTTTTTATTATTTTTTTTTAGATTTCATACTTTCAAAATGATATTTTTATAAAATCTCATATTCTACAAAATCTTATTCTTTGCATATTATATTAATTTAGAAAAATTGCATTAGGCATGTTAGGGTTTTCTAGATAAAAAAAATCATTTTGACGTTCATAAAATAAAAAAAAAAATCTTTAATTGACTTTTTTTTTTTACAGCGAAACATCTTTTCCATGGTTTAGGCTTGTTTTCGATAGTTTAGATGTCTTTTCCATAGTTTAAGTTTCTTTTCTATGATTTAGACATTTTTTCTATGGTTTGAACATCTTTTCTATGATTTAGACATCTTTTCTATGGTTTGAACATCTTTTCTATGATTTAGACATCTTTTCTATGGTTTGAACATCTTTTCTATGATTTACACATCTTTTCTATAATTTAGATTTTTTTCTATAGTTTAAACATTTTTTTCATAGTTTAAATTTCTTTTCTATGGTTTAGGCATTTTTTCTATGGTTAGAGATTTTTCCTATGTTTAGACATCTTTTCTATGGTTAGACATCTTTTCCATACTTTAGGCTTCTTTTTTATAGTTTATGTATCGTTTCCATCGTTTAAGTTTTTTTCCTATGATTCAGACGTCTTTTCTATAATTTATATTTTTATTTATTTTATGGTTTAAACATCTTTTCATAGTTTAGATATTTTTTTTATGCTTTAGACATCTTTTCTATGTTTTAGGTATCTTTTCTATGATTAGGAAATATTTCTCTTTTTTTTTTTATGTTTTAAGCATCTTTTCTATATAAAATATCTATCATGTAGAACATTGTATATTTCATAAAAATTGCATATTTCATAAAATATTTAGGGTTTTTCTTGAAAATAAAAAAATTTATTATTTAGTTGTTTTTAAATAAAAATTTTAGTTTAGGACTTTTCAAAAATTAGGTTTTTAGGTTTTTTTTTTTATAATTAGGAATAAAAATTAGGCTTCTAGGGATTTTTCTTAATAAAAATAAAATGATTAATAAAAACCCAAATTCAACCAATTAATTTTTCTTGTAAAAAGAACCAATACATTAAAGTTTTCAAAAAGAATTACGATTGTCTGATCCTGGCTAACGGGTACGTAGGCATCTTCGGGGCGACGATAAAATATGTAGAAACTTAGGTTCTTTTTTTCTTTTGATTATTTATTTATTTATTTTTTTAAATATTTCAATTAGAAGAATAATCCAATTAGAAGAATAATCCTAATTTCGATAAATAGATAGTGGTACCCATTAAGAGTTTAATAGGTTAGCTCTAGAACTTGGAACCCTCTGGTTCTTCATTTAAAATTGAAATCAAAGACTGGTAGCAAATCATAATTAATCCACCCAATTATAAGGTCAGGGCTGCTTAAAGGTCAGTAGACTTAATCTTTACATAAGGGTTTAGGTGATAACATTGGTATAACTCCCTCCATCTACTATAATTATGTACAGTTGACCTTTGATGACACACTTTCTATTGAACAGGTTCCCTCTTTGTTCCTCCTTAGAGCTCGACATTGAGCTCAGCACTTGCTTCAATAGTAGTGTCATTACTTTACCTTAGTTAGCGTAAACACAGGTCTCTTCCTCCACCTCCTCTACTTCAGTTTGTCTAACATCTTTATCTTTCTTCTCAAGTTCACTCTCATCGATACTATCCACTTCATTACCTTTGAGGACCATAACACATCGGTGAGGACACTTAGTAGCCATGTGTCCATAACCCAAGAACTTAAAGCATTTTATCTCACTTGTCTTATAACCTAAGAATTGTTCCATTTCAAATGTCTTTAGGTAAGCTCTATCATTAGCTTGGTTTTTTAAGGCAACTTGATTATCATCAGATCGGTCATTCTTCTCTTTTGCTTGGTTTGGCTTTCTTGATCTACACTTATTTCTATTGAGATTCATACTTAGACAACCTATGATTTAAAACTTATAGCTCTAATACTACTAAAGCTATAATTCTCTAAATCTTGAGAAATTATATCTTACTACGTGTCCCTATAGTCTAATGACATACGAAGCATCTAGAATCACATGTTAACATCTCTACATACCTCAACAATCATCAATCATCTATGATAACTCTAATACAATATTTCACGGATGTCTTAAACATCCTTAAATCACCGATTATCATAGATTGATCAAACTTAAATTATTTTATTCAATAAAAATAAACCTAAGATTTAGAATTCAAATACAACTTTCTGAGGGACCATACACCATGTCTCAAACATCTCACATTCACCAGATATGATAAACAACAATTTACTAAGGACATTAACAAGAGAAGTCTTCGGTAACTTCTCAAAACCCAAAATACAAAGTAAAAGTAAATAACTAACTATATGGTAACAAGGTCTAACGAAATTCTCAATCATACACCAACTTTATGAACCCATCTCCATAGTTAAAATAATAATCATAATAATCCACTTCATCGCCAAAAAAGCTATACTTACTATAATAATCCTTTAGTCCTTGTAACTTGTTCTTGCATCTAAAGTCAAGAATCCCCAAAAGGGGTGAGTAAAGCATAGTATAGGGTAACAAACACATATACATGTTCACACAATAATGCACAATTACACTTATTAACTTGTTCAAAATAACTAAATGAAATAGCTATTGTTTATTATCATTATTTTAGTCTACTAAACAACATAGTTCCAACATCTTGGAACTTTGAGTAACTCATGACTTTAGCACACAATGTATATACATACATACATATTAGTATAGGGTCCTCCCTAATACTTAAGAAACCAGAGATCACCTAATCTACCTACATAATTTTAAAGTGAGACTCTAATCAAGACAACATTGCACTAAGATCATTGCGGTGCCACCCCAAGGTTTGATCCTCCTTATCCATTAAGCTTAGCTAAGCTCATGCAACACATTATTTAAGCCAAACTTGTATTAGATCCATTTTAAACATTACCAATCCCATACACACATAAGTAGAATATAGAACCCATACCTAAGTGAAAGGTTTGCTCAAAATCTGAAGTAATTGCCCCATAACCTATTCATATATGGATAACACATTTACTTAGTTTCTAAGTTCATCTAACATCATCGTTTAACTCAATAATACAACACTTACTCACTTGCAACTCATAACTTAAGGACTAGGAATTGCTAAGAGGATAAGTTGATCTATGGCTAAAGTGAAGTTTTATGTTTAGAAAAACTAGGAAAAGGATTTAGTATAGGAAGAAATGCTTAAATAACTTAGAAAAACAAAGAGAAACGTTGTTGCAAGTAACATGACTCATGGCGTCTAGATGCTATAACAAGTGGTGTTTAAATGCTATAGCTGAGTGAGTAGTTTGCCCTTAGCATCCAAATGCTAGGCTATAGTCTATAGATTTCTACAGGCTAAAGCAGCGTTTCATCTTCTAACTTTTGACCCTCTTTATCATTCTCAAAAATCACTACTCCCAAATCGACTATCCATCAATAATACATTTGCATAGCACTCTAAACAACCCTTAAACACCTTTTTACATCCAAAACTCAAATCAAACCTTCACAAGACACATAAACAATTCTAAAAAACATAAGCTTAAAGTCTAACATCAAAACATACTTTAGAGGTCTGAATTTGTCACTTCCACCACCAAGGTCACATTGTAGGACACTTGTAGAACCACCTTAGAATCATTTTTCATGGTACCTTACGAAGAAAAATGAATTTCATATGAGATTTAACCAAGAACCCAATAAGAACTTATCTAAATGACCTTACCTTAAGATCTCCCACCTTAATCTCTATTACACCACCAAAGGTTCATTGTAGAACTCCCAACAAACCTTCTTAAATTCTTTTTTCTCGTTGCCCTAGCTTGAAAAACAAATTTTTAATAATTTTTTTTATTAAAAACTCAATAGAAAAGGGATCCTACAACTTACCTCAACTCGTTTTCTATATGGATCTTGTTGAAACATGCTAAACTCCCCTCCTCAAATCAAGATTTGTGTAGAACCTTAGCACACAAAAGGCAGTACGTGAGAGAGTTTGCGAAAAAGGGTTTCTAACATGCTACACTCGAATTTTATTTTAGGGTTCACCTAACATTTTCCATACTCACAATGCCCTCACATATTTCTTTCAATACTGCTTAAGCCCTTAACACAAAATACCACTTATTTATTCTTTTTATTTTATTTTATAGTTTATATTTTTCCTTTATTTTAGGTTTTACAGTATTTATTAGGAAAAGAATACTGCATGTCAAGTTAGCCATCTTTTTATGTATTATGTAAGCTTTGCTTAGACTGTCGTCCACTTTAAGAATCAAGGTTGCATTGATCCCATAATTTAAGGAAAAAAGATTTAATAGGTATTAGAAGACACATGTTATGTGCATATAGCATACAAAAACCAATAAGATATTGGTACACATAAGAATAAAATGAATAGTTTTCAAATCAATTACCACATATCATTTTCATATGTTATATGTGAAACATCTTATTAGTATTTACATATTATATATACATAACACGTTGTGTGTATTACCTATTAAATTGTTTCTCTAATCCAAGGCACAGTAGATACACTTTATGCATTTGTACTTAACTCATCCAATTTGTAATGGACATTGACTTAAACTTTCTTTAGATATTTATAAAATTAAGTTACAAATAGGCAACTTAAAAATTAATCGTAATAAATGTCAAACTGGTTTTCTTTCACATTTTCATAGCATTGCATATTTTTTGGTAATGTATTATACTAGAATAGTTTCCTATTGAAAATTAAGAAGCAAGTTTAAGTGAGTAGGAGGAGAGCACTTAGAGCAATCATGATCTGGTTTGATTTAGGGGCCAAATCGAATTTGAAATGGCTTGCTTTATATCTTAATGAATCAAACTACATTTAACGGTTTAAGGTTCTAAAATAAACAGCTTCAAATGCAGTTTAGTTTGGCTCGATTTGGTTTGAATCGCTTTTAAAAGCACTTTATTGTATTTGATGATATTAATAGTTATTGAAACTTTCTACCAAACATAGATGTTTAAAATGAGAAACATTATACAAGAGCCAAAGTTAGGTAGCATCATATTACAATAAATTGCATCTCAAGTGATATTGAAAGCATAGAATTTTGCTTAAGAGATAAAAAAAAGGATAATAAAAGAGAAGGAGTAAATCGTAGAAGCTCAATGTAAGAAGAGAGAAAATAAAAAATATATATAAATAAAGCTAAAATCAACTGTTAATATGGTTTTAAAGTAAAAAAGTAACTTCCTTAATATCTTTAAATAAGAAGTAATTTGGTTTAGTTTTAAACAGCATGGTTTCATTCAACCTCCTAAACTAAATTGTGAATTGTTTGAACCTCATCTGAATTGAGCCACAAACTGAATTGAAATATAAAAGAATCATATTTTGCAATTCGGTTTAGTTTGATGAACAGCCATAGAGAGCGCGATGGTAGGATTGATTAGAAAGGAAGATAAGAGATTTCTATTTATTTATCTGCAAAAGTAAAATTTAAACCTAAAGTGTGTGAAAAGTTCCTAGAGTATGAAATATTCAACATTACAATAATAGAAGACTTGAAAACAAAGAATTTATTTGTATGAGAAACTAAGAAAATAAGTTAACCTCTTAAAATCGGCTCTTAAAAAACATTTAAGTATTATTTTGGTTTGACATTCAACTAAGAACAATTGATAGCTAGGTGGAAAGGGACATACACATATTGCATAGCAATTAGGGTTCAAAGTGTTATAAATGCTTATCCTTTCATTTTAAACTATAAGAAATTAGTAGAGATAGAATTTTATCGCTTCAACCTTTAGGCCACATTTCTTAGAAGCTTCCATTGAACTAAATCAAGTTTGATCTTTGTCAATTCGCCATAGATGGAGACTTATTTTTACTTAAATTAACGCCTAATGAATTTGAAATTTCTAATCAAGAACCATTGAATTCAACAATTAGCATGGATCAATAATTAAGATTTTAGGGTTTTAAACACTTAGAGTTTATCCATAGCATTATCAAGCTTAATCCTATAACCTAAAGAAGGTCACATTACTAATTCAACAATAATTTCACATAAAAACACTTTCATCACTATAATTCAATGATTTATCATCATAGATTTTCAACTAACCTTTTTCAAACTTCTTTCTATAATTTCTTTTATTATAAGAAAAATTGAAGTTCTAATTTGGTACTTTTGATTCTAGGGCTAAAGATCTCTCAAAAACAGAAAAAAAAAGCTTTCAATTTGAATTGCTCAAAATCATATTAAATTCAAGAACCATACAATAGTCAAACTTAGTTATTTTGCAACACCATCATCACCACCAACTAACATCGAACCATCATCGCCATTTGATGTGCCCGTTTGAAAGTCTAGGTTGACATCTCATCTACCCTCAACCACCAAATATTCATATAAAAAAAGGCTTAGAAACACTATCTCCTATTTGCCAATTCAGCATAGATTTAACTAGTTAGGATCTATTTGAACTGACTTAATTCATGATCTAACCTTGTGAACCAATCCTCATCTATTTTAGGTCATTTTATTTTTTAATATTATTTTATTGTTTTTTATTTCATTTTAACCATTTTCTAAAAAAAGGAAAAGAATTATTTTAAGAATAATAATACATTTTTTTAAGAAAGAAGTTTTTTTCCCCTTCCATTTCAAAGAAATAATGAAATAGAAATTTTTTAAAAAATTGAAAGAAATAATAAACAATGTTAAGAAATTAAACTTGGAGATTTCTTTTTCAAAAATAAAAAGCAATGCACTAAATATTTTCTTTAAAAGATAAGACCACAATCGTTTAATCTAAATAACAGGTACATAGATGTTAGATGCAAAAATTATATATTTTATTCTAAATTTATACAACACTAAAGTGTATATATTTATATTTTCAATAGCAGAGTGTGAATTTTGAAAATATGAAAAAAAAAAAGAATTATTGAGTGCATGAATTGTAAGAAAAAAGGATCAAGATGAAATCAATGCTACGTTGAATTCAATTATTGAAATGAAGCCCACCATTACTTATGCCAGCAAGTTAAGTCAAGTCATGACTTCAAAATTTAGGGTTTTAGCTAGCCTTTGGGGCACTGTCTCGTTTTTTTAGGGTTTGCTAGCTCTTAATGCGTTAACCTCTCTTATTCTTTTTAGGGTTTTATCTAGCCTTTAGGGCACTGTCCCATCTTTCTAAGGTGTTAGTTGGCTCTTAGAGCACTAACCCTTCCTTTATTTCTTTTTAGGGCTCTAGCTAGCCTTTAGGGTATTGTCCCATCTTTTTAGGGTATTAGCTAGCTCTTAGAGCTGACCCTTCTTTTATTCTTTTTAGGGCTCTAGCTAGCCTTTAAGGTGTTGTCCCATCTTTCTAGGGTATTAGCTAGCTGTTAGAGCTGACCCTTCTTTATTCCTTTTAGGGTTCTAAGTAACCTTTAAGGCACTGTCCCGTCTTTCTCTTAGGGTTCAAGCCAGCTTTTAGAGCTCTATTCTCTCTCTTATTCTTTTCAAGGTTTTAGCCAGCCTTTAGGACGTTGTCTCATCTTTCTCTTAGGGTTCAAGTAAGCTCTTAGAGCACTGATCCCTCTCTTATTAAGGTTCCAACTAGCCTTTAAGGCATTGTCCCATTCTTCTCTTAGGGTTCAAGTCAGCTCTTAGAGCGCTAACCTCTCTTATTCTTTTTAGCGCTCTAGCTAGCCTTTAGGGTGCAATCTTGTCTTTCATTTTAGGGATCTCATTAGGCCTTTAGGGCATCATCTTATCTTTCCGGGTTCCTAGCCATCTTTCAACCCCTATGTCACTAACTCCATATAGGGTCTTTAGTGAGCCCGTTGGGAGCTTTCTTTTAATAATTCTCAATCCCAAGGGGTGCTTCTCTTCATTTGTTTTCAATTAAGGGTCTTAGCTAGCTCTAGGAGCGCTTCGCCCATCTCACCTAGCATAGTCAGCTCAAAGGAGCACTACTAGGCCCTTTAGATTGATCAAATTTTAGGATTGTTAGTCCTTGATAGACGCTCCTACCTAAGACAATTAGCTTAAAGGAGTACTACCGGGTCTTCTAGATTGATTAAATATTAGGGATGCTAGTCCTTAAGAGACACTCCTGCCTTGGTTAGTCAGCTCATTATGGCACGACCAAGTTTGTTCATTCTTCTTAGGGTCATGGCCAGCTCTAGGAGCACTTTGCTCACCTTAATTAGTCAGCTTATTAAGGTATGACTAAGCTTGCTCATTCTTCTTAGGTTCTTAGCTAGCACTAGGAGCACTTTGCCCACCATGGTTAGTCTGCTCATTAGGGTATGACCAAGCTTGCTCATTCTTCTTAAGGTCTTAGCTAGCTCTAGGAGTGCTTTGTCTACCTTAGTTAGTCAGCTCATTAGGGCACGACTAAGCTTGCTCATTTTTCTAAGGGTCTTATCCAGCTCTAGGAGTGCCTTGCCCACCTTGGCTAGTCAGCTTATTAAGATATAACTAAGCTTGCTCATTCTTCTTAGGGTTTTAGCCAGCTCTAGGAGTGCTTTGCCCACTTTGGTTTGTTAGCTCATTAGGGTATGATAAAGCTTACTCATTCTTCTTAGGGTCTTAGCTGGCTCTAGGAGCTCTTTGCCTACCTCAGTTAGTCAGCTCATAAGGCACGACTAAGTTTTCTCATTCCTTTTATGGTCTTAGCTAGCTCTAGGAGCGCTTTGCCCACCTTGGCTAGTTAGCTCATTAGGGCACAACCAAGCTTGCTCATTCTTCTTAGGGTCTTAGCTAGTTTTACGAACACTTTGCCCACCTTGGTTAGTCAACTCATTAGGGTACGACCAAGCTTGCTAATTCTTGTTAAGGTCTTAGCCAGTTCTAGGAGCGCTTTGCCCACCTTGGTTAGTTAACTCATTAGAGTACGACTAAGCTTGCTCATTCTTCTTAGGGTCTTAGCCAACTCTAGGAGTGGTTTGCCTACCTTGGTTAGTCAGCTCATTAGGGTACAACCAAGCTTTCTCATTCTTATTAGGTTTTTATCCAACTCTAGGAGTGCTTTGCCCACCTTGGATTGTCAGCTCATTAGGGTACGATGAAGCTTACTCATTCTTCTTAGGGTCTTAGCCAACTCTAGGATCGCTTTGCCCACCTCGGTTAGTCAGCTCATTAGGGTACGACCAAGTTTGCTCATTCCTCTAATGGTCTTAGCCAGTTCTAGGAAGGCTTTGCCTACCTTGGTTAGTTAGCTCATTAGGGATGACCAAGTTTGTTCATTCTTCTTAAAGTCTTAGCTAGCTCTAAGAGCACTTTGCCCACCTTGGTTAGTCAACTTATTAGGGCATGACTAAGTTTGCTTATTCTTCTTAGGTTCTTAGCCAGCTCAAGAAGCGTTTTGCCCATTTTACCTTGGTTCATAAGAGCATGATTAGGCTTAAATTCTTCTTTCAATCTTTCGGCTAACGCTTAAAGCGTCATCTTTCTCTTCTCCAAATCCCTAATGGATTGGACCTATAATAGTTAGCTAGCTGTAGCACTTTAGCACTTTTTAGAATAAAATCTACTCTTGGGGCAAAAATAGTGTCTATTTTACTTTATAGCAAAGTTTTACTTAAACTTTACCATAAAGAGAGCCAATTGTAGACATCTAATTTTTCCTCCTCCCTTTATTTTTTAGTTTAGGTTATATGGTCCTAAATTAGAAAAGTTTAAAAAATGGAAAGTTAAAGAAAACCCCCTAAAAATAAAGAAATTTAGAAAAATAGGAATTCTAAGAAAACTTAGGAAAAAAAATAGGAAAATAGGAAACAGTACATGAAATAAGAAATTTTGAAAAAATACAAAAAAGCAAGAAATTTGAAAAGTCACAAAATAAAATAGGGAATTTAGAAAATAATAAATTTTTAGGTTGTTTAAATAGGATATAATTTTAATTTCAATAGTTTTGAATAAATGGTTGTTGGGTCTAAGCTTAGATTTGAATTTAGTTCAGGCCGACTTGCTCCAAATGTGTAATAGTATACATATGAATAAAGAAAAACCAATAGCTTAGCTGGATAAGTACTTGGACTTGATATTGTACATGACTTAGAGATCTTAGGTTCAATCCATGGAAGGTGCAAATGTTTCTTTTATTTTCTTTTCTCACTTTATTGACATGTCACCACCACATCATCGCCATATCATGGGCTACGTCATCGCCACATCATTTGCCAACTCACTTCTAAGTATAGTAGACATACTCCGATATACTCTAGCACATTCATTCATGCGTAGCTATGTCTTTGGCACCACATATTGTCCAGGTTCATCCAATCCAAAATTGGAAGAAAATTATATTATATTTAATTTTTTCCATCCTTAACTTGACCATGACACCTATAAATAGGGGTCTACTCTTCATTTTCTAGACACTTTAGAAAAAAAAATCGAAGTTTCCTCTCTCTAGTACGGTTCCTCTCTCTCTAGTACGGTTCCTCTCTCTCTAGGATAGCATCCCTTATGATGTTTATTGACGAAAACCACCATCATCGAATTTCAAGAGCCAACCGAGATGACTTCAAGCCAACCGAGCCGAAGTGAGCTAACCGAGCTTACTTCAAGCCAACTAAGCTGAAGTGAGATGATCCAAGTCGAAGTGAGCCGACACAAGCTGGCTGAGTCAAAGTGAGTCGACTAAGCTGAAGTGAGCTGACTGAGCTGATCTAAGCTAAAGTGAGCCGACTGAGTCGAAGTAAGCTGACTCTAAGATGACCTTCTGTTATTTTTTAAAATTCATTTGTTTGTTTTTAAATGTTATAAATGAGAAAAAGAAAAAAGAAAGAGAAGAAAAAACAAAAAGAGGAAAAGAAAAAAAAAAAGAGAAAGGAAGTAGTCTATTTATTTATTTTAATAGAAATAGATAGAATAAGTATAAAAAAATAATAAAAATAAATAAAGAGGTTAGTAAAAAAAAATCCTTTTGACACTTAGAAAAATTGAATTTTCTAAAAATAAATGAAAATAAATCAATGATTTTTCAAATTAGAATCATTTAGAATTTTCAAAAATAAAATCTAACTTAGAACCCCTTATAATCTTTTCTCAAATCAACTCAAAATGGGTAAAAATGTAAACTTGACAATTTTCCAAACTTAAATTCAATCAACTCACTATATTTTCATTAAAAGAACTACGTACGTCTGATCTTGAGTAGCAGTTGCATAGGCACCTGTAAATAAGTATGGGGGAACTTAAAATGTGAAAGTTTTATTTTTTCCCATTTTAGATATTTATGTGAATTGATCAATTTAGTCGCGTATATTATATTTAGCTATTTTACAAATTAAAAAGGGTATATTTGAAAAGCGAAGTTAAATTCATAAAGTTAAAAAGTGGTATCCATTTAGAGTTTAATAAACTAGCTTCTTAACCTAAATCTTTAGTTTTTAGAAAAGCCGTTTTACAAATTGTTTTTATTTTTAATTGATAAACTGGTAGCTAAGTTATAGCCAATCCACCTAATTTAAATTTAAAAAATGGTTTTTTTTTTTTTAAACCCTAGTCAACGATTAGTATTAAACGAGTAGGGTTTAGTATTGATTAGCTTATATAAGACCTAATTTTATAAAAGAACCGGGAGAGTGAAAAACCAGGCTCGACATGCCTCATTTTGCTCCTTGATTGGGTTATTTTGTTTCATAACTTAAGCACTTAGGGAATAGATTCATTGTTCTAAACCTTAATTTGTTAAAGAGATTCATTATGTTAGCAAATTGTGATGGATCAACTATAATGGCATTTTGGTCACCATTAACCACCATAACGACATCTTGATTGCCGCCATTTACCTCTTCATCTCTGACATCACCACCCTTGCTAATATTAGCCACATAGCTTTCAATGGCTTCAACGATGGACTGCCGACTTTTGGCCTTTTCACTCATGCACGCCTTCAAGGCCTTCAATAAATCACCAAAAGGATTTTCTCTAGTCAACTTACTAGGTTGAGGTGTAGTACACAAAAGAATGGTGGAAGAACTCCTTAAGAGCTCAACTCGACCACACCTTGCTTTGTATAACTCTGAATGTCGAATACGACTAGCCGAGTGTTAAGGCCTTTCCATACCGACTCCTACTCTTTCAGCCTGTTATCACTACTACTACTATATGGTGGCATTTGTCATTCACCTTGGCAACCTTTGATACTATCAACTGCATCTACAATAATGAGTCCAGCATAACTACTTTACTCGTAGGTCCCTAGTAAGGAACTAATGTCTTATAGCTACTTGTCCTTTATCTAATACTGTACTAATTTTCCTCTTTTATCATTTGTCCTAATTACCATTTTTTGAATGTATTGTGAATATCTTTTCTTGTATGCCTTTTTGTAATTTTCCTTATTTATAATATTGCCTTGGGGACTTACTATAAATAGCCCCTTCTCTTTGTAGCTGTATCATCTCACCTCTAATATTGAATATATTTGTTTTTGCAAGGCAAGTCCTCTCTGAGCACATTATCCTATACTATTATCTAATCTTGTTGAGTAGCTGCAGATTAGTGGCAAGTAGACCTTGACTTTAGCTTAAATGTTACATTAAGTGAATTGTCAAGTCATGTTATGTCCGTTGGTATATCATATCCATTGGGCAGCTTCATGTAAGCTATTACATACAGTTTACCAACTTATCCCTATATCTTTCTTTGATATTTTGAACGACCCATTTGATTTATATTTTCTATGATAAGTCCTATTGATTACTAAGCTCTTAGGTACATCATATAATATTGGTATCAGAGCTTGAGGTTGCATCTGAAAGCTATGTTGAAATAATTCCTACTAGTTTGCTATTTTGTTATATGGAAGAACAAAGCAAGTTCTCAATTCACTACTCAATTTGTGTTTTCTATGTGTATATAGGAATGTCTTATGTAAAGAGTGTTTCCTAAAGCCTTGTTTTTAAGAATGTTAAATCTTAACATTCAAGGAAAGATTAATGATACCGAAAGTAATGCTCATGATTGTTGTTGTATTACCCAACAAACCCCACGAACTATTGATGAGCAGTTACAAAACCTTGCTACTATTATGGCCAATCTAGTGGTTTTTGTATAAAGTTTATAGAAACTAAGCCATCAAAAAGACTTGTTCTTAAATAGGGTCATGAAAGAAGAGATAGGCCGAGAAAGTAGATGGATGAACAATGGGACCCAAAGCCCCTACAAATGAACTAAACTCTACTCTAATGTATCGATAGAGTTGTAAGAAGGCGACTAAAGTAAGATGAAGTAGAGAAGTATGAAGAGGAGGAGCAATATGATGGAATTAATGAGCATGAGCTTAGAGCTCCTAAGGGGAGCTAAACACTTCAAAGTGCAAATCCTGATCTTTAATGGGTTTGGTAGTCTTGACGACTACCTAGACTAAGAAAAGAAGATAAAAAAGATATTCAACCTTTATGATTATGAAGATGTTGTTTGTATTGGAGTGGTTGCGTTAGGATTTTCTAGGTATGTAGTAATGTAGTGGAATAAGTTGTAGAATGTTTGCCTGAGAGCCCGACATGAAGTCTAAATATAGAATGAGATGAAAAGAGTCTTGAGAAGTAGGTTCGTTTCCCAAACACTGCAAGCAAAACACTTTTCAATGTCTCGAAGACTTGAGACAAGGTAATAGATGAGTGGACGAGTATGTTCAAGAGTTTCAATTACTTATGATTCGCTATGATGTTGACAAGCCCTAGGCTAAGGACTGAGATTGGTAACATGTTGGAACTACAGAGCCTTGCAACTCTAGACAAGATGATTTAAGTGGCATAAAGAGTTGAAAGACGAAGGCAGAACCAAGTTAGCTAAATGCTGAGTACTTGAACTAAATTGCTAAACAGAATTGGTATGCCAAGCCAATTTAGAAATGACTATGTACTAAGCAATTATGAGGTGAATTGCCGAGGATAAGTGCTGAATTGACCAAAGGAGGGTCTAGGTAAAGGCAAGTCTAAGGAGCTTAAGGCTTGAAGAGACCAAGGTTAGAGTTTAAGAAGGAAGACTTGAGAAATCAAGTGTTTCAAATGTCTCGACTATGGATACGTGGCTAGTCAATGTTTGAACTGACGTATTATGACCATAAAGGGAGACAAACCCTAGTTCCAAGTGGAGAATGTTAGTGAAGGAGAGGAAGAAATGGGAGTTGACCAAGTGTTGGAAGAGTTTTAAGAAGACCTCGATGTTGTAACACCACTTGAAGTAGGTGCCAATTATTGTTTTGTCATTCGATGATCTTTAAGTACTTTTGTGGCAGAGGAAAATGAGTAGAGAACCTCTTCCATATGAGCTACTAGGTGAATGGAAATTATGTGCATTGATCGTTGATTAAGTAAGCTATACTAATGTCATAGTGTAACGAGTAGTTATGGCCATGAAGTTGCTAACTCTCCTGTACCTTAAACCGTACGAGATTTATTGGTTGAATGACAAGGGAGATCTACTCGTTATTGAGCAAGTTAGAGTGTTGATTGTTGTTGGTGACTGGTACAAGGATGAGGTAGTGTGTGATGTCCTTCCTATGTATGCTTCAAACATCTTACTAGGCTGACCTTGGCTATTCGATTTAAAGGTATTGTATGATGGGTATAGAAACACCTACATATTTCAAAAGGATGGAAAGAGGGTTATATTGACACCTATGAGGCCCAAGGAAGTATAGGAGTCTCAAGAGAAGGTTATTCGATCTCTACAACAGAAATCCCTATTGATTTTGCAAGCTCAATTTTCTCAAGAAGTCAAGGATGAAGAATGTGTGCTCCAGTTAGTCAGGAAACTCCTAAAGTTTAGACAAGTTGGAAGCTTACCATCCAAGGTATAGAAATTGCTACAAGACTATGTTGACCTATTTCCTATCGATATGACGAAAGATCTACCACTCTTAAGGGCCATTGAACATTGCACTAACCTTCAGCCTAGAGTTACCTTACCAATTTAACCTGTTATAGCCTCAACCTCGAGCAACCAATAGAGCTGAAGAAACAAGTGGATGAGTTGATGGATCATAGACATGTCCAAGAAAGCATTAGCCCTTGTACCATGCCAGCCATATTAGTGTCGAAGAAAGATGGGTTGTAGAAAATGCGCATTGATAGCCATGCCATCAACAAAATTACCATTAACTATCGATATTCCATCCTGCGATTGGATGATATGCTTAATGAGTTACATAAAGCCTTCATCTTTTCAAAAATGATTTGAAGAGTAGCTATCATCGAATACGAATGAGACTTGGAGATGAATAGAAGATGGCCTTCAAAATATGGGATGGTTTGTTTGAGTAGGTGGTGATACCGTTTGGTTTGACAAATGCGTCGAGCACTTTTATGCGACTCATGAATCATGTCTTGAGAACTTTGATTGATAAATGTGTTGTAGCATACTTTGATGACATTCTGGCTAACAGTGCCAACCTCATTTCTCATTTTGAGCATTTAAAATCAGTGTTTAACATTTTCTAAGCTGAGAAATTATTCGGCATCTTGAAGAAATATGTGTTTTACCAAAGCGAGGTTATATTCCTCTAATATGTTGTTTTAAAGGGAGGAATTCGAGTCAATGATGAGAAAGTTACAGCCATTCTTGAGTAGTTGATGCCAACTAATGCTGTCGAAGTCAGAAGTTTTCATATTCTATCTTTGTTCTATAAGAGATTCATTTGGGACTTCAGTTCTATCACGGTGCCACTAACCAAGCTGATGAGGAAGAACTCTAAGTTTAAGTGGTCTAAGAAGGCTCAAAAAAGCTTTGACAACATAAAGTCCAAATTGACATTGGCCTTCATACTCGCCCTACCAGATTTCGAGAAAGATTTTGAAGTAAAGTATGATGCTTCTAGAGTTGGCATTAGTGTTGTTCTTATGTAGGAGTACTGATCTATTGCTTATTTTAGTGAGAAACTCAGAGACACTACCTTCAATTATTCAGCATATGACAAGGAGTTTTATGCCCTTGTTCAAATACCGTAGAATTAGTAATTCAACTTTCTGCCAAGAGAATTTATTATCTACTCTAGTCCAAACTGTGACTAAGAACAGACAAGGCCGGTCACTGGATGAGTCTAAGTTTGTAGAAAGCTTGAAAAAGGGTTAATGGGGAAATGTATGAAAATAGTGACAAAGACGAATGGAACATAAAGCAAAAACCCATGAACAATTCCAGAGGATATGTGTAAACCCTACTTTGAGTGGGCCTATGATTTGACTAAGAGTACTTTTTGAACGTTCCCAAGGATCAATGAAACTAAGAACTCAAGTTTATAATTAGAAACGAACTTATTTTTCTAATTCGAAAGCCTATTATTAATGAAACCTAAATTTGAAAAACTACGGACTCTAAAGTCACTTAAGACCCTAAACCCTAAAACAATTAGGGACTTTTAACCCTAAGTGACTAATCGATAATTTGATTTGAATAATATTATTCAACTCTAGAAAATTTCACAATTTTATAAGAATCGAATCATAAATTACAAAACAATGCAAGAAGTAAATCCTAAAACAATTTCCTATAAGAATTGAATCAACTGGCCACTCTTGCATCATTTTCTCTCACTTTCCATTTCATTTTCACTTCCTTTTTCTCTCACTTGAAACCAACACAAAAGAGGAAACAATCTTACCTCACAAAATCTCTCATTTTGCCGCTACTTCTAAGCTTCCACCTACGGCACTTTAATTTTTTTTCTTGTGTCTTTATTTTCCTACATTCAAGCTCCTTTAGGACTCTTAGAACATTGCACAAACTCCACTTCAAAGGATCTAACAACTTGGGTTTCAAAAAGGTGCAAAAGGAGGAAGTAAGATAAGGAGCATAAGTGGAACCTTGTGCACAACCACCATACTTTTGCTTTGTGGATGAGTAAGTGTTTATTACGTTAGTAGGTTAGTATTCATATTAGGAGACTATGATTTCTTAAAGATATGAGTATGATTATAAGTTGTTATAACATCAAAGGCCACACTAAGAAACAAACTCTTGAAACTCTTGCATGAAGTTGAATTATGAGCATGTAAAGTTGGTGTTTTGTAGAGATACTTGTTTAACACTTTAAATGGATGATTTTAAGATGAGAAAATCTTGAAACAAGAACTTGAATGGAAGAGGAACATGCTGGATGTGAGGATTCAAAAGTCATTTAGATGTTGATTTCATTTCTATTAAGTTGAACATCCTTAAATCTAGACTTAGGTTAAGGAAAAATTCATCTCATAAAGTTTCATGAGGAAACCAACTTTGTAAGACATGAGCTATGATGTGGAAATTGTAATAAGTATGAGATCTGCTATTTTCATGAAAAGTATGAGTCAAATAACCCTCTCATGGAAAAGAAGTCAAGGTAAGATTTGAATACAAGTAACCTAGGTTCATGATCTAAAACCTAAACTTAAGAAAATAATGAAATAAGTTGGAAAACCAAGTCAGAAGCCCTCATATTCAAACCGACCAGATCTGGAACATCCTTAAAAGACACTTAAAAATATGATAAAAGAAAATAAACAAAGTAAAAAGACTAACTAAGGCAAGTATGATAAGTATATTAAGCTTAAAACTTAAAACCAAGCTTAAAACTTCCCAAACGGGCCTCGCATTAAGTTGAACCACCCTTAAATTTCTGACTAGTAACTTAACACATCAATGAGAGTTCTTTTAAGACTCTCAAGAAACCTACAAGATACTCCTTAGGCCCAACAAAGTAGTTAAATTTGAGTTGGATAAAAAACAAGCCCATTTGACAACTTAAGCCTACTTAAGAGCCCAAGAAGTGATTGATAGCCTTAGGAGTGTAAATCAAAGTTGCAAATCTGACCTTAAGGACTATTTTAAGCTTAAAAGGGAATCTTAAGACTAAGCCCAAAGGATTTTTCAAGTTACCAAAAAGGCCATTAATCAAACAAAGCCTAAAAGCACTCCAAATCATGAGGACTGCTACTGTTCTAACCTATGGATAGATTTGTGTACCTCATTTCAAAAATCTAACCTCACCACATTAAAGTACACTCGAAAATGATGAAAATTGACTATAAAATTATAAAAATCGACTATAAGATCATAAAAATCGGATTTAAAACGAAAAATTTATACGTGATTAAACTTTTAAATAAAAACGGGGAAAAGATACCAAAACTAATTAAGAGTATACCTTAAGGGATTTTAGCTTAGTTTCCTAAGTTTTTATCAATTCCTTATAGTATTATGGTTTCGAACATCAAGAGACACCGCGTACGGAGACGACTTGCCCCTAGACTGTATGGCGGAGTGAGTAAAATCCTGATGACTCTTTACTTGATTTTACTTGGAGAAATAGATGGACCTAAACTTATATATATAAATTTAGATGTTTGTGAGATATGGAAAATGCATGTATATGGATTTGTGAATTGAATGCTATGACTTGTTAATTATATAATGATGGGAACTATTGTGATAAATTTATACATACGATTGTAAGGAATGAAATTGTCTGATCACCTTGAAAAAATCGGATTAACTATCTATATGATTAAGAAATAAGATGAATCATATATTCTCCATATTGCATTCAGATAACACTGACTGCTACTTTATGCAAAAGATGGGAAGGGACTTATAAGAAGACGAGCTTCTTGCAGGATTGGGCACTAGCTATGCCATCACTTTTATTGAGTCTCTATCCTAAGCTAATGGGCTTACTAGGTGCTGAGAGATGCCAATCGTCGGCGAGGGGCAGAGTCTTGTGGCTTCTATTTAGGGTGTATGTTTATGGATTGTGAGGGCCACCACATTGTTAGACTTAGGATTTTGAAAATATGATTTATTATTCAGTAATGAATGTATATATATGTATATATACATATTTTTCTTTTTACTTAAGTACAATAGTGCAAATGAATTAAAACCCAAGGTTTAGAACCTGGATTTTGGTTTGGGTTAGTTAATTATCTCTAAACCCCGATTATAGGGGGCATAATTTTAAGTCATATGCAGTTCTTAGGTCACTGCAGGCATACTAATTGTTCTTACATTCATATAATTGTGCATTTAATAAATTTCTACCATGTGGTATTGACGAGGGTATTGATCTGACTAAGCTTAAACTTACACCTTGATAGATTTCTTTTGATGTAGGAAAATCTCTTCACTAACCTGAGCCGAGGCATGTTGATCTGAGTCCGAGTCGATCACTCAGAGACTTCGAGTACTAATATTAACCTTAGATTTATTATCTAACTGGAAAATTATGAAAGTTTGAATTAATTAAAAATACTAAAATTAACAAACTAACTTAATTATAAGACTTAATTAAGCAATTGAAAAAGCGATAAAATTAAGAACGACTTCAAGAAAGTAATAACGTATTTAGGAATTATTTCCCCAAGAGTTAATCATGTGATCGCTTAAAATATATTCAATTTGGTTTCTATTTTTCTTAACTGGAGAGATTTACAACTAAAGTTAATACTTTTCTCAAGCATATTAACCCTAATCCTAAATTATTTACCGGAATCTCTTCACTTAGTAATATAATTTAGAATTGCATTAATGTATAATGAATTTCCACATAATTAATTAACGTTCCGGAAGAAACATGTATCTTATCTCTAAGTATACATGTAATTCTCTTCAATTATGTAAAGATCAAATTACACATGCAATTTCTCAATCAACATGCATAATATCATATATTGATATTCTAGAAATATCAAACAATAATTAACGACATAATTGAATCAAGTAAAGATAGAAACTTTATTGAAATTTCTAAATCAATCTAAGAATCACATTAAACCCTAGGTTCCATAATCCTAAATACTCGAATTCTAAGCTATCATAATGAATCTAAGAACGAGTTTCATCAATAATATAAAATAAAACATGGAAACCCCTTTTATTGATGAACAATCTCTCTAATCTTGAAGTTGATGTTGTTTCCCTCTTTCTTGATGTTCTCCTTAAGTCTCTTTCTTGATGTTGTTTCTTAAGTCTCTTTCTCTTCTCTTGTGTCTCTCTGTTTCTGTAATGTCTCTCTTGTCTTTTGAAACCCTAAGATATCATTTTATATGTGTATTACAAAGATTCTGTTTTCGTCACTAGATAGGGCCTGAAACATGACCGTGTTCCCAAGTCGTGTAACTTTCTGCACTAAGGCAAAATTTTCTATACAACTTCAAAACTTCATAACTTCTTCATTTGAACTCCGATTTGAGTGAAATTTGATTCCTTTTCTTCGTTTTCGATCCTAGAACGCGATCAAACCTAGAAATCAAAATTTTACTCAATTAAGTATTAATTTCTTTAAAGAAAACAAAAAAATATGAGGAAAATACTATAAAACCATCTTATGAAATATGTTTAAAATCCGAGTTATCACATGTCTGTAGTAAGTCTTGTGTAAGGATGGGTTGGAGTGATTAAGGAGCGAAGAGGAAATTTTGTAATAGATTTGTAGATAACTAGTTACTTTTATTTTTTTGTTTATAACATAGATTAAAATTTCTAATGCAGTTCCCTTATGAATTGCATTTGTTTGTAATATTCTTTTGGTGTGAGTCTTACGAGTCCGTATGATTAGTTAATTTATACTGCAGAAGTAATCTTAATTAAATTGCTCTGTACTACTTATCTATGAGCCTAGTGGTGACGTATAGTGGGAGGAGCCTTGTGTGTTGTATGAAAGGCCTACGATTAGTGAGGGGGTTGATAGTAGACATTTGTACAGTACATGGTGACTTACAACGAAAACAATACTGTTGGGTTGTGATAATATGATGTACCAAAGGAACTTTCGAAGACTCATGACACAATTCGATATGATGTATGAATTGGTCTAGTGAGATTGCTTACCACCTAACCTTGCTTAAGGGAAAAGATAAGAGTGATGCCAAGAGTAAACAAGCAGTATTTACATAAGGAAGAAAGTACTTAAGTGTATTGAAGGTAATTTGATCTATTACAGCTTTAAGTACACTGGTATTTATACCCATGAGTTAGGGTAACTTACGCAAAAGAGAAAAGACAATAAGGACATTTCCTAAAGAAACAATGTACATGATACAAAAGGGTAAAAATGGATATACAAGAAAATCAATCATTGGTGCTACAGATTCTCCATATGATACTATACACGTGGCGATGTTGCATTAGTAAGGTTGTTAGGAGATGCGAACTAAAAGTACAAATGGGTGGGCTTATCCAATAGGATTGGCCTAGTTAGTTCGGATTCTTTGTCTCTTAGCCTCTTGGTAAAGATGATGCCGAGTGATTGGTTAGCTTGGCATTAGAGTAGTCATTAACTCGGTATAACATAGAATAAAGGGCAGTCATTTGATACGGCATTAAAGGTGACTTAGTAAGTAAGTACTCAGTCTTGGTAGGGGTTAGTTAGAACATAAGGATTCATCGTACTAGCCCCTCTAGTCCTCGGGCTTAAATACAGGTCAGAGGTCTCATAGCTTGATTCCCATCGCTCCCTCTAGGTTGTTTTAGATTTAGGATCAAATCTGAATGGTGTTCACTCAATTCTCCATCAGGGTAATATAGACTGAGGTCAACAATGTTGAAAGCGTTAGAAACCCTATAGTCCTTAGGCAATTTCAACCTATAGGCATTGTCACTAATTTTCTGGAGGATTCTGAAAGGCCCTTCCACTCTTATAGATAATTTGTTCTTCCTCTTAGTTGGGAACTGCTCCTTGCTAAGGTATAGCCATACTAAGTCTCCTAGCTAAAATTATTTAACCAACCTACCATTGGTCTTTTCTCGCATTCTTCTAGCAGCTTGGTCAATAAGCCGAGTGACCTTATCATAGATCGATGGGCTTCGTGGTACCAACCCAAGCCGACTACCAAAGCCGAGGTCTTATACTTACCGACTCAATCTGTCTGTCGAGCCGAAAAACATTATTTTTTGTAGATAGAGTATCGAGAAACATAAGGCCAAGACAATAACCAATCCTCACCTATGCCTAAGTAATCACTTACTCAACATCATGTTTATCGATAAGCCGAGGTATCATGTTTTCGAGAGTTGCATTCACTCAACTAAAGCCTATCGTCAACTTATCGGCCGAGAGATCACCTTGAGTGTTGGACCCACTGGGCACACCTTTGGAGAACTATTGCCGATTGACTTCAGAACTTAGCAATTATGGGCTGACCTCTTTGGTTACTAGGCCAGGCATCGCGAGACTACTTCTAAGGCTTGCTAAATGAACATATGCCGACTTCTCCCTGTAAAATGCATAGTTTTATAATTTTGTACTTGTTTGTCTTTATTTTATTTATGAGCCCAATTCTTTAAGGTTTAAGGCCTTCTACATTATTTACAATTTTTCCACTAAGGTTTAGGACATACTATAAATAGCAACATTTGTTACAATATAATGATATAATAGAATTAATGAAAAACCCCTTTGATTACTTTTCTCTCGAAAAGCTTTCTCCCCTTTACTAGCTCTTATCAATCCCTTTAGCATGGATTCTAGCAGGTAACCCTATCACTCGGACCAGTGCGTCACATCCGGTGAGTCTTAAGTTCGTATGTGGTTCTACGGTGCATCATATCTGTAGAGTTAGTGTATGGGATTTTCTAAACCATCAACTCCCATTTATATTTCATTCCTTCGACAAGATCAAACCCACTACCCCTATCGGTCGATCTTGCCTCTCCTTGGCTTCCCCGGATTTATATTAGCTTGGTATTAGAGTTCGAGGTTCTAGATAGGGCTAAGGGTTTTAGTCATTATACCTATTCTATTTTGTCTTTGAGGAAGTGCTCACTTATTGGGTTTATTTAGGATATCGAGGATTTGTTTCCTGGATATAAGTTTGGTTTCAATTGAACTTCCTTTGGGTAGGTTAGTGAAAATTTGGGTTACAATTTCTTTACATCGTAAGTCCCATATTGAGTATATATATATATATATATATATATATATATATATATATATTAAAAAAAGGTTGGGAATTCCACTCTGGATTTTTGTTGAGATATGACTTCTTCAAGTGTTTAATGTGTTATCCCATTTTAGTATTACGATAGTAGCTAAGAAAGTACCGTTGTATTTGCTGAGTTGATTTGCTAAGAATAGTTAGGCCGGATTTAAACTTCGTAGAGTTTTCAAGCTATTTCAATCCGAAGTACTGAAGCAAAGTGAAGTACCATATTGTCATCCCCATAAGGTTATTGAGCTGAGTTGTTTACCTATTCAACTGCCGAGTTGTGCAAGAATCCGACCCACTTCAACCACACAACCGAGCTAATTCTAGATCCTAGCTATGCAGGCTTCTAAGTTATTGTATTGAGTCACTAAGTGTTGGATAGTTCATCATTGCTAACAAGATTTCTTACGAGCTGAGTAAGTCTACTAAAGTGATAACTTCATAGCTTATGACAGCCGAGCATGATATGGCTATGATTATGACTATGAATATATAAGATTGAGAATACCTATGTTTGATGGCCATAGACCCCAGATGAATACTTAGATTGGGAATTCTGAGTCAATGAAGTCTTTGGAAAATACCCGTATCTTGAACGTGACAAGGAATATATCATAGAGGATCAACTTCAAGGTCTTGCCAAGGCTTGGTGGAAGAATGAATTAAGGCGAAGGATCCTTAGAGGAGTTAGTTCTACATGGAACTTGACGAGACCTGCCATGAGAAAGAAATTTGTCCCTGCATCATATCAAGATGAGTTGTATCAGGAGTTGTCTACCTTGAGGTAGGGATGAATGACTATACTAGAATTTGCCCAGGAGTATAAAGCGCTCCTACAGCGATGTGAATTGTATGAATCTCTTTCATGTACTGTCTTACAATTCATAAGAGGGTTGAGACCAAAGATTGCCCAACGTGTTGACCCCTAGGGAGTAAGAACCTTAAATGAGGCTATCTAACTAGCCTTAAGAATAGAGTCTAGCCTTGATGCCAACTATTATGATGTGAAGGAACAATTAGAAGTTATACTTGTTCAGCTTGAAGAGCTTAGAGAAGAAATGAGGTAGCAAGGGATTACTCTAATAGAGAAAGCTGGTGAGAAAGAAGACCAAGGAAAGGAAGTAGGAGAAGGGAAATGGAGGTTGCCAGGGAGAAGAATAGAGGAGCCGAGGTAGACCGAGCTAAACTGCAGTTAAACCCCTATGTTTTGAAAGTGGTTCCATTACCCACCATAAATGCCATGAATGGTAGGTCTAGGAATTACTATGTTTATCTTCCTCATATCAGAATATTGTGTCCAAGTCATCTGACCAGTTTAGATGGCACTAACATGAGCAATTATAGCATTGCACTTGTGAGCTATTATCAACTGCAGATTGGGGTTTATTAGAGCTGAAGTGATGGATACATATGTAGGGGATATGTCATGTTAACCCTTAGGACTCTCCTATTGGAAAGAGTTAAGATGTGTAGATGAAAGGAGGAGGAAGGGCCAAATTAAGAGGAAGTAGGGGTAATGCTGATTACAAATGATGAGGAGATCATGATGTCCGAGCTAGTTTAGCTTGAAGAGTTGGAAGTACTTATGATTGATGAGCCATCTTACTTCCTGTCGATACTGAACCCACTTGCCTATAATCTTTTGTATGCCCTAGAGATCGTGTTACTTTCCATACTTGATAGTTGCTAGGACTACTAAGGTGTAGTTGAACGAATCCATGATGAGTTAAGAGAAAGATCCAAGACAAAAGGTGTGATTGATAGAGCCCATGACAAGTGGATGGAGCATCGATTGGTGGTGCCCTTGTTGCAAGAACTGCAGTGTACTATGTTTCAATTTAAGTTGTGTCGATTGGTATTTGATCTTGGTAGGATTTAAAGTCGCCAATTATTAAGTTTCGGGTTGAAACTTCTCTAAGGGAGAGGAAATGATGGGCTTTGGGGTCCCAACCTAAGTCGATGACCAAAGTTGAGGTCTTCTACTTACCAACTCAATTTGTTTGTTGAGCCAAATAACACTAGTTATTGCAAATAGAGTGCCAAGAAGCATAAGGTTGAGACAACAACTGGTCCTCACCTATGCCTAAGCAATCACTTACTCGGCATCATGTTTGCTGATAGGATAAGGTATCATGCTTCCAAGAGTTGCATTCACTCAGCTAAAGTCTGTCGTCGACTTATTAGCTGAGAGATCACCTTAAGTGTTGGACCCACTCGGTACACGCCTGGAGAACTATTGCCGACTGACTTTAGAATTCGATAATTATGGGTCGAACTCTTTGGTTACCTAGCTGCGCACCATGAGACTACTTCCAAGGCATGCCGAATGACCATATGCTGACTTCTCCCTATAAAACGCACAGTTTTATATTTTTGTACTTATTTGTCTTTATTTTATTTATGGGCCCAATTCTTTAGGGTTTAAGGCCTTGTACATTATTTACAGTTTTGCTACTAAGGTTTATGACATACTATAAATAACAATATTTATCACAATATAGAGATATAATAGAATTAATGAAAAACCCTTTCTGAGACCTTTTCTCTCGGAAAGCTCTCTCCCCTTTACTAGCTCTTATCAGTCCCTTTAGCAAGGATTGTGGTGAGCAACCTTATCACTTGGACTAGTACATCACATCTGACGAGTCTTAGGTCCATTTGTGGTTCTATGGTACGTCATATTCATAGAGTTAGTGTATAGGATTTGCTAAACCATCAACTCCCATTTATCTTTCGTTCCTTCGACAGGATCGAACCCACAACTCTTACTAGTCGGCCTTATCTGTCCTTAGCCTCCCCAGATTTGTATCATAGATGTGCTGAAGAGATTATACTCTAGCCGAGGAGTCAAGGTCTCTTACATGGGTGCTGGTACAGGGGTGTGATCGAGGGGCAACTCGGGATTGAATCCATAGACCACCTTAAAGGGAGTTTACTTAGTATTATCATGTATGGTCCGGTTATAGGCAAATTCGACCACTAGCAAGCAAATGTCCCAATCAACTATGTTCTTGCCTACTGCAGCTTAGAGTAGCAACCCCAAAATACAATTAACCACCTCTGTTTGGTCGCCAGTTTGAGGGTAACATGAGGTATTGAAGAGTAATTTGGTTCCTAATCGACACTACAGGGTCCTCTAGAAATGGCTCAAGAACTTTAGGTCCCAATCGAAGACTACACTCCTCGGCATGCCATGTATTTACATAGTCTCCTGTAAGAAAAGAGAAGTAATAGTCGAAGCGTCATTAGTTCAATCCATTACAGAATGTTTGCCTCGAGCAGTTCGCAGTAGTCCGAGAGTAAAGTCCATCCTCAATTTAGTCCACGGCCTCGTTGGAACAGGTAAGGGCATTGTTTTTCCTTATTTGGCTTAGCAATTAGCCTTTTTGCATACTACGTAGCTTTCCATAACTTGGTGTACATCTCTTTGCATTTTCGGCCAAAAGAATCAACCATTCAATAGTTCACAAGTCCTCCTTTCTCCAAAGTGTTCGAAGAGCCCTTCGCTGCAGGCTTCTCCTATTAATAATTTTCCCAGGGAACAAGTTGGTACGCATAATCTCCCTCCTTAGAATAGATAGCCATCTTCCACATAATACTAGTATACTATCCTCCCTTCTATGCATCATGAAATTATTAGTCCAAAGTGTAGATCCCCAGAATACTGTTGTTTGATAGTCACAAAACCAAACAGCTTGGTTTGAAGTTCTAATAAGAGCACATGCCTCCTCGAAAGAGCATCTACAACTACGTTGCTCTTTCCATGCTTGTACCTTATCATAAAATTGAACCCCTCGAAGAATTCAACTGTTTCATCTGCCGCTTTGACAACTTGGTTTGACTTCATAGGTACCTTAGTGATTCATGGTCAATATATATCACAAATTCTCTCGGTAGTAAGTAATGTTGCCTCACTTACATTGCTCGAATTAGTGCCAAAAGTTCCTTATCATACATGGAGTGTTTTAGCTGTAGTCTTTAGAGCTTCTCATTGTAGAAGGTAATTGGTCGGCCTTCCTGCATCAAGATAACGCCTATTGTAACACTTGATGCGTTGCATTCTAGCTCAAAAATTTTGTCGAAGTCAAATAGTACTAATACCAGGGCGGAGGTCAATCTTTCTTTTATGTCGGTAAAGCTCCTCTCCTTCATTTCTCCCCATCGAAAGTCAGTGTTCTTCTTTGTTAGCTTGGTAAGTAGAGTGGTGATGGTGCTAAAGTTCCCAATAAACCTTTTGTAAAATGAAGTATTAGTAGGAGTTAGCTACTCGATAATTGCTTTGATCTTCTCATTATCAACTCGTAAGCCTCCTCTACTGATTACATATCCTAAGAATACCACTTCCTCCTAGCAAAAGTAATATTTCTTCAAGTTGCTGAATAGTCTCTCAGTATGAAAGATATCCAAGACTGCTTTAAGATGCTCATAGTGAGTTGGCATGTCGGTATTATAGACTAGGATGTCATCAAAGTACACCATGACATACTTCCCGATGAAATGTCTCAATACATAGTTCATAAGTCTCATAAAAGTGCTCAGGGCATTGGACAAATCGAAAGGAATGAAGGGCATGACTATCCACTCGTAAAGTCTATGTCGAGTCTTGAACGCAATCTTCCACTCATCTCCTAACCTCATGCGGATTTGATGATAGCTAGATTTGAGATCAATCTTGCTGAAAATCTTAGCTCCACTCAATTCATCCAACATGTCTTCTAGCCTTGAGATTGGATACCTGTATTTTATTGTGAATTTGTTCATGGCTTGGTTATGAACACACATCTTCCAGGTTCCATCCTTCTTTAGCATTAGAAGTACAGATATGGTATAAAGGCTGAGGCTCTCTCACATAACCTTTCTCTAGCAATTGATTGACTTGATGTTAGAGTTTAGAAGCCTACTTGAGATTCAGCCGGTAAGCTGGCTTATTCAATAATATAGTATTGGGTACTAAGTCAATGCACTACTCTATGCCTCTAGTTTATTTTAGGAACAGGTCGACATAGTCATCTAGCAATCCCTTGATTTCTTAGGAAAGCTCACCCCGTTCCTTCATTTCTAATAGTCATCTAACTAACAATAGGGTGGGCTTGTCAGCATTGATGGCTTCTCAAAACTTGGCTCTACTAATTACTGGAGCTTTCTTCGATCCGCGAGTGAGTTTCACCTGTAACTTGTGAACTTCTCTCGACGGCATCGAATTCAGCTTAATCTTTCGGTCATCCTTTTCTAGCATATAAATGTTCTTGTAGTTATCATGTATAACTTTCTTGTTGAACAACCATGGCCTACCTAACAACACATGGGAAGCACACATAGGTAGTACGTTGCAGAGGATCTGGTCAGAGTAATTTCTTATAGTGATCGGTAGTAGTATTTGCTGAGTGACATGAAATGCTCCTTTCTTACTAAACCAATGCAACTTATATGGCTTAGGATTTGCAACGTGTACGGCCTAGGGTGTGCAATATGTATAGCCTAGGATGTGCAACAGTTGGCAACTTCAGTTTTGAAACAAGATCTTCTGTTTCTATATTGGTGCAACTTCTACTATCTACAATGGGAGTACATATTCGATCATTCACCTTGCAGGTGGTATGAAATAAGTTCTCTCTCTACTCCTCCTCTCACGAGTGTTCCATGTTTATAGTGCACCAGACAACCATGAGTAACTAGTTTAAGTTCTCAAGAAACATGTCCTCTTCAATCACTTATTTCTCGGCATTTTCTTTCTCAACAGGAACCTCTTCCTCCTCGAGTTCCTCATCTATACTCTCTACTTCTACTTTGGGATGTCTTCCTTAATGACCATCGTCCTTTGGTTCAAGCACTGAGCATCCATATGTTTGAACCCTTGACACTTGAAGTACTTGATTTGGCTGGTCTTCCTGTTAAACCCTTGCCCCTTATCATACGTTCGAGTTAGCACTACATCTTCAGGTCAGCCTTTCTTCTCAACTCTGACATTAACTCTTCTGCTCGGTTCGATACTAGACTAAGCTTAGTGACTTGCTTAACCTGGTTAACTAGTTGGCTATCTATTCGTTACTCGGCTCCTTCTTTGCCTCTCTACTCTCTAGGCAATTTTAATAGTTTCATCCATTGTGTTAAATCGTACAATGTCTTAGATGTTTCCTCTATATCCACTAATAAACCTTGAGACTGTTTGGACTGATGGTTCCTCCACTTTGCATCTTATCATAAGCATTTGGAATTCCTAAATATACTCAACAACAGCTCGGCTTCCGTATCTCAGCTCCTAAAGCCGAGTGAAAGTATCTTGGAGATACGTTTCCAGCACAAATCTATTTTTGAGCACTTTCGTCATCTTAGGCCAGGTGTTAATCTCTCGATACCTCCCTCTTCTTCTCATGGCTTGAAAATTCTTCCGTCACATGGCAACATACTTGGAGAATTCAAAAACAGTAGTCCCCACTTCTTCATAATCCTCATTTGATAGTAATCAAATACATTCTCCACCTTCTCTTCCCTCATCAATATTCCTAGATCCATTGAAACTCAAAATCCAAAGCTTCATATGGTCGGATGCTCTAGGGACTCGTATACGCACTTCTTCAAAATACTCCTCTTCTTTCTCATTAAGCTCTCTCAGGCTTATCCTCCCCCTTACTCGTCTGCCAACTCCTCTACCTCGAATTGATCGAGTTGGGTTCTGAACTCTAACAGGTTAACTAGTTTATGAAGTGTTTTGTGTGACCTCAATAGGTCGGCAAGACAGTACATGAATAGCTCAGGTAAGATTTACTAAAAGGTTAGCTACCTCATCAAGTCTTTTTTCAATGCTTTTACGAGTTCCTTGAGATTATTGTCTATGGTAGACAACTCCATTGGCATCACCAGTACTAACATTGATACTTGGGTTTGTCATTTTACCTCACAGAATCAAATTCAAACAAACACTTCAGAAAGTCAATAGCTAATAACACAACAGTCAAATGAACACAGTAATTGACTCTGTTTCACGTACACAAAACATAGCACAATTGAACTTCTAGAAGAATTAACTATAGTTCATACAAAACCTCCACTTTGATACAAAAATTGTGTGAACCGTGATCAAGAACAAACAAGACCAGTCACTGGATAGGTCTAAGCTTGTAGAAAGTCGAAAAAGGGTTAATGGGAAAAGGTACGAAAAGAGTGATAAAGATGAATGGAACAGTAAGCAAAAACCTACGAATAGTTCTAGAGGATATGATACACCATAGGAACTTCTGAGTACTCATGGTATAATTCGATATGACACACTAATTGGTCTAGTGAGGTTACTCACCACCTAAACTTGCTTAAAGGAAAGGATAAGAGTGATACCGAGAGTAAACAAACAATGTTTACATAAGGAAGAAAGTACTCAAGTATATTGAAGGTAATCTGATCTGTTACAACTATAAGTATAAGAGTATTTATACTTGTAAGTTATGGCAACTTACCTAAAAGGGAAAAGATAATAAGGACATTTCCTAAAGAAACAATGTACATGATACGAGAGGGTAAAAGCGAATATACAAGGAAATCAATCATTGGTGCTATAGATTCTTCATACGATACTGTACACGTAGCGATGCTGCATTAGTAAGGTTGTTAAGGGATGTGAATAAAAAGTACAGACTGGTGGGCTTATCCGAGTAAGAATGGCCTAATCAATCCGGATTCTCTATCTCTCGGTAAGGATGATGCCGAGTGATTGGTCGGCTTGGCATTAGAGTAGTCATCAACTTAGCATAACACAGAATAAAGGGCGGTCATTCGACACAGCATTAAAGGTGACTTAGTAAGTAAGTACTCGACCTTAGTAGGGGTTGGTTAGATTAGAACATAAGGATTCGTTATGCCAACCCCTTTAGTCTTTGGGCTCGACTGTGGGTTAGATGTTCTGTAGCTTTATTCCCATCACTATACCCTACTGACCCTATACCTTACCTACCTTATACTCGCTCATCCTTACTTGCTAGTTGTAAGGTATCTAGATACTTTAGATGATTTTTTTTCCTCAATTTTTTAATTATTTTTTCTATATTATTTATAAATTAAATATTGTAAATGAATTAGTTGACACTCATTCATACTGATAATAATAGATATTAAGATAATATATAGGTATGCAAATTGAGATTTATCAAGTAAGTTGCAATTTAGACAAGTATAACATTTATTTAACTAGGTTATAAAGAAATACTAGTAGATATTGCACCCATATTATGAGAGTTCAAAAAATAGTGATGAATTAAATAAATATATCAATCGCTAATGAGATTATTTGATAAAAATGCACTTCTTCACTACATGATACCTATTAACGATTGATTTTCACCCTGCTGCGTGAACACCTGCAAAATATGAAAACAGCTATGGGGGACGCTAGAGGTTGTTCCGATATGGTCACTCTAATGCCTAAGTCAGCTCTGTTGTCATGTAGAGAGAAATGTTGAGTAGTTATGAAAAATAAGAGAATGGAAGAGGGTCCCTTACCTGAGGTCTTGGCTGGTATTTATAGTAAGTCTATGGGGATTGTCCTTGGACTGAGTCATTGGATTGAGCTTAAATATTGGACCAAGTAATATAAGTGCACATAATAATTATCCTAAAATACCTATCAACACTTAACCCTCACTTTCTTTGGTGATCAAGTCGAAAATGAGAGTATTTAAGGAGGTTGATTTTATGGAGTTTTTGGACAAGTTTTCAATCCTGGCCTGATGAGGCTAGAGTGCTTAAAGAGGCAAAAGGCTTGAAGAGGCAAAAGGCTTGAAGAGGCAAAAGGCGGGGAGTAGCTAGAGACTTATAAATATTGGTATGCCTAGAAAGGTAAAGACCCGAAGAGGCCGGAGTGCCTGAAGAGGCAAGGGAGCCTAAAGAGCTAAGGAGCGCCTAAAGGGACTAGTATGCCTAAAGAGATAAGGAGTGCCTGAAGAGGCGAAAGCCTAAAGAGGCGAAAGCTTAAAGAGGCTAATGTGCTTGAAAAGGCTAGGGCACCTGAAGAGGCAAAGAGTGCTTTAATAAACAAGTATGCCTGAAGAAGCGAAAGCCTAAAGAGGCTAATGGGCCTGAAAAGGCTGGGGCGTCAAAAGAGGCAAAGAGTGCTTAAAGAGGTGAGCATGCCTAAGGAGGCAAGAAGAGCCTAAAGAGGCTAATGTGTCTGAAAAAGCTGGGACACCTGAAAAGGTAAAGTGCGCCTAAAGAGGTGAGTATGCCTAAAGAGTCAAGGAGCGCTTAAAGAGGCGAGGCTAATGTGCTTGAAGAGGCTAATGTGCCTAAACAGGCGAGAGCACCTAAAGAGGTGGAAGCGCCTAAAGAGGCCAAAGCACCTAAAGAGGCCAAAGCACCTAAAGAGGTGGATGCACCTGAAGGGGCCAGGAAAGCACGAAGTTTGCCTAAGTTGAGCATGACTTGTGCTAAGTTGTAAAATAGGCCAATTAGCCTTTGGTTCATTAAAATATAGGACTTGGGAATTAGAGCTTTGTGATTTGCTCATCACCCATAATATGTAAGGTTTAGAGCTATTCAAGAGTAGCTTGTTGGCACATTACGTTTACATGGACTAAAATATATGGCATTTATTTCTCCTTAGCTTATTTGAGCTCTCATTCTCGTTCTGAGAAGAGGTTGAAATTAACTTGCTCAAATTTAAATAAATCACTACAAATATTGAACAATTGACAAACCAAGAATAAGCGGAGATAAGGTTTACTTATCTTTAATCAATGAAGACTAGCATGTGTGGTTTGACTACGAGCTTGTGTCATGAGTATGTATCGAAGATTCCTGCTATACGTACATGTAGCTTGCTATGGGACAAACTAAATCAAATTCACTACTGTTGGTTGCTTGTTGGAACTCAAATTACACCATCATGATGAACTGGAAGAGCTTAGCTCAATAACTGTTGAGCACCATGATTGCCATAATCGCAACATGATAGTTAGAGCGACATGTAATACGACAAACATCTCGAGTCGGGATGGCTGGAATCCAAATTTCTTGACTTTCACTTTGCTAAGATTACATATCACTCGGCATAGAGATTGGAGTTCATATTTAATGAAAAAGGGGGCCAAAAAATTCTCGACATGAATGGAGTTAAAACTTCTCAACAAAGAAGGGTTTTTCATGAAGGAGATTAGTTCGGCTTCATTTTCCACCGTGGTAGCTTGATACTAATGTCACAACATAGCTCGATCCTCGACTTGGGCATCGAATTTCTTGGCATAAAAAATGGAGTTCGATGCGAGATGAAACTCAGCATTTTGAACTCAGCAAAATGTGGGACTTAGATCTACTACTCATGCTGTTTTTTTTTTTTAATAATAGTGTTGTATTCAACTTGGTTTGGAATTTGGATTACTTAGAATCTCTTTACATCCATTTTGGTTGTTCGTTGGCATTGAAGATCAGATTGGCCTTGCATACAAGGGCTTCTCAGCTTGATTGCTGCAGTGAGGAGCACAGCGACAGGAGCTTCTTGGCTTTTGCTATGAGTTTTATCGCATACAACCTATTACGTGTTAGGAGCTCAATTACATAGCTTGACATAGAGATGGCAATTTCTCAGCATGGAGCCTGACGACATAACATAGCTCAGCTTTCAAACTATAGCTCGGCAACTAGCTTTGCAAATATTCACAGCTACACCGTCAATAGAAACTATTGGCCTCTCGGCCTTTGCTTAGCCGAGATTATTGTTCGGCATTCATTGTGTGGGAGGTGATTCGACATTATACCAAAACTTGACATAGATTCAGATATTCAGAACTCGGCCTCAGTCGAATATACTGCTTAGTCTATTTTTTACTGAACACTCAACAAGTATTCACGGCTGCTCGGCAAAAAGATGGATGACTACTCGGCATTGCCATATTACTTGATCATGAAAGCACTCAGAATAAGTCAATTGTTGCTCACAGAAACTTGCTATGGTAGCACATATACTTGGCACAAATTGACTAGGCAAAACGTTTGTCCGTTTCCTATCTCTCGGCCATTATTGTAAGTGAGAGCTGCTCGGCGAGATATTTCTCAGCATTTCGTTTCTCGGTTTCTTGGCCATAGAAGCACTTGTTTTCTCAATACTTCTAGGCCGATAGAATCGCTTGGGATGGCACAAAATGTAAATCCGTGCTCGGCGAAAGGAGCTTGGTGGTAGGGGCTCCTCACACATCGCTTGGAGAAGATCGGATTAGTCACAAAAAACTAGACTTCTCGATAACATGCAAGTCGATAGAAACTACTTGGCGAGGGAGCTTGAGAATTTACTCTGAAGCATTTGGGGTCTCAACCACTCGCAGGCCGATAGAAATTGCATTACATGGGATGACATGGTACTCACTAACTTGATATGAATCGTGCATGCTTAGCTTTTCGGCCATTGAAATCAGTCGGCAAGTTGGCCGAAAAATTTAGTCGATTACTCAGCCATGGAACTTAGCGATCTGGCTGCGAAAATTAGTCAGCGACTCGGCCAAAACGGGTTTACGACGCGAACTTCCTCAACGACTTAGTACAGAGGTTGGCTCGATGACTCAAAATAATCCAACTTCTCGGTAGTTCTTATGAATCGCTCAGCAACAATATGTCTCGACAATAACGCCATTCGACTGTGAAAGTATGAAACACTCAATCAAAGCTTGCTTCTTGGCACAAAGCATTCTCGGCAATTCAGCATAGCCATGAACAGCTCAAGTTGAACTTGCTGCAGGTTGGCTCAGCCATGTACATCCCGGAGCTCAGACTTGCAACTACGGCAGCTTGATTGTAAGTGCTATGTTTGGCCCAGTAGAAGTGCTAGGAATTGATTCTTTTTTGTTGTCACTCATGTTATGAAGAGCTCGAATAATGCAACTTGTTCATGTTCTTGTTGTTCGAGCCCTATGTTGTTTTGAATTGAGTAGAGCTGTTGCTCAGAGATCGTATTTCTAATCAAACAAGGCTACGCCCGATGAACTTGCTTGGCATGATACATGAAAAGTTATAAAGTTATCTTAACAAGGAGTTGGTTAGTCAGTACGGCGTGAATGCAGGTCGGTTGGAAGAAAAAGAACCAAATAATTATGGATTCGAGCTCGTATATGAAGTTGGTTCACTTGAATTCTCTCAACTTTAAATGCTCGTCGGCACTAGTGATCATGGCTTCGATATACTCAGCATCTCGGCAACATTGCAGGCCAATAGAGAAGCTTAGCATTCGGCACTTGACATCTTTGCTAGACATTTGTGGATAGCTCGGAAAGATCAGCCACGAAGAAGCTCAGCTGTGAAAGATCTTAGGTTACATGTAAGTTTGGGGCAACTAGTGTATTCTTGCTGGAGAGAGATGTCTACAGTACCAACCATTTTCTTTGCACAGAAACACGTTCGCCAACTTCAAATACCATGCTTCTACTACAAAATGCCAACAATAATATCAGGTGAAAGGCACTGGTTTCAAACCAGTCTTTCGGATAATCATTTCTGTGGAAAACAGAGATTTTAGATAAATAGTTTCTCGACCACGTGGGAAAAAGGGAGAATAGCATGGATCTATCATGCACAAGTCGAAATTAGTGTAAAATGAAATCATGTTGTAGCCATGTACAGCAATAGGTGTACGATGGTGTGGCCAAGAATAATAAAACCTCTCTCCCGCCAGTCAAATCCAATACAACCATTTTGTATAAATAGAGGGATTGGACGATGCACGAAGTTGTAGTTACCAACCTAACAATGACGGTTATGAACCAAATAATAGGTGAAGTTGCAGCGACTATGCCTTGAAAATGGTAGTTACAAGCGGTTATAAACATATAAACTCATAGATCCTTCGAATCATGGATGCGGCAAGGCGGTTAACTAAGGTAGTTTTCAACTTTTGTGGCACAAGCAAATATTGGGAAACGCAACAACCGCTTGCTCAAAGAATCCAACTATTCTCATCAAACATCAATTGACATATGAATATGGAAAATATAAAATCGATGTCAAAGAGAAAAGTCGAGTTTGGAAAGTTTTCACCCAAAAGAGCCGACATCCTATAACATATCATATGCGAATAAGTTCATCCCTCAAAAGAATGTCCCATTAGGAGATTTCCAAAATAACAACAGGAATTGTGGCCATAATTACATATTTCCTACAAACGGTGCCAATTATTGACAATTAATTTTTGTTCCGGTGTGCGAATACCTGCAAAACATGAAAACGGCTACAGGGGTACTAGAGGGTGCTCTGGCGTGGCCACTCCGATGCCTAAGTCAGCTCTATTATCATGTTGAGAGAAATGTTAAGTAGTTATGAAAAATAAGAGAATGAAAGAGGGTCCCTTACTTAGGGTCTTAGCTAGTATTTATAGTAAGTATATGGGGATTGTCCTTGGATTGAGTTATTAGACCAGGCTTAGACATTAGACTAAGTAATATAAACCCACATAACAATTATCTAAAAATACTTATCAACAATACCTTTGATGGTGATTTTGGATGATAGGCTCCTAAAGCCAATTCCAACCTACATAGATTGTAGGTTGGCTTATCTCAACCTATATTTGACCTATTGAACCTTAGTCCTAACCTTGTTTAAGATTTCCACTTAGAGATCGAGCTTTATTTTATGTCTAACTTATCATAGGGAAGGATGCTAGTTCCTTAACCTCTAACCCAACCCATAGCATTCATAACTGAGGTTATTAGTAGTTGGAGATCTGCCTAAAAAGCTTCTTATGATACTTATCCATAGGTACATCATAAACATGTTAACTTATGGGAACTACTAACTTGTCGTATCACTTTCTAGGATTTTACCTCATATCTAAATAAGGGAGATACGCTTTCATGTTTGGATAAGATATGAATATATCTACCTTTTGAATATATCTTTCCCCTAACCCTTAGGCATACTATAAGTAGGGGTTAAACCTCCTTACTCTCTCTCTCTTTCTCTCAAGTTGCACGGCTTATTGACTTAAGTATCAGAGTGGCCATGTTAGACAAACCCCTAATACCCCTTAACGATGTCTTATTTTGCAGACATAAGTCTACATTTAAGTCCCAAGCAAGAATCTCTATTGGGAAATTTCTCACAATAAAACTTAGTCCCATTTGTAGGAAGCCTATTCCATTCAAGACTAATAGTTTGCCTATATTTTGAATCAAATCTTAAAAGTAATGTTGGCAAGAGATAAACTAAGCAATAGGAAGCTAGATCCAACACCTAATAAAGTAGCTGAATGATGTGCCTAAGAGCTCAGTAATCACTAGGACTTATTGTAAAAAATATGAATCAAATTGGTTATTCAAAATATCGAAGAAAGATATAGGGATAAGTTGGTAAACTGTATGTAGTAGCTTACATGCAGTTGCTTGATGGATATGACTCACCAATGGACACAACATAACTTGGCAATTCACTTGATGTGATGCACAAGCTAAAGTCAAGGTTTACCCATTAATAATCTTAAGCTGCTTGACAAGATTAGATAAAAGTATAGGATAATGTACATGGAGAGGACTTGCCTTGCAAGGATAAGTATACTTGTAGATGAAGGGTTTTGACTAGATTAGTTGTGTATGAGTCAAGTGAGTATCGCATTACACATAGTTGCAGAGTAATCATGTGGAGATGACACTTGATGGGTTGATTAGAGAGAGAATGGTAGGGAGGAGGAACAGGCAGTCTTAGAGTCTCAAATGCACAAGTAACAGATGAAGGAGCTTAGGGGACCCAGGACATCAACCTTACAGTTCTTGAGCAAACTAAGATTAGTTCTTTTGCCTGAATGTTTGATCTTAGAGAGTAGAGATTTCACAATGGAACATTGTTTCTTTGATCTCTAGATTTATGTCAAATGAAGAGGAATGACTAAATATGTATAAGCTCTTGGGCTTAATGACATTTGTTGGATCATCTTGATGATTAACTGATGAGATAGATCTTTATTTATTCCATAATCATCTAGAATGAGTTTTGTAAGGGCCCAAGGCCAATAACCTTCCTTACGATATATGAGCCTACCTAGGAAAGGTTAGAGATGGATGGACCAGTTTAACAGTCCTTATTTTAAGCCTACCAAGACAAATCTTCCTAAATCATCCCAATATATGGATAGACTCCTTAAGCCCCGTCATCTAGCTTAAGGAGTAAAGTCTAAATAACTAATGAGCTTAGCTTAATAATTAGTATAATAATTTTTAACCCTCTATAATATTCAATAACAAAGGTGTGATGATGTAGCTATAAAGAGAAGAGACTATTTGTAGTAAGTCCTTAGGGCAACATTACAAATAAGAAAAATTACAAAAGGGCATACAGGATAAGAGATTCCTATTACATTTGAAAAACAGTAAATAAGAAAAATGACAAAAGAGGAAAATTAGTATAGTGTCAAATAAAGGATAGGTGGCTATAAGATATTGCTTCCCTACCGGGGACCTATGAGTAAAGTAGCTATGTTAAACTCATTATTGTAGACGTGATTGATAGTATTAGAGGTTGCTGAGGTGAATGATAAATGTTGCCGTATAATAGTAGTAGTGATAACAGGCTAAAAGAGTAGGAGCCGTTATAGAAGGTCCTTGGCACTCAGCTAGTCAGCCTTAGCACTCGCTAGGTCAACATCAATATAAAGGGGTCTTGGTGATTAGGGAAGCGTTATATGATTGAAGTCCTTGGCCTCAACACTTGATAGGTCAACCTAGAAAGTTAGTAGGTAGGCTTTGGCATTCAAAGTTATACAAAGTAGGGTATGGCTAAGTTGAGCTCTCAAGTAGTTCTTCTACCATTCTTTTATATACTGTACCTTCTCTTTGGTAGGGTAACCAAAGAGAATCCTTTTAGCGAATGATTGAAGGCCTTAAAGGCACGCATGAGTGAGAGGGCTAGAAGTTAGCAATCCATTAGTTCCTTAGGTTTGTTGAAGATTTGCCCTTGAATCTTAGTTTTCTTCTTCATTGAGCACATAAGGTATTGGGTTAGTAACATTGAAGGTAACAAATACGTTGTACCCTTCGAGTAGCTCAAGCTCATATGCGTTGTCATTGATACGCTTAAGGACTTTAAAAGGTCCATTTGATCTAAGGGAAAGCTTATTCATCCTTTTCCTTAAGAAACTATCCTTGCTGAGGTAGACCTAGACAAGGTCTTCGAGATTGTAAATGACTCATCTCCTTCATCAGCTTCCTTGTTCTTTTTCTCCGGCTACAATCTATGTTAGTTGTTCAACAACCCTTTGATGTAACTTTTGAAACTCCTTAGTACGTTGTATGTTAGATTGAGTTTCGCCTTGAGTAGTCAGGTTGAAAACTAGATTTTAGGGTAAGTTCAGGTTAAGCCCATAGATGACCTTCTTATCATGCTGTGAGCTGAATGGTTATGAGCAAACTCTATGACAGGTAGGCATAGATTCCAATTATGTAAATTCTTCCCAACAACTGCTCATAAGAGGTTATCAACTGTCCTATTCACAAATTTTATCTTGCCATCTATCTTTGGGTGGCAAGAAATACTAAACAGAAGTTTGGTGCTAAACATCTTCTATAAGGTTCTCTAGAAGAAGCTTATGAACTTTAAGTTACGATTAGAGACAATACTTCTTAGCACTCCATAAATCATACAATCTCCGACAAAAATAGGTTAGCAACAAATAAAGCATCATTGGTTCAATCATAAGGAATGAAATGGCTCATCTTGTTGAATCGATTGACCACCACCATAATAGAGTCATGTTTTCTTGTAGTTCAAGGTAGGCCAAGCATAAAATCTATGTTAATGTCGGTCCGTGGTCGCTTAGGTATATGCAGAGGTGTGTACTCTCTATACAGTTCTTTCCTCCCCTTCGCATGTTTACACACCTTCCATTTATTAAGGATTCGGTGCACATCCTTCATTATCCCAGGCCAACAGAAATGTTCTGTTAGCATTTCCACTGTACCCTTTTCTTCAAAATGGCCTGCTAAACCCCTAGTATGAGCTTCTCGGACGAGTAGTTCGCTAATTGAATCACTCGGTACATAAATCTATTTTCCCTTCATTAAAACCCTTAGCTTAAATAGAATCCATCCACAACTCCTCTAATGTTGCATTTAGCCACTAAGGGCCCAAAACATAGATTATGCTCATAATGATCGAGTAAGGTGCCAAATCCAAGTACCTTAGCTTGCATTGTTGTAATGAAGATATGACGACAAGAATGAGCATTGGCTACAGTATTGGTGTTTCCCCTCTTATATCGGATGACATAGCAAAATGATTCTAGGAACTTAACCTATTTAGCATGACATTGAGAAAGTTCTTATTACCCTCGAAGATGTTTGAGAGATTCATGATCTAAGTATGATGGGAATCAAGCTACAAGACCTCTAACCCATAGCCAAGCCTAAGGATTAGAGGGGTTAGCACGCCAAATCCTTATGTTCTAACCAACTCCTACTAAGGCCAAGTATTTACTTACCGAGTCACCTTTACTGCCGTACCGAATGATCGCCCCTTATTCTATGTTATGCTGAGTTGATGATTACTTTAATGCTGAGTTGACCAATCACATAACATCATCCTTGTCGTGAGGATAAGAGACAGAGAATCTTAACTTACTAGGCCATTCATACTCGAACAAGCCTACCTATCCATATTTTTTATCTACATCACCTAACAAACTTACTAATGTAGCATCGCTATGTGTACAGTATTGTATGGAGAATCTACAACACCAATGATTGGTTTCCTTATATATTCAATTTTACCTTCTTGTATCATGTACATTACTTCTTTAGGAAATGTCCTTATTATCTTTTCCCTTTTAGGCAAGTTGCCCTAACTCACGGGTATAAATACAATTATACTTGTAGTTATAACAGATCAGATTACCTTCAATATACTTGAGTACTTTTTTCCTTACATAAACACTACTTGTTTACTCTCGGCATCACTCTTATCCTTTCCTTTAAGCAAGGTTAGGTAGCAAGTAACCTCACTGGGCCAATTTGTGTGTCATATCAAATTGTATCGTAAGTCCTTAGAAGTTCATTTGGAGTGTCATATCCTATGGAAGTATTTGTGGGTTTTTGCTTACTTTTCATTCGTCTTTGTCACTCTTTTCGTACCTTTCCCCATTAACCCTTTTTCGAGCTTTCTATAAGCTTGGACCCATTTAGCAACCAACCTTATCTATTTTGGTTACGGTTCGCACCATCTTAGTATCAAAGTGGAGGTTTTTGTGTAAACTATAGTTAGTTCTATTTTACGTATGTGGAATAGAGTCGGTTATTATGTTCATTTGACTGCAGTGTTATTAGTTGTTCACTTTCTGAAGTTTTTGTTTGAATTTGATTCTATGAGGAAAAATGACAGACCCAAGTATGAATGTTACTGCTGGTGATGATAGTGGAATTATCTACCATGGATGACAATCTCAAGGAACTCCCAGAAGTACTGACGAGAGACTTGATGAGGTAGCTAATCTCTTGGTAGATCTAACTTGAGTTGTTCATGCACTATCTTACTAACCCACGGAGGCCATGCAAAATACTTTATAAGCTGCTCAACCTATTAGAGGTCAGAACTTAACTCGACCAGTTTGAGGTAGAGGAATTGGCAGACGAGTATGGTGAAGGATAGACCTGAGAGAGCTTAATGAGGAAGAAAAGGAGTTTTTTGAAGAGGAGCATGTACGAGTCTCTAAAGCATCTAACCATGTGAAGCTTCGAATTCTAAGTTTCAATAGATTTGGGAATGCTGGAGAATATCTGGATCGAAAAGAGAAGGTGGAGAATGTATTTGATTATTATCAATATAAGGATTATGAGAAAGTAAGGACTGTTGCTATTGAATTCTCCGAGTATGTCGCCATGTGGTGGAAGAATTTTCAGGTCATGAGAAATAGAGAGGGGTATCGAGATGACTATGTTGACCTGTTCCTTGAATAGTTTCCTATCGAGAAAGAAAATGCCGAGAAAGAATTGATTGAGGAGGACGTGTTTCCTAAGAACTTAAACAAATTACTTATGGTTGTCCGGTATACCATGAACATAAAACCCTCAAGAGACAAGGAGTAGAAAGAGAACTTGTTTCATACTACCTGCAAGGTGAATGATCGAATGTGTGCTCTCATTGTAGATAGTAGAAGTTCTACCAATGTATCATCGACCGATCTTGTTTCAAAACTAAAGCTGCCAACTATTGTACATCTTAGGTCGTATAAGTTGCTCTGGTTGAGTGAGAAAGGAGCATTACATGTCACTCGGCAACTACTGCTACCAATTACTATAAGGAATTACTTTGATTAGATCCTCTGCAACATACTACCTATGTACACTTCCCACGTATTGCTAGGTAGGCCGTAGTTGTTTGACAAGAGAGTTATAGATGATAGTTATAAGAATACGTATATGTTGGAAAAGGATGATCGGAAGATTACGCTGAATCCAATGTCGCTGAGAGAAGTTCACAAGCTATAGGTGAAACTTGCTCGTGGATAAAAGAAAGCTCTAGTGATGAGTAGAGCCGAGTTCTGAGAAGCCATCAATGCTGACGAGCCGACTCTATTGTTGATCATGGGACTATTAGAAATGAAGGAACGAGGTAAGCTTCCCTAAGAAATCAAAGGGTTACTAGATGACTATGCTAACCGGTTCCTAGAATAGTTACTTGAGAGATTGCTTTCAACTTAAGTTATAGAGTACTGCATTGACTTAGTACCCGGTGTTGCACTGTTGAATAAGCCAGCTTATCGGATGAATCCCGAGCAAGCTCCTAAACTCCAACATCAAGTTAATGAGTTGCTGGAGAGAGGTTATGTGAGAGAAAGTCTCAATCCTTATGCCGTGCCTACACTTCTGGTACCGAAGAAGGATGGAACTTGGTGAATGTATATTGACAGTTGAGCCGTAAACAAAATCATAATCAAATATAGGTATCTGATCCTAAGGCTAGAAGACATGTTGGGTGAATTGAGTGGAGCCAAGATTTTTAGCAAGATTGATCTTAAGTCTGGCTACCATCAAATCCTCATGAGGTAAGGTAACGAGTGGAAAACTAAATTTAAGAATTGACATGGACTTTACGAGTGGATGATCATTCCCTTCGGCTTGTCCAATGTCCTAAGCACTTTCATGAGACTTATGAACCATATGCTGAGACATCTTATTGGGAAGTGTGTTGTGGTGTACTTTGACAACATCTTAGTCTACAGTGCTAACATGCTAAGTTACTGTAAACATCTCAAAGCAGTCTTGGATATCCTTCGCACCAAGAGACTATTCGACAACTTGAAGAAATGTTGCTTTTGCTAAGAGGAAGTAGTATTCTTAGGGTATGTAGTCAATGGAGGAGGCTTACGAGTCGATGATGAGAAGATTAAAGTAATTGTTGAGTGGCCGACTCCTACTACTTGTGCCAACGTAAGAAGTTTCCATATATTAGCTTCATTTTACAAAAGGTTTATCAGGAACTTTAGCACCATCACTGCACTACTTAACGAGCTAACAAAGAACACCAACTTTTGATGGGGAGAAAGGGAGGAAAGGATCTTTACCTACATAAAAGACAGATTGACCTCTACCTCAATGTTAGTACTACCTGACTTCAATAAAATTTTTGAGCTAGAATGCGACACATCGGGTGTTGGAATAAGCATTGTCCTGATGCAGGAAGGCTAACCAATTGCCTTCTATAGTGAAAAGCTCTGAAGACCACAGCTAAACTTCTCTGTGTATGACAAGGAACTTTTGGCACTAATCCGAGCAATGCAATAATGGTAACATTACTTATTGCTGAGAGAATTCGTCATATATATTGACCATGAATCACTGATGTACCTTCGAAGTCAATCCATGTTGTTGAAACGGCAGGCGAGATGGGTTGAATTCTTTGAGGAGTTCAATTTTGTGATAAGGTATAAACAAGGAAAGAGCAATGTAATTGTAGTTGATCTTTTGAGGAGGCATGCACTCTTATTAGAACTTCAGATTAGGCTATTTGGTTTTGCAAGTATCAAAGAACAGTATTCTAGGGATCCATATTATGAACCAATAATTTCGCGATGCGTAAAAGGGAGGATAGTGGATGAGTATTATGTGGAGAATGGCTATTTATTTCGAAGAGGGAGACTGTGTGTCGACTTATTCCCGATGAGAATTATTAATTAAGGAAACCCACAGTAGAGGGCTTTCCGGACACTTTAGAGAAAGGAAGACCTATGAACTATTGAGTGGCTGATTCTTTTGGCTGAAAATACACTGAGTTGTGAAAAGCTGTACAGTATGCAAAAAGGCTAAGTATCAAGCCTAACAAGGAAAAGCAATGCCTCTACCTGATCCAACGAAGCCGTAGATTGAATTGAGTATGGACTTTGTTCTCAAATTGCTACAAACTACTCGAGGCAAAGATTCTGTAATGGTCATTGTAGATTGGTTCAGTAAGATGGCATACTTCATGCCCGCACCAAAACTAACGATACTTTAGCTATGAATTCTCTTTTCTTATAGGAGATTATGCGGATATACAGAATGCCGAGGAGTATAGTCTCTAATAGGGACCTAAAGTTCTTTATCCTTTTCTGGAGAACCCTATAGTGTTGGCTAGGAACCAAATTACTCTTCAATACCTCATGTCACCCCTAAATTGACGACCAAATAGAGGTGGTTAATCGTACTTTGGGGTTACTACTCTGAGCTACAGTAGGCAAGAACTTGGCTGATTGGGACCTCTACCTGCTATTGGTTAAATTTGCCTATAATCGGACCGTACATGATATTACTAAGCAGACTCTCTTAGAGGTAGTCTATGGATTCAATCCTAAGTTGCCCCTTGACCACGCCCCTATACCAGTACCTATGTAAGAGTACCTTGATGCCTCGACCAGAGCACAATCTTTTCAGTACATCTATGATAAGGTCACTCAGCTTATTAACTAAGTTGCTAAAAGAATGCGAGAAAGAAGCAAGGATAAGTCGCCCAAACAATTTTAGTCAGGATACTTGGTATGGCTACACCTCAACAAGGAACAATTCCCAAACAAGAGGAAGAACAAATTATTTGCAAAAGTAGAAGGGCCTTTCAGAATCCTCTAGAAAATCAGTGAAAATGCCTTCAGGTTAGAACTGCTTGAGGACTATGAGGTTTCGATGCCTTCAACATTGCCAACCTCAGTCCATATCACCCTGATGGTGAACTGAGCGAACATCATTCAGATTTTATCTCAAATCTAAAATAACCCAGAAGGAGTGATGGGAATCAAGCTACGGGACCTCTGACCCTTAGCTGAGCCTGAGGACTAAAAGAGCTAGTACGACGAATCCTTATGTTCCAACCTACCCCTACCGAGGTAGAATACTTACTTGCTGAGTCACCTTTAATGCCATATTGAATGACCGCCCTTTATTCTGTATTATGCCGAATTGATGACTACTCTAATGCTAAGCCAACCAATTACTAGGCATCATTCTTGCTGAGAGGCTAAAAGATGGAGAATCCAGATTGACTAAGCCATTCCTACTTGAATAAGCCCACTTATCCGTACTTTTTGTCCTCATCCCCTAATAACCTTGCCAATGCAAGATCACTACGTGTACAGTATCGTATGGAGAATCTATTGAACCAATGATTATTTTCTTGTATATTTACTTTTACCCTCTTGTATCATGTATATTGCTTCTTTAGAAAATGTCCTTATTATCTTTTCCCTTTTGGGCAAGTCACCCTAACTCATGAGTATAAATACCCAGCTACTTGTAGTTGTAATAGATCAGATTACCTTCAATACACTTGAATACTTTTTTCCTTGCATAAACACTACTTGTTTAGTCTCGACATCATTCTTATCCTTTCCCTTAAGCAAAATTATGTGGCAAGTAACCTCACTGGACTAATTCGTGCGTCATATTGAATTTTGTCGTAAGTTCTTGGAAGTTTCTTTAGCGCATCATATCCTCTGAAACTATTCGTGGTTTTTTGCTTACTGTTCCATTCGTTATTGTCACTCTTTTCATACTTTTTCCCATTAACCCTTTTTTGAGCTTTCTACAAGCTTGGACCTATCTAGTGACCGGTCTTGTCTGTTCTTGGTCACGATTTACACCAATATAGGGTCATACTCGTAACTTAGTCTACAACTACAAGTTCTAAAACTTTTCCACTCGTGCTCTATCCTATGGTACCTTAGAACTACTATATACATTGTACTCTATAAATTGAACTTATAGATTTTTTTTTCCATATAAATTTTAATATGGCTATTTTTTCAAATCATAAAACTAATTTGATCCTTTTTTTAAAAGTAATTGCTCAATTTATCAAGACTTCTAAATTATGCCAATGAATAGAGTCTATTAATGCTTATTTTCAACAAAAATTTTTCCTTAAATGGTTCTTTAACCATTATTACTATGGATGTACTTTTGTGAAAGCTTTACACAAACATTCATTGTGTAAATCAAACATTCATTTTATGATAATCACATTATATAGATATTTAAAAAAATAAGAACATTGTTTTAGAAAATGAAAGTGCTAAACACCGTGCTTAACATGAGGTCTACAAAGCTTATTTTAATGAGATGATAACCTTTACTTATTAACTTTATTTAATTACCATTACAGTGTGGGGACCTTAAAACCTATATCTTATATGCTTCAAAGTAAGTGTTCTAAGATGGGTATAAAGTACATTGATTTCTTACTCATATCATGTCCTAGAAAGTAGGTTACGAAAAATTACTATCTAAAATCTACCAAATAACCTTAATTATCTACCTATAACCTATCCCATTGAGCAGATCCTAGTGAGTATTTCATATAATAAGGTTATCTACTCACTCTTATTAGCAAGTAGTTAACCATCCATCCTAAAGTTTTGGCTTTTTTTCCTTTTTTTCAAGTTTCTTTTCCTTTTATCTTTTGCATTATTTTTTATTATGAATTGAATCGATTATATTTAATTAGTATTATTTCATTAAGTTATTGTGGATTAATAAAAGATGTTATGTGTTGACTAATTAATTAAAAATAAAACTCATATACATAAAATATCAAAAAGGAATATGCTATAGGGAAAGTGTTAAAAATGAACAAAGTAAATTTAACAAGTTATTATGTTTAGCAAAGGATGTGAACAAACTTTCAGTAGATTATGATTAGAGTCTAAGGAAATACAAATAGAAAAACGAACAAAAAGAAGAAAACATTAGGGTAACACCCGTGTGAATCGCCAGCCCCATGACTAATTTTTCCATTCTCAATGGGATGAAGACAACCCCTGTCGCCTTATCAGTTAGAGACATTGCAACACGTATAAGTGCAAACGTGCCATGGACCAACGTATAATTTATTCACAAAATGTCCAGACTCTGGGTGATATTCTATCCTTAAGGCTACTACTGTCTGTGTTTTATTGGCACACCGTCTCTGCTACAATTATGGGGGCGTGTCTTTTTCTAACATGTCCATTGAAAATGAATGTGTGAACACAATATAAAATGGTGGTATATAATCACACGGCTTTTCTTTAATTGCTGGTTCTTTGTGCACATTATGGATCTTCCCATCACATGGTTTTTTTTTTTTTTTTTTGTTAAATCATCTTGAGGTCTCGAATAAATCTCCCTACTTTTTATTAATCGTTCGGATTTTCTATATAGGGTTTGATTTATTTTATGGAAAGTAACTCCTATGTGCAATTCCAAGTTGGAAGTGGGTATTGATAAATATTTGACTTATTGTATAATTTTTGTGAACAAAGAAATGAGGTGCATTGATATTATGTCACTTTTGGTATAAACAAATGGTCTGAAATTGAATGATATTAAAAGATCAAATAGTATTATTTGTTGAAAATGCTCTTAATTAATTATTGCAAGCAACATTTTTTTTTAGGTTAAAAATGATCATAATTAATGAAGTGGGAATGAAATCATGATTCTGCCTTTTAGAAGGTAGAATCAAATTTTTCTTATTGCTACAATTGTCGATTCCATGAAATTATTATTTCGACCTTAAAATGTACTTTCAAATATAGGAATGAGAGTAGAACCCGAAATTGTAATTCCACTCTCACTCATTTTCGTGTAGCAAACATAACATTAGATAGTAAGTGTTGGTAGGATATATCTGAATGATACTTTTGGTTAGTCGTATAAAGGTAACTGATTTTTTAGTCATAAAAATATGTCTACTTTCTAGTAATGTTAAAAAAATATTGCCGTTACCAAAAAGTTTTAAAAAAATGTTGGTAGGTATCAATTTTTTTTTTTGTCACAATTATCATAAAGAAAACAAAAAATACATTGTTACCCAAAAGTTATAAAATAGTTGGTACCTACTAACTTTATATTGTAGTCCATAAAAAAAATATAGTTAACATAAAAGAAAACATAACTTTATCACAATGTTAGAAAACGATGAAAATAAAAACAACTAAAAAGTCATTCATCTTTAAACTATCAATTGTAAGATTCTCTTAGTATACATCATTGATACGTTACTTCTAATTTAGGAATAGTACACTTTTAGAGTGAGCTTGATTGCTATCATTTTATGGTAATGTACTAGCAATATCTTTAGTTTATTATTTAGTCAGTAAATTGGATCAATTTGTTGCGTAAAAACTAAAATGTTTGTACCATATATCTATGTGATATATAAATTTGTATGACAATTCAAAATAAATATATCTTTAAAATTCTAAAAATAACTTTATGACAAATCATCTTCTTCATTTAAATAATCTCTATTTGCTAGCTATTACAGTTTACCTTATGCTCATATGGAGACCAACCAACTAAACATTATTAAAACTTTGTATCCTATATTGCATACACCAAACATGGTAGAAGAGAGTTATACTATCATGCCCTCCATGTACCACCATGTTCTATGAACCAAACAACACTCTAATTATCAACGTTTATATAATTGTCTTTTTAAGTCCCCAACTTTTCTTTTCAATTAATTTTGGAGTTATCAATATTTTCAAAACTTTCACAAAAATTGGACTTTCATTAAAGCCATCAAATTTTTCATCCATACTGCTTGTGCCAGTTTGAGATTGGTCCATAATAATTAATTTTATACAATCATAATATAAAATACTTTTAGTTAAATAAAATAAAAAGAATATGAAATAAACAAAAAAAAAAGTGATCTAAAGTAAGAAAAGGTGCTTTGAAAAAATTATACATGCTCCAACCACTTTGGTTGATTGCCATAATGCCAATCAAAAGACATACATGCCTAAGATGGATGGAAATTTTGATGGATTAAATTGTTATTTTTGTAAAGTTTGGAAAATGTTAAGTGTTGATAGTAGATTTTTGCTTCAGTATGTAGATTCCCACAAAATAGAATACAACAACGGGGAGTATCAGAGAGTACTTTGGTGTTGCCACTTTGATACTTAATTTAACCTTCTTGTAGAGAACAAAAATATAAAGTAATATGAAATGGAAGAGAGTGAGAAGTAGAGATCCCCTTACTTGTAGTGTAACTCCCTATTCATTATAGATGGCAATCCCGTTGTACTTGGGCCAAGTTATTGGATTTACGTTTAGATCTTGGGCTTAATGGAATAAGCCTAAGGCCTATTTATTCAAAAAGCATTATCAACACTTGCCCTCTACTCACTTTATTGACATGTTCGACAAAGAGAGTACAAAAGGAGGTAAATTTCGTAGGAATTCTAGAAAAGTATATGATCAAGGGTCCAAAGAGATTGGGATGCTATGAGGGCCTGAAGAGGTGAAAGTTAGGAGAGGTTAGGGTACTTGAAGATGTTGATATGCTTGAGGAAGCTAGAGCACTTAAAGAGGCATAAGCCTAAGGAGGCTGATTGGTTCTGAATCCGTTAATGATATAGGACAATAGGCTTATTTACTTGTCGTTTGTGTAAATTGTAGGACTTAACGTATGGTGGGTTATCGACCACTAGCCCAATCACTCGTGCCCACCTTAAAGGCCTCCAATCCCTTACCCAAAGAATTCTCTCTCGTCAACCCACTGATGATGAGAAATAATATATAGAAAGAAGAAGGTTGAATTCCTTGAGAGCTCTGGGTGGTTATACTATGCTTTGTTCATTCTCGTATGTTGATGTTGACTTTCTTGTGGCCAAGGGCTCTATGGTGAATGATCTGATTTTCAGCTGTTAAGAGTCTCCTGCAGAGCAATGTGAGTTAGCCTCTTAGCCGAGTATTTGTTTCTCATCTTCCTTTTAACTCTCATAGCATCCTTTCCAATCTCGGTCTTCTTGATTCCGTAACATCTTGATTCCCCCCGCTTGCTGTACTTAAAGAATCTTTTTATAGAACCAACGTTGTACTACCAGTCGATTCTCTTCATCTGACATTGTACTATTTTTTTTCTCTTTTAACCTTTTTCGTATGTACTAGGAATCCTATTTTTTCATATGCCTTTTTGTAATATATTTATTTATAATGTTGCCATAAGGACTTATTATAAATAGTCTCTTTTTCTCATAAGCCAAAATTATCTCACTAGCCAAATAGACATTAAATATACTATTCTTGCAAGATACCCCTCTCCAAGTCAACTTCTATACATTCTTATCTAATCTTGTCTAGTAACTCAAGGTTAATAGCAGATGAACCTCGACATTAGCTTATTTGTCATATCAAGTGAAGTGTCAAGCTATGTTGTATATGTAAGTAGGTTATATGCTCCGAACAGCATCACATCAACTACTCTAGTTAGTTTATCGACCCATTTACTCTAATTTTTTTTTTATATTTCGAAGGACCCATCGGTTCAAACCTACTATGGTAAGTCCCAATGATAACTGAGTGTAGACATCTCATTTTTGAGATTTTGTTTCATTTTTGTTAAGCCAGGTTAATAAACTGTTAAGTCATTGGAGAATTGGGCTTTATTAAAATAATTTTAGCCTAGTCTAATTTAATGTAGATTTTTATCTAATTTATATTAGGTCATAATAGACCTAAGATTTATTAGATAAGTTGTTGGGCTATAATAGATTGGGTCGAATCAAGCCTTAAAAATTAGAAAGCCCGAATTAAATAGATTTTTTAAAAGTTAGGTCAAATCGTCACAGAATTATAATTGTATCTTTCGTATCAAAGATACGAAAGATACGATTAAGGGTTTATAAATAGCTAGTCGGCATGTGACATTAGGAACAATTTTTTTCCATAATACCACAATTTACAACCTAATTTACCAAATACAAGTGGAAGTCCATTGCCCATGTTTCACAATTCAACAAGCTAATAAGTCCATCGCTTAACTTCTACAGTCAGTACACTTTAATTGACAATCTAAACAGAAAACCATGTGCACAACACATTTAACCGACAACTTTACACTAAAGCCAACAATCTAACCAAAAGCCTTGAATCCCTTTGATGCTTGACCGATAGCCAAAACAAGCACAGCTTGGACAACTCCACAATCCCCACACATGCTGAACAACAGCTATGTCCCATCCTTTGCCTGATGCACTAAACCGAATATGGCCCTACCACATCCAAGTCCATACCGATCACTGACCAATCTACCAATGGCTGTCTTTCACTACATAATCACACATACACATTTGCACTCTCTACAGTAGCCCCTATACACATTGAATACGGCACACGTGTGCAGTTACGTACAACTCAATTCGGTAAAAAAATTATTTTATTTTATTAGTTACTTCAATCGTTTTTATTTTTAGTAATCTATTTTTTGTTTAAAGTGCGAGTTTATTATTTTCTATTATTGCATGTTTTTAGATAATCTCAGTAAAATTTAGTTAAATTGTGTTTCTTCAATAAAATTGCATTTTTGAAAAAATAAACATATATAAAATGTATCGAGATACGTATATTACAGTTGAGATACATATAAAGATATGTATCTAGATCGTATCTCCAACATATCTTACAATTGAAATTTAAAAGAAATATATATCTAGATCGTATCTTTAACGTATCTTGTGATTAAGACTTAAAAGAGAAAGGTACAAAGATACGTATTTAGATCGTATTTAGTAAATCTTATAGTTAGGATTTATAAAAGATATTTTTGACATGTAGTTGTTCTAAAAATAAAAAACCTTAACTAGGATTTTCAAAAAGATATGGTTAGATAGGGTTTTCTTTAATTCGACAAAATTAGATTTCTTAGGTTTTTTTAATAATAAATTGATAAATTAACATAAACCTAGCTTAGTTTTTAAAATAAAAAGAATCCACCTACTAAATATTTTATATAAAAAAAAACATAGCTGGTTTGGTCCCAACTAACGAGTACGTAGGCACCTTCGGAGCAACCGTATAAAAAATAAAAAAAAATTTCCCTTTTTCTTAGAAATTCGTAATAAAAAATAATATAAAATTTACTTTAGTTATCTTTTGTATATTTAGGTATATTTTAGTATTTTTAGAAAGTTATAAAAATAAAAACCAATCATTTTTTCTTTAGTTTTTACATGGTGACTTAGCCTTAATAGGTTAGCTCCTAAACTCGATCTTTTCTAGTTATTTATTCTAAGAATCATTTTTTTAGAAAATACATGGATCAGTAGCCAAATTAAGATTTTCCCACCTGAAAACCCTAATTTTGTTTTTTATCAATTGAATTGATTAGCGACTCCAATTTTTAAATCATTTTAAACATTTCCTTAATTTGATGTTGAGTAATTTATATTAAGCGGGCTGAGCATGATATAAGTTAAATTAAGGAAACCAAAATAGGCCTCGACAGAACTGGCAACTCCATTAGAAAAGCCTGATGGGTTAGTCATGTGAAAATGAAAAAATTATTGATAGGCTTTTGTATTATTATCGTTTTGTTTTTTGTATTATAGTTGTATTAATTATTTTTTTTTTTAGTGATGTAGGCCCTAGGAAAAAAGTTTAGCCCAATGCCCCTTATTGGGAAATTAAGGGAGGCTCTTTTATTTTATAATAATCATTTGCATGTTTAGATGTGGTCAAACTTAGGCCATCTTAGAAACTTATAACGGGTTCCCATTATGTAACCCTTAAGTCATTACGGTCTTTACCTCCACTTGGCGATGATAAGAGAGCCCACTTAAGTTTTGATGTAACCCACTAGGCTTCTCTCAAAAAATCTTTGGAGCTACAGAGCCTGAGAACCGTAGACCCCATCTTCTTGCATCATTCTTTTTGAAAAAAGGAGTAATTATTTTTAAATTATAAGAAAAGTCTAATCAATCCATGGTTAGCTTGACTTATTCTTCAAAAAAGGGGAAATTTAAAAAACAAACATAGTAAGCCTTATATATAAATATTCACAAACTTCATTTTTTTTAAAAAATCCTATTTCGAACCAACTTATATACAAGGGTATTTCCTAACTACAAATTCATCATATTTCCTATAATTTATTAATTACTAACCCCTATTGCATTCCATGTTTATGTAACATATTACATTTTTATATATTTGATTATGCTCATTTCTCTATGAATATTCTATTTCATGTATTATAGGTGTTTTATTTTTATCGTTTATTAGTGAGTGTAAAGCTACGTAATTTCTAAGAAAATTTTTCAAAAATCTATAAAACTATTAATATCATATCCAACTTTATTCTAAATTTAGTAGTCTTGTTGTAAATAATCCCATCATTTCATATTTTATGTAATATAGATATGGAAAGTCAAGTCAGTATCAATCCCGTAAGCTCGTCTTAGCTAGATTCATTGACTTTTATAGATATAGGATTTGAGTTTTTTTGGAAAAATTAGTTAGGAGTTTTCTTTTATTTTAGCCTATTGTATAGGTTGAATTTTATGATTGTTAATACATTTGCAGCTTTATTAAACAATAGCCTTTATTGATTGCACAGTTTTTTTACTCATTTCTCAATAGTTTCCTTAAACAAAAACAAAAAAATAAAATAAAATAAAGAAAAACAACAAGAAAAAACTTTTGTATTAACTTTTAAATTTTTTTTAGGCATGTAATTACAGAAATTAACTATAATAAAGAGTATTTTGAAACTACCAATTTTTTTTAAAAGGCTTTCCAACATTTGTTTTTTAAAAAAAAAGGTAAAAATTTCAAAAGATATTTTATGATAAAAAAAAACCAATTTCATTATAATTTTTTACTGAGTAAATTCCTATTATTGTAATGCTTCATGTATACCATACTATTAGGAACTAAAAAAATAAAAAATTCAAAAAGTCAAAAAAGATTTAACTATTAAATTCCTATTATAAATTATTTCCCATTTCAAAGTCATCAATCTTGTAAACGTCTAAGTTCTCATTCTCATGTTTAGCCTCTAAGTCGTCATGGTCTTCATAGAGTTTTCTCCATGAGTCGTCACCCTTGTGTCATTTATTCAATAAATTTCTCATTGTAAAGTAATTTTTACTTCTCTATATCATCTTTGTAATATTGTCTTCATCCTATATCCTTGGTCATCAGTCCTAACATTTTCTTTGTTTAGATTCATCAATATTAGTATTAGGCTTCTATGACATAAAATAAGCATTGATTTTCTAATAAAAGTTTCCCCCAAAAAATAAAAGAACAATTTTCAAAACTAAAAACTCAATACAGTAATAGAACAGTTTGTCCTAAACTTCACCTTAGGTTTTATGTTCACAAAATGGCCTAATTCTCTAAACATAAGCAGCTGATGATTCAAATTTTCCAAGATAACCTAATTGGGCTAACATTGATTTGGTATGCCTAACAAGACTTAATTAAGCACAATACTTGGGATAAGCTAGCTTGAGCCTTTTATCAACAATACAAGTTCAATGAAGAAGTGACTCCATCCTTAATGGATTTGAATAACATGACAATGAAGTTGACTGAGTCCTTTAAGGAGTATACCCAGAGATGGAGATCTACAGTTGCTCAAGCTACAATATAATTGCTAGAAATTGAATTGATCAACATATTCATCCGCACATTAGGTGAACCTTATTATAATCACCTCTTAGGCTATACAGCTTCTACGTTTGCAGATGTAGTTGCAGTTGGTAGTCGCATTGAAGATGCTATTAGAGTGGGGAGATTGATAAGGAAGGGATTAGCCTTGTTGGATTTAGAGGTTACTATGAATACTATGATGTCCTATCTAATGATATACGAACCAAGTACCCTAACCATTGGTCCAAAGCTCAAGGAAAATAAGCTATGCCAAAAATCACTTAGAAGGAGGTTCACTCATATCCCGATTCCTATGTCTTGGGTCTATCATTACCTAAAAGAAGAGGGTTTACTACATCCTAAGACTCTAACACCAAGGTATAAACCTTGGAAACATGATCCTAATGCGTAATGTAAGTACCACATGAGTCAACAGGGGCATGCTACTGACCATTGCTGGGAGTTGAAGAATAAATCCAAGATTTGATTGATGAAAAATTGGTCTAGTTGGACTTTGTTAGGGATATAAGGCCCAAATTCTACACAGCGCCAACTATTAACATGATATAAGGATTGGAAAAGTTGCTATGAACAAATTTGAATGGTCAGGTCTAAGGGGTATGTTACTACCATGATCTAGAAAAAAAGGGTTACAGCCTTAGAATAAAAGTTAGCAAAGATAGAAGAAAGACTTGCAAGTGTATAAATGGTAATGGGTTATGGGCTCAAGAAGCTTGAAAGCTTAGGTATTGGTACGAATAGGAAGTTATAGCCTAAGCATGAAGTTGATTCAATGAAAGAGAAATTAGGAATGAATGTGCCGACTGGGAAAGCTTAGCATCAAGATAAGCCCCTCCAAAATAAGAAGAGGCAATTTACATAGTTCAAGATTCTAATAGCTCAAGTGTTCAAGCAATCGAGAGACGTAGGACTACTGATATGTGAAAACCCAACAAGGAAATCTAAGCTAAGGGATCGTAACACCAAAAAATGTTGTGACTATCATGTAGGCCAAGTAAGACATACCATTGAAGGTTGTTGGAGATTGAAGTATAAGGTGCAAGATTTGATTGACGCTAAGATTATCCAACCAAGTTTTCTAGAGATTGAAGGGTTAACTAGCAGCGATATTCTTTCCCCAAGTTTTGAAGGGGCATTAAATAGACAACCTCTAACATCAGGCATTGAGGATTTATTACTATCATCTAACAAAGTGGTTCGCCATTTGAAGCAATTGGATATATCTCCGAGAGATCAATTCAATTGAATGGGCCAAGTTCGAAGAAGTGACAGAAATAGGAGCAAGAAGTAGAAAAGAATTTTACTTTCTGCATTTTTTCATAATCATATTTCATTTTGGAGCTTGTAATAGACAAGAGTTATTGAATAAAGCAGTTTTCATGTATATTTTTCTCTTTGTATGCTATGAAGTTAACTCAATTCAAATAAGGACATTTTAAATGAGTAAAAATGGATAAAGAAAATGTGAACTGAAAACTTAAAAATTTCTACTCAAGGGAATGATAACACATTACTTAAAAGGTCTAGGATGAAAATAGGTAACCTATGTCCCAAACACTAACCCTAGACCCCCATGAGAGAAAAGTGCCAACAAGGTGAATAATTGGGCTCATTCCTTAAATGAGGTCTATCTTGAACTTAGTACACGTGTCAAAATGATATTAGGTATTCGTTTCATTATCCTTAAATATAGTTATTCCTTGCAAACCCATTTGAACCCTTAGGGGATTTTTCTTAAAATTAACCCCACTAAGAACTACCCCAAAGTAGGATGATTAGAAGGTTAGGATCATTAATCTAAAGAAAAGGAGTAGACTAAATTGTGCTTGTCTTAGTTATGCTAATTTATGAGAAAATATTGTCATAGATAATTCAATTTCTTTAGGATGAAGAAGAATTTCAAACCATATACACCTCACTCAGGCTTATACATTCATTTAGATACCTCAAGCTTATAGATTTTTCCTAAACACTTGAAAGCCATATATACTTCTCCTAAGCTTATACTTTTTGAACCATGGTTTTAGGGCTTTAAATCCCATCAAGTGAAGACTCAACAATGGAACGTAATCACCTTAACCCAAAAAAAAAAGGAAAAGAAAAAAAGAAAAGAGGTGAAAAAAAGAGATTAAAGATATTATTAAGGTGATCACCTTCAAAGCTTAGTTAAATTACCAATAAGCTTGAAGTTCGAACTTGTGATGTTATCCAAAGGCTAAACACTTTAAATTCTTAAGCTCTAAACTAAAGCCCCCATTTTATGACCTCACTCGCTTTATGACCCTTGATAAAACTCTTTAAACTAAAGAAATCAACTTATCTTAAGCGAAATTTGCTCATGAAACTAAGGCAAGCCCATGTTTAGCTTCTCCTTGGTTTTTGGCTTGTAAACCTAAGACTGATTGCATATGATTTCTTCAAAATTGGTCAAGTATATTGATATCCATTTGCTTAAACTATTGATCAAAAGCCTTACATTGCAAACCCAAAAAACACCTATTGATTAATCAAAATGTATCACTTACAAGATAGGCTACAATTTTTGGAATTGATGCTGAGAGTAAAAACAAACCTATAAGAGCGTAAGGAAGTCCAGTTTGATTAAATATTTCAAGTAATGATATCTATCCCCTGAGTGGAAAATTGAAGAGTTGATTACTTTATCAAAAACGTGAATGGTCATTTATCTCAAGTTAGAAATCAATGCTTTTAAAAAAGTTTGGAGATAATGAATTATGCTCCATTAAATAAGATTGAAAGAATGAATGATCAATGGGCAAAGGCCAAGCCAACCCTTTATTTGTGATCTTTGGAGTTTTTGAGACTTTTTTACTTGTTAGCAACATAATTTTCTATTAAAGGGTGTTTTCTAAATTTCTTAACAAAAAGAAGAAAAAAAAACTTTTCAAAAGAGAAATGAAACTTTTTTTTTAAAAAAAAAAATTATTATCATGAGAGATTTCTTAAAATTTTCAAGGAATCATCAAAATCCCTCAAACTCAAGTCATAGATCAATTTGTCAAAACTCATAAAAGTTTTCTTCCTTCCTGATTGCTTGCTCAATGAAGCGCCATCCAAGCTTATCTAGGATCGCTTGCTCAAAGAAGTGCTATCCTACCTATTCCTTAGTCAGATCACCTGCTCATAAGAGGTTATCCTATTTATTCCTTTCTAGGATCACTTGCTCATGGGAGTGCTATCCTATCTAATCTTTTCTAGGATCGTTTGCTCAAAGGAACGCTATCCTATCTTTTGTCGAATTGCTTGCTCATAGAAATACTATCTTATCAATCTTTTCTTGGATCGCTTGCTCATAGGAAAGCTGTCCTAGTCCTTTTTAGGATCGCTTGCTCATAGGAGTAATGTCCTATCTGTTCCTTTATAGGATCACTGTCCTATCTATTCCTTTGTAGGATTGTTGTCCTATCTATTCCTTTTTCGATCATTTACTCAAAGGAGCACTGTCCGGTCATTGAAAAGATTGCCTACTCATGAGAGTGTTGTCTCATGTTATCTTATCTTGTCTTCAAAAGATCTATCCTTTCAAGCAATTCATCCTGAAAGAGATCTATCTTTTTTAGATTATCAAAGTCGGGTCTAACAAAAATAGGCATCCCTTTTGTCTTTGTTATGAATTTCAAATTGAACTTCACTACAAAGAGGGGTAGCCATAAATACCTCATTTTTGCCATTTTTATTGATCCAAGTTAACAAATAAACAAAAATAATAATAATAATAAATAAATAAACAAAAATTAAAAAAATAATAAAAAAATGAAAAAGGAGAGTTGAGTCAAACTAAGTCGAAAGTTGACTCGAGTCAAATCGAGTTGAGTCGAGTCAAGTCGAGAATATAGTCGAGTTGGATCATATTGTGTCGAGTTAAGCCAAATCATATCAAATTGAGTCATGTCATATCATATCAAGTCAAGTCGAATCGTATCAGATCGTTTAGTGTTAAATCGGATAACGATGTGGTTAATTTAATAAACCATTAAATTATTGGACAATTGGGCTTTATTAAAATAATTTTGGCCCAATCCGATTTAATGTAGATTTTTATCTAATTTATATTGGGTTAGAATAGACTTAAGATTTACTAGATAAGTTGTTAGGCTATAATAGATTGGATCAAATTGAGTCTTGAAAAATAGAAAGCTCCAATTAAGTATGATTTTTAGAAGTTAAGTCAAATCTTCATAGAATCATAATTATATCTTCCGTATCTTTCATATCAAAGATAGGAAAGATACGATTAAGAGTTTATAAATAGCTAGTCGACACATAACATTAGAAACAATTTTTTTTTCCCCAATACCACAATTTATAGCCCAATTCACCAAATACAATTGGAAGTCCACTACCTTTGCTTCACAATTCAACAAGCCAATAAGTCCATTGCCTGACCTCCACTGTCAGCATACTTCAATCTACAATCCAAACACAAAACCACGCGTACAACACACTTAGCTGATAGCTCTATACGAAAGCTAATAATCCGACTAAAAGCCCTCAATCCTTTGACACCTAACAGATAGCCAACATTCGTACAGCTTGGACAGCTATACAATCCTTACGTATGCCGAACAGCAGCCATGTCCCATTTTTTACCTGACGCCCTAAATAGAACATGCCCCTACTACGTCCAAGTCCACATCGATCGCTAACCAATCCATCGACGGCTGTCCTTCACTGCAGAATCACACGTCCACATTTGCATGATCTGATTAGCCACAATCACACATCCACATTTGCACTGTCCATAGTAGCCCAACACATAACAAATACGGCACACGTATACAATTACGTACAACTCGGTTTGGTAAAAAAAAAAAGAATTATTTTATTTTATTAGTTAGTTTAATCTTTTTTTTTTTATAAATCTATTTTTTGTTTAAACTGCAAGTTTATTATTTTTTGTTATTGCGTGTTTTTAGATAATCTCAATTAAATTTAGTTAAATTATGTTTTTTAAGTAAATTGCACTTTTGAAAAAATAAACATATCTAGAATGTTTCAAGATACGTATCTTACGATTAAGATTTAAAAAATAGATATATATAAAGATACATATCTTCATCATATCTTACGGTTGAGATTTAAAAGATATACGTATGAGATACATATCTAGATTATATCTTCAACGTATCTTGCGATTATGATTTGAAAAAGATATGTATGAAGATAAGTATCTAGATCAAATTTAGTAGATCTTACAGTTATGATTTAGACAATATATTTTTTATGTGGAGTTGTTTTAAAAATAAAAAATCTTAACCAAGACTTTCAAAAAGAAATGGTTAGTTAATGTTTTCTTTAATTCTAAAAAATTAGATTTCTTAATTTTTTTAAATAATAAATTGATAAATAAATGTAAACTTGGCTCAATTTTTAAAATAAAAAGAATCTACCCACTAGCAGGTACGTAGGCACGTTTAAGGCAATCGTATAAAAAATAAAAAAAAATTTCCCTTTTTTCTTACAAATTCGTAGTAAAAAAAATAATATAAAATTCACTTTAGTTATTTTTTGTATATTTAGGTTATTTTAGTATTTTTAGAAAATTATAAAAATAAAAACTCATAAATTTTCTTTAGTTTTTATATGGTAACTTAGTCTTAATAGGTTAACTCTCAAACTCAGTCTTTTTTTATTATTTATTTTAAAAATATTTTCTTTTAGAAAATACATGAATCAGTAACCTTGTTTTTTATTAGTTAAACTGGTTAGCAACTCCAATTTTTAAATTTTCTTAAACATTTCCTTAATTTAATGTCGAGTAATTTATATTAAATAGGCTAGGCTTGATATAAGTTAATTAAGGATTTAAATAGAGCTTAACACTGAGCTCCTAGGCACATCATATAATCTTAGTATCAAAGCTTGAGGTTATGGCTAAGACCTATGTGGAGATAGTCTTGTCTAGTTTGCTGTTCGAGATAATCTGTTTTCTTTTGGAAGAATAAAGCAAGTTCAACGTTTACAATTCATGTGGTATTTATGTATTTTTTAGGATTCCTTGTGTGAGGAGTACTTTCTAAAGCTTCATTTTGAAAATGCCGAATCCTAGTGTTTAGGGAGAGATTAATGATACCGAGAGTGATGCTCAAGGTCGTGGTCAAGTTATCCAATAAACACTACGTATTATTAAGGAGCAGATTCAAGACCTTACTACTATTATGGCCAATTTAGCTATCTTAGCACAGACAGTCTTAGAGACTGGGTTACGTGAGAAAGTTGTTGAACAAGGACAACAAATGATGGATAGGCTGATAAGGCAAATGAATGATGAGCACTAGAAGCCTTTCCTATGAACCAAACACCACCTCATCATGCAAATAGAGTCGCAAGAAGAAGGTTGGAGTTGGACAAGGTAGAAGAGTATGAAGAAGAAGAGAAGTAATATATTAGAGTTGACGAGCGTGAGCTTATAGCTCCTAAGGGAGTCAAACACCTCAAAGTATAGATGTCAAACTTCAACAGGTCTAGTAGTGCTAACGGCTACTTAGATTGGGAGGAGAAGATAAAAAAGATATTCGAATTTTATGCTTATGAGGATGTTGTTTGTATTCAAGTGGCTACATTAGAATTTTACAGATATGCGGCAATGTGGTGGCCAAAGTTGTAAAATGCCCACTTAAGAGCTAAATGAGAAGTCTTGAGGAGTAAGTTCATTACTAAACACTATAAGCAAGAAACTTTGACATATGTCTCCAAGACTTGATACAAGATAGTAGATCAGTGGATGACTATGTTCGAGAGTTTCAGTTACTTATGATTTGATGTTTTATAAACCTGAGACACAAACTATAGCGAGGTTCATTTCTGGGATGAGAATCGAAACAGGTCATATTATGGAATTACAAGACTAAGTAGTTTAGATGAGACCATCTGAGTAGCGTAGAAGGTTGAGAGGTAGAGGTAGAGCCAACTAAGCTAACCAAAATTGCTGAGCCAAAGTAACATGCTGAGTCAATCAGACTATGGCCATGCACCAAACAGTTTTAAAGTGGATCTTTGAGGACTAGTGCTAAGCTGATCAAAAGAAGGCTGAGGTAAGGGCAAGGTTGAGGAACTTAAGCTCTAACGAGACTACGGTCAGAGCTTAAGAAGAAAGACCCAAGAAATCAAATGTTTTAAATGTCTCGGTTATGGACACATGGCTAGTCAATGTTTAAACTGCCGAGTCATGACTATAAAGGGAGATAAGCCTTAGTTTGAAGTGGAGAGTACAGGTGAAGGAGAAGAAGAGATAGGAGTTGAATAGATGCTGAAAGAATTGCAGGAAGACCTCGATGTCGGGACATTCCCTGAGGGCAGTGTCCAGTACTATTTTATTGTTCGTCAATCTCTCAGTACTTTTATTACTAATGAGAATAAGCAAAGGGAGAACCTCTTCCATACGAATTGCCAATTGAATGGCAAACCATGCACCTTGATCATTAACAAAGGTAGCTGTACTAATGTCATAGCATAAGGGTTAGTGATAGGTATAAGGATGAGGTGTTGTGTGATGTCCTTTCTATGTGCGCTTCTCACATATTATTTGGCTAACCATGGCTGTTTGACTTGAGAGTATGAAACGATGGGTATAGGAACACCTACTTGTTCTAGAAGGATGGGAAGAAAATTATATTGACATCTAAGAGTCCTAAGAAAGTGCAAGAAGCCTAAGAGAAGGTTATTAGATCACTACAGTAAGAGTCCTTAATGATTTCTCAAGCTCAGTTTACCCAAGAAGTCGAAGCCGAGGACTATGTGGTCCTTTTAGTCAAGAGACTCTTTGAGGTGAGAGAAGTCGAGAGCTTGCTTACCGAAGCTTAATAGCTACTTCAAGACTATGTCGACTTATTTCCTATCGAGATGCTGAAAGGTTTACCTCCCTTAAGAGGCATTGGGTATTGCATCAACCTTTAGCTTAGATCTGCCTTACTGAACTGACCTACTTACAGGCTCAATCTTGAGTAGGCAGTTAAGCTAAAGAAACAAGTTGATGAGTTGGTAGACTATAGATATGTTCAAGAGAGTATGAGCCTATGTGTCGTACTAGCCATGCTAATACCAAAGAAAGAGAGGTTATGGAGAATGTGCATTGACACCCATGCCATTAATAAAATTATTATTAAGTATCGATATCCAATCCTATGGTTGGATGATATGCTCGATGAGTTGCATAGTGTTAACATCTTTACAAAGATAAACCTGAAGAGTAGCTATCACCAAATACAAATGAGACCAAGAGATGAATGGAAAATGGCCTTCAAGACAAGAGGTTGTTTGTACGAATGGATGGTGATGCTGTTTGGTCTAACTAATACGGCGAGTACATTTATGCAGCTAATGAATCATGTACTTAGAACATTGATTAGCAAATGCATTGTAGTTTACTTTGATGACATTCTCATCTACAGTGTCGACCTCATCACCCATGTTACGCATTTAAGATCACTATTTGACATCCTCCATATCGAGAGATTATTCTCCAACCTAAAGAAATGTGTATTCTATCAAAGTAAGGTTTTATTACTTAGATATGTTGTTTTAAGGAAGGGAGTTTGAGTTAATGACGAGAAAGTTAAAGCTATTCTTAAGTGACTTACGCTGAATACTGCTACTAAAGTCAAAAGCTTCCTTGGTCTAGCTTCGTTCTATCAAATATTCATTTAGAACTTCAATTCCATAATTACGCCTTTAACCGAATTGACTAGGAAGAACATTACGTTTAGATGATCGGAGAAAGCTCAGAAAGGTTTTGAGGATGTAAAATCTAAACTGATGTCTACCTCAGTACTTACCTTACCAAATTTCAAGAAGGTTTTTGAGGTTAAATGTGATTTGTCAAGAGTTGGCATTAGTATTGTCCTCATGTAGGAATGCTAACCCATTACCTACCTTAATGAGAAACTTAGAGGAGATGCCCTGAACTACTTGGCCTATGACAAGGAGTTCTATGCCCTTATCCGAGCATTATAATACCAGTAACATTACCTATTACTAAGAGAATTCATTATTACTCCGATCATGAGTCTCTCAAGCACGTTTGAGGACAACTGAAGCTTTCTCGGTGTCACACCAAATGGGTTGAGTTCTTAGAGACCCTTTGCTATGTCATTAGATATAAGAAGGGGAGCACCAACACCATAGTTGATGCTTTTTCTCATTGTCATGCCCTTATCACAACATTGCAAGCTACCGTGCTTAGATTTGGCACTTTACCTAAACAGTATGAACATGATCCGCATTTTGGACCCTTAGTGGCTAAGTACAGTGTTGGAGGAGCTGTAGAAGAGTTCTACTTGAATTAGGGGTTCCTAATGAAGGGTAAACAAGTTTGGCCAACTATTTTGGTGAAAAGAGGACGATTGAGATATTGAAGAAACATTTTTACTAACTTAGAATGATGACGAATGTGCATTAAGTACTTAAGAGGTGCAAGGTGTATAAACATGCAAAGGGAAGCAAAGAGCTTTATGGGGAGTACACACCCTTGCCTATCCCAAAGTGGTTGTGGACCGATCTAAGAATGAATTTCATGCTCGACCTTCCTCGAACACTGATAAGACATGACTCAATCATAATAGTAGTCAATTGGTTCAGTAAAATAGGCTACTTCATTCCCTACCACAAAACTAATGATGCTTTATTCATCACTAACCTCTTTTTGTAGGAAATTGTGCAACTACATGGACTACTAAAGAGTATTTTGTCTGATCGTGACTCAAAGTTCACAAGCTTCTTTTAGAAGACCTTATGGAAGAAACTCAGCACTAAGCTGAAGTTCAGTATTACTTATCACCCCTAAATAGAAGGCCAAATTGAAGTTGTGAGCAAACCGTCGACAACCTCTTATAAGCAGCTGTTGGCAAGAATTCATATGACTGGGATTTATGCCTACCTGTGATTGAATTTTCTTACAATCACTCAACTCACAGCTTGATAGGAACATCACCGTTTAAGGTCATTTATAGACTTAACCTAAACTTACCTTTGGATTTAATTAGTAGTTCTACTATACAAGGAGAAAGCCAATCTAGCCTATAGCGTGTTAAGGAATTCTAAAAGCTACATTAGAGGGTTACCAAACAAATGGCCAAGAGTGTAGCCTAATAGAAGGAAGCATGAAGCCAAGGAAGTAGATGAGTTGTTTATACCCCTAAAGACCTCGTCTGGATCCATCTTACTAAGGAACGCTTCCTAGGTAGGAGAACGAATGAACAAACTATCTCCCAAAGTGAATGGACCTTACAAGATCCTTAGGCGCATTAATGATAATGCCTATGAATTTCACCTACTCGAGGGGTACAGCATGTCTACTACATTCAACATCGCCAATCTAACTCCTAATGTGCTAGATGACGACAAAGACCATAATTTGAGGGAAAATCTCTAATAACCTTGAGGGTTTGATGGGTTATTGACCATTGGCCCAATTACTCGCACCTGCCTCAAAGGTCTCCAATCCCTCACTTGAAGAATTATCTTTTGTCAACTAGCCAATGATAAGAAACATTATACATAAGGAGGATAGTTAAAATCCTTGAGAGCTTCAGGTGTTTATACTATGCTCTATTCGTTCTCGTATGCTGATGCTAACTATCTTCTAGCGAGGGCTCTATGCCAAGTGATTTCACTTTTAGTTACGAAGAGTCTCCTACCGAGCAATGAGAGCTAGCCTCTTGGCTAAGTATTTCTCTCTCAACCTCCTTCTGACTCTCATGGCATCCCTTCCTGTCTTGGCCCCCTTAACATTGCAACATCTTGATTCTTATTGCTTACTATGCTTAGAGAATCTTTGTATGGAACTAGTATTGCATTGCCACCTATCCTCTTCATCTAACATTGTACTATTTTTTTCCCTTTTTTCCCTTTGTCCCTTTTACCCTTTTTTGTATGTACTTGGAATCTCTTTTTTGCATATGCCTTTTTGTAATTTCTTCATTTGTAATGTTGCCATAAAAACTTACAATAAATAGTCTCTTCTCCTTGTAAGCCAGAATTATCTCACTGGACAAATAGATATTAAATATAATATTCTTACGAGACACCCCTCTCCAAGTCCATTTTTATACATTCTTATTTAATCTTGCCAATTAGCTCAAGGTTAATGGCTGGTAGACCTTGAAATTAGCTTGTACATCATATCAAGTGAAGTGTTAAGCCGTGTTGTGTTCGTAAGTGGGTCATATCATTTGAGTAACTTCATGTCAGCTACTCTAGTCAGTTTGTAGACCTATTTACTCTAAGTTTCTTCGATATTTCGAAGGACCCATTGGTTCTAACCTGCTGCAGTAAGTCTTAGTGATAACTAAGCTCCTAAGCACATCAGAGTATTTTTTTTTTTTTTTTGTTGCCATTTAATAACTTAAGGCTTCTAAATAGCTCATCATCTATTAGTTAGACTTATAGCATAGTCCCATCACTAATTGACAACTTAAGGCTTCCAAGTTGCTCATCGCCTATTCATTAGACTTATAGCATTATGTTCATCACCAATTGATGGCTTAGAGCTTCTAGATGGTTTGTAGTCCATTTATTAAACTTAGAGTGTTATGGTTGTTGTCAATTGATGACTTAGAGCTGTTCAAATAGCTCTTTGTCCTTTATTAGGTGTTATACCAATTATGCCTATCACTCTTAAAAGAGTTTATGGCTTTATGTCTCATTGTCCTTTCTTAAGACTTAGAGATCTAAGGATATCTTTTTCCTGTCATCTATCAAATATAAGACTTAGTGATTGTGATTTGGTCATCACCCGTAACACTTAGGGTTTAGAGCTTTTAAGAAGTAGCTCGTTAGCAGATTATGTTTGCATGGGCTTAAGGCAAAGGGCTCTCTAGCTTCAGTTTGTCTTTGATTTCTCATTCTAATAGAGAGAAGATGTAGAAAAACCCTACTAAGAATTGAATAAATCATTATAAGTGCCAAATAGTCAATGCTTTTCATTATTAAGCTTATTGAAGTTCAGATCATAGAGCATCACATAGATAGATAACACGTTGTCATCCATGAATCAAGTGTAAATATTAACAAATGATTCATGAGGCACAATATAAAGCACATGTTTTAAAAATAAATGATCGAATGGATCATAATAACAATAGAGTAGTTTTACTCATCTTTTCTTTATGAAGATTAGCATATGAGTAACACACAAAGCATAGTAGCTTTGGTGTTATATGCTTAGAAGTACTACTTAGTAATTATGGGTTGTAGAGCTTTAATTGGTGTATATAACTTATTCAACACTTGTGATAATCCACTATTGTGCTCGATGGGGTTGCTATGCTATGAGTACCTCAAATGTTGTCCCAAAAGGTTCTCTTAGGAAAGATAAAAAAGGACATATATGTTCTTCAATTCAGATGGGACTCTCGTGTGTATGCTACAATCCATTTTCTAAAGGGAATTGGAGGTGTTCAACTTTGGGCTTAATGTGAAGTGATGGTATTAGCGGGCAATTTGTTCATAAAGTAGTTATTCTCTCAAGGCGGGGTTATCCTCTCATGAGAAACTGGTTAGGAGCTGATGCTGCTCTTTTAATGATGGTTCTAGCAAGTCGAAACCAATTGAGAAATTAGGCCTTCTAATTATATGGAGGATGGTGAGATTGCCAGTCGACACTCCTAAAGCTAAAAGGGCTTATAATAGTCCTAGGAAGAAAGGGAGGAAAGAGGTAAGCTCACCCTCCATAATCCAAGTAAATATGATGAGGTAAAGGAAGGTTAAGTATTGTACAGGCACATAAGGAGGGGGTTAACGTCCCTCCATGACAAGTGGTATGAAAGCTTAAAGTTCCAGCCAAAAAAAGCAACCTAAATACTACTTGATGTGCTTAATGAAAAGGGTACTTCTTGTTGACAATTAGGTTCATGCGGATGAAGCTTAAGGGAAGGAGTAGCCACCAAATGGAGGACATTCTTGTCAAGACGAGGCAGTTATGTTGTGAACTGCATTGTAACAAGACATTGCCCAAATATTAAGAAAAATAAAATGTCCTTCAAAGGGAAAAAAATCCTTACCATTAAGCTACTTAGTAAGAGGCAACCTCTAAGAATAAGAGGAAGGGTGAGGACATAAGGGAAGCCTACAGAAGCTTGAGTCTTGGTAGAGGTGATCTTAGGTAAAGCTGTACAACAAGTGGAGAAGGGTTGGTAATCTTAAGAAAATGAAACAAGCTTAAAAGGCAGAACATTCCATTGGGCCACTCAACAAGAGACAACTATGGAGGATGAGAAGAGATGATGCAAACCATGATTAAGAACAAATAAGGTCAGTCATTAGATAGGTCTAAGCTTACCAAAAGCTTGAAAAAGGGTGATGAGGAATGCGCAAAAGGCTAAATGAAAAGTAAGCAAAATCCACAAACCGCTCTAAAGGTAATGATGCACTAATAGAACATTCGGGGACTTATGGCATAACTCATTATAGTGTACGAATTAGTCTGATGATAATGTAATGTTTTCAGTCTATTAATGATAATCTGATGTTTTCAACTACAAGTACAAAGGTATTTATACGTAATAAGTTAGGGAAACTTTCCTAAAGGGGGAAAAGATAAAAAGGGTATTTCTTAAAAGAAGTAATGTACAAGAATACAAAGGGTAAAAATGACTATTTAAGAAAAAAAATAATTAGTGTAACAGATTCTACACATGGTCTAGTACAAGTGGCGAAGGTGCATTGGTAAGGCTATTGGAGGATACTAACAAAGAAGTATGATTAGTTTGCTTATTCGAGTAAGGTTGACTAAAGATTAGTCCAATCTCTCTCTCTACTTCTCGGCAAGGATGATGCTGAGCAACTGGTCAGCTTGGACATGAGTAAGAGTACATGGTTTAATTGTCGTCTTAGCATTCTACAATTCTACATAAAACCTTTTAGAAGTAGGCAATCATAAAACTCGGCATGCAAAGTTGATCGAAAAGGAGATACTTAGCTTCGGCAGGAGTCAACTGGAGCAGAAGGATTTGCCTTGCCTTTCTCTCTAGCCTTTAAGCTCAACTACATGTTAAAGGCCCAGTAGACTAATTCCTATCATTCTCTCCAGCTTGATTTGGATTTGGGATCAAATCCGAATGGTCTTCTATCAATTCTTCATCAAGGTGATATGGACTAAGGTTGACAATGTTGAAGGTATTAGAAACTCCATAGTCTTGGGGCAACTCTAACCTATAGGCATTGTCATTGATTTTTTAAAGGATTCTAAAGGTCCCTTAACTTCGCAGATAGCTTGTTTCTCGTCTTGCTAGGAAACCTTTCTTTTCTAAGGTATAGCTACACTAAGTCACCTAACTAGAATTGTTTAACCATCTTACCCTTAGCCTTCTCTCACATTCTTTTGGTAGCTTGGTTGATCTGTTAAGTAACTTTATTGTAGATGTATTGAAGGGATTGTACTCAAGCTCTCGCGTTAGGGTCTTCTTGCTTAAGCTTAAGTACAAAGGTGTAATCAAAGGGTAAATCGGGATTGAAACCATAGACAATTTTGAAGGGGGTCTACTTAGTAATGTTATGTATGGTTCAGCTGTAAGCAAATTCGACCACTAGTAAACACATCCCAATTAACTAAGTTCCCACCCACTAAGCTTGAAGTAGTGATCCCAAAGTACGGTTGACTACTTCTATTTGGCCATCCATTTGAAGGTGACAAGAAGTACTAAAAAGCAGTTTGGTCCCCATTCATCACTAGAGAGTTCTCCATAAATGACTTAAGAACCTTAGATCTTTGTCGGATACTATACTTCTTGGTACGTTGTGCAACCTAATAATTTCCTACAAGAAAAGAAAGCACTAGCCAAAGCATTATTAGTTTTGGAGCAGGGCACAAAGTGTACCATCTCGTTGAACCTATCCACAATGACCATCAAAAAATCTTCGCCTTAGGAAGTCTGTAGTAATTTAAGAACAAAGTCCACACTCAATTTAGTCTATGGTCTCCTCAAAACTAGCAAAGGCATTACCTTCCTTTGCTCAACTCGGCATTTAGCCCTCTTACACATGACATAACCTTCAAAAACTTGATCCACATCTTGCCTCATTCTTAGCCAAAAGAAACAACCATTCAACGATTCATAAGTCCTTCTCTTCCTAAAATACCCAAATAGTCCTCCACTATAGGCTTCCCTAATAAGTAATTCTCTTAGGGAACAAGTTAACACATACAGTTTCTATCCTCGGAATAAGTATCCATCTTCTACATGATACTCGTCTACTATCCTTCCATCGACACAAAGCGAAAGTATGGGTCCGAAGTATGGATCCCCATAGTATTGCTCTTTAATACTCATAAACCCAAACAATTTGGTTTGTAGTTCATTTAAGAGTGTATGCCTTCTCGAAAGAGCATTTGCAACCATGTTGCTTTTTCTTTGCTTATATTTTATTACAAAGTTAAAATCCTCAAGGAATTCGACCCACCTCTCTTGCCACTTCAATAACTTCGTTTGACTTTAGAGATACCTTAGAGAGGCATGGTCATGTAAATGACAAATTCTCTTAGCAACAGCTAATGTTGCCATACTTACAGTGCTCAGATCAGTGCTAAGAGTTCCTTGTCATACATAGAGTAGTTTAGTTAAGGTCCCCTAAGCTTCTCACTTTGGTAGGCAATTGGTTAGTTTTTCTGCATTAGGACAATGTCTATTCCAATGCCTAATGCATCACATTTCAACTCAAATATTTTCTCGAAGTTAGATAGAACTTGTATAAGGGCGAAGGTCAACCTTTCTTTTATCTCAGCAAAACTTCTCTCCTCATTTTCTCCCCTATTAGAAATCGGTGTTCTTCTTTCTTAGCTCAATAAGGGGTACAGTAAGGGTGTTGAAATTCTTAATGAATCTTCTATCGAATAAAGTTAGTCAATGGAAACTTCTCACATCAACATAAGTAGTAAGAGATAGTCACTTTTGTCCACTCATAAGCCTCCTTCACTTACTACGTAGCTTAAGAATACTACTTCCTTAAGGCAAAAGCAACACTACTTAAGATTGCTAAATAATCTCTCAGTATAAAGGATATTCAATATGGCTCAGAAATGTTTATAGTAACTTAGTATGTTGGCATTGTATACAAGGTTGTCATCAAAATACACCACGACACACTTCCCCATTAGATGTCTTAATACATAGATCATCAGCCTCATGAAAGTGCTTGAGGCATTCGACAGGCCAAATGGCATGACCATCCACTCATAGAGTCCATGTTGAGTTTTGAACACAGTTTTCCACTCATTTCCTAGCTTCATACGAATTTGATGGTAGCAAGATTTTAGATCAATCTTATTGAAGATTTTAGCTCTACTCAATTCATCCAACATGTCTTCCAATCTTAGGATAGGATACCTATATTTGATCATGATCTTATTCACGGCTCGACTATCAACACACATTCGCTAAGTCCTATCCTTTTTTGCACTAGAAGCACCAGAACAGCATAAGGGTTAAGGCTTTTCCTAACATAACATCTCTTTAGTAGTTCATTGACTTGTCATTGAAGCTCAAATGCCTATTTAGGACTCATCTTATAGCTTGGCTTATTTAGTAGGGCGATACTGAATATTAAGTCAATGCAATGTTCTATTGCTTAGACAAGGGGCAACACCCCGAGCAACTATTTTGAGAATAGATTGGCATATTTGTTCAGTAACTCTCTTATCTCCAGATAGTTCAACTTACTCCTTCAATTCTAATAGATGCTTGACCAACATGAGGGTCAGGTCGCCGGCATTGATGGTCTCTTAGAGCTTAACCTTACTCATCATTAGAGTCTTCTTTGATTTGTGAGTAAGTTTTGCCTGCAGTTTATTAACTTCACTTGGTGACATCGGGTTCAATGTAATTTTCCAACCATCCTTCTTGAACACATATGTGTTCCTATATCCATCATGGATAACTCTCTTATTGAATAGCCATGGTTAGCTAAGAAATATGTGTAAGGTGTACATAGGTAACACATCAAAGAATCTCGTCAGAGTAATTTTTTATAGTGATCAGTAGTAGTACTTGCTGAGTAACATGTAGTGCTTCCTTCTCACTTATCTAATGTAGTTTGTACGACCTTGGATGCCCAATAGTTGGTAACTTCAACTTTGTGATAAGATTGGCTGATACCACATTGGTGCAACTCCTACTATCTACAACCAAGATTAACTGATCTAAGTCCTAAGCAAACATATCCTCCTCAATCAATTCATTATCATGAGAATCTTCTTTCTCAATAAGGTCCTCCTTAGGTTCCTCATCAATACTCTTCACTTCCAGCTTGAAGACATCTCCTTTGATGATCATAATTCTTCGATTTTGGTACTAAGCAACCATATGTTTAAACCCTTAGCACTTAAAGCACTTGATCTGCCTCACCTTCCTACCATATCCTTACTTTTTCTCATAAGTTCGGGTTAGCATGTTACTATCAGGTTGACCATTCCATTCATCTTGGCCGATTAGTCAACAGTTTGGTCGATACTCAGCTACCTCTCCATTCGTTAGGTTATTCAAATGGCTTCATCTATGTCGAGCCTGGTTTTTCACCTTCTTAATTCTTTTTAAATTAAGTTTTTTCTAAACCGATCAATATTAAATCTTTACTTATTTAGTATTTTTGAAAGTACTTTAAAGTTGCTTCTCAACCAGAGTAAGGAAAAAGAGTTAAGTTATAACCAATTGGATAGATTAGTTATAACTCAACTACCAGTCTATCGATTAAACCATTTTATAAAACGGTTTTTTGAAAACTAGGGATCTAGATTCGAGGGCTAATTTATTAAACCCTAAACAGGTACCACTTTTTAACTTTCCAAATTTAACTTCACTTTTCAAATATACCCTTTTTAATTTCTAAACAACTAATAATATTACACATGACTAAATCAATTATCTTACACAAATATCTAGAAAGATGGAAAAAAAAATAAAAAATTTCATATTTTAAGTCGCCCCATACTTACGTGCAGGTAACTACATACCCGCTATTCAAAATCAGACTTCCATAGTTCATTTTATGAAAACTTTAGTGGGTGAATAAATTTTAATTTTTGAAAACCAGTTGGGTTTATGTTTTTACTTATTTTGATTTATTTAAGAAATTTCCGAAAGTGTCCTAAATTAACTTAATTTTTGGTAATTATAAAGCATCCTAATTTTGGAAAAAAAAAAGAATCCATTTATTTTTAATTTTGAAAAGTTATTTTTCCTAAGTGATAAAATGAATTTTATTTGCTCAATTATTTTGTTTTATTTATTATTTACTTTTTACTTCTATTATTATTTATTTATTTTCTTTTTATTTTATTTTATCTATTAAACTAAATAAAATAACAAATAAATAAACTACTTTTTTCTTTCTTTTTTCCTTTTTTTTATTTTTTATTTTTCTATTTTCTCTTTTTCCTTTTTTTTTCTTATTTATTTACAAGTACATTTACAAATTATGACAAACAATAAAAATTAAATAAATTAAATAAATAGATAAAAGAAATGGGCCTAAACTAAAGCATAAGGTTGAACCAAATTGAGAAAGGGCGCCGATCAAATTGGGGTACGCAGGTCGTGGGTTAAGTTGATTGGGTTGAAGCTCTATGGGTTGGGTCATTGAGTCGCACACAGTAGCTTGAAGGGGGCATTTCGGTTCGATTTAGCTACCAAAATGAGTAAGAAAGGCAATTTTCATAAATATTCTATTAGGGAATAGGGATTATTTTTTATGGCACCACGTTTAGTAGCCATCGGTGGTTATTGTTGTTGGTTACTATGGTAGGTTGTGTGGTAAAGTGTAGGAGAGGATTGGGGAGAGGGTACCAATCGAATAAGAGAGAGTGTATAGATTCAGTGACTAGGGATGCAATGTTGGGTCGAATCTGGAGTGCAACAATGGTGGGTAGCTATGTTTGTGGATGGTGGTGGCTAAGAGAGTAGAATGTGTAAGTATCTTATGTGGTTCGATTGTATGTACATAGGGGTAATTCATGCAGTCGTATACGTAGGCTCCTTCTGGTGTTGGTGCTATACGTGTGTGTAAGGGTAGTTCATATAGTCATAGACGTAGGTTCCTTCAAGTGTTGGTGCTGTGCTTGTATGTAGTGTTGTACGATAGTAGGTCGTGTATGGTGAGATCATGCGGAGAGAGAGAGCTAAGAGGGTAGTTGTGTATGGATGGCTTAAGGTTTAGAGTAGGTATATATGTTCATGGTTTAGCGGTATGTGGGTACACAATTAGAGAAGGATGAAGAGAGGGTATCAAGTCTGATTTTGTCCGAGAGAGAAAGGGTAAAGAGAAAGAGGACCAAAAGGGAGAGAGAAAGAGTTATGTTCGACCTGGTGGGTCCCCCTTTGTGTTGTATGTGATTTTTCGAAAATCTAAAATCTACCCCCCACGCTCTATGTGTGTGTGCGGTTTTTTATGTGTATGTGTTTTTTTTAAAATAAAATTCCCCCCTTCTTAATCTTTGTATGTTTTAAAAAAGAAAGCAAAAGGAAGAAAAGGAAAAAGGGAGTAAAAAATGGGGGGAAAGAAAAATTGCTGTCATGACTAATCACAAAATGCCACGTGTCAATTTTAGATATGTGACCTATTAATGGCTTGACATGTGGTTACGAGTGGTTTAAAAAAGAAAAAGATAAAAATAACATTCTCATGCCTCCAGTGAGTCTCAAACCCCTTATCTCCAACTAAACCCATGCGCTTAGTCTAAATGTTTTATCATTAGGCCATTGGCTTGTTTCTTGTCCATATGTGCAATAAATTACACATATAGACTAGGTCAGCCTAGATTAAATTTAAATCTAAACCTAAGTCCAATGGTTTTTTATTTAAGTTTATTTAAACTAAAAATCTATTCTATTTAAACTACCTAAAATAATTTATTACTTTCTAAATTCCTTATTTTTTCTATTTTTTGTGACTTTTCAAATTTCTTATATATTTTTCCAATTTTTTGTATTTTTTCTAAAATTCTTTTTTTTTTTTGTATTTTATCTTATTTTTTTATTTTTTTATTTTCCTGAATTTCATATTTTTGGGTTTTCTTATTTTTCTATTTTTTGTGTTTTTTCCTAAATTTCTATTTTTTTGTAGTTTTCTATTTTTCCTATTTTAGGGCCCTTTAACCTATCTTAAAATTTTTGAAAAATAAAAGGGAGAGAGGTAAAAATAAGGTGTCTACAACTACCCCTCTTTGTGATTAAATTTGAGCAAAACTTTGCCACAAAGATAAAACAAAGACTTTTTTTGCCCCAAGGGTAGATTTTATCCTTAGAAGCACTATAGCTAACTAGCTATCTTAAGCTCAGTCCACTAGGGATTTGGTGAAGAGAAGGGTAGCACTGTAAGGGCTAGCCAAAAGACTAAAAGCAGAAGTGAAGTTTGGTCGTACTCATATGAGTTGATGAATTGAGGTGAAATACACGAAACACTCTTTAAGCTAGCTAAGGCCTTAAAAAAATTAAAAAAAAAAACTTAGTCATGCCCTAATGAGCTAATTAACCAAGGTAGGCAAAGCGCTCCTAGAGCTAGCTATGACCCTAAAAGAGATGAGAAAATTTGGCCGTGCCCAACATGCTAACTAACTAAGGTGGGTAAAGCGCTCTTAAAGCTAGCTAAGATCTTAAACTAGATGAGATGAGTAAGTGCTCTTAGAGTTAGCTAAGACCTTAAACTGAATGAGGACTTGGTTGTACATTAATGAACTGACTAACCAAGAAGGCAAAATGCTCCTACAGTTGGCTAAGACCCTAAATTGAATAAGAAAACTTGATCATGCCTTAATGAGCTAACTAACCAAGGTAGGCGAAGCGTTCCTTGAGCCGGCTAAGGCCTTAAAAGAGAATGAAAAAACTTGGTCATGCCCCAATTAGTTGATTAACTAAAGTGAACAAAGTGCTCCCAGAGCTGGCTAAGATCCTAAATTGAAACTTAGTAGTACCTTACTAAGCTAACTAACCTAGGTAAGAGCAACTCTCAAGGACTAGCAACCTTAATCTGTAATTGATCTAAAAACCTGGCCATGCCTTACTAGGCTCACTAACTTAGGCAAGAGTGTCTCTCGGCGACTCGTAACCCTGACTTTTTGGAATCGATTTAAGATAAACTTAGTCATGATCTAATAAGCTAACTAACTAAGCTGGGAGCATCTTTTGGGGACTAACAACCTTAATTTGGGATCGATCTAAAATCCTAATCGTACCTCACCAGGCTCACTAACCTAGGTGAGAGCATCTCTTGGAGACTAATAACCCTAATCAAGGGTTGATCTAAAAACCTAGCCGTACCTTACTAAGCTCACTAACCTAGGTGGGAGCATCTCCTAGGGACTAGTAACCTTAATTTGGGATTAATCTAAAACCTAGTCGTACCTCTCTAAGCTTACTAACCTAAGCAGGACGTCTCTTAAGGACTAGCAACCCTAAATTTTTGGAATCGATTCAAGAAAAACCTGGTCATGCTCTAATGAGTTGACTAACCAAGGTAGGAGCATCTCTCGAGGACTAGCAACCCTAATCTAAGATCGATCTAAAATCCTGATCATACCTCATTAGAGTTACTAACCTAGGTAGAAGCATCTTTCAGGCACTAGCAACCCTAATCTGGGATCGATCTAAAACCTGGCCATACCACACTAGGCTTACTAACTTAAGCGGAAGTATCTCTCGGGGACTAGTACCCCTATGTTGGGATTAATCTAAAACCTAGCCATACCTCACTAGGCTCACTAACCTAGGTGGGAGCATCTCTCAAGAACTAGCAACCCTAAAATGGGATTGATCTAAAACCTGGTAGTGTTCCTCTGAATCGACTAACCTAGTCGGGAGCGTCTCTAAGGGTTTAACAATCTTAACTTTTGGAATTGATTCAAGATAAACCTAGTAGTGCTCCTCTATGTTGACTATCTTAGCTGAGAATGTCTCCTAGGGAGTAGCAACTCAAACTTTTGGAATCAATTCAAGATAAAACTAGTAGTATTCCTCTAAGTTGATTAAGGCCTTAAGTGAAGTAGGTGAATTCCTCCTAGAGCTAGCCAAGGCCTTAAATTAAAAACGTGGTGAAGAAAAGCACCTTATAAGCTTACTACGAGATTTAACGGAGAGAAGCACCCTACAGGTTTGCTTAACAAAAATTGGTGAAAGAAAGTACCCTATAAGCTTGCTAAAAGAACAGAAGTGCCTTATAGGCTCACTAAAGGAATAGAAGCGCCTCACAGGATTGCTAAGAGAATTTGATGAAGAGAAGTGTCCTATGAGCTCGCCAAGAGAAAATTGAAAGAAAGCCCCTAAAAGGCTAGCTAAGAGAAAGTTGATGAGGAGACGTGCCCTACAGGCACTTCTGGTGGTGCTGGTTTGCTTCGAAAACCACCAAAGTAGTAGATTTTAGAGAGAGAAAGAGAAGCTCTTAAACCAAAGAGAAAAAAACTATGATTATTGCATGTAGGAGATGTTTTGAAGCTTACTTCTTGTTGAAATGAGATCCCCAAGCCCTTTTTATGCTAATCCTAACTCGAAGAAGTTTGCGAAAGTCTAAAATACCATTAAATTAAAAATTGAAAATTAATGGGTCTTGATTAGTTTAATTCAATTTTTGCTTAATATTGGCTAAAATGAGAATTAAAATAGAATCCTAGGATGCTCTTTGTTACCTAAAACAACCAATAGAAGCTTTGATTTTCATTAAAGCACATGAGTCAAGCAATTTCAAATTAAAGCAAAAATCGCATTTTTTTTTTTTAGAAAATTGAAAGATAATCTATTTTTAATAAAAGTTGTTTCTTGAAACTAGAGCAAACATACTTTTAATTTTTCCCTAAGGTTCTCAACTTATACATTCAAGATAAATAAAAATATTTTCTTTCAAAACTAGCCTTCTCATTAATCCTTTTTGAAACCCTTTAACCAAAAGCCTAAATTCATAATATTAAACTGAAAAAGACCTAACAAATTGATTAAGGCATATCACTTACAAATGGACTATAATTTTTGAAACTGAAGTCAAGAGCACAAATCTAGACTGATAGCTAGCAAGGAAGACCTCTTCGACTAAACTAATCATGGGTTACCTTTTCCTTAGGAAAGGAATGTCTGAAATTGCAAAGCCCTATGAGAAGCCCTAAGGTCAAGGGTATTGAGAAACTCTACATAATTACCAAAGATAGGGATGGTTATAAGCTTCTTCCTTAAATAAGAATTTATACTCGTTGGAAAAACTTTCAAAAAGAAATAAAAAAAAAAGAGAAGAGAGAGAAAGTAAAGGTTTGTCATGAGATTCTTATCCAATCCATATCGGCTTGAGTAGCCAAGTTTTCAATTCATGTCATCTACTTCCTTTTCAAGGTGGTCACATTTTTTAAATTGACCTTAGTAGTCTAGATCATTCTTCCCTAATTGTAGTTCTTAATGTCCATTAACTCTTTTAAATCAAAGGTCCCATCCTTTTTTTCCTTTTTCATAAACAGGTATTTTTCAACAATTTTCCTATATACCTTTCTAAGTCAAGAAGTCTTTTGAAACTAGTTGCTTTCTTTGCTTTCCTTACTTTACTCCTTCAATCCTTCATCAACTTCCCCTAGGGTTCAAGCCAACTCTTAGAGCACCATCCTCTTTTCTATTCTTTTTAGGAATTTAGATAGCCTTTAGAGCATTGTCTTGTCTTTCATTGTGAGGATTCTAGCTAGCTCTTAGAGCACTGACCCACTCCTTTATTCTTTTTAGGGTTCTAACTAACCTTTAGGGTACTGATGTGTCTTTCATTCTCAAGGTTCTAACCAACTCTTAAAGCACTAACCCACTCTTTTATTATAGTCCACCTTTAGGGTACCACCCAATCTTTCTTTTTGGGGTTCTAACCAGCTCTTAAAGTGTTGGCCTACTCTTTTAATTCATTTTTCAATGATTCAACTAGCCTTTAAGGTGCCATACCATCTTTCATTAGGGTTCTAGTCATCTCTTCAAGCGCTATCCCTTCCTTCTTTTAATCTTTTCTAGGGTGTTAGTTAGCTTCTAGAGTTTTGTCCCCTCTTCTTTTCTTTTTAAGGTTCAAACGAGCTCTTAGAGTGCTATCTCCTCCTCGATTCTTTTTAGGACATTTCTTCGTCTTGCTAAGGTGCTAGCTAACTTTTACAACATTACCTCCTCGTACATCCTTTAGCAAGCCTGTAGGGTGCTCTCTTTTACCAATTCCACTCAAGCAACCCCAAAGGGCACTTTCTTTCATCATCAATTTCATTTAGGGCTACTAGTCTTCCAAAGATACTCTCCCCTAGGTTAGTTAGCTTAAAGGAGCACTACTAGGTTTTAATTTAGGGTCTTAGTTAGCTTAAGGAGCACTTAACCCGTTTCACCTAGGATAATCAACTTAGAAGAGCACTACTAGGTTTATCTTGAATCAATTCCAAAAGCTAGGATTGCAAGTCCTCGAAAAATGCTCCCACTTAGGTTAGTCAACTCATTAGGAGCACAAGCAAGTTCTCTCATTCTTTTAGGGTCTTAGCTAGCTGTAGGAGCGCATACCCATTTCATTTAGTTTAAAGCCTTAGGCAGCTTTAGGAACGCTTTGTCCACCTTGGTTAGTAAGCTTATTAGAGTACGACCAAGTTTTTTCATTGTTTTTAGGGTCTTAGCTAGCTCTAAAAGTACCTTGCCTACCTTGGTTAGTCAGCTCATTAAGGTACGACCAAGTTTTCTCATTTTTTCAAGGTCTTAGCCAACTCTAGGAGCACTTACCCATTTCATTTAGTTTAGGGCCTTAGTTAGCTCAAGGAGCACTTCTTCCAACTTGGTTTGTCAACTCATTAGGGTACAACCAAGTTCTCTCATTCTTTTAGGGTTTTAGCCAGCTCTAAGAGCGCTTAGCCATCTCATCTAGTTTAGGGCCTTAGCTAGCTCAAGGAGTGTTTCACCCACCTTGGTTAGTCAACTCATTGGGGTATGACCAAGTTCTCTCATTCTCTTAAGGTCTTAGTCAGCTTTAGGAGCACTTACCCATTTCATTCAATTTAGGTTCTTAACTAGCTTAAGGAGCGCTTACCCATTTCATTTAGTTTAGGGTCTTAACCAGCTCAAGGAGTGCTTCACCCACCTTAGTTAGTTAACTCATTAAGGCATGACCAAGTTCTCTAATTCTTTCAGGGTCTTAGCCAACTCTAGGAGAGCTTACCCATTTCATTTAATTTAGGGCCTTAGCCAGCTTAAGGAGCTCTTTGCTTACCTTGGTTAGTCAGCTTATTGGGGTAAGACCATGTTCTCTCATTCTTTTAGGGTCTTAGCTAGCTCTTAGAACACTTACCCATTTCGAGCCTAGTTTTTCACCCTCTTAATTCTTTTTAAATTAGGTTTCCTCTAAACTGATCAATACTAAACTTTTACCCGTTTAGTACTAATTCTCGAGTAATGTTTAAAAAACAACAATTTTTTTTACATTTTTGAGAGTACATTAGAGTCGCTACTTAACCAGAGTTAGGAAAAAGAGTTAAGTTATAACCAATTAGGTTGATTGGTTATAACTCAACTACCAATCTATCGATTAAACTATTTTATAAAATAGTTTTATGAAAACTAGAGATGTAGATCCAAGGGCTAACTTATTAAGCCCTAAATAGGTACCACTTTTTAACTTTTTAAATTTAACTTCGTTTATCAAATATACCCTTTTTAATTTTTAAATAACTAATCATGTTACACATGACTAAATTAATTAGCTTGCACAAATATCTATAAAGATGGAAAAAATAAAAATTACCATATTTTAAGTCGCCTCGTACTTACATATGGGTAGTTACATACCTGCTATTCGGGATTAGACTTCCTTAGTTCATTTACCAAAAACATAATGCGTTGAATAGATTTTATTTTTGGAAAAATGACGGGTTTACGTTCTTTACCCATTCTGATTTATTTAAGAAAATCTTCTAAGGGTTCTAATTAAGGCTTTATTTTGGAGAATTCTAAATAAGGTCCTAATTTCAAAAAATGATAATTTAATTTTATTTATTTGAAAAATAATTTTTCTAAATGATATTGGTAACTTCATTATTTTTTTATCATTATTTTATTTTTATTTTTATTTTTTATCCTTTTGTTAAAATGCAAAAATAAAAATAAAACTAAACTAAATAATTCTTTACCCTTTTTTTTTTCTCTTTTCTCTTTTTCCTTTTTTATCTTCTTTTTTTTTTTATATATATATGCAAATTACAAGTACATGAAAGTAATGAGTTAAAAAAAAAAAGAAAAGGAAATAAAATAACAATAAAAACACAAAACAACCGAACCAACATGTGAGAAGGAGATGTATAAGTCGATTGGGTTGAAGTTGGGTAAAAGCTCTACAGGTCAGGTCAATCAGTGGGTTCAAGTTAGGTTGCATAGAAGGAAAAAAAAGAGAGAAAATTTGTTGTTTAGACCAATAAAAAAACGCCATGTATCAATTTCAGACATATGGCCCAATGATTGCTTAACATATGGCCACGCATGGGGTTTGAAAAAAAAAAAGACAAAAAAAAACATCTTAATGCCTCTAGTGAGTCATGAACTTAAGACCATAAAGTAAACCCTAATGCAATGTTTATAAGCTTATCCGTTAGGCCATTAACATGTGCCTTATCCATATGTATAATTAAATTGTATATGTAGGCTAAATAAGTCTAAGTTAGATTTAAATCTAAGCCTAGGTCTAATGGTCATTTATTTATTTAAATTAAAAAATCTATTCTATTTAGAATAAGAAAATTTATTATTTTCTAAATTCCCTAATTTTTTCAATTTTTTATGACTTTTCATATTTTTCTAAATTTTCTATTTTTTTCTAAATTTCTTTTTTTTTGTTTGTTTTTTTTCCTATTTTCTTGTATTTTCCTGAATTTGATATTTTTAGGTTTTCTTATTTTTCTTTTTTTGTTGTTTTTTCCTAAATCTCTTATTTTGGGGGTTTTATTTAATTTCTTATTTTTTTGTATTTTCCTTAATTTAAGACCCTTTAACCAATTCTAAAAATAAAAGGGAGCAAAAATGAGGTATCACAATCCATTGTAGTGAATCGTTTGAGTTCTACAATATCTCAAATGTCACCTCTAAATCCAATAAGGAACCTAAAGATCATTCGTGCTAGGAGTTCCTCCTCTTCACAGCGAATCATAAGCATTTGCAATTCTTGGACATACTCATCAACAGATTGGCTTCCTTATCTTAACTACTAAAGTTAGATAAAAATATCCTATAGATAAGTATCTGGCATAAATTTATTTTTGAGTATTCTATTCATCTCAAGCTATGTATTAATCTCTTTATATCTTTCTCACCTCCTCATAGCCTAAAAATTCTTCCACCATATGGTGGCATATTCGGAGAACTCAACAACAGTAGTTCTCACTTTCTCATAATCCTCATATTGGTAATAGTCAAACATATGTTCTACCTTCTCTTCCCATTCTAAGTATTCATCCGTACTTCTAGACCCACTGAAGCTTCACATGGTTAAAGGCTTTAGATACTTGCATTTGCTCTTCTTCTTCATAATACTCTTCGTCATCCTCTTCTCCTATGTATCCCAAGTCAATCCTTCTTCTTACTCTTTTGCCTACTCCTCCACCTCGAACTTGTCGAGCTGGGTTCTGACCTTTTGCAAGTCGGGCAACTTGTGGGGTATTATGCATGGTTTTAGCAAGTCGATAAGCCAACGCATGAATAGCTCAAGTTAAATCTACTAATAGGTTAACCACCTCATTAAGTCTTTCATCAATGCTTCTTGGAGTTCCTTCAGATTGTCAGCTATAGCAGATAACACCATTGTTGTCATCTCCAACACCAACATTAACACTCGGGTCGGTCATTTTCCTTAAAATAGAGTATGAACAAGGTACTTCAAGAACAAACTACTACAATACAAATGAAACCCTTTACTTTGATACCAAGATGATGTGAACTGTGACTAAGAACAAACAAGACTGGTCGTTGGATAGATCAAAGTTTGCTGAAACCTTGAAAAAGGGTGATAGGGAATGTGTAAAAGGGTGAATGAAAAGTAAACAAAACCAACAAATCACTCCAAAGGATGTGACGTACTGATAACTCTAATTTTAAACATATTTCATAAGGTAATTTTATAGTATTTTCCGCACATTTTTGGTTTTCTTTAAATAAATTGATACTTAATTAAGTAAAATTTTGATTTCTAGGTTTGAACGCGTTCTAGGATCGAAAACGAAGAAAATGAATCAAATTTCACTCAAATCGGAGTTCAAATGAAGAAGTTATAAAGTTTTGAAGTTGTGCAGAAAATTTTGCCTTAGTGCAGAAAGTTACACGACCTGGGGAAACGGCCATGTCTGGTGACGAAAACAGAATCTTTGTAATACACATATAAAAGGATATCTTAGGGTTTCAAAAGACAGGAGAGACATTACAGAAACGAGAAGACACAAGAGAAGAGAAAGGGATTTAAGGAGAACATCAATCAAGAAAGAGGCGAGAACAACATCGATTTCAAGATTAGAGAGATTGTTCATCAAATCAAAAGGGGTTTTCCATGCTTTATTTTATGTTTTTGATGGAACTCGTTTTCAGATTCGTTATGATAGCTTACAATTCGAGTATTTAGGATTATGGAACCTAGGGTTTCATGTAACCCTTGGATTGAATTATAATTTCAATAAAGTTTCTATCTTTTCTTGATTCAATTATGTTGTTTAATTGTGGATTGATAATTCTAGAGTGTCAATATATGATATTATGCATGTTGATTGAGAAATTGCATATATAATTAGATCTAGGCATAATTGAAGAGAATTACATGTATACTTAGAGATAAGATACATGTTTTTTCTGGAAAGTTGATTGTTTGTGTGGGAATTCATTATACATTAATGCAATTTTAAATTATATTACTAAGTGAAGAGATTCCGGTAAATAATTTAGGATTAGGGTTAATATGCTTAAGAAAGGTATTAGCTTTAATTGTGAATCCTCCGGTCAAGAATTATAGAAACTGAATTGAATATATTTTAAAAAGGTTATATGTTAAACACTAGGGGAAATAATTCCTAAATACATTATTGCATACTTAAAATCGTTCATAGTTTATTGCTTCCTAATTTACGTAATTAAGTCTCATAAGTAGTTTAGTTGTTAATTTCGGTATTTTTAATTCATTCAACTCATCACAATTTTCTGGTTAGATAATAAAGCTAAGGTTAATATTAGTACTCAAAATCTCTGAGGGATCGACTCAGACTCACATCCGCTATATTAAAACTGATAGGTGCGCTTGCCTCATATCAAGTTTTTGGCGCCGTTGCCAAGGATTTTCGATATTAAGAACACTAGTTGCTTTATTACTTTAACCATTTTTTTTTCTTTTGTTTTCATTGTTTATTTTCATTAGTTAGAGCTGCAATTGATTCTATATTTCTTATCTTTGCAGTGCATAACTAGAAGTAACCCAGAAGATTTGGTAGAACTTGATCTTGAAATTGAGAGAACTGCCCTTCAAAATTTGAAATCATGACCTAGTCAAATTGTGGCGACCATTGACGATGAGTCAATTGTTGAAATCAAGGAAGAAGGTGAAGAGACCAACACTCAATTCATCGAGCAGGAAGATCTACCACACATGGCTAATAACGGGAATGAAGCAAATCGGACCATGTCCGATTATTCAAGGCCTACACTTATTGGAGCTGACTCTAGCATCGCAAGGCCAACCGTCACGGCTAACAACTTCCAAATTGCACCTAACATCATACAAAAGGTGCAACAATATGTTCAGTTTTACGGTCTCCAAGATGAAGATCCCAATGTCTACATCTCTAGCTTTCTAGAGATTTGTGATACTTTTAAAATCAACGGAGCCACGGACGATGCCATCCAACTGCAGCTATTTCCTTTCTCCTTGAGGGGTAGAGCAAAACAGTAGTTGAACTCCCTACCAAGAAATTCAATCACAACTTGGAATGAATTGGTAGAGAAATTTTTGGAGAAGTATTTCCCACCTGCAAAGACCGCTAAACTTCGGAATGATATTTCATGTTTTGCTCATTTGGAAGCAGAGACATTATATGATACTTGGGAGCGATTTAAGGACTTGCTCAGGAGGTGCCCACATCATGGCCTTCCATTATGGATGCAGATTCAGACCTTCTATAATGGTCTCAATTTATCTACTAAACAGATGATTGATGCATTCGCAGGAGGTACTTTGAACATAAAGACACCTGAGTAAGTACAGAACCTGATTGAAGGAATAGTAATGAACAATTATCAGTGGGAAAGCACTAGAGCCAAGCAAAAGGCCATGGGAGTTTATGAGGTGGACTTGACCACTGCTTTGGTAGCTAAGGTAGACCTATTGAGTAAGAAGATTGATGCACTCTCAGTTGGCCCTCAATAAGTGCAATCGGATGTAAGTGACTTTAGTATGCAGGGGTATAGAGCACAAGAACAATTAAAACAGGTAGATTATCTAGGAAATCTATCCATGCAACAAAATAACCCCTACAGTAACACTTATAATCCTGGATGGAGGAATCACCCCAATTTCTCATGGGCAAATCAAAACTAAGGCCAGTAGAAGACCAACTTTAGCCCACCTGGATTTCAAAGACCATTCCCACTTCCTCCTCCTCAAGAAAAGAAGCCCAGTGTAGAAGAACTTCTCACAAAATATATTCAAGGCAATGAGGCTCGCTTATCCAACATTGAATCATTGCTGAGGAATCAAGAGGCTTCAAATTGTAATCTTGAGAATCAAATTGGTCAACTTGCAAAAATGATCTCTGAAAGATCACAGGGAACACTCCCAGGGAATACCGAGGTCAATCCTAGGGAACATGTTAATGCAGTAACCTTGAGAAGTGGTCGAAAACTGTAAGTAGAGAAGAAGGATGGTGAAGAAGTAGTTGAGAAAGAAGTGGAAGTTAACCGTAAGGAAGATGCAAAGCCATTACAATCAAAAGAAAGTATGGAATCACCGAAAGTGAAGGAGTACAAGCCTCCCATCCCTTACCCGTAGCGCCTTAAGCAAAGTTACACTTATCAGAATAAGGAATTCGGTAAACTGCTCGATGTTTTCAAACAATTACACATTAACTTACCTCTTGTTGATGTCATCTTGCAGATGCTAAAGTATGCGAAATTTTTAAAAGATCTTCTATTGAACAAGAGGAAGTTGGAGGAGCTTACAACCATCACATTAAATGAGGAATGTTCGGCACTTCTCTAGAAAAAGCTGCCATAAAAATTAAAAGATCTAGGGAGTTTCACTATTCCTTTTATGCTTGACAATTTGTTAGTAGATAATGCTTTGGCAGACTTAGGAGCCAGTATAAATTTGATGCCATATAAATTTTTCAAAAAGCTAGGGCTAGGAGAACCTAAATTAACGCGCATGAGCCTTCAATTAGCCGATAGGTCTATCACATACCCTAGAAGCATCATAGAGGATGTTTTAGTGCAAGTAGACAAATTCATCTTTCCGGTGGATTTTGTTATACTTGATATAGATGAAGATATTGAGGTGTCAATCATTTTAGGTCGACCCTTCCTAACCACTGCTAAGGCTGTTTTTTATGTTAGTGAGCATAAGTTGATATTACGGGTCGGGGATGATGAAATAGTTTTTAAAACTCCAGAGGCAACGAACAAATTTCTTGACTCAGAGGACATAAGTCACAATGTTAATGCCACTAATGTCATTACATCTACATGTATGTAGGAAACGCTTGCCAAAGATTCCTCAAGCTATTGCTTGCAAAAGGGAGATGAAAATTTGGTGATTAAGCCTAATTGTGCAGAAGTGACAGCTCAAATAGAAGTTCATGAATCCAGTATGGACAAGAAAGGGATTGATCTACACCACAAGCCAAAGGATCTTAGGTTAAAATCTTTCAAAGAGAAGCCACCAATTTTGGAACCAAAACTGTCAAGAAATCATTTGGAACATATCTTTGCGGTGAAAAGTTCAAAACCCCCAATGACAACCATATCTAAGTTAAAAGCAAACAAAACGAAGAAGTTTAGGCTACATGAATTTGATAAGTGGCATGATAAGGAGAGAAACTATGGAAGTTATGCATCAATGAAATGGAATTGGCAAGGTTGATGGCCGAAGGGTAAATCTACACTTGTATGGAGAGTTCGAAAGCGAGATACAGGAGGAGTTCTATTTCCACCTGGATGAAGAATCATGAATTACAAGATGTATCCCATCGAGCTATTGACGTTAACTATAGCGCTTCTTGGGAGGCAACTCATGTCTAACTTTGCTTACACTTTAGTTCTTTAAGTTTATTTCATTTTATTTTTCTTTTATCTAACATTTCCTTGCTTCTTTTATTTGTTTCAATTTTAGTCATAGGCTTTTCCTTTTAATTTCATTTTTATTCTTCTCTTTAGTTTTCTTTTTCTTATTTTTCTAGTTTCATTACTTTTATTTATTTAAGTTTCCTTTATTTTTAAAATAAATTCATGAATTTAGGATTCAAAAAAAGAAGAAGTTTACACGGGTAAGGGACACGGTCGTGTCCCAGCCCGTGTCCATCCGAGCCCCTTTAATCTGCCACATCCACAGAAAGTTACACGGGCATGGGACATGATCGTGTCCCAACCCGTGTCCGCCCAGTTATACTCCTAGCAAACAGAAAGTTACACGGGCAAGGGACATGATCGTGTCCCCAACCCGTGTGCGCCCAGAATTTTTCACCCGTGTACAGAAAGTTACATAGGCGAGGAACACGGTCGTGTCCCCAGCCCGTGTGCGCCCAGAATTTTCCACCCGTGTACAGAGAGTTACATGGGTGAGGAACACGGTCGTGTCCCCAGCCCTTGTCCGATCAAACTCCACACAACTCACACAGATTGTTACACGGGCAAGGGACATGGTCGTGTCCCAACCCATGTCGACCCAAACTTACACGATTTTTGCACATGCCTATTTTATTTAAATTAAACACATACTCTCTCACACACCTCTACACATCAACACATTTCTTCATCAAATCCAACTCGATTCAATGTTTCTTCTCAGGTCGTCAATGGAAAATCGTGAAAAATAGATCGTTTGAAGGAGGTCCACATCTATTACATCATGTTCTAATCATAAGGGCACTATTGTCGAGCTACTAGCCACTCTTTCTCCACTAGAGTATCTTATGCCTCAAGGCAGGGAAGTATTAATTTCTTTTTCAATACATATTTTCCTTTTACCCTATGATGTTTTTCCTTGTTTGATATCTTGCTATTGTGCTTTCTTAGTCGTACATTGAGGACAATGTACATTATTAAGTGTGGGGAAGGGATATATATGAATTTATTACTGTTTAGGAGACCAACTATTCACATTTGACCCAATTAATTTTTAAGTTAACTTGCAATAGGTGATTAACAAGTGTTTTGCCAAATTAACTATTTCATCTTGATTATTATTGATCTTATTATACTTTATTAAAATTGATTAGTCAAATTTGTGAAGGGCAAAGTTACGAGTTATTTAGCTTAGGAATTTAAGACTTAAGATTAGAGCAACATCACTAGTTGAGAGTTAGTCATGGTTATTTTTAAAATTTACTTTTATGTATACTTTTCTCTTAGAAATTTTTAAGAGTCCTATAATTTTTAGCAAACAAACAAATGAAATTCTTCTTTTGAGAAACCCTTGAAAAATCACAATGATTGGAGGTCAAAAGTAATAACAAGTGTATGAATAGAAAAAATTGGTAAGGATTCGTCTTGGTCTATCAAAAGAGCGAGATTGAGTCCCAATGCCAATTCAAATGAAAAAAAAATTGATATGGATCGGCCTTGGTCCGTCAGAAGAGCAGGGTTCTTTCTCGCTATCAATATAAAGAATAAGTTGGTATGGATTGGTCTTGGTCCTTCAGAAGAGCGAGATTCTTTCCCGCTACCAATGCAATTGTACTTAAATAAGGTTAATTTAAAAAGACCTCTCAACAAAAGCATGAACTAGGGGGATGATCAGAAGAAGAATGGATGTAAAATGTGTTTGTTTTAGATTATAGTGCTTAGTAAGATGGAAGAGAGAATTGTATACACTTTAGTCAAATGGATAAAATTTTTATGACTCTTTCTCGGTTGGCAAGATGCTAAATCCAATTTTTAGTTTAAGAATCCTTGGTTAAATGACTCAAGTAAACTTTGATTTTCATAAATTAACTAGTGAACTCTAGTATTAAGTATTGTTGGAGCATTTGAATATGGTCAGATGAAATTGGTTGACTTTATTATTGCAAGTTAGTTGAGAATGATTTTCTTACTTTTCTTTGGGTCAAGTATATTTGTTCACCGGTTTCTAAAATAGTGATAAATTTTGTTTAGCGTTTCTTGTCCTGAAAGTGTTGTTTTGATTTATTTGCTTGAGGACAAGCAAATGCTCAAGTGTGGGGAAATTTGATAACTTTAATTTTAAACATATTTCATAAGGTAATTTTATAGTATTTTCCGCACATTTTTTGTCTTCTTTAAATAAATTGATACTTAATTAAGTAAAATTTTGATTTCTAGGTTTAAACGCGTTCTAGGATCGAAAACGAAGAAAATGAATCAAATTTCACTCAAATCGGAGTTCAAATGAAGAAGTTATAAAGTTTTGAAGTTGTGCAGAAAATTTTGCCTTAGTGCAGAAAGTTACACGACCTGGGGAAACGGCCGTGTCTGGTGACGAAAACAGAATCTTTGTAATACACATATAAAAGGATATCTTAGGATTTCAAAAGACAGGAGAGACATTACAGAAACGAGAAGACACAAGAGAAGAGAAAGAGATTTAAGGAGAACATCAATCAAGAAAGAGGCGAGAACAACATCGATTTCAAGATTAGAGAGATTGTTCATCAAATCAAGAGGGGTTTTCCATGCTTTATTTTATGTTTTTGATGGAACTCGTTTTCAGATTCGTTATGATAGCTTACAATTCGAGTATTTAGGATTATGAAACCTAGGGTTTCATGTAACCCTTGGATTGAATTATAATTTCAATAAAGTTTCTATCTTTTCTTGATTCAATTATGTTGTTTAATTGTGGATTGATAATTCTAGAGTGTCAATATATGATATTATGCATGTTGATTGAGAAATTGCATATATAATTAGATCTAGGCATAATTGAAGAGAATTACATGTATACTTAGAGATAAGATACATGTTTTTTCTGGAAAGTTGATTGTTTGTGTGGGAATTCATTATACATTAATGCAATTCTAAATTATATTACTAAGTGAAGAGATTCCGGTAAATAATTTAGGATTAGGGTTAATATGCTTGAGAAAGGTATTAGCTTTAATTGTGAATCCTCCGGTCAAGAATTATAGAAACTGAATTGAATATATTTTAAAAAGGTTATATGTTAAACACTAAGGGAAATAATTCCTAAATACATTATTGCATACTTAAAATCGTTCATAGTTTATTGCTTCCTAATTTACGTAATTAAGTCTCATAAGTAGTTTAGTTGTTAATTTCATTATTTTTAATTCATTCAACTCATCACAATTTTCTAGTTAGATAATAAAGCTAAGGTTAATATTAGTACTCAAAATTTCTAAGGGATCGACTCGGACTCACATCTGTTATATTAAAACTGATAGGTGCGCTTGCCTCATATCACGTACCAATAAAACTTCTAAAGACTCATGACACAACTCGATATGACTTTTGAATTGGTTTAGTCAGGTTACTCACCACCTAACCTTACTTAAGGGTTAGGATATGAGTAAGATGGAAGCAAACAATTAGTGTTTATGAGAGGAAAGATATTCAGTCTATTGATGATAATCTGATGTTTTTTGCTACAAGTATAAGGGTATTTACACCCGATAAGTTAGGGCGACTTGCCTAAAAGGGAAAAAGACAAAAAATGTATTTTTCAAAAGAAGTAATGTCTAACTTACAAAAGGTAAACATGAATATTCAAGAAAAACAATAATTATTGTAATAAATTCTACATGTAGTCCAGTATACATGGCAAAGGTGCATTGGTAAGGCCATTGGACGATGCTGATAAAAAAGTACGATTAGTTTGCTTATCTGAGTAGGGTGACTGAAGATTAGTCTGGTCTCTCTCTTGACTTCTCTATAAGGATGATGCTGAGCATCTAGTCATCTCAAGTGTGAATGAGTAAGAGTGCTTGGTTTGGCTGTCATCTTTGTGTTTTACAATTCATCATAAAACCTCTGAGAAGTGGGAAGTCATATAACTCGGTATGTAGAGTTGATTGGCAAGGAGATATTCTGCTTCAGTAAGAGTCAGTTATAGTAAGAGGATTCGCCTTGCCATTCCCTAGAGCCCTTAGGTTTGGCTACGTGTTAAAGGCCTAGTAGACTGATTCCTATCAAGAAAAGGCAAGGTAATGTGTCTTTGGGGTCATACATATAGAGAAGCACCACAACACATGAACCAAAAGGGAAACAAAAAAGAAATTAGCAAAGTTCAGGCAACTACCGAATGGATATGACTTACCACTCGATCCTATTGGACCTACAAGCCGCTGGATATGACACATCAATCTGAATTGAAGTGGTCATTTGCCACTACTCCTTAGTAAAGGAAATAGATAAGAGTTGAATGATAATGAGAGCATTAAGGTTACTCCAATGAGCAAATATGTATTGAAAGTTGAATGTATATGTACAAAGAAAGAGGGGATTTATATACTTGCCTACTAGGGTTATTTTACACGAATGAAAAGACAAAAGGGTATTTTACAATTACATTACATTAATCATACTAAAAAAGGGGTAAAAAGGACAAAGATAATCGAGTACGGAAAAGAAAGAATCATTTTAGAACGTTATGTCAGAAGGCACACATCACTTGATGGTTATACGTCAAGAGTATGATATACAAGTAGAAACAGAAAGTACTGGGATTCAAGGGCTGACCTAATTTGGATCAAGTCAGGAGTCAATCAGCTTGGCAAAAAGGTCAGCTGTCTTGAAGTTAGATGCCAATGGGTCAAGTTAGTTGCTCGGCTCGGCTAGTTCTAAGTTATCTTCTAGATTAAGACTTCACTGTTGGGTAGGAGGATGTTAGACACACATGAAGATCTGAGAGACAGGTAAGCAGGAGGTCAGATCGGGATAAGAGTCCCTGTCTCGGCTATGGCTTAGAGCTAGTATCTTCCCTGCGAGCCCTTAGAGTGCTCTAGCTCGACTTCTTGTGATCAGTCTAGGGGGTTGATTCCTATCATTTGCTTAGAGTTCCAAGAGATTTGTCTTCAAATCTGAAGCAATATCTGTTCGTTCTTTTAAGGCACTCACAGGGTCTTCTATTGGTTGATGCAGAATCAGATCAGACATATTGAAGATAGAGGAGTAACCATAGTCATCATTCAACTCGACCTGGTAGGCATTGCGATTGATCTTTTCTAGGACCTTATGGGCTGTTAGCTCGAAGAGATAGTTTGCTTTGTCTTAAGTACAGAAATCACTCATAGTTGAGGTGAATCCATACTAAGTCTCCTGGTTGAAAAGAAATAGTTTGGTGACCTTAGCTGCCAATATCTTGTTGTCTCTAATTAAACTTAACGATTTTCCTTACGACAAACTAGTACAGCTCGTGCAATTTTTGGGCTTGGTCCACTTCTAAGTGACTTTTTTCAATAATTGCTGGTGTATCAATCATATCTAAGGGAATAGTAGGGTTTAGGCCATAGATAACCTTGAATGGGGTATTCCTAATAGTGTTGTAAATAGTTCAGTTGTATGAAAACTCTACAATGAGTAGGAACAGATCCTAATCCCTTAGGTTCTTCCCTAAAAGAGCTTTAAGTAGATTTCCTGGCGTCCTGTTTACCACTTCAATATGGCCATTAGTCTAAGGGTGGCTACTAGAACTGAACACAAGTTTGGTCCTCAGTCTCCTCTAAAGGGTCTTCTAAAAATAGCTCAAGAATTTTGTATCTTGATCTGAGACAATCGTCTTCGATACTCTATATAGTCATACAATCTCCTGCAAAAACAAATCGGCAATTTTTAGAGCATCATTAGTCTAATGGTACAGAATGAAGTATGCCATCTTGCTGAAACAATCCACTACAACAAAAATAAAATCTTACCCTTTGGATGTCTATAGCAACCTTAAGACAAAGTCTATGCTAAGGTCGGTCTAAGGTAAAGTTAGCATCGGTAGAGGCATGTACCTTCCATGGGTTCTCTTTTCCCCTTAGTAGGCTTATACACTTCATGACTACTAACTACCCTATGGACATCCTTAGCTAAACTTAGCCAGTAGAAGTTCTCCTTTAACATATCGGTTGTCTTGACTACCCTAAAATGGCCTAAAAGTCTACTGCTATGAGCTTCCTAGACTAACAACTCTCGTATGGAGTAGTTTGGGATACATAACTTGCGATCCTTGAACAAATAGCCATCCTTAAGATGATATCCTCCAACAACTACCCTCGTTTGGCAACAATGGGACCAAAGTGAGGGTCAACAACATACTGCTCCGTGATGAGTAAGAATCTCAATAATTTTTTCTACAAAGTAGTCAGCAAAGTTTGTCATCTTAACAGAGCATTGATGACCACATTTGTACTCCCTTTGTTGTGCTGAATGACCTATGAGAACCCTTGCATGAATTCCAACCATTTGGCCTATCTCTTACAGAGTTTTTTCTTTATTCCCAAGATGCTTCAATGATTCGTGGTCAATGAAAATAACAAACTCTCATGGTAGTAGGTAGTGTTTCCAAATGGTAAGGGCTCGGAAAAGGGAGTACAACTCCTTCTCATACACAGAATAGTTTAGGGCTGGGCCACTTAGTTTCTCATTGTAGTAAGCAATAAGCCGTCATTCTTGCAACAGGACAGTGACAATTCCAACTCCCGATGCATCGCATTCCAATTTGAAGGGCCTGTCAAAATCTGGTAGTAAAAGGATAGGTGGTGGGGTAAGCTTCTCTTTGATATCCTTGAAGCTTCACTCAGCTCAATCATTTCACCTAAACCCTTCATTCTTCTTCGTTAGCTTAGCCAATAAGGCGACTATTGTGTTGAAATCCTTAATGAATTGCCTATAAAAAGAAGCTAGGCCATAGAAATTTCGAACTTCATTGACATTCTTTGGTGTCAGCCATTCCAACACAACTCGAATCTTCTCCTCATCTACTCAGATTCCTTCCCTTGATACTACAAACCCTAGGAAAATCACCTCCTTCCGGTAGAACATGCGTTTCTTTACATTCCTATACAACTTCTTCGCTCACAGAATGTTAAATACTTAGCAAAGATGTTGAACATGATTTTTCAAGTCAACACTATATACCAATATTTCATCGAAGTACACGACCATGCATCTTCTAGGAAGGGGGCACATCACATGATTCAATAACCTCATAAACGTGCTCGATGCATTAGTTAATCTGACTAGCATAACCAACCATTAGTAAAATCCTTGCCTAGTCTCAAAGGCAGTCTTCCATTCATCGCCTAACTTCATGCAAATCTGGTGGTAGCCACTCTGTAAATCATTCTTTGAAAATATCTCTGCACCATGAAACTCATCCAATATGTCATCGAGCCTTGGTGTCGAATATCTACACTTGATAGTAATTCGATTGACTACTTAGTTGTCGATGCACATGCACCTTGAACCATCCTTTTTTGGAACAAGTAGAGCTAAGACAACATAGGGGCTCATGTTCTCCACAACATAGGGGCTCATGTTCTCCTTCACATATCCTCACTCAAAGAGTTCATCCACTTGTCTTTTCAGCTTAACAGCTTGCTCAGGGTTTATCTTATACGTAGGTTGGTTCGGTAGGGCAACTCTTGGCTATAGATCAAGACAGTGCTTTGTGCCTCAAACTATTGGCAGTCCTTTAGGCAATTCTTCCAAAAATAAGTCAGAGAACTCATTTAGTGATCTTCTGATTTCTTCTAGGACATCCAGTAATTCCATCATCTCCATTAATCTTTTAGCCAATAAGACATGGGTTCATCAGCCTTCTCAACAAATCAGAGCTCTCTTTGGCTCAAAACTAAGGCTTTCTTCTTACTAACCTGGGTGAGCTGATTGTAGATTTCATTTACTTGGGATGGGGTTAAGGGTTACAACGCCACCTTCTTTCCATCCTTGACAAAGGCATAAGTGTTCTTATATTCTTCATGAGTGACATGTCGATCAAACAACCAAGGTCGTCTAAGCAGTAGATGTGAAGCTCCCATAGGGATGACATTGCATACTATTTCATCCTTATATATGTTCCCAACACTAAATAGTATAATCACTTATTCAGTTTGTGTAAAGCTCCCTTATTATAATGCTAGTGCAGCTTGTAGGGTCGGAGATGCTTTAAGGTCAACAAACCCAACCTAACACAATGGAATGTGCAATGACATTAGTACAACTTCCTCCATCTATGATGATTGTATATAGTTGGCCTCTGATGGTATACTTGGTGTGGAACAGATTCTCTCTCTAATCCTCCTTAAAGTTCGATAGGGAACTCAAGACTCGCCTCAAGACTAAGGTCATTACTTTTTCTTGGTCGACGTAGACATAAGTCTCCTCTTCCTCTTCCACTTTGGGTTCTCCAACATTCTTTTCTTCCTCAAGGTTGCTCTCATTGGTATTATCCACCACGTCTCCTTGGAGTACCATGATACGCTAGTTCGGACATTCAACAACCATGTGTCTGAAGCCTAAGCATTTAAAACACTTCACCCCACTAGTCTTCCATCCAGATGATTGGCCTTTCTCATAGGTTCTCAACGTTAGCCTAGCTTCCGGTGGACTCTATTGTCCTACTCGACTAGACTAGTTTGCTCGGCATTCATCAAGTTGGTCATTCCTTTCCTTGGCTCAACTTGAACTAGTAGACATGATACAAGAGCTCGAGAGGATGTTTACTTAGGTCGGCTCAAAATATTCCTCCTTTGCTTTTTGACCCTCTATGCGATTTTGATGGCCTCATCTTAAGTATAAAATCTTTGTACTTCCATGATATTGCGAAATCTCATACTTAATCTTAGAAATGAACCTTGATTTGTGCGGGCCTCTGGTTCATTTACGTCGGCTCTGATCATAAGCTTCTGAAATTCTCTAATATAGTCATTGATAAGTCAGCTTCCTTAGCGAAGCTCCTGCAACTTAGCAAACGTATCTTATAGGTACATTTCGAGCACAAATCTACCCCTCAATAACCTTTTCATCTCATCCCATGTCCTCACATCTCGTCTTCCATCCTTAACTCTGACGACATTCAGATTCTTCTACCACATGGTGGCATATTTAGTAAATTCCAATGCAACAAGTTAGACCTTAACCGTATCCTCATACCCATAACACTCAAATACTTTCTCGACCTTCTCTTCTCACTCCAAGTATTCATCTACATCTCTACTTCCACCAAAGGGTGTGATTTGCACCTTAACAATGTCTAACCCTCGAGGAACTCAACGTTCTTGTCCCTGCGTTTGGTAATAATGAACTTCTTCTTCACCAAACTCTTCAACATCTACCTCCTCGTCATCTTCCCCAATCTTCTCTAACTCTAGTCTTCATCTAGCAGTTCCTCCAACTTAAGGGGGTCAAACTGGGTGATTAGGTCGATTGCCTTGGACATAATGTCTCACCAGGGTGCCATCCTATGGGTTTTGTTGTTATATACCTTAGGGTTGTTACCGATTAATTTGCATTGCAATAACTAAACTCTTAGCAGGGTTTATGATTCCTTTAAGCTTGTCGTCAATGGACCCTAGGGTATTACTACCATTATGACTACGACCAAGTTGAGCACCACTACCTTAGTTACCAATAACTCCTTGAACACTGGAATTTGACCTTGCATAATACCTTTTGAATAGATTAACAAAATTGCTCTATTATCGCAATGGAAAACAGAGTATCAATGAAACTACACTTACGAACACACACAACACACTTCAGTAGCTACAAAAGGAACATAGCAGCTATAAATAGTAAGGTGAACAAAAACTCCCTAATATAGTCACACACACCCCTTCGCGAAACCATGGTTTGATACCAGCGAAGCTGATGTGTCTTCGAGGTTGTACATACAGAGAAGCACCATAACGAATGAATCGAAAGGGAAATAGAAAAGAAACTAGCAAAGTCCAGGAAACTACCGAATGGATATGACTCACCACTCAATCCTACTCAGCCTACAACTTACGGAATATGATACACTGGTTTGAATTTTAAGGGGCCACTCACCACTACTCCTTACAAAAGAGAATATATAAGAGTTGAATGATAAGGAGAACATTAAGGTTGCTCCAATGAGATAATCTGTATTGAAAGTTGAATGTGTGTGTACAAGAAAAGTAAGGGTTTATATACTTGCCCACTAGGATCATTTTACACATATGAAAAGACAAAAGGGTATTTTACAATTATGTCACATTAATCATACTAAAAAGGGGTTCAAAAGGACAAAGAATATCGAGTACAGAAAAGAACGAATTATTCCGGAACATTATGTTAGAAGATACGTATCACTTAATGGCTGTATGTCATGAGTATGATACATAGGTAGAAATAGGAAGTGTTGGGAGTCAGGGGCTGACCTAATCTGGATTAGGTCGAGCGTCAATTAGCCTAGCAAAAAGATCAATTGTCTTGAAGTCAAACGCAAATGGGTCAGGTCGGTAACTCGGCTTAACTAGTTTTAGGTTGTCTTCTGAATTAAGACTTTACTGTTAGGTAGGAACATATTGGATACACGTAAGGATCTAAGAGATAAGTCGGCATGGGTTGAATTGGGATAGGAGTCCCCGTCTCAATTATGGCTTAGAGCTAGTATTTTCCATACGAACCCTCAAAGTCCTCTAGCTCGGCTTCTTATGATCGGTCTAAGGGGTTGATTCCTATCACAAAAGTGAAGGAAAAGGTAAAGGCAAGGGCAAGATGATTGCTATGGAAGCCCTAAATTCCTAGTAAAAATGATCTTAGCATAGAGTTGGCCAATGGAGGAATAAGGTCTGTGATTTTAAGGGGAAGGTTAGTAGTAAAGTGTAGGCGCCACGACGAAGGCATTGTAGATTTAGGTAGGGGAGAATGTCACGATCTGTATTCTGAAGAGAAGTAGGGATGTTCAACTTAGGGTTTAAAGTGAAGTGAGTAGCATTAGTTGGAGGTTTGTTCATGGGATTGGGTGTCTTCTCAAGGTGAGTTGTTATCCCATGCATAAACTAGTCGGGAGCTGATGTAGCTATTTTGATAATGGCCATGGAAAGTCGAAACCAATTGAGATGTTGAGCTTCCTAATCATATGGAAGACAGTAACAATGTTGTTCAGTCTTCTTAAAGATAAAAGGGCTTAGAACAATTTTGTGTATATAGGAATGGAAAAGGTTAACTCACCTTCAGTAATCGAAGTAAATACAATGAGGTAAAGAGGGTTGAGCACCATATGGGCACATAAGGAAGGGATGAACCTCACGTCCAGTAACAAGTAGTATCAGTGTGCAAAAGTTCTAGCCTAAATGAGCCACTTAAATTTTACTTGATTTGCTTAATGAAAAGGGTAGTTTTTTTATTGATAAATTGGCTCATGTAGATAAAGTTGCCTAAAAGAAGTGGCCATCGGGTAGATGGAATCATTATCAAAGGGAGCAGTTGTGTCATGAGCCGCAGTATAACAAGAACTTACCTTAATCCTAAGAAAATCAAATGTACTTCAATGTACAAACCCTATCGTTGGGCTACTTAGTAAGAGGTGATCTCGAAGGATAAAAGGAAAGGGCTAAGGTGTGAGGAAAGCCCATGGAAGCCTTGAGACATAGCAAAGGTGATCTTAGGTAGAGCTGGATAACAAATGGAGAAGGGTCGATGGTCTTTAGAAAATAAAATGAGCTTAAAGCATAGATCTTACCATTAGGCCACTTAACAAGAGGTGATCATAGAGAATGAGTGGGGAAGGCGAAGGCGAGGGCGAGGTGATACTTGTAGAAGCCCTGAAGTCTTAGTAGAGATGATCTTAGCATGGAGTTAGGTAATAGAAGAATAGAGTCAATGATCTTAAGGGGAAGGGGAGCAGTGAAGTGTTGGCCTTACGATGAAGGCATCATGGATTTAGGTGAGGGAGAACGTCTTGGTCCATGTTATGAAGGGAAATGGGAGCATTCAACTTAAAACTTAATGTGAAGTGTATAGCATCAACAGGAGGTTCATTCATAAGGCAAGGTTTCTCTTAAGGCGAGGTTTGCCTCTTGTAAGCAAACTAGTTGGGAATTGATGCCACTCTCCTAATGATGGCTGTGATAAGCCCAAACGAATTGAGAACTTAGACCTCCCAATCATATGGAGGACAATGACAATGGCAATTGGCACTCTTAAAGTTAAAAGGGTTTGGAACAGTTTTTGGAAGACATGAATGAACGAGGTTGGTTACCCTCCGTAACCTAAGTAAATATGATGAGACAAAGGAGTAGCAAGCATTACACAGACACATAAAGAAAGGGTTAACCTTCAGTCTTGTGACAAATATCTCTATAAAGAATGGAATAACATATGGATAATTTTGTCACACAATTGTCCATCATAGACTTGAAATTACCCACCATATAAGTTGCTATTGCTTGTATCATCGGGTTGATAATTATGTTAGATAAGAAAGCTTAAGCTTATCACATTTTTGGACGTGTGCCACTTCAATATAAGGATAGGCTCTCAATGCATGGCTGGTCACCATCCACTTGTTATTAAGTTACTCTGATTGGAATTTAGTAATTTTAACAAGTAGGTCTACGCAGCTTCAAGCTTATGAGGTTCGGCCTTGCTATTATCCTGTACCCACATGCTACTTCGTTAGACAGCCGAGAAGCTTGGATTTGTTGTAGCTCGATACAGCCTAGAGCAATTAGGCCATACAAAGATCAGTCGAGGGACAACATAGCTTGAACATCAACTTGTGACAACTGTGGTTGCAATTCTCGTTCCCAACTTGGGATGCTTACATGTGTCCTAAAATTTGCAGACTTACTTGGGCATGAGTGAATAGCTCGACCAACAATGGTAACCTTGGTTCGCCTTCATTTAAGGAATGACCTGCTTTCATATAGCACGGGACAACTCAGAGTTCAGGGATATTAGAGAGTTGTTCAACTTTCTTTCATACTAGAACTAACAGATGTTATCAATTGATGTAAATATTCAGCAGAATGCAAAATAATGTTGACTACATCACCAGGATTACAAGAAAGCCGAGTGGCTCATGCTAACAAAAGCAACAATCTTTGCATTAAAATTTCATCCATAGAGTGTTGCTCTTTGTACAATCACCCAATCAGGAAATTGCACAGTAAAACCTTATTTTTTCTAACCAAATTGATTGCATCTGCCGACTGTACATCAAGGGATGATGAGTTAAGACTGTGTCCATGAGACAGTGTAGCATGCTCACCATGTTGTTCATCATCTGAAATTTCTCTTTCCCTGTAATTCCTATCTAATGCAGTAGCTTTTATTAGTAACTGCAGCATAATCTTATCTCCCTCTACCTCCACATGAGCTATGGTATCAACTTTGCCAATAATGGAAGACCTCAATTCCAAAGCACCAGTATATTCTGGCATCTTAACTCTGGTTACATCCTCGATATCCTTCAAATTCTCTCTCCCTGTAATTCCTGTCCAATGCAGCAGCTTTTATATGTAACTGCAGCATAATCTTATCTCTCTCTACCTCCACGTAAGCTATGGTATCAACTTTGCCAATAATGGAGGAAGACGTCAATTCCAAAAAACCATTATATTCTGGTGTCTTGACTCTGGTTACATCCCCGATATCCTTCGACTTGGATCTAGAAGACTTCATAAAGTAAGTATTGATACAATACTCTACACCTAAAAGTAATGCATCTATGGAAGCATTATGACCTTCAGGAATAATCTGAGGCTGCAATTGCAAATATGAAGCCAATCACTGAAACTCAGAAGCCTCGAGCTCAGTCTCTAGAGTTAACACGTTTAAAATAATCTACTTGCAAGTGGAAATACTTGGCAGTAAAATCAACATCAATTGCTACATTTTTCTCAAGCTAGCTTTTACTAGCGCGTTTATGTTCTGAATCAACATCAACTAAACTAGCATTTCATGCATTTTCACCAAGAATAGCTAATACATTTGTCAATAGCGAACTCCGAGTATTCCCATTGGCTGAAAAAGAAATAGAATACGAGGAAGAAATCACAAGGAAAAAATAAAAAACATCGATATATTACGCATAGTCTATGGCATTTGCTTCAAATGACTTTCTTTTTCATTTAGTCACGGACCTCGGACTTTTAAAAGATCTACACTAAATCTCAGTAGAAATGGAGCTCAGAGATCAAAGTTAAAGCATGCAGTTATGCCAATGGATAGCTTGGACAATTTGCGAGAAGTCAGTAGGACAACTGAGATAGATTAACCATGAAAAAGCTTAGCTATGAAAGCACTTGGGTTGGTATACGAAAGGAGGATCAGATTCTTCAATTGCCGCTTAATTCGGCCTACTTCAGCTATTCAACTCAGGTCGGCACTTTGGACCTCGGTTGTTGCATTTTGAGTGCTCAGTCCAAGTGCATATTAGCTCGAAATGCTCACCTACTAATCAACAACAAGCTCAAATCTTTCCGTAGCTACGCGTGCTACGATAGCTCGGACTAGTTTCTAGTTCTCGCCTATATTCTTGAGTGGTTTGATCAATTGTTGTTGGTCTTCAGCATGGTGGATAGCACAGATATGTAAAGCTCCAACTTTCCATCTATGTGGAGTTAGGCACTTGCTGTAAGGTAAACTTTCGATAGGAACTCGGACTTAGAGCTATTGAATTTCCCAAGGCTATTTGTAGAGTAGCTCGGCTTAGGATTTGTGGCTTAAATGCGTACGTAAAAAGTTACAAGGCCTTCCTTCCCTTCCCAGTGCCACATTCAACAACTAGAAACTAGGTATGAACGTATGCCTCCATAGCGTGATTATCAGTAAATAAGATACTGAATGGCCTTGGTGTCAAGATCTCTTTTCGAAGCGTACTTATACTAGTAAGAGGTTATTCTTTTGTACATTAGTAACATATGGCTTTATTATTATTAAAAATTTCCATTTTTAGAAAATAGAACCATTTTACTAGTATTAATATATTCTCCTGCTAAGCCTAAAAATATTCGTAAAGCTCTTTACGAGAGTGTAAGTACTCTTTTAAATTGAATCCTTACTCACTATGTTGGTTGATCACAACCGATGGTACCTGTTACATACACATTACCCTTGTGTACACACATTGTAGCCTTGTATTACTATCGAAATTAATAAAAGTATGTTATTTATTTTTCCATTCATACTCGTATCCTTTATATTACTATTGGCTTTCCTCCTTGTCTGTGTTGCTTACAGGTTTAGGCCATGTTAGCTAATGTTGCATGCGAGTTAGGCTTACTTATTACTATAGAGGCAAGACAATAAGCATCGCATGGTCCATTTATGTGCTAGAAAAAGCCCCAGACTGTAACAGTTAGTATCAGAACCTAGGTTATTCTAGTAGGAATGATCATGACAAGACACGAGGAAGTGAACAAGAGGCTAGATAGCTTAAGGAAATCCTTAAGGGATTTTCCAAGTGAATGAATGATTTGGTCGCATTGTTAATAAGGGTAGCTAAAGTTTAGGCCAATCATTAGGAAATTAATGCTAAGATGACCAAGATAGTTGGGAATTTCAGTTTTACAGTGCAAACACTTAAAGAGGAAATGCACGTGATAACCAATGAGGTAAGATGACAATTAGAAACTCAAGCAGAAGACTTAAAAAAACAAATTATTACTTATGCCTCAATCGAGACTATTAAAGAGTTGAGGGCACAAGTACCTATTTTAGCTCGAGCTATAGGGAATGCTTCTACCCCTGCCCTCACCCCTGTATATGTTCCTGCTCATGTAGGACATTTGAAGATGCTTAAACCTAAGGTATTCATTGGCGTAAAGGACACTAAGTTGTTAGAGAACTTTCTATTTGATATGGAGCAATATTTTGCCATTATGGGGACAAATGATGAGAGAACAAAGGTCACCATGGTTGCAATATACATAGCTAGTGATGCCAAGCTGTAGTGATGTACTAAATATGAGGAAATCCAAAATGGCAATGCTCATATAGATATATGGGTAAAGTTGAAGGCTAAGTTAAGGACTCAGTTTTTCCTTGAGAATGTGGAGTATAATGCCCAAAAGAAGTTGAGGGAACTTCAACAAGGTGATGACATTAGAAAGTATGTTCGTGAGTTCTCGACATTGATGTTAAACATCAAAAGCATGGCCAAAGATGATAAGCTATTCAATTTCTTGGAAAGACTACAACCTTATGCCAAGAATGAGTTATAGAGGCAACAGGTTACAGACTTAGCTACAACACAGGCAATAAATAAGCGCTTGACTAACTACACTTATGACAATAAATGGAAGGGCATATTGATAGGACACATGGGTAAAAAGTCAGTCAAGTTGAGCAAACCCAAGAGTAAGGGAGCCCAAGTTCAAGTAATAACGATAGTAACACTAAAAGGGGTAAGAGGAAATCCTATAACTCCCACTAGTTTGGAAAGAATGGGGCAACTAATGGAGGTAAGAAACCATCATTCTCATGTTTTCTGTATAATGGCCTATTCAAAGTAGCTGAATGTCCAAATAAGGCTACACTCAATGCTATGGCATGAAAAGTAGAAAGTGTATGATAAGATGAAGAGTCGAGGAGTGATGGGGAAGATCAACCCTGAATGGGTACCTTACACATGTTGTCAACTGTTGGAAAGAGTTCCTCAACGCAATGTAAGCCTAGGACTAACAACAAGTTGATGTATGTCTAGTTGAGCATCAACGGCAAGAGTATTTGTGCACTGGTAGATTTCGACGCTAGACACAACTTTATTGATGTGCTCGAGGTGAAAACGTTAAGGCTGATGCTTGCTAAAGACACTAATTAGATTAAAGCTATAAACTCCAAGGCCCATCCTATCCGAGCAGTTGCAAGAGGAGTGAAAGTAAGGGTTAGAGATTGGAGTAGAAATCTCAACTTTAGAGCTGTTCCATTAGACAACTTCAACATAGTCCTTAGAATAGATTTCTTAAGATAAGCCAAAGTTGGTCCCATGCTCGCAGTAGATTCCTTGTTATCCATTGGTGAAAAGCCTTACTATGTAACAGTTCAGAGGAACAGGGCAAGCAACAATAGTAAGGAAGGGAAGAATATTGGGGCTATAATGTTATCAGTGCTGTAACTGAAGAGAAGACTTAAACATCAAGAGCTGACTTTCTTAGGTGTCCTTATAAAGAAAGATGAAGCAAGAAAGACAGAGATACTGAGGGTAATAGAGAGTGTCTTGAAGGAGTATAATTATGTGATGCCTAACAAGCTCCCAAAGGAATTATCTCCCAAACAGTTAGTAGACTACAAGATTGAGCTAATTCCTAATGCCAAATAACCCGCCAAAGCTCCTTACAAAATGTCGCCTCTCAAACTTGTTGAATTAAAGAAGCAATTAGATGAGTTGTTAGAGGCAGGCTTCATTTGACCCTCAAAAGCACCATACAAGGCTCCTGTTCTATTTTAGAAGAAGCAAGATGGGAGTTTGAGATTGTATATTGACTATCGAGCTCCAAACAAGTTAACAGTGAAGAATCATTATCTAATTCCTCTAATTGCTGATCTGTTTGATCAACTAAGTAGGGCTAAGTATTTTACAAAGCTAGATCTTTGCTCAAGCTATCATCAGGTTTGCATTATTGAGGGTAATGAGCCCAAAATGACATGTATAACCTGGTATGATGCATATGAGTTCTTGGTGATGCCCTTTAGTCTCACCAATGCTCCTGCAACATTTTGTATCTTACTGAATAATGTATTTTGTGAATATCTCAACAAATTTGTTATGTATAACAAGACATTGCAAGACCATGTGAAGCACTTACAAATGGTTTTCAAGAAGTGGCAGGAGAATCACTTGTACGTGTAGCAGGAGAAATGTGCCTTTACCTAGAATCACATCAACTTCTTAGGTCATGTTGCTAAGGAAAGGTAGATCTGAATGGATATGGCTAAGGTGAAAGCAATCAAGCCATGGCCAGTGCCGAAGATTGTAATAGAGTTGCGGTCTTTCCTTAGACTTGCAAGTTACTATAGAAGATTCATTGAAGGATACTCCCGTCAAGTTGCACCACTTATAAATGTGTCAAAGAAGGACTAAGTATGGTCATGGGATGAAAGACATCTAAGTGCCTTCAAAGAGTTGAGGTGTGTAGTGATGGAGGTGCTAGTCCTTGCACTTCCTAATATTTCTAAGCCTTTTGAAGTCCACACGAATGCCTCGAACATTGCATTAAGGGGGAATGTTAATGCAAGAGGGTCATTTAGTATCATATGAGAGTAGGAAGCTAAATCAAACAGAACACAGGTACTCAGTACAAGAGAAGGAGTTACTTGCAATCATTCATTATCTAAGGACTTGGAAACACTATTTGTTGAGATCAAAGTATCTAGTGAAGACAGACAATTCTACTGTTAGCCATATATTGACTCAACCGTAGCTTTCAACCAAGCAAGTAAGATGGTAAGAGTTTCTTACAGAGTTTGATATGGAGATTGAGTACCATAGCGGGCGATCTAATCAAGTGGCAGATGCTTTAAGTGGGTGAGTTGATTTGGCATCCTTAATGCAGATTGTACACCAGTCAGAGAGTTAAATCTTAACTTCAATTTAAGAGCAAATCAAGCAGTATATAGGTTAAGACCTGTTGGCTAAAAATCTCAAGCAGTTGGTTAAGGAAGGGAAGACTCATAAATTTTGGGTAGAAGGTGACCTCATCTACATAAAGGGGCGTTGGTTGTATGTCTTGAAGGCGGGCAACTTAAGAAGGACACTCATAAGAGAGTGACATGATACTCTGTAGGCTAGATACCCTGACTGGCAAAGGACACTGAGCTTATTGAAGCAAGGTTATTACTAACTGGATATGAAAGAGGATGCGATGAGTTATACGAAGACTTACTAGTAGGACAAAGTTGAGAGGTAAAAGACAGTAGGCCTATTAGAGCCACTTCTAATGCCATCTCACCCTTGGGAGAGCGTCTCCATGGACTTTATTACTTTCCTACCAAAAGTAGGGGAGCCCTCGTCCATTTTTATTGTTGTTAATAGGTTCTCTAAGTATGCCACCTTTATTCTTACTACGAAGAGCTTAAGTATAGAAGAGATAGCCCAGCTTTTCTTCAAGCATGTGATGAAGTTATGGGGTATGCCCTAGAATATTGTAAGAGATAGGGATGCTAGGTTTACTGGAAGTTTTGGATAAAGTTGTTTAACCTCTAGGGTTCCGAGCTGAGCATAACCTCCAACGACCATCTGCAAAGTAACGAACAGACAGAGAGATTCAATGGTTTGCTGGAGGAATACTTTTGGTACCTTATCAGTGCTAACCAAAAGAATTGGGTTGACTTGTTGGATATCATCTAGTTCTATTTCAACATCCAATAGGGCTCTTCTTCCGACAAGTGCCCTATAGAGATCATTAGGAGGTAGCAACCACTATTACCCCACACAATGGCAACACCATATACTAGGAGATGCCTAAGAGCTTATCAGTTCACTAAGAATTGGATGCAAAGTTTAGAAGTAGCAAAAGCATACCGTGAAAAGGCTTCCAAGAGGATGAAAAATGGGCAGATCAAATACTCATAAAGCTTCTTCTAGAATAGATTAGATTATTGATGAATAAGGACAAAAGATTCATACAGAAGTACATTAGTCTAGTTCCTATCATCTCTAAGATTAGAAGAGCAACCTACAAGGTCAAGCCTCCAATGTTAGCATCTTAAAGCCATATTATCAAAACATGAAAGACCCATCTCACAATGTATCAAAGCAGTTACATGTCAAGATGAAGTTTAACTTGAGTTAAGCTGATGTATCTCCGGGGTCATATACATGGAGAAGCACTATAATGAATGAACCAAAAGGGAAACAAAAAAGGAACTAGCAAAGCCCGAGTAGCTACCAAATGGATATGACTCACCACTCGATCCTATTCAGCCTACAATCCACCGAATATGACACGCCGGTTCAAATTAAAGGGGTCACTTACTATTACTCCTTGCGAAAGGGAATAGATAAGAGTTAAGTGATAACGAGAACACTAAGGTTGCTCCAGTAAGTAAATTTGTATTAAAAGTTGAATGTGTGTATACAACAAAAGTAGAGGTTTATATACTTGCCTACTAAGGTTATTTTACACGTATGAAAAGACAAAAGGGTATTTTATAATTACATCACATTAATCATACTAAAAAGGGGTTAAAAAGGACAAATAATATCGAGTACGGAAAAGGAAGAATCATTCTAGAACATTGTGTTAGAAGATACGTGCCACTTAATGGTTGCACATCAAGAGTATGATACACAGGCAAAAACAAAAGTGCTCGAAGTCAGGGGCCGACCTAATCTGGATCAGGTCAGAAGCCAATCAGCCTAGCAAAAAGGTTAGCTGTCTTAAAGTCAAACGTCAATGGGTTAGGTTAGTAGCTCGGCTCGACTAATTTTGGGCTGTCTTCTAGATTTGGACTTCACTATTGGGTAGGAGCATGTTGGACGCATGCGAGAATTTGAGAGACAAGTCTGTAGGAGGTTAGATCGGGATAAGAGTCCCCATCTTAGCTAGGGCTTAGAGCTAATATTTTCCATGCAAGCCCTTAAAGTCCTTTAGCTCGGCTTCTTATGATCGGTCTAGGGGGTTGATTCCTATCATCTACCTAAGGTTTAAAGAGATTTGTCCTCAAATCTAAAGCAATTTCTACTCATTCTTTTAGGGTGCTCACTGGGTCTTCTGTTAGTTAATGGGGAATCAAATCGGATACATTAAAGGTAGAGGAGACACCATAGTCATCAAGTAACTCGATCTGGTAGGCATTGCGATTGATCTTCTTCAAGACCTTGAATGGACCGTTAGCTTAAGGAGATAGTTTGCTTTGTCTTAAGTACAGAAATCACTCCTAGCTGAGGTAAATCCATACTAAGTCTCTTGGTTAGAAAGAAATAGTTCAGTGGCCTCGACTGCTAATCTCTTATTGTCTCTAATTGAACTTGGCAATCTTCCTCATGGTAAACTAGTATAGCTCATGCAATTTTTGGGCTCGATCCACTTCGGAGTAACTTTCTTCAATAGTTGCTAGGGTATCGATGATATCCAAGGGAATGGTAAGTTTAAGGCTATAGATGACCTCAAATGAGGTCTTCCCAATAGTGCTATAAATAGTTCAGTTGTATGCAAACTCCACAAATGGCAGGCACAGATCCCGATCCCAATCCCTTAAGTTCTTTCGCTCTGAGTAGATTGCTTAGCGTCCTATTTACTACTCCAATCTGGCCATTAGTCTGAAGATAGCTATTGAAGCTGAACACAAGTTTAGTCCCAAGTCTCCTCCAAAGGGTCTTCCAAAAATAGTTCAAGAATTTTGTGTCTCGATCTGAGATAATCGTCTTCCGTACTCCGTATAGTCGAACAATCTCTTGCAAAAACAAATCAATAATGTATAGAGCATCATTAGTCTGATGATACAGAATGAAGTGTGCCATGTTGCTAAAATGGTCTACCACAACAAAAATAAAATCTTGCCCCTTGGATGTTTGGGGCAACCCTAGGACAAAGTCTATGCTGAAGTTGGCCTAAGGTAAAGTTAGCGTTGGTAGAGGCATGTACCTTCCATGGGGTTCTCTCTTCCCCTTAGCATGCTTATATACATCACTACTATAAACTACCTTATGGACATCCTTAACCAAACTTGGCCAGTAGAAGATCTCTTTCAATAGATTAGTTGTCTTAACGACCCCAAAATGGCTTGAAAGTCCACTACTATAAGCTTCCCTGACCAATTGCTCTCATATGGAGTAGTTTGGAATACATAGCCTATGGTCCTTGAACAGATAGCCATCCTCAAGATAATATCCTTCAACAATTGCCCCTGCTCAGCACTATTCAACAATGGGACCAAAGTGAGGGTCAGCAACATACTGCTTCCTGATGAGTGAGAATCCCAATAATTTTTTTCTATAAAGTGGTCAGCAAAGTTTGCTATCGTGATAAAGCGTTGATGACCACATTTGTACTCCCCTTTTTATGCCGAATGACGTACGAGAACCCTTCCATCAATTCCAACCATTTGGCCTGCCTTTTAAAGAGTTTGTTCTAACTCCTAAGATGCTTCAATGATTTGTAGTCAATGAAAATAAAAAACTCTCATGATAGTAGGTAGTGTTGCCAAATGGTAAGGGCTCGAAAATGGGAGTATAACTCCTTCTCATACATAGAATAGTTTAACACTAGGCCACTTAGTTTCTCGTTGTGGTAAGCAATGAGCCATCGTTCTTGCATCAAAACAGTGCTAATTCTAACTCCTGATGCATCGCACTCCAATTCGAAGGGCCTGTCAAAATCTGGTAGTAAATGAATATGTGCCGAGGTGAGCTTCTCCTTAATTTCCTTAAAGCATCGCTCAGTTCGATCATTCCACCTGAACCCTTCATTCTTCTTTGTTAACTCAATCAATGGGGCGACTATTGTGCTGAAGTCCTTAATGAATTACCCATAGAAAGAAGCTAAGTCATGAAAACTTTAGACTTCCATGACATTCTTGGGCATCGACCATTCCAAAATAGCTTAGATCTTCTCCTCATCTACTCAAATTTCTTCCCCTAACACTACAAACCATAGGAAAATCACCTCTTTCTGGTAGAACATGCATTTCTTTACATTCCCATATAACTTATTCGCTTGAAAAATGTTAAATACTTTGCGAAGATGTTGAATGTGATTTTTTAGGTCAATACTATATACCAATATTTCATCAAAGTACACGACTACACATCTTCTAAGAAGGGGGCGCATCACATGGTTCAATAACCCCATAAACATACTTGGCGCATTAGTTAGTCTAAATGGCATAACCAACCATTAGTAGAGTCTATGCCTAGTCTTAAAGGCAGTCTTCCATTCATCGCCCGGCCTTATGCGAATCTGGTGGTAGCTAGTTCATAGATCAATCTTCGAAAATATCTGTACACCATGAAGCACGTCCAACATGTCATTGAGCTTTAGTATCGGGTATTTATACTTGACAATAATTCTGTTGACCGCTCAACTGTCGATATACATACACTATTAACCATCCTTTTTTGGAACAAGCAAAGGTAGTACAGCATACTGGCTCATGCACTCCTTCACATATCCCCGCTCAAGAGTTCATCCACCTCTCTATTTAGCTTGGCAACTTACTCAGGGTTCATCCTGTACAAAGGTTGATTTAACATGGCGGTACTTGGCTGCAAATCAATACAGTACTCTATGCTTCGAATTGGTGGTAGTCCTTTAGGCAGTTCTTCTAGAAACAGGTAAAAGAACTGATTTAGTAATCTTCGGATTTCTTCTAGGACATCCGGCATTTCTCTCATCTCCATTAATCTTCTAAACAACAGGAACATGGGTTCATCAACCTTCTCAGTAGATCAGAGCTCTCTTCAGCTCATAAATAAGGCCTTTTTCTTATTGGCCTGGGTAAGCTAATTGTAGATTTCATTTACTTAGGATAGGGTTAAGGATTGCAACACAATTTTCTTTCCATCCTTAATAAAGGCATAGGTGTTCTATACTCATCGTGAGTAACACATCGATCAAACAACCATGGTTGTCTAAGCAGCAGATGTGAAGCCCAGATATGGATGACATTGCATACTACTTCGTCCTTTTACATGTTCCCAACACTAAACAGTCCGATTACTTGTTCAGCTACATGCAAAGCTCCCTTATCATGAAGCCAGTGCAGCTTATAGGGTCGGGGATGCTTTAAGGTCGATAGAGCCAACCTTTACACAAAGGAATGTACAACAACATTAGTATAACTTTCTCCATCCACGATGATTGTATACAGTTAGCTTTTAATGGTATACATTGTCTAGAACAAGATTTTTTCTCTGGCCCTCCTCAGGGTTTAGGAAGGAACTCAGGATTAGGGTCACTACTTCTCCCTAGTCGGCATAGACATAAGTCTCCTCTTTCTCTTCCACCTTAGGTTCTCTAATATTCTTTTCTTCCTCGGGGTTGCTCTCGTCAGTACTATCCACCACGTCTCCTCGAAGTACCATGACACGTCGGTTTGGACATTCAGCAGCCATTTGTCCAAAGCCTAAGCATCTAAAACACTTCATCTCGTTAGTCTTCCATCCAAATGGCTGGCCCTTCTCGTAGGTTCTCAAGGTCGGCCTAGCCTTAAGTAGGATTAACTATCCTGTTCGACCATGTTGGTCTGCTTAATGTTCATCACGTCGGTCATTCCCTTCCTTAGCTCGGTACGGCCTCCTCGACTCAAATTGAATAGGTCAGTGCAATACGGAAGCTTAGGAGAATGTTTGCCTAAGCCAACTTAGAACATTTCTCCGTTGTTTTTTGACCCTTTACACAATCTTGATTGCCTCTTTTAAGGTGTAAAACCTCTATACTTCCACGATATTGCGAATCTCATAGTTGAGCCCAGAAATGAATCTTGATACTTATAGGCTTTATGTTCATCTACATCGGGTCGGATCATCAACATCTAGAATTCTTTGAAATAGTCATCAACAAATCGGTTTCCTTAGTAAAGCTCCTGCAACTTCGTAAACATGTCTTATAGGTATGTTTCGGGTACAAATCTCCTTCTTAACAACCTTTTCATCTCGTCCTAAGTTCTAACACCTCGTCTTATATCCCTTGCTCGAGCTGCATTTAGGTTCTTCCACCACATTGAAGCATATCTAATAAATTCTAGTACAACAAGTCGGACCTTGATGGCATTAACATATCCGTAGTAATCAATCACTTTCTCAACCTTTTCTTCCTACTCCAAATATTCATCGGCATCTCCATTTCCACTAAAAGGCGTAATTTGAACCTTGACATTGTCTAGTCCTCGAGGGACTCGACGTCTTCATCCCTGTATTTGGTAATAATTAACTTCTTCTTCACTAAACTCTTCTACATCTACCTCTTTGTCATCTTCCCCAATCTCTTTTAACCCCAATCTCTTTTAACTCCAATCTTCGTCTAGCATCTCCTCTAGCTCAAGGGGGTCAAACTAGGTGATTAGTTCGATTGCCTTGGAAATAGTATCTCTCAAAGGCACCATCTTATAGGTTTTGTTGTTATATACCTTGGGGTTGTTGCTGATTAATTTGTATTGCGGTAACTAGACTCTCAATGAGGTTTATGAGTTTATCAAGCTTATCATCAACAGACCTTAAGGTGTTTCTACCATTATGACTACGACTAAGTTTAGCACCACTACCTTGGTCACCATTAACTCCCTAAACACTTAAATTTGACATAGCCTAATACTCTTTTGAACAAGTTAACAAACTACTAACAAACTTGTTCTGTTATCACAATGGAAAACAGAGTAAAACAAAGTATCAATGAAACCACACTTATAAACACATACAACCTATCGCAATAGCTACGGAAGGAAGACAGCAGCCACAAACAATAAGGCAAACAAAAACTCTACTATAACTTCACACACTCCCTTGTAGAATCATGCTTTAATATCAGCAAAGCTGATGTGTCTCCAGAGTCGTACACATGAAGAAGCACCACACCGAATGAACCGAAAAGGAAATTGAAAAGAAACTAGCAAAGTCCAAGAAGCTACCGAATGGATATGACTCACCACTTGATCTTACTCAGCCTATAACCCGCCAAATATGATACAACGGTCCAAATTGAAGGGGTTACTCGCCACTACTTCTTGCTAAAGGGAATAAATAAGAGTTAAATGATAACGTGAACACTAAGGTTGCTCCAGTGAGTAAATTTGTATTAAAATTTAAACGTGTAAATACAATGAAAGTGGAGGTTTATATACTTGCCCATTAGGGTTATTTTACACGTATGAAAAGACAAAAGGGTATTTTATAATTACATTACATTAATCATACTAAAAAGGAGTAAAAAGGACAAAGAATATCAAGTATAGAAAAGAAAGAATCATTCTGGAATGTTGTGTTGGAAAGCACGTATCACTTGATGGCTTTACGTCAAGAGTATGATACATAAGCAGAAACAGGAAGTGTTGGGAGTCAAGGGCCAACTTGATCTAGATCAGGTCGAGAGCCAATCGGCCAGGCAAAAAGGTCAGCTATCTTAACGTCAGATGCCAATGGGTCAGGTTGGTAGCTCAACTTTGTTTGGCTAGTTCTAAGCTGTCTTCTAAATTAAGACTTCATTGTTAGGCAAGAGTATGTTGAATGCACGTGAGAATTTGAGAGACAGGTCAACAGAGGTCAAATCGGGATAGGAATCCCCATCTCGACTATGGCATAAAGCTAATATTTTCTATGTAAGCCCTTGAAGTCCTCTAACTCAACTTCTTGTAATTGATCTAGGGGGTTGATTGCTATAACAAGCCGTGGAAAACATCCTTCCAAAGCAAAGAGTCAAAGATCTTACCATTAGAGAAGAACATAAAGAATATTTGGTTAAGTGGAGAAATTGAGGAAAAGAAGATATTAGTTAGGAAACTGAAGAAGACCTCAAGCCCTTATCCTAGAGAAAGTCAACCTTACTAGCCAGAAGATCTCTGCCACCAAATTTGAGCTCCAGTACGTATTGATGAGGATATGGTTAAAATTAAGTGGAGGAGGATGTTAAGGTCCCTTTTTGTAACATACTTATACTAGTAAGGGGCCATTCTTTTATACTTATTGTAACATAGGAGGGAATTTTTTTCAGTTTAGTTAGGGCCTTATTATTATTAGAAATTTTTACTTTTAGAAAATGGTGTTATTTCACCCACCTAGCTTCGACTCCTCACCACGGTTTTCTGCCGTTGCACAAATCAAAATCTAAGCCTAACTTAAGATTCCCTTTAACCAAAGAGCTGAGCTACGTCTAGGCGCATGGTTGAATGGGTCAAGCAAGACGAACAAAGAAATTGTTGACCATAGAAGTGTAATAGGTGCGTCGCCTGCTGTCGATTGTAAGATTTGACATATCGTCCACAACTTTTCCAATCTTAATAAAGAGATTAATCAAAGTCTGAACTCAACTCCACCACTAGCTGCGCTATATACTCGAAGGCCTAGCTGAGTTGGAAATTGAATCCAAGCTCGAATATAGCACGGCTGAACTGCTTTGTCTGACTTGTCGAGAAGTATCTGAAGCCGAAATTCCGATGGGCAATAACTCAAAACGAGAAAATCTGAGCTTTTAGAAAACCTTGCTGAGCAAGCTCTCTTACATATCTGAGCTTTTAAAAAACCTTACTGAGCAAGCTCTCTTACATAGCGTGTGTAGTCTTGAAGTCCGAACTGTACAAGAGCTCGGAGAAACACTACTCTGAGTTGAACAGCGGTCGGATTTTGAAGCCGAGCCTGAAGACAGTAGTGAGTCCTCTGTTCTCCAACATCACTCCCAGCAACCTGAGCTACTCAACTCAACCAACAAGACTTGAAAGGACAGAAATAGCCGAACTCATCCTTGACTGACAGCAATTCCCAAGACCATATTGACAAATTCTGAGCTGCTAGTTAGGTGCTTACTGACGGCAGCAAAGTAGCTTAAATCTTCATGTATAAGCTGTATAAAAGAAATTGAACTACATCACCCTTAATCTCTTTCTCAAGGGTAGTCATGGCTTTACCAAAAAATTCAGACCACGATAGCTAAAGCACCATACATGCTAAAGGACGAGAACCAAGCTGATCCAAGTAGATAATGATAGCAATTCCATTGTGATGTGTGGTTCTCGAATATGTTATATCCTCAGGTGAACATGCGTCGATCTATTGCCTCGGTGTCGAGTTGATTCTGTATAGAAGAAAGCTATAAGCAAGGATCGGGTTGGAGATTCTGAGTTGTACACCTTGCGCACACAGCTGAACTGTTCTAAAAATAATATCCGAGCTTGAAGTCACACTCGAGTTGTCCGAGCTGCTGGCTTAAACATGGATCCGAGCTTCTTGAAATGGTACAAATTCCGAGCTGTTACGAGCCTCTTCACTACTTACTGAGCTTCCCCTTTTGTAAAGTAGCTCTTACTTCCATGGATAATTTAGGCTTCATGGAGGAACAGAGCACTCCCAACACTCTAGCAAATAAGTCTGAGCTGACCTCAACAAACACACACAAGAGTTGTCGAACAATAACAAAGTCTAGTTGAGCAACCATTAGTGGATGACGGTGTTGAATTGTGACACGTCTGAGCTCCATTGAATACCAGAGAACACAACTTCTATCCGCAAAGAGCAGCAACAGAGCAGCATTCTGCAGTTTATGCCTTTGTTATATTTGTATCTCCAAATTTGGTAGATGCTTTGTAAGTTCATGCGGTAAAAGGATCTGCCGAGCTCGATGGTCAAGCTGCCGACCTGCCTTCGCCATACACCGAGCTCCACAGCAGCTAAACCAAGCGAAGATAGTTGGCACATGATCAAGCACTTGCACGATCTGAGTTGCTTATTGACAGCCGTAGAGCACCCGAACTGCCCTTTATCTGTGAGCTGCAGCACGTATAAATCTGAGTTTTGTGCATAGCCAAGTAAGCCTGAGCAACTACGACTCCATGCTTACTTGGACGAGCTACCATTCCTACCCGTGTAGCCCCTTTTCTCTTCGCATGAGATGAACTTACGCACAAAGTCGAACTGAGCTCTATTTTATACGGAGCTCTAGCAGCTCAAAATACCGAGCAGCCAGAAAATTACTTTTGGCTAAAGTCCGCGACCTCCTAGATTTACAACAACATTCCAAGCTCATGGCATATAATCCAAATAACCCCTAACAATCTCACAAGGCACTGGAGGTTCCATCCGATCACATAGATCGAAGAGACCTCTCGTAGAGATCAGTGAAAACAGCGTCTTCACCATTCCGTAGACTCTCGTCAGCAGGTGTGTCCTCGCATTCACAATTTCCAATAGAACAGGTGCAAACGAAAGGTTTCTGGTAATTAGAACTTGAGACAGCCTTCCGCATCCTCTCAACAATTGTAGTTTTGTCACAGCTTCCAAAGTTACTATACACAAAAAGTGCAGGCAATGACCTGATTCGCAGGTTACTAAATGCTCCTTCCTCCCCATCTTTGGTTAAAGCATTTAATCCCTTAAAGTGATGTATCAAGTCTCGAGCAGAAAGCTTAATTGAATCCAAAACTTCATCTTTCTCCCTGTCCAAGAGAATAACTACATGCAAGTTAAGTTGAAAAATTTTCCCATAACTGTCAAAGGGCAAGAAGAGCCTGTTACGTCCAGCATCATAAAATCCATCTGCTAGATACTCCTCAAAGCTACAAAATGATATAACATTATATTCACGGGAGAGGTCCAAAATCTCATCAACCGGCCTCTGCAAATTGCATGGTTTAGGATTGTCAAGGGCTTTCTTACAATGCCTCATGGAGGTGAATTACGTGTTGGGGTATTTCTCCGGGGAACGAAAGTTAGGGATGATAGCAAGACCCTTTTGCAGAGTGAGATTTCTCATAATAATTGGCGAGAGGCTTGGGTATTTGCTTTAGAGTTTATTTCTCTGAAAAATCCTTCATATGGTAATCCTGGGGTATTACATTTCTTGCCTCATTGTGATTCTCCTCAGCATTGTTCCAGGTATCCACTCATTGCAGCTGAAGTTCATCAAAAAGTAGTGATGTCCTGACAGAGATTCATGGGACCCACATTGGTAATGTAGTTGAAAATGATGGACAGTATCCTCACTGAACATGCATACTGGTCCCAACAGCAAGCTAGGCAATCAAGCTAACCATCCATAAACAGTTCTCATAAAGTTGTAAAGGAGTTCAAGTCCACTTGTTTTCAACTCTTAGAAAGTTCACTGTCTGTCATGGATGTTGGAGCCAATATAGGTGCAATCCATGCATTGTAATTGCAAGTCCGTTTGTCTCTAGCCCATGCAAGTGTAATTATCAGTACTATAGTACAAGTAACAGCAGCTCATGAGTCTTGTATGAAGAGAGGAATATATATATTTTCCTTTCTCATTTCCAGGAGAACTTTTTGGGACAATATTTGAGCTACTCATAACATAATAGCACATCATCATGAGCGCCAATTATGCTCCATGTGGTAATCAGAGCTCTACTAACACAAATTACTAAGCAACAATTTTGAGTACATAACACTAAAAGCTACCACACATTGGGGCCCACTCACATGTTCAATCTTATTGATAAAAAATGAGTGAAACTTTACTTTTGCTATTCGTAATTTATTTATTATTTATCTTTCATGAAATTATGTATTAAGCACATGCACTTTATGTTGTGCTTTGTGCTAACCTATTGTCAATGTTCTAATTTAACTCTTGATTTATGTATTAAGTTACTCCATGATTTGAATTTCAACAAGTGTAATAATGAAAAGTGTCAACTATTTGGCACTTGTAACAATTTATTTAATTCTTAGCAAGCTTATTGTTACCTATTTTGGAGATGAATATAAGAACTCAAAGACAAACTACGGTTAGAGAAATGCCTTATACCTTTAGTCTACGAAAACATAATCTTCTAATGGGCTACTCCTCAATAGCTCTAAACTCTATATACTACAAGTGCCTAGTAAAATATATAAAGTGCTAATCCCTAAATCTTATATTCGATGGATGACAGGAAGTGGACATCCGAAATTCTCTAAGTCTAGTAATAAGTTTAGTCGATGAGATACAAAAGTCTTAAACTCTATTAAGAGTAATATGTATAGTAGCTATAAATCCTCGCAAAGGATAGTAAGCTATATAAAAACCCTAGCCGTTAACTAAGAACGAGTAAAATACTTTAAGTCTTATGAAAGGACGACTAGTTATCGCAAACCTAATTGCTCTAAGTCTAATGAATGGACAAGAAGCTTCTTAGAAGCCCTAAGCCATCACATCAAAGAAATCTTGACATATTGATGACTAAGCTTTATCACTCTTATTGGCTAGAGTTTGTAGCAATGATCTAAATGAATTCTAATTTATCAAACCTTTAAGATTTCAACTAAACAATTAAGTTAAATATTAAACTCTCAACATACACATTATGTTGCATATGGATTACGTTAATCTTTGCTTTTTAGTTCCTATTTTAACGGATGTCTCTCAAAAATGAAAATAATATTTCCAAGTTATTGTCACATTCCAGCATAGCACAGGAAGTACCATCACATAAGAATACCTATTATAACTAAACAAAAATCTAGTAAAAGACCATACTTTGTACATTTAAAGCTTAAAACTAGTTTAGCTTTAGCCTTTCATGTTATAAATATGTACAATATTTGCATATCTCAAAATAGCGAAAAGTTGTAAACTTCATTTATTGGGACTAAAAATCTATGTCCTTATTGTACTTGATTCGCAAAACTTGAACTTTTCCAAAATAGCTTACTTTACTAACGCTCTCAAAAGTCTATCCCTATTGGTGGATAAACAAGTAACAATACAAAGAAATACATAGCTCAAACATACAATTAACATATTAAGTTGACCACCAAGCCAATAAATAGGAAATGCAACTTATGTATGCTATGCTAATGCATGTGATATGTCGATGTGCTTCAAAACTCAATTATCACTAGGGCTGACTATAGGAGATATGAAACCAATGAATCCTTCAAAATATCAAAGAAAATAAAGTAAGTAGGTTAACGAATGGAATCTAGTAGCTAACGTGAAGTTGCTTAGAGAATATGACCCACCAACAAATGCTACATGACTTGACACATGACATACAAGTTAATGTCTAGGTCCATTAGCTACTAACTTGAGCTACTCAGCAAAATTAGATAAGAGTATATAAAAATGGATTTGGAGAGGATTGTCTCACAAGAATAAGTATATTCTATGTCTATAAGGAATGTAAGATGATCTAGCTATAAAGAGAAGGGACTATTTATAGCAAGTCCCTAAGACAACATTACAATTAAAGAAAATTACAAAAAGACATACATAAAAAGAGATACTTAGTACATATGGAAAGGGGTAAATAAGACAAATGACAAAAAGGAAAAATAATACAGTATCAAGTGAAAAGGATAGGTGGTAGCTCATTAAGGAATCTTTGGACATAGCAGCTAAGTGGGATCAAGATGTAGTGGCATCAAAGATCGTCGAGATGAGAAAAGGGACAGTAAGTACCGATCGGAGGTTAAAAGAGAAGTATTTGGCCAAAAGAAGTATATGTCCCATCACTTAGGAGGAAGCTTTTGGCAACTAAAAGTCCGATCATTCGGTACAAAGTTCTCAACAAGAGAATGGTAAGCTTCAGTATAAGAGAGAGAACAAAGTAAGTTGTAACCATTTAGGGCTCCCAAGGAGTCCAACTACCCTTTTTCTGTATACAGTTTCTTGTCATTAGCAAGTTGACAAGAAAGAATTCTTTGGATGAGGGATTGAAGGCCTCTAAGGTGTACATGAGTAAGTGGGCCAATGGTCGGTAAACCATCACATGTATTAGTACTAATATCCTAACTCAGCTTAGCAACTCATCTAATTAATCGACTTCATTCTGAGCATCTAGATAATATATTTAGGCACTTAGTAATAACTACATAACATAGTTGGAATCACTAGTCAATGCAACTTTATATGTACAAAAACCTAGCTTTGAAAACTTATCCTAACAAAATCATAAGTTTTGAATATCTAACCTATAGTTCTATTTTGTGCCATACTATGAGTGCATCAACTAGATCAAGCAAAGTAAATAAGCTTATTCATTTAGCTTTTTAGCTAAACCTCTGTTTTATTTACTATTCCTTCTTTATTCCTAATACCTCTATGTCAAGTACACTTAAGTGAACACCTTAGGAGGTGGGGTTAGTGCTTACCATTTATTTAAGTTAATATAACACATCATCAAGCTACATTTCAACCAACACTAGGTATATAAATTCCGAAATAATATCATCACACAACAAGGTCAATCATTGCATAACAACCACAAAGAAGAAAAATTCACTCTCTATTGAGTAGGTATAATTCTACTCTTTACGCATGTATCCACTTACTTAGGTCTACTGATTGTTCCTAAGCTTACTCATGAGCATGGTGCTCCTCTTTGGTTATCTCACCTAATAGGGATAAATATTACCAAAGTTAACTATAGAACTTCATATTAACATATTGATACTTTGAGCTCACTTTGTTTAGAGAGTATTTGTCTCAAACTTCCTTTTACTTAGTCTTCAATTTATCCCCTTATTTAGCCTTTAAATTATCTTCTAATTCAAGTTAATCTAAAAATTCTTAAACGAATACCATATGACTTAATTTTTTAGCTTTACCAAGTAAAAATCTCAAGTATTTCACCTAACTCAATTTCCAAGTCTAACATAAACAAAAACCCCCAAAGTATGTCCTCTAATTCTTTCTTTGATTGATCCTTTGATTTGACCAAATCACTATGTTCACTTATAAAATTTCCACTTTTCAATCAAGCTAAGTTAAGACCAATAAAGAACATATAAAATGTACCATTAACTAGGACTCTGCTTGTTATGGTGTTAATTATGTAAGTTATCTTATTTATCATATTTAGCAAAATATACAAAAATAATAGGAAATTACATAATAAATAGTACCTATACTCAATTAAATCCATGAAATATATATTATAGTAAAAAAATCATACTTGTTAAACTTTGGTCATGAAAAGTACTATAACAACATAATATACAATATTTTCCGAAATGCTTGTTTTAGCTTAGTTTTATAAAAAATTAGCTAAAAATAGGTAAATAAATATACTTAACCTTATAATTACCATATAACATATAGTTTAACATTACTAGTCACCAAAAATTATCACATGTTGATTTTGTTCATAAATTATTTCAAGATCTAATTATTCTTTAAAATTAAAAAAAAAAAACAAATGCTAACAATATCCAAATAAATTACAATAAATAATACATGTAGAAATTTCCAAAAATTATTGATACTACGACTTAGTACATATTATGAGTGTGTTATATAAAATTTTTCAACTAGAAACAACATCACGTAATATTTTAAGAAATTATTTCAAAATTTATTGAATAGGGCCTTTTCTTAAGCAAGTACTATAAATTATCATTATTTCAATAAAAGAAAATTGTTACATGAAATTAAATGTAAAATCTTCCCAAAAAATAATTTTTCATAATTTTATAGCTTAATTTGCTATATTTAATAATTAAATGAAAACTAAGTACAAAATTTCACTCATTGACATCAACTGTTCCACCACCAGTGTTTGTCAACAACACTTATCTAACCAACAATTGCTTAAGTTTCAGCCCATGCATTGTCAAGTCTTTATTTGCTATAGGAACCTTGATGCCTTGCCCTCTGATCCAAATTTGTCCTATTTTTTTTCTAAATTTTATTACAAATAGAAACCTAATTGCCAAAGAGTGTTTCATGGTTTTAAAAATTTGAAAATGCCCTATAATACTCTCCTAACTCTCTTTTATGTTGCCTAAGTCAATGGGGAAAAGAAAAGTAGCCTACATGTGTCAATTGCTATTTAATCTAATTATGTTTTTTACTTTATTTTTAATTGATAACTTACAAGGTATCCTCCTTGTTGATTTGAGAATACGACACACTTAGTTCAAGAATTTACAAGTGTAGTTTATGTATTTTTTATAATTTTTAATGATTTAATACAATTTTACCCATTTATTAGTGTATTTTATTAATACATATGCATATCAAGAATGTAATGAGTATATAGTATGACTATATAATAATACTCTATGCTATTTGACTTCTAAATATTATTATTATAAATCAAATACTTTATCTCTAAGGGCTCATTTTGAGGCTTAAATTTTAAGTCTTTGATAATTATCAAGAGAAATAAGTTTTATTGAAATTAAATATTATATATACTTTATTTCGAAGAATTATCCTTATTAGAACTCTTTGTCTAACTTTTATGATCTTATATTAAAATTTGACTCAATTTAGGCAAAATATTTTGGAAGCCTTAAATTATAGTGAATGTAACTCATATTGATACTAAGCAATTAGGGTTTCACAATTAACAAGCTTGAATTTTTCATAGTTTTTATAAGTAAGTTTTTCCTACCAATCAATACTAAACCTTACTCGTTAATATTGATCATCGACAAGCTTCAAGAAAACTATTTTTTTTTTTAATGTTTAAAATCACCATCCGATCGAGGTTAAGAAATGGTTTAGGTCAAAATCAAATGGATAGATTTGGTTTTGATCTAGAAGTTAGTTTGAAAGGAAAAAATAGATTTTAGAGAAATGGTTTTTAAAAAACCAGGAAAACAAGTTCGAGAGCTAGATTCTTTAAATCCTTATGAGTACTACAACTTTCCAATTTTGGATTTAATTTCTAAAATCACCTTTTTTAAAAAATTGATAATAACTAAATTAGATTTTTTATCTTTTACTAAACTAAGCAATTTGAGTTGAAAGGAAAAGGGAAAAACCTTTTTTTTTTCCTTTTTTACCTTTACTTCAGGAGTGCTTATGTACTCGTTATTTTAGATCAAACGTACATAGTTCATTTTAGAAAATGTTAATAAGTTGATTGATTTTAATTTTGAAAAAAAATCAGGTTTACGTTCTCAACTTGCTTGGAGTTTATTTGAGGAAAATTTTCTAAAAAGGGATCCTAAACTTGATTCATTTATTCATTTTATGAAAAGTCTAAGAAAGGTCCTAATTTGAAAATGGTCAATTTTATTTTTATATTTTTTGTTAAAAAAAAATTGTTTCCTTAGTGGTAAAATGGTTTTATTTGTTTCTCTATTTCATTTTTCCATTTTTATTTTATTATTTTTTTATTGTTTATTCTCTTAACAAGAAACATAAGCTAAGTCTCTTTCTTCTTTTTTTCTTTTTTCTTTTTTTTTTGTTACAATAAGTTACATCGTAATTACAAAGAAATAATGAAAAGAAAAACATAGAACGATTCAAAACAGAAAAAGAAAGAAAAAGTAGCGAGTCAGACCAAACTGGAGACAAGGTATGTTGGTTGGATCAGACTTTAGTTGGATCAACACGTAGATCCAAATTAGGGTCGGCAGGTCAAACTCAGGTTTAAAGCAAGTTGTCGAGTCAGTAAGAGGAAAGAAGAAGAACAACAATGTAAGGCATCTTGTAGCTTAATTTGAGCACTGAAATGAGTAAGGGGCAGCTTTTTTGTGCATTTCAAATTAGAGTTAGGAGGGGTAAGGAGAATGTCAAACTCAAAAAGGGTGGTTTAGTGGTAATTTGGAGGCAGTGGCCGATAATGGAGGAGCTATGCATCTCTTAGTGGTTATTAAGAGTGGGGAGGTGTTGTGGTTAGGGGTTTTAAAGTATAATGAGTATAATAGTATGGTCGGTTGAGGCTTAGAAAGGGGTGAAGCTGGTTGATTCGAAGGGGGAAGATGTAACGGTTTAGGGTTTAGTGGTAACAGCAATGGTAGTGTAGCTAAGGGTCACAGTGGTGGATCGGCTTAGTAGTGTTGGAGAGTCCAAGCCAAGGGAGGTTTGGTTAAGGTAATAATATGGCTCAAAGGCAATCAAAGAGAGGGAGTCGTAGAGAGAGAGAGAGAGAGAGAAGGAGAGAAGTTGCAAGCATGAGAGATTTTGTGAGCATGACGAAAGGAACCCATGTCCAAAATGATTACCCAGCCCCTCTGCTATATTAATTAAGCAAGAAACAAACATGGCAAATCCTAATCATTACAAATTCTCAATTAACACTGAGCATTTAACTAAGCTTGATTTCCTTGTTTCAATTTGAATTTATGTAAGTTGTTGGTCAAAGAGCAATGATTCACGTTTATACTTGCTAAAACGAAGCAATGGAAGCTTTAATATTCAATATGAAGCACAAATTAAGCTTAGTCCAATATGAGCTCAATGAGTTTTTTTTCGGAATTTCAAGTGTATTTTTGACCACTTTAATACTTAAATCTCGGCAAGTTTTTGGATTGAATTCAAAGTAGTTCATGTTCAATTTGTAAATCTACCATTAATTTGGTAAAATTACAACATAAAATGGCTTAAAATTGGTATTGAAGTAGGCTAACCAAGGAGGAAACTTACAAAAATCTTAGAGAAAATGAAGAAAATAGAGGGAAAGGGAAAGAAAGAGGCATTGACACGGTGCCGATGTGGCGCTGCATTAACAACGCAATTTAATGGGAAAGTGCGACATATCTTAAAAGACACATGGTTGATGACTTGTCATGCCACATGGCTAACATGTACCCGTAGCATACCATGCATAAATGACATGTGTCATGCCATATGGTTGATACGTATGCATAACATGGTACGTCTATGAGTGCCACGTATCATAATCAAATAGCAAGTATGTTATTTAGAAAAAATAAAAGGTATTTTCTACCTTAAGTGATATACAAACCTAAGACCTTTAAGTCATATGTAATGTTAAGTTAGAGTGCTAAACCATTAGACTGTTGGTTTATACCTTATTTATATGTGTAATCAATTTATACATATGGATAAGGTCAGCTTAAGTTAGATTTGAATATAAACTTAGGCTCAACACTCCTCTCCTAAATGAGGCCTTAAAAACACTGAAGTTAACTTTAAAAAAAAATTCTATTCCATCAAACTATCAAAAAATTATTTATTTATACCTTCTTTTAAAATTTTCTAATTTTCCATTTTTTTTATTTTTCTAATTTTCTATTTTGGTATATATTTTTTAAATCTTCTATCTTTTTTCATTTTTCTAATTTTTCTATTTTTGGTGGTTTTTTCTAAATTTTTATTATATATTATTTTATTTTTTGTAGTTTTCTAAATTTTCTCTCTTTTTTGTGATTTTTTTTAAATTAGGATCCATTATCTTAATCTTTAAAAAAAAAAAACATAAGGGAGCAAAAATAAGGTTTCTACAACAATTACTATTGAATACTTTATTTAGAGCTCACAAGTATGTGGAAATTTCTCTCATGTTATGATAAAGCAAAAATAATGCTATCTTTAGATTGAAGTCCTTCTTTCGTATAAATTTCTCAAAGTTGTAATCAATTAAGCGACTTTTATTTGAACTTATATGCTTTATGTAAACTCTACTTTTAGTGGGCCTAAGATTTGAGTACGAGTACTTTCCGAACATTCCTAAAGATTAACTAAACCCAAAACTTAAGTTTATATTTAGAAACGAATTAAATTTTTCCAATAAAAAAAAAATTATCGATAAAACCCGAGCTTGAAAAACTGCAAGCTCTAAAGTCACTTAAAACCCTAAACCCTAAAATGATTAAGGAATTTTAACCCTAAGTAATTAATCGATAATTTAATTTCAATAATATCATTCAACTTTAGAAATTTTCACAATTTTATAAAAATCAAATCATAAATTAAAAAACAATGCGAGATGAAAACCTTAAAACAATTTCCTATAAGGCCATGCCCATTCAACTTTAGAAATTTTCACAATTTTATAAAAATCAAATCATAAATTACAAAATAATGCGAGATGAAAACCTTAAAATAATTTTCTATAAGGTCATGCCCTTATCTTCATGTATAAGCTTTACACATAAATAAGTAGACTAACCAATCACCTTAGATAACTTATCAATTAAGAGTTTGAATCATTTATCAATTGATAACTTATCAAAATCTAGTGATATGATAATCTCTTTATCAGCCCTTCACTTATACTACATATGGACAATTTTTCACAAGATTTCATAAGCTTAACTTTAATAAATGAGACAAGACCGCTCCATGGCCCAAAAAAACTTTAAATGGCAGATTTGGACAAAGGAGAAAGGGGGGCCATGCTCTTGTCTTTCAACCATCAATCACTTTCTCTTACACATCACTATTCACCCCTTAATGCTTACATCATTAATAGTTGCAATTGTTGACTTTTGTGTAAGCTACAAGACAACACTTTCAAGACATTTAAACCCACATTCTCTCTCCATTCCAACCGGCCACTCTCTCCATCATTTCTCTCACTTTCAATTTCACTTTCACATCTTCTTTCTCTCCTTTGAAACAAACATAAAAAGGAGAAACCAACTTACCCCACAAAATCAACTTTTCTTCCATTTTTGAAGCTTCACTCACGGCAATTTTTTTCTTTTGTTCTTGTGTTATTTTCTTTCACCATCTAAGACCTTTTAAGACCATTAGAATCTTCTACAAACCCCATTCCAAAAGACCAAAAGATTCGGGTTCCAAAAAGTTCCAAAAGAGGAAGCAAAGTTAAGAACTTAAGTGGAACCTTTGTGCACAACCACCATAATTTGCTTTAAGGAAGAGCAAGTATTTCTTGTGATTGTAGGTTAGTGTTTATGATTAGGAGACTTTGATTTATTGAAGATATAAGTAAGGTTTAAGTTGTCATAACACCAAAAATCGTCTTAAGAAAAAAACCATGAAACCTTTACATAAAGTTGAAGCATGAGCATCTAAAGTTGGTATTTTGTGAAGACACTTGTTCAACACTTTGAATGGAAGATCTTAAGACCAAGCCCAAAGAATTTCTTAAGTTATTAAAAATCCCATTTACCAAACAAGGCCCAAAAGCACTCCAAAATATAAGGAACGCTACTGTTCTGACCCATGGATAGAATTGTATACCTCATTTCGAAAATTTAACATCACCACGTTAAAGTACACTCGAAAACGATGAAAATTGACTATAAGATCATAAAAATCGGATTTAAAACGAAAAAGTTATACGCAATTGAACTTTTAAGTAAAACCAGAAAAATTTATGAAACTAAGTCCAAAGTATAACTTAAAGGGTTTTAGCTTAGTTTTCTAGGTTTTATTTCAAATCCTTATAGTATCGTATTTGTGATGTCCAGGGGACCCGACTTTAGGGAGACGACCTATCCCGGATTATTTTGATTGATCCACATGGCTGAGTGAGTAAATTTCCAATGACTCTTTACTTGATTGTGCTTGTAAAGTAGATGCACCTAAACATATATATATAAACTTGGATGCTTATGGGATATGGGAGATGCATGTGTATAAATTTATGGATGAATGTGATGACTTGTTAATTATATATATAATAATGGGAATTGTTTGTTGTCATATATACATGTGAATTGTATGGAATGAAATTGTTTGATCACCTTAAAAATCGAGTTAATCACTTATATGATTGAGAAATCAAAATGAATCATGCATTCCCCATATTGCATACGGATAACACCGACTACCGCTTCACGCAGAAGATGGGAAGGGACTCACAGGAATATGAGTTTCCTGCAGGATTGGGCACTAGCTATGACATCATATATATTGAGTCTCTGTCTTAAGCTGATGGGCTTACTAGGCGTTGGGAGACACCAACCATCGACGAGGGGCCGAGTCTTGTGGCTTCTGCTTAGGGCATGTGTTTATAGATTGCGAAAGCCACCACACCGCTAGACTTGGGATTTTAAGAGATATGATTTGATTTGATTTTGGTAAAGGAAGTATACATACATATATATATATAGAGAGAGAGAGAGAGAAAGAGTTTTGTTTTGGCATGAGCATGATAGTGCAAATGAAATAAAACCCAAGGTCTAAAACTTGGATTTCGGTTTAGGTCGGTTAATTATTTCCAAACCCCGACTTCAAGGGGCGTAATTTTGAGTCGTATGCAGTTCCTAGGTCACTACATGCGTTATTTAGCATACCGATTGTTCATGCATTCATATAATTGTGCATTTAATAAATTTCTGTCATGCGGTATTGATGAGGGTAATTATCTCACTAAGAGTAAGCTTACACCCCAACAGTTCTTTTCTTTACAGGTTGATCGATAGTTAGGAATGGGATAGGAATCGAGTGTAGAGTACTACCATTGAAATAGTATGATGAAAAGCTCATGTAGTTAATTCGGAATGCTCTGAAAAACGACTAATGTCTCAATTAAGTTTAGTATCTTTAGTAAGTTTAGAATTTTCTAGAATTGTCTATCTTATTTCACTATTTTGGTAGGGGATACCGATTCTCTGCCATTCTGAGGAACTGTGGAAAAATGGATATCCATAATTATTTATATTATATAATGAGCCAATGAACTAAAATTGAAGACTCTAGCAAATAACTATTTAGAGTCTTGCAATCTTTGACTTGCAAGGCGATTTTCTTATCATGGGTGCACACGTAATATGGAAATTTTAGGCAATACTACTAGACCCCTCCTAAGGTCGCTACACTTTAGGTCAAAATTGGAAAAGCTACACACATTTCCACTATTCACACAAGCTAACTAGATCTTCTAATGGCACTTGTATTACCTTATACTCATTTAGATTTCGTGAATATTTACAAGAGATAACCAATAAGCACTTGTTAGAAGAGTCATCGCTTTTATATTCATACGTGTGAAATTCATTGGAAAACAAAATAAATTTTCAACATTCTATTAACCCATTAAGAGTTATTACAATATCATATCCTTTAATTTAGTAAGTTATATGCTTGTGGTTGAAAGTAACTTGTTATCCCTTGATTTTTTTAAACTGATGATATACCAAAATGTAGTAAGATTCCCATTATTATCACAAAGTAGGATTTTAGACACACTTGATAGAAGTTGATTGTATATTTCAACAACATTTTTATCAATGAAACTATTAACTTACTATAGAGGGCTTAAAATTGCTACTATTATATTATATATTTGGACTTGACTCTTTGGGTTGAGTAGTAGAGCTTAGGAAGTCCAATCCATTTTGGGATGACTTAAGGGGATATGACATGGAAAACTTAAAGTAGGGACCATTATACTGCCTCCTCCACTCTTAACCTTTCTTAAGAAAGGTCATGTACATAGGGAGGTTCATTATGGACATAGAGTCAATAAGAGCCTATGAAAGAATCCATCAATAGGAGGAGTCATCTCAACCATCTATTGTCATTGTGATCCAATGAACATCATTGATGGCCTAACTCTATAAATACCTTAGAGCTCTTCTTCAATTAGAACAATTCAACTATTTAGAGAAATGGCATTATGCTATCATGCGTCCATCATTGAAGATCAAACAAAGTTCAAAGTGAAGAACACATAACCTCTCATTTAGAATAGTAGGGTTGATGCTTTATAACACCTGCACCTGTCATACGTACGTTTGAAGGTCCTTGACATTGCCTATTTCTCCTCCTTACTTCCTCTTCTTTAAGTCATCCCTTATGTGTTATTTTACGTCACTCCTCTAAGGTCACGTATAGCGCGAGACTTGCATTGCATGCATATGACCATTTCAACTGGATTCCCTTATATACATTTTTTTTTTTAGCAACTCCATTAGGAAGTAGAGGACATTGACAATTTGATAACGACACTTAGTAAGAAGAGAACAATTGATCTCACTAATAGTACTACTTAAGATTAACAAGAAAATTGAGAAGTTCTAAAGCAAATCATGTTGCCACTAGAAGAAACTAATTAAGGCAAGAACATATAAGAAGATGCACTGAACAACGCTTAAATGATGTGCGATATTTCGGAAGCTACACAAACATTGAATCAATTTATGATAATGTTTGTTTAATGTACACCCAATCTGGGTACTATAGCTATAGCTCAATAATGCACAATTCCCTCGAATCTTGTTAATGTTGTACAGCAACATGCTACCCAAATAGTGCAACCATCCAATCCTCCTATTGTTGTCAAAGATGCTACTTATGGAGGTGATGAGCAAACCCCTACACTAGAGCCTATGCTTGTGCAAAACCTAATGCCTAAGGTAGGAGATACAAGGGTCCAACTTGGAGGCTCTTCATCTTTACGTGCTATCCCTCATATTATATAGGGTAGGTTTACCAGTCGCCTCCATCCTACCCCAACTACATAGGTCAAAGCTACCATATCTACTCTAACAGGTTCATTTATAACGAAGGAAGAGTTAGATGTGTTCAAAAAGGAGATACAAATGATGTTAATTATAAGAGTGTTTGATCTCAAGCTCTCATACAATCAACATATCACTAACAAACTATGTCTTAAGGACTACGTGAGTCCTAAGTTTTCACTATTCAATGGTAAGAAACAAAATTCCAAAGAGCATTTGATGAAGTTTATTGAGACTTTGACTATCTACAAATTAGATGATGATTTGAAACTATAATAATTTTTAAAGTCTCTTACAAAGAAAGCCTACATATGGTACATCAATCTACCTCCCAGATCAATAGATTAATGAGGGAGCATGTGTAAGAAGTTCCTGGAGAAATTTTTCTCCACTAAAGAGAAGGTTACTTTAATTGATATGGGCTGAATTTGATGGAAAGCTAAAGAAGATCTAATGGAATATATCGAGCATTTCAAAGAATGCTCCTTAGACATTCAAGATGTTTGAGATGATAAAGAGTAAGTGAAAATCTACAACCAAGGGATATTCTCTAAATATGAAACATATTTAGAGAACCTCTCTCTACATTCTTTTGTTATGCTAGTAGAGAATTTACGAAGGACTAATGATAGGGATTAAGGATCGATCACGCGCTCCCGAGCTTGAGGGCTCTCTTAAATGGTTTGCCAAGCTATCCAAGGTAAGTTAAACACTAAGGAGCAATGTTTATCCTAATTCGAATTGCCGAGCTACTTTACTCTATACATCCTCTAGGAAGTTGTTGTAAACCCCTATATTTTTCGATCTAGCTTCTGAAGTAGACTTAAATATGTTAGATAATCTAGGAGTTGACAATGCTAATAAACCTGAAAACCCTAAAATAACTAGTCAATTACGTATAAAATTTTTCTACCCTAAATGTATGTAAATACTAAAGATTTCATTCGAAAGTAATAAAAACCCTAAAACTATGACTTTAAGGCTAAAAAAGCACTAAATCACCATAATTTACTCTTAAACCCTAGATGATAATATAACCTTAGTATTATACCAAATCACTGATAAAAGATTAAGGGTAACTTTCAATCATTCATAAATATATATAATACTAAAGTAATCCCTTAGAAACTAAGATATTATATCATAGATCACAGTCATCTTCTAAGTATATAATTAGGTTAGTATTACATTGAGTTAAGGGTTTAGTTTATGCTTAGGTTACATGTAGTAAACATTAATACCCTAAATGGCACTTATCATATTAATTATACTAAGTAACTCACCAAATGGTATATATAGGACATAAATACCTAACGAAAGATCCCATTATCTATTTTTAATAATCAATTCACTAAACTTCTTATTTCCTTTAATTTCTTTAAGCTCCTAATTTTCCCTACTTACTTCATTATGTACACTAAAGGGGATGTATTTTTGGAAAGTTAACCAAGTCAATATGTGGAAAAGTAAACAAAATGTCACTTTCACTTTAGAAATATCTCTTCCTTCTAATGATTTCTTTTTTTATTTCTTTTCTTTTAGATTTTTCTTCCTTTTTCCTTCCTCTTTTGACGTCCACTCCTTTTCTCCTTCTAGACCCCACTTTCTTCTTCTTTTCAAATGCAAAGCAAAACAAAATCAAGTCCCTTACCCCACCTCCATAACCATAACCTCCCCTTCCCTTTCACTTTTCCTAATTTTCTAACTTTGCAACCATATATCAAGAAGAAAACAAAGGTATGTTATCATGTATTATTCCATATTATTTAACAGTTAGATGAATAGGTAGATTAGTTTGCGTAGTTTATGTGTAGTATACATCTATCTTGATGAAGGCTTAAAGCTTTAATCTTTATATGTAGAAGAGTAAGAATCTTTATAAAGTGGAAGAAGATGTATATGTATATGTCTTTAAGTATGTACACATAAGGGTATACTAAAAAAATACATGTATAAAGACCTTTATACATAAGTATTCATTATGTACATAACCTAAACTAAGACATATACTAACTATACATACCTATATCATGCTAAATACACATTTAAAATACAAAAAGAATGAAATTTGAGAAGCTTTCTTATGAGGAATTTTAGGTATACGAAATTCATATACAAATACGTATGTGACTGTATGAATATATGGGTATGTATATAAGTATAAATACGATATCAGTATAAGTATACATATAAGTATACTAGTATATATACAAGTAGAGTAAAGGTATAAGTATACACTTAATATATGTATAAGTTTACATAAGACACTTAGGCATGAGATAAAGCTTATGTAAGCAAAGGATGATGTAAGCAATGATGTAATCACATGATGACATAACCCATGACATAACATAAGCGATAACATAAACATAATTTTATAAAATAAAAAATAAGAGTACATAAGAATTAGGTACATGAATTAGTAAACCTTAATATACTTCCTAAATTGAATTAAAATTATTAAGTACATAAGTTAGTAATACTAATATAAAATTCCCTAAGTGTAAGAATCTAATAGCTAATTAAATCATTAAGCCCTAAAATAGGATATAAATATAAGTAATAAGAATAATTATGCTTCTATAGTTAAAATTTCAATAAATTTAGCCCATATCATAAAACACAGGTTTTAACGTCCAAAATGGACATAATCATGTGAATATACATTCGAAAACAACGAAAAATGACTATAAATTCATAAATATCATAAATAGAACGAAAAAATTACATACGATTAGTAATAAAGTTTAACCGGATAAAAATTGATAGTAATCCAAATAGAATTAAGTAAATAGATATTTGGAATTACAAGGTAATTTAATTACTTACTAGCGTTATTATATCATAATGATCGGATGATCTCGAGGTAGGTGAGGATCTCCCGATTGATTACTATGATTAGAGCAAGTTATCATGGCTAAGTAAGTATTTACCTTATGATTCCATGCTTGTATGTAATTACAAAAATTGAACTTAAATGATATTGTTAATTAATTATTGTATGGGGTCGGGAAATGCTTATGTATGTTATTACATGATGAGTTGTGAATTTACCTTAAGTACAAATAATACTTTATTTATTGCATGGTAATATAGAAAATGATTATGTATACTATTGAATGGTCACATCATAATTAGATTTCATTACACTTGGCTCATAAGAAGAAACCAGTACATGCATCAACATGCATTGCACAGACATAATTTTGGCAGTCACATCATACGGAGATAAAAAGAGGCCATTCAAGGGTTATTATTATAAATTTATTGGTTCTATATAGTGTACTCATACAAAATGACCTTACCCTAGCCTACGGCATTGGAGGCGTTAATTGCCTGGCTAAGGGTTGAGTCTAGAAGCCTTCGTTTAGGAGTAAGTGTAGACTGCAGGGGCCCACTCACAATTATACTAAAACTTGGTTTTTATGAAAATAAAAGACTTATTTGATTTAAGTACAGAACATGGAATTCTGTAGTAAAGTGAGTTCTAGTATAATACTTAGATCTGATTGGTGCTGCGTATACTCTAATCCTGACTTCAGAGGGCTTTAAATTTGAGTTACGTATGTAGACTAGTTAACTATATGTATTGTGTAGCATTCTATTTGATCATTTATTCATATGCGTGAATATAATGTATTTATAACTTACCTATAATGTGGCTGAGGGTTTTTCTCACTAAGCTTAGGTTTATACCCCTTAAACTTTTGCTGCAAGATAGCTTGCTTATTAAGGTTGGCCAGAGGATGCCACAGGTTAGCTTGGGGACTTAGGCAAGAGCAATCCATCTAGTGTGTTGAGAGAACCGATTATGTAGACTTTTACTTATGTACTTTTGTTTTATTAATAATATAGACTTAGATATACTAAATTACAGTGTATTGTAAACTTTGTAGTTAAAATTTTATATAAATATGTTTGTGTGATGATATCATATGGATCTATATGCTCTTGGGAAACTAATGGTTGTAGAGTCTTGTATATTGTATGAAGAGTTCTTGATTAGAAGAATAACCAATCAGGAGTTCTTTGTATAGTAGACAACATCTGCCATGACTTGATCGTCCTTAGTTTGTAACGGCTACCAAGGTAACCAACTGACATTAGGAGCTAACCCCTCCAAAGCACTTTAGTCTAAGCGCTAAAATAGGAAAACAACAATCTCCACAATGTCGAGGTCAAGCTAACAACTGTCAAGAGCCGAACATTGAAGGCCGACTTGAATGTGAGCTATCCCTAAGCCAACCCCAATCCAACCCCAACAGTTAGGATACCGAACTGCCAATGCTGAACAAACCTGATAAGAAGCCCACCCTTATTTAGCTCACAGTGTTATCAAGATCATAAACTGAGTAAAACATGCGTACGCTGTCCTTTTTGACATCTAGACTATCCTTTCTAACAAAGGACGTTCTTTACACATGATTTCATGCTTTCCCTGTAAATTATTCTCCTTTTACTAGCAAGTAGGGATCCATTTTTGTAATTTCTGTAACTTAGAACTTACCCTAATAAGTTACTATAAATACTCACATAATGTAATAACCATAGGGATACATAAAAGAATACATTAAACTTCCTACCCTCTCTTAAGCTAAGTGTCCTCTTACTTACTCTTGAGCTACTCTTATCTAGCACATTCAAGAGTAGACTAGTGATAAGTAACCTCTGGCCATACTTATGCATCATATCAAGTGCGACTCGAGCTCATATGAGGCATTGCTGCATCATATCCATCGTCAATGCACAAGAACCCCTGCTCATCCATCGATAATCATTTACTTTTCAAGTCATCTTGTAGCTTAGACCCACCCCCTTTAGTTATACATGATATTGGGTTCGTGTATTCATCCACAAATTAGTATCATCTTGGTAGTTTGTCACTATTCTTATATGATAGAAGTTCTATTATTCACATTGGAGTTTAGTAGTTGAGAAGCATTTTGTATTCTATTTTTTGATACACATAATAGAGTATGGTTGTCTGTTTGTTTGTTGTGCAATTATCGTGGTGTTTGAAGTATCGGTTATTGATTTTCAAGTGGCATTATTAGAGGTTAATTTTTGTGAAGTAACAATCAATGTCAAACTCAAGTATTCAAGGAATTTTAGGAAACCAAGAAAGTTGTACTCAATACGGCCAAAGACAGGAAAAGAGCTTCACACCTCAGTTAATGGGTGATCACTTGGATAAGCTTACCTACTTGGTGGCTAGTTTGATGACCGTTATCTAAGAAGACAGATAACAAGCAAGAAATAGCCCCACTAGGGAATGTGATCAGCTAGGGTGAGGCAATGGTCAATTTGGATAAGTTAATATCATAGCTTAACTACCCCGAGTTGAAGCAATTGGTAGGGATGCTACACAAAGGCTAACACTTTTAGAGATTGAGGAGGAAGTAGAAGGAGATGATGAGGCAGAGGAGTACTGCAAGCTTGAGGAAAGAAATGTATGATCCCTTAGAGTTAAAGGATTAAGGATGCATATTCCAAGTTTTTTTTTTTGGACGTAGTGATGTCGAGAATTACCTAGATTGGGTAGATAGGATTGAAAAGTAGTTTGAATGCTATGAAATGCCTGATAATACAAAGGTTAAAGTTACTGTGTTAAAGTTCACCGGTTATGCTACCTTGTGGTGGAAGAACTTGCAAGCTACCCAAAGAAGGGAGGGAGAACAAGAGAATAGGAGTTAAGATGAAATGAAGAGAGCTATGTGGACAAGGTTTGTATTGAGCTATTATTTATAGGATACCTTCAAAAGACTACAAGAATTGAGACAAGGAAGATTGAATGTGGACGCTTACGTTAAGGAATTCCAAATGTTAATGATTTGATATGAAGTCGTAAAGCTAGAGGACAGAACTGCACCTTGATTCATTAGAGGGTTGAAGTATGAGATTAGGGATGTCTTAAAAACCTTGGACATTAAAATGCTTAATGACACAATCTGAGCTGCCTAGAGGATAGAAAGGCACTGAACAGGAAGATTCTAAACCCCTATTGGTTGACCAGGCAACAACCGAACTGTTCTTAGTAGATTAGTGTGAATGGAACCAAGTAAGGTTGTTGAGACCCGACCCATTTGACTACCTGAGCCGAGGAGAAGGAACCCCCAAAGAAGTTTGAGAAGGGTTAGAGTTCTAAAAGGAAGATGAGTGAGATCAAGTGTTTTAAATGCCAAAGATTTAGAGACATAACCGCTCAATATCCGAACAGGCTAATAATGGTGATCCGAGGTGAGGTGCCAACGTTGAGGTGAACAATACTAATGAGGAAGTAGAGGAGTTGAAGGAGGATGGATAGACTGAGCTGTTCAAGGAGGAAGTTATCTATAATAAGGAAGGGAACTTTATGCCTACTGCTCTAGTATTGAGGAGGAAAATGAGTGTTAGTCTTGTTCCTGAAGATGAACATAGAGAGAATCTCTTCCATATTGGATGCAAGGTGAATGAATCACTATGCCCACTGATCATTAACAGTGGGAGCTACACCAGTGCAACCTTAGCATTTATGGTCCAGTAGTTAAAATTACCGACCATGCCCTAATTGAACCCTTACAAGCTTCATTGGCTTAGTGAAAAAGGGGCCCTATAAGTGAACAAACAGGTATTTATGCCGATCTGCATTGGTAAGTATAGAGATGAAGTGCTTTGTGATGTGCTTCCCATGAGTGCGTCCCACATTCTACTTAGATGACCATAGATGTTTGATGGAACAATTATGTATAACCATAGGAGGAACACATATTCTATCGTGCATGAAGGAAGAAGGTTAAAATTTAATCCTATGACTACCGAGCAGGTAAAGGTCATACAGTCCCAACTTAGTCAAACCTTAAAGAAAGAGGCCTTAGTATTGACCTAAGCTGAACTAAAAAGAGCAATGGAGCTGGAAGGATCGACCTATCTACTTGTCAGAAAACTTTTGGAGATAGGACCTAAGGAGGAAGAGCTATTGATCGAAGTAAAAACCTTACTAAGTTGATCTGTTTTCGGAGGAGCTACAAAATGGTCTACCCCTAAACTGACGTGTCGAACATGCAATCGACCTACAGCTAAGAGCCGCATTGCCAAATAAGCCTGCGCATAAGCTGAATCCTGAACAAGCCACCAAACTGTAGAGGTAAGTAAATGAGCTACTAAAGAAGAGGGTATATATACGAGTCCCTGAACCCCTGCATTGTACCAACCTTATTAATACCGAAGAAAGATGGGTCTTGGAGGATGTCTGTGGATAGCCAAGCGATCAATCGAATCACCATCAAGTACATATATCTCATACCTAGGCTTGATGACATGCTAGATGAATTAAGCGAAACAAGAATGTTCTTCGAGATTAACCTTAAAGCTAGGTACCATCATATTCAAATGCATGAACGTAATGAGTGGAAGGCCACATTCAAGATACAACATGGTTCATATGAATAGCTTATAATGCCATTTGGACTGTCTAATGCGCCGAGCACATTCATGCACCTTATGAATCATATGCTCCGAGAATTATTGGGAAGGTTTGTTATAATTTATTTTGATGACATTATAATGTATAGTCCCAACCTAAAGACTCACTAAGAGCATCTCTAACAAGTGTTTCCAAAACTCTAAACTAAACAGCTCTATGCCAATTTAAAGAAATATGACTTTTGCCATTTTGAGGTGAACTTCTTGGGTTTTGTTATGAGCGGAGGTGGCATTCGAGTCGATGATGAGAAGGTAAGAATGATTATAGAAGGGCCTGAGCCAACCTGTTCCATGGATGTGAGAAGTTTATATGGCCTAACATCGTTTTATCGCCAATTCATAAAAAATTTCAATACGATTGCGGCCCTACTTACCGAACTGTCAAAGAAGATTGTTAAATTTAGATGGGGAGAGAAAGAGAGGAGGGGTTTTGAGGAAGTGAAAAAGACACGAACTACAACCCTCATTTTAGCTATGCCAAGCTTTGACAAGGTGTTTAACATAAAGTGTGATACATTTGGACTAGGCAGAGGTGTTGTGTTAAAGAAAGAAGGTCAACCTATTGCTTACTTTAGCGAGAAACTTTCCCTTAATCCAAGCTTTGACAATATGGCAACACTATTTGCTACCCAAGGAATTTGTGATCTATACTGATCATGAATCCTTGAGATATCTAAAGAGCCAACCAAAGTTGTCTTGGAGGTAAGCTAAGTAGATTCAGTTCCTAGAGGTTTTTCTTATGTCATAAAATACAAGAATGGAAGAAGCAATGGAGTAGTCGATGGCAGATCAAGATGACATACCCTTCTAATCGAACTATAAACAAGGCTACTTGGTTTTTCAACCATAAAGATTCTGTATGCTAAGGATCCACACTTTAGTCTCATCCATGCTTAATGTGAGGAAGGACGGATACTAGATGACTATTACAAGGAGGACGAATACTTATTTAGGAAGAGAAGGCTATGTATGCTAACCTATTCTACAAGAGAACTGCTAGTGCACGAGGTGCATAGCAGGGGATTAATAAGACACTTTAACTAGTGTCAAACTCATGAGGTACTATCCTCCAGATTCTTTTGGCTTAAGATGAAGAGAGATGTCTAATCCATGCTGAAAAAGTGTACAACCTACTGAAAGGTGAAGAGTTGAGCCAAGTAAGGACACTACTAACCCTTGCCGATCCTAACTAAACCATGGTCCAAGTTGAGTATGGACTTCATGTTAGGTTTATCAAGGATGTCCTAAGGGAAGGACTCCATCGTGGTGCTTGTGGATCGATTTAGCAAGATGGCACATTTTGTACCCTATTCTAAACTAACGATGCTTCGACTATCTCTTTTATTTTCTTGTATGAAGTAATTAAGCTACATGGAATTCCTAGAACCAGTGTTTCGGATCGAGACCTAAAGTTCATGAGCCACTTTTGGAGGATGTTGTGGAGGAGAATGGGAACCAAGCTAATGTATAGCACGTCTTGCCACCTAAAAACCAATGAACAAACCGAAGTTGTCAATAGAACCATTGGAACTTTACTGCACGTTGCTATCAGTCAAAATACGGTTGACTGGGATCTATGCTTACCAATCATTAAGTCTGCCTACAACAGAACCACCCACAGTGTAACAAGCATGTCTCCATTTGAGGTCGCCTATGGGTTCAACCCCGAACTTCTATTGGACCATGTACCTTAACCAATGTTTAACGATGATTGACCAACTGTTGAAAGAGTTAAGGCCATCAAAGACATGCACCAGAAGGTTGTAGAGCAATTGGATCGAATGAATATTAAGCTTGAGAAGCGAAGCTGAGGATGGAGAAAGAGAATTTCAACTAGGTGATTTGGTCTTGATCCATCTCAACAAGGAATGATTCCCAAACTTAAGGAAGAGCAAGTTATCCCCTAGAGCCAACAAACCTTTCAAAGTGCTTAAAATGATCAATCCTAATGCTTATAAGATTGAATTACCTGAAGGATATGGAGTCTCAGACTCTTTCAACATTATGATCTCCAACCTTACACTCCTAAGGACGAGCTACCTAGAGCTAAACTAGATTTGATCCCAAATCTCAAATAATCCAAAAGGGATGGTAGGGATCAAGGACCGATCATACGCTCTCGAGCTAGAGGGCTCTCTTAGATGGTTCATTAAGTTTTCTAAGGTATGTTAAACACTGAGGAGTATTGTTTATCTTAGTTCAAACTACTAAGCTACTATGTTCTCCACACCTTCTAAGAAGCTACTAAGGTAGCCAACCAACATGTGGAGTTAACCCCTTCAAAGTACTCTAGTCTAAGCGCCAAAACAGGAAAACAATAATCTCTACAGTAATGAGGCCAAGCTGACAACTGTCAAGAGCTGACCATCCGAAGCCAACCTGAATGTGAGCTAAACCGAGCAATCAAGATATCGAATTACCAACACCAAATAGTCCTAATCAAAGGCCCACCCCTACTCGGCTTACAGTGCTGTCAAGATCGCAAACTGAGTAAAATGTACATGCGCTATCCTTTCTGACAAAGGACGCTCTTTGTACATGATTTCATGCTTTCCCTATAAATTATTCTCCTTTTGCAAACAAGTAGGGATCTATTTTTATAATTTTCTATAATTTAGAACTTACCCTAATAGGGTACTATAAATACTTCCATAATGTAATAGCTATAGGGACATATAGAAGAATACACTAAACTTTTTACCCTCTTTTGAGCTAAGTGTCCTCTTACTTGCTCTTGAGCTATGCTTATCTAGCCTATTCGAGTGTAAACTAATGACGAGTGACCTTCATCCATACTTATGGATCATATCAAGTATGACTTAAGCTTGTGTGAAGCGTTAGTGCATCATATCCATTGTTGGTCCATGGGAACCCTTGTTCATCCCTCAACTATCATTTACCTTTCAAGCCATCTCCCAGCTTGGACCCACCTCCTTTGGTTACACATGATATTGGGTCCATATGTTCATCCACAAATCCGTATCAACTAATAACTCCCTAGTTAGGTAATTGGGAGAGTTAAGCAAAACTTAACAATTGGACAATGTTTGTCTCCTTAGCTCGAGTTGATAACTCATGGAGTGGCAAAAAGCTTAAGAATGATACATAGAGAAGTTTAGTAGCAATTCCTTCATTCCCACGCCTAATGGGTAAGGTACATGCCATTCTTGATCATTGATTGTAAAATGAAGACATCAAGTTACCAAGAGTAGAACGCCAACCTATAGCGAATGATAGAAGAGACCCCAAGTACTATCGATGTCATAGAATGGTGGACTACTCTACCAAGGATTGCCTAAGTTTAAGGTGAATATTCTAGTATTAAATTCAAAATGGAGAACTCATCATCAAAGACAATGATGTCTACAACAATCCACTCCTAGCCCATGATACTTAGATTGCTAGTACCTAAGTCTTATGACAACAGTAGTGGTTTATTAGATCTTAAAGATGGTTGCAACACCTTATCATTTTTTTATTTTTTATTTTTTTTTGTAAACAAAAGAAGCATTTAGCATTGAAATTTCTATATTTTGATTATTCTCTATGATTATCTCCTTTAAGCCTAGTTAATGGCTTGTCATTCTAGCTTTCGTGCTTTAAGCTAGGCAATGCCTTAGCATATTAGCTTCCATACTTTAAGCCCAGGCAATGCCTTATCAATTTACCTTCCACACTTTAAGCCCATGCATCTTAATTTTCATGCTTTAAGCCTAAGCAGCACCTTGAAATCCTAACTTTTATGCTTTTAAGCCTAGACAATGCCTTAGCATCTTAGCTTTCATGCTTTTAAGCCCAAGTAATGCCCTAGCATCTTAGCTTCTAGTCATACAAAGCCATCAAGTAATGGGAAGTACCATGCCCTAACATCTCGATCTTCTCACCTCAAGCACATGTGATATCTTTGCTTCTTTACTTTTAGGCCTTAAGTTTAAACCCTATTTTGTCTAAACACTTTAGTATTTGGTAAAGGTAGGGTAAAGGGGAGAAAGAGGGGAAGAGCATTAGTTATTGCGATATATGAAAGGATAATATGGACTAACAATTTCATCATCATGAGCAAGAAGGCAATGTTTTATCAACCTATGAACACTTAGGTGCAATGATTCATTAATAGTGACTACCCTCTTATGAGTTTAAATGCATACTGAAGGCTTTGTGGCATAATAAGATGCTGACCTTATATGATGACTACTACTTTTTGTGTTTATATCCTCGTACACTACCTTGCAACATATGTGTCACCTCACAACTCTACATGTCACATATGTATAATATACCTATTACATGAATTAAAGAACACCAACATAAAGCTCTTTTCTTTTCGAAGATGTCTTCAAATATTATCATATGACATTTAAAGCTATCACATTGTACCATCTTTTATCATATTGCTACAAAGAAAGGACCATACTCCTAAACACATGATTATTAGGACACAATTACGAAAGTTGTCAAGCTTGAATTTTTTCCAGTTTTTATTTTCCTTAACCTAATTTATATTTAACCCTATACTCATTCAATATAAGCATTCAACTAAGAATCAAGGAAATTTTGTTTTTTCTTGAAAAATGAAGTTTTTGGAGTCACCACCCGATTGAGGTTAGGAAAATATTAAATTATAACTAATTAGATTAGTTGATTCTAACTTGGCCATCAATTTGCGAGAAATTCATTTTATGGAAAAAAAAAAGATTTTTGAAAACCCACAGATCTTTTAAGTTCAAAAGCTAACTTATTAAACTCTAAATAAGTATCACTTTAACTTTTCAATATGAATTTTATTTTTCTAAAATACCATTTTTGGCACAAATAAATAATTCTAAATTTACAAAAAAAAAAAAAAATCTATTTATACAAAAGATTAAAAATAACAAATCAAATTTATTTATTTACAAAAGAAGAAAAGAAAATAAAAAATTTCTTTAGTTTAAGTTTCCTTGTAGGTACCTACGTACCCTCTAATAGGGGTTATATTTTCTATAGTTCATTTTTTATAAAACTTTAATTTGTTGATTCCTTTTAGTTTTTTAAAAATTGTCGAATTTAAGTTCTTTTAACCATTTTGATTTATTTAAGAAAAACATCTAAAGGGAATGGTTCTAAATTGGAATTTTTATTCAACGATGTCCTAATTTTGAAAAGGATTGATTTTATTTTATTTTTTGTTGGAAAAATGAATTTTCTAAGTGATAAAGTGTTGTTTCTTTTTTATATTATTTTTATTTTTTTATATTTTTTTTACAAAAGAATAAAATAAGTAAATAAATAAATAAACTAAGCTAAGCTTTCCTTTCCTTCTCCTCTTTTTTCTTTTTTTTTTCTTTCTTTTTCTTTTTTCTTTTACAATTTATACAATTGAAATGAACAAAAAAAAAAAGCAAAAGGAAACAACATACAAAGCTAAAAGAAGGAAAAAAAAGAAATAAATAATAATAAATAAAAAACTAAATAAATATAGAACCAAACTAGAAGTGCAACAAAGGGTGTAGGGGTCGAAGTAGGGTTAGACTTTTCAAGTCAGTGGTCGGTTTGGGTCTGGTGATCTAACCTAATCATAAGCATAAGGAAGAGAGAAAGAAGGACAGTTGAAGGAAATGGTGGAGGCTCAATTCAAGTGGTTCTAGGGACTAAAACTTGCAGGAAAGGTCAATTTTATGAAATTTAATTTGTTAATAAGGGTGTAAGGAAAACGCTGAGGCCAATGGTAGCTATTTGGTGTTTTTTCAGAGTTAGGCAGGTTGTTGTGATTAATTAGGTGATGAAACAAAGAGGCTAAGACAGAAAGGAAGGTTAGGTTGGGGTTTTTCAATCATAGTTGCATTGGTTTGGGTCGACGTAGTAGCTAAGGTAGTTCTTTATGGTAGTGGTTGTAAGGCAAAACTTAGGATAGTAGTCTTCACAATTAGAGTCACGATGGCAGGCAAAGGAGGTTGGGGTTGGAAACTCTCAACTTGGGAAACCTCTTTATGAGATTAGTTTTGCTTGAAAAACTTCAAGCTTGACCAATTTTGTAGAGAGAGAGAGAGACAATGCTAGAGAGGGAGAGAGAGAGGTTAAATCATTCTATGTATATGTGTGTCCAAGTGATTTTTTATGCCAAAGACAAATCCTTAATGGTCAATTTATACTAATCAAACTCTAATATAGTATGGAAAGTTCAAATCTACCATTGAATTCGAAATCAAAATTAATAGGTTTTTCTTTTCCTTGATTCAATTTTAAATTGATTTCATTAGATATCAATGAAAATAAATAGTCAAATATAATCCCTTGATACTTGTTTTTGCCTAAAATATACATTAGAAGCTTCAAATTTCAATAAGAAACTAGAATCAAGCTTGGCCAACTTTAGTACTTAAATGTACACATTCAATTTTTTTCGATATTTCAATCTCTTTTTAACCAAGTAAATGTGTGAACATAGACATATGATGGGTATCAATGTGAAGTCCTTTATGTCTACTTCATAATTTCACCATTAGTTTGGTGATATTGTGAAGGAAAAAGGATAAAAAATGGATGTGAAGTAGGTTGTATAGGCAGGGAAACCACGAGAAACAAAAGGAAAGTGCTGGAAAAGATGATGGCATGGCTTACGTAGGCACTAAGTCATCCATGTGGTTCAATCAATTAAGGATTTATTGAAAGAAGTAAGATGGTGCTTTATGAGCTAATTGAGACATTAAAGTAAGAAGGGTCTAGTGCTCCAGGAGCTAGCTAGAGCCTTAAAAGACATAGAAAGGAGGTTAGCACTCCCATAGACTAGAAACAACCCTAAATGATACTGAAAAGAGGACAATGCCCTTGTAGGCTAGCTAAACTAGGTAAATGGGCAAAGTGCTCTTTGAGCTAGCTAAAACCTTAAATGATAACCTAGTCATGCTCCTTTAAGTTAACTAACCTAAGAGAATGGGTAAAGTACTCTTTGAGCTAGCTAAAACCTTAAATGACAAAATGAAACCTAATGGTGCCCTTTTGAGCTAACTAACTTAAGCGAACAGATAAAGTACTCTTTGAGCTAGCTAAAACCTTAAATGACAAAATGAAACCTAATGGTGCCCTTTTGAGCTAACTAACTTAAGCGAACGGGTAAAGCGATCCTTAAGTTAGCTAAGACCTTAAAATGAGAACTTGGTCATGCTCCTCTAAGTTGACTAACCTAGGTAAATAGGCAAAGTGCTCCTTAAGCTAGCTAAGACCCTGAAATGAGAACTTAGTTGTGCTTTACTGAGCTAACTAACCTAAGTGAATGGGTAAAGTACTCTTTGAGCTAACTAAGACCCTAAAATGAAAACCTGGCTATGCTCTTATGAGTTAACTAGCTTAGGCGAATGAGAAAAGTGCTCCTTGAGTTAACTTAGACCATAAAATAAGAACTTGGTCATGCTTTTTTGAGCTAACTAACTTAGGTAAACGAGTAAAGTGCTTATTGAGCTAGCTGAGACCCTAAAATGAGAACATGATCATGATCCTTTGAGTTAACTAACCTAAGTGAATGGGAAAAGCACTTCTTGAGCTAGCTAAGACCCTAAAATGAGAACCTGGTTATGCTCTTATGAGCTAACTAACTTAGGTAAACAAGCACTTCTTGAGTTAGATAAAACCTTAAATGACAAATTGAGAACTTAGTTATGCTCCTTTGAACTAAATAACCTAGGTGAATGAGCAAAGCGCTCCTTGAGCTAACTAAGACCCTAAAATAAGAACTTGGTTGTGCTCCTATGAGCTAACTAACTTAGGTGAATAAACAAAGTACTCCATGAGATAGCTAAAAACCTAAATGATAAAATCAAACTTGGTCATACCATTTTAAGCTGATTAACCTAAGTGAACGGGTAAAGTGCTCCTTTAGCTTACTAAGACCCTAAAGTGAGAACCCAGTCGTGCTCTTCTAAGCTAATTAACCTAGGTGAATGGGAAAAGTTCTCCTTAATCTAACTAAGACCCTAAAATGAGAACTTGGCCATGCTCTGCTAAGCTAACCAACTTAGGTGAATGGGTAAAATGCTTCTCAAGCTAGCTAAAACCCTATATAACAAAATGAAACCTGGTCGTACCCTTTTGTACTGACTAACCTATGAACAAGTAAAGTGCTAAGACCTTAAAATGAGAACCCAGTTGTGCTCCTTTGAGTTAACTAACTTAGGTGAATGAGCAAAGCACTCCTTGAGCTAGTGAAGACACTAAAATGAGAACCTAGTTGCACTCCTATAAGTTGATTAACCTAGGGGAATAAGCAAAGCACTCCTCGAGCTAGCTAAGACCCCAAAATGAGAACTTAGTCGTGCTCCTATAACCTGACTAACCTAGGCAAATAGGCAAAGCGTTCCTTAAGTTAGTTAAGAACTTAAAGATTTGAAACGGGACAATGCTCTTTAAGTTGACCTTATAAAGATTTTTTACGAGATAGTACTCCTTGAGCTGACTAGAACCCTAAGGAGATTGAGATGGGATAGCACTTCTTGAGTTGGCTAAAACCCTAAAAAGATGTGAGGCAAGATTGTGCTCCTTGAGTTAGCTAGAACCCTAGAGAGAATGAGATAGGAAAACACTCCTTAAGTTGGCTAAAACGCTAAGAGATTATAAGATAGGTTAATGCTCCTTAAGTTGGTTAGAACCCTAGAAAGTGTGAGATGGGGATATCACTTCTTGAACTGGCTAGAATCCTAAGGAGAAATTGAGACAGGATAATGCTCCTTAAGCTAGCTAGATCCTTAAAAAGAGATTAAGAAAGGGTAAGCACCTTACGGGTTAGCTAAAGAGCTTAAGAAGCAAAACTCGAGGATGTAACAAATTCAAAAAACATCTTGACTTACCATTTATGACAAAAAAGATGTTAAGGATAAGGTCCCTTCATTTGAAAAGCGTTAATGGTCATCAAAAACTTTGTCATGAGGAATGACTTAGACTATTATGGTCAACTTAAAAACTGTGACCACATTGAAAAGGAAGCAAGTGACCTGAATTGAAAGCTCGGCCATACGAGCCAACATGGACTTGAAAATAGATGAAAAACTTATAACAAACCTTTACTTTCTCTCTTTTTTTGCTTTCTTCATTTTTCCAATTTTTTTTCTTTTTTTTTTGTAAAAAAAGTTCGCTAAAGGGTATAAATTCTTATTGAAGAAGCAAATGTTATAACCATCTCCTTCCTTAGTAACCATGTAGGGCATCTCAAATTCTTCTTAGTCTTTAAAAGCATCTCTTAACCTTGATGCTGAGCTTCTTGGTGAGGTTTTGTCTTTTTAAACATTCTTTTCCTAAGGAAAAGATAACTTATAATTAGTTTAGTTGAAGAGGACTTCTTTGTGGACTCTTAGTCTAAATTACACTCTTGACTACTATTCCAAAAATTATAGTCCAATTTACAAGTGAAAAGCCTTAATTAATTTGTGATGTCTTTTTCGGTTCAACATTGTGAATTTAGACTTTTGGTTAAATGGTTTCACGAAGGATTATTAAGAAGACTTAGTTTGAAAGATTTACTTATTCAACTCAGGTGTACAAGTGAAGAACCTTTAAAAAGAAACTACAAGTGTGCTTGCCTCAATTGCAAAAAAAATAAAATAAAATAAAGATAAATTATCCCTTGTGATGATAAGAACTTTTATTAAGTATGGGTGGTATTGAGGGTAGGAAGGTCTTATGTTTGTGATTTAGGATGAGTGAGAAGGTTTTCTATTTGTGATTTTGAAGTGTGATTTAGAGTAGATGTAGAGGTTTTTTGTTTTTGGGTTTGGAATGTGGTTCAGAATGGGCATGGGGGCTTTGTGTTTCTTGGAAATGTTTAGATTTTGATTCAACTTTCAATTGCCCTTATTAGAGTGTAATATATCTTTTAGGACTTTTCTATAATATTTAGGCCCAAATTTCGGGCCTCTTTTCTTTCTTTTTCTTCTTTCCTTTTTCTTTCTTCTCTTTTTTTCTCTATTTTTTATTATTTTGCTCGTTTTTCTTTTCCCAAGTCTTTGTCTTTGGGAGATTCAAGGCCCTAAATCTATGGATTCCTAGTATATGGGCTTAGGTGAGATATGTGTAAGCTTTAGGCATTTGAAAAGTAGTCAGCTCTTCTTTATTTCCAAGAAAATAACTTATCAGAAATAGAAATCATCTTTGCATTAATATTACTAAAGCAACCACAAACTAATTTGCTCCTCCTCTCTTAATTGATGGTCCTCACTTTTGAATTGCTTAATTGTAGGGTAGCTCTTGATAGGGCTAAAATTTGAATATTCTCCAAATTGCTCTAATAGGTTTAATAAAGGACAATTATGTTTGAGAATTGAAAATGAATGTATAACTTCATTTTAATCTACATATCAAATTCAAGAATGGACTCCTTCAAGGAATGAGTCTAAAGTATCCTCACTACAATATCACTTAACTTTCAAAGTGTTTAAAGGTTAGTGTATTGAATATAGTTTGCCTCTTTTCATCCTAAACCTTTTAAAAGTGAGTTACCTATTCTTTAGGGAAGAATCTATATTTATTTGGCTCGAGGTAGAGATTGACTTTGTCCTTCAGTTTCTTAAAATGTTTTAAAACATGCTTTAGTATGAAACAATATTTTTCATTCGATTTGAGTTTAAGACTGAGGTTGTATTTGACTTAGTTTATGGTTAGGTTCGGTTTTCTTACTAGACTAAGGGTTTTGGCTTAGCTACTTTGATGGGCCAAGGTTTGTGTTTTGGTTAGCTACTGTGATCAGCCAAGAGTTATCATTTAGGTTGGCTGCCTAAACTAACCATGTATTCATGTTTTAGGTTGATTACCTTTATTGGCCAAGGGGTTTGTGTTTAGGTTAGCTTCCTTAACGAGTTAAGTGGCTTTATTTCAATTGGTTACCTTAACGAACTAAGGGGCTTGTGTTTAGATTGGCTACCTTAATAAGCCAAGTGGTTTCATTTAGTTCTATTACTTTGATGGGCCGAGGTTTATGCTTAGTTTACGGACCGGAGGTTAACATTTAGGTTGGCTACCTAAATGGGTAAAGAATAACAGTTACATTGGTTGCTTAAATTGGCCAAGGAGCTTGTGTTCGGGTTTACCTAAAAGAGTTTGTAATTATTAGCAAATTTTTTATTTTTATTCCACAAGAGAGAAATATGGCTTTATTTTACAGAAATTGAAAAATCTAATCATAAATAAGGATGGTGATTTTGAGGTTCTATTTACAAGTTTATGAAATTTATTTACATTTCCTTGACTAAGAAGGAACAATGGCTAAATGAATGCTATTGAAGAACTATTTACAAAGAGGGAAAAAACTAAAGAATAAAGAATAACATGTTAAACAGAACTTTTACTATCATGGCCAAAAGAAATAAAGAAAGGAAGCCTAACATTTATTTCCAATGAAACTTGACATTTATTCAAAGCTTTTTAACTACATCTAAAGTCATTAATCTAGCTCTCATAGTTAAGATGCAATTTTGTTTAGCATCTCTAAAGCCTAATCCATGGTCTTTTCGCTTTTTTCAACCTTAGCCAATAATTTTGGAAAGTTTTAAGTGGCTAACCCTCTTGATGTCCCTAGTAGAATTACTAAGCTATTGAGTCTAAATTTTTCTTAGTTTTTATTTCCTTTAACCCAATTTATATTGAACCCTATAATCATTCAATATAAACTCTCCACTAAGAATTAAGGAAATTTTGGTTTTTTGTGAAAAATTAAGTTTTTGGAATCACCACCTGACATTAAGTTAGAACCAACTGGGTGGATTGATTCTAACTTAGCTACTAATTTGTAAGAAAATCATTTTAAAAAAAAAAAACAATTTTTGAAAAACCAAACATCTTTTAAGTTTAGGGGCTAACCTATTAAACCCTAAATGGATACTATCCTAACTTTCCAAAATACCAGTTTTGGCTTAAATGAATAACTAATTTGCAAAAAAAAAAAGAAAGAATTAATTCGATTTGTATAAAAGAACAAAAATAATAAATCAAATTTATTTATAAAAAGGGAAAATAAAAAGATTTCCCTATTTTAAGTTGCACTATAGATGCTTGCATTCCCTCTAGTAGGGATCACACTTTCTATAGTTCATTTTTTGTCAAGATTTAATTTGTTAATTTCTTTTAACTTTTTGAAAATGGTTAAATTTAATTTGTTTAACCATTTTGATTTATTTAAGAAAAACATGTAAAGGGAAGGGTCCTAAATTGATATTTTTATTCTAAGATCTCCTAATTTTAAAAAGCATTGATTTCATTTTATTTTATTTTATTGTTCGAAAAATGAATTTTCTAAGTGAAAAAATGTTTTCCATTTTTTCTATATTTAATTTTTTTGTTTTATTATTTTTATTTTTATATTTTTTACAAAAGCATAAAATAAGTAAATAAATAAATAAATTGAGCTAGGCTTCCATTTCCTTCTCCTCTTTTTTTTTTTATTTTTTCCTTCTTTTACTTTTTCTTTTTTTTTTTTGCAATTTATACAATTGAAATAAAAAAAAAAAAACAACAACAAAAGGAAACAACATACAAAACCAAAGGAAGGAAAAAAAAAAAGAAAAAAATAAATAAACAACTAAATAAATATAGAATTGAGTTAGAAGTACAACAAGGGTGCATAAGTTAAAATGGGGTTAAACTTTCGGGTCAATGGCTGGTTTAGGTCAAGTGATCTGACTCAATCACAAGCATAAGGAAGAGAGAAAGAAGGAGAGATAGAGGCAATGGTAGAGGCTCAATCCAGGTGGTTATAGGTACTAAAACTTATTAAAAAGGTTGATTTCAAGAAAATTTAATTGGTGAATGGGGGTATAGGGAAAATGTCGAAGCCAATGGTAGCTATTTAGTGGTTTGTCGTAGTTAGGCCAATTGTGGTGAATGATTAGGTGGAGCAACAAGTTAGCTAGATGAAAAGGTTGGGTTGGGGGTTTTCAAGGGTAGTCGAACTTATGGTAATGTTTGTTTAGGTTGATGTACTGGCTACTATGGTTCTTCATGGTGGTGGTTGCAAAACGAACCCTAGGTTGGTGGTCCTTATGATTAGAGTCACTGAAGTAGGCAAGGGAGGTAGGGATTAGAAGCTCTTAACCTGGGGAACCTCTTTATGAGATTGGTTTTGCTTGAAAAACTTCCAGCTTGACCAAGTTTGTAGAAAGGGAGAGAGTAGTAATGCTAGAGACAGAAAGAGATAGGTTGAATCACTTGATATGTATTTATGTTCAAGTGATTTATTTATTCTAGGAACAAATCGTTAATGCCTAATTTATACTAATTGAACTCCACTTTAGCTTAGAAAGTTCAAATTCACCATTGAATTAGAAATCAAAATTAATGGGTTTTTCTTTGTCTTAATTCAATTTTAAATAAATTTCATTTAATATCAACTAAAATGGATGGTCAATATAATCCCTTGATATTTGTTTTTCCCCAAAATATACATTAGAAGCTTCAAATTTCAATAAGGAACTAGAATCAAGCTTGGGTAACTTTGGTGCTTAAATGTTCACATTCAATTTTTTTCTGATATTTCAATCTCTTTTTTACTAAGTGAATGCATGAACAAGGACATGTTATGGGTATCAATGTGAAGTCCTCTTTGTCTAATTCACAATTTCACCATTAGTTTGGTGAAATTGTGAAGCAAAAAGGATAAAAAATGGATGTGAAGTAGGTTGTGTAGGTAGATAAATCACAAGAAACAAAAGGAAAGTGATGGAAAAGATGATGATATGGCACCACGTGGGCGCCATGTCATCTAAATAATCCAACTATTATCTACCATGTGTACAAGTAAACACCTAATCCAACCAAATTGTGACATGTGGTAGATGTGTTGGAACAAAACAAAATGCGCGATTTACGCCCTACATGGATCAAACTCAAAATCTCTAGTATGAGCATATAATGTCTTTCTATCAAGCCATTAGCCTGTGCCTTATCTACATGTGCAATCAAATTGCACATATGGACCAAATGGGCTTGGGTTGGACTTCAATATTAAATCTCAACTTGGGCTCAAACAACCCCTTTTTCTTTAAAACCCCAACCAGTTCAATATTTAAAAAAAAAAAAAAAACTGAAGTTCTTTCAAACTACCCTATTTTATTCTAAATTGATTATTATTGTTTCTTTATATTTTTTAAAATTTTCTATTTTTTGTATTTCTATGAATTTTCTATTATTTTTAATATTTGAATTAGGACTCTTTTTTCCCTATTTTAAAATTTTCTAAAACTACAAAGAGCAAAAATGGAGTATCTACAAAAGTAAATAAGTATCAAGAAGTGAATGATTGTGAAGCTAGTAATATATTTCATCTTTATTGATGACAAGAATTTTATTACACCATATTGTAATACAAGAAACAAAGTTATAATCATTATATCGTGAAGATACAATGAATGGCATAAGTTATTGCCTACTACTACAAATAGCCAACTACATATGCTATCTACCCTAGCTGCTCCTCTATAAACAAGGTATTGCCTTGAAGCAAAGGTGATGCGTTCTTCTAAGATACTATGATTCTCAAGGCTTAAAAGACTATAACGTAACACTTGATTTCCAAGTGTAGCACAAAGGAGTAGAGATATCAGGAATTGTTGACTCGTCCCCATATTACACACCATTAACTGAGAAAGGAGGCTCCTTCACCCCAATTTTGTAGTCTAAAGACCAGAATGCCATTAGTAATGGGAAGTACACAAGAGACAATGCTTCTTTATATCTTTCGCAAAGAAATCCTTTGTAGTAGTTATGTTAGACCATTTGTCTTAAGGCAAAGGCACTTAAGGTATAAGATCACTTATGGATGCTATCATATCCTCTAACTTGTAAGCATTGCATTATGGCATTGGTTCTTCCAATTCCTTTACCCACTACCAACTTGAAACTACCAAACTCCTAACTACAACTTAGGTACACATTATTTTTCAAACCTAAAAAAAGTGCTGAATAACAGTATTGCTGTCACTACCACTTAAGGGAAGAGAAACAAATGGAGAACATCTAAACAGCAAAAAATCAATAGCATGCATCAACTTGTGGAATACAAGAAAATTAAAAATAGAGTAAATATAAAAGAAAATATAGCAATTAAACTTGACAAGCTTAAGGACTACAAACTAGCAAGTACCAAAATACAACATCAAGGAGGAATAAAAGAAAACAAGAAGGGGAGGTAGGGAAGGAAGGTGGTTGGGTAAGAGAAAAGGAAGGAGTATAATGACCACATAATACAATCAATAGATGGTGTTATGATGATGGTAGAATAGGCAAGCTATAAGCAAACATGAACTCGATAAGATACTAAGTTAGGAGCAACAACAGCTGAATGTAGTTGTATACACTCAGCTAGTCACTAAGCTCCAAAACCGGCTAAATGTCGTTGTAGACACTTGCTTAGTCTTAAAGTTTTCTATTGAAAGTGCTAACAAAGAAAAGATGGCGAGTTGAAAAGGTAATAATGGTAGAACGCAGTTACCGCAACTCACTCTACTTGTGATGCGCATTCAAGCTCTATTCATGTAGTCAACTTGGAATTTCTAAAACAAGAGGGTAAGAAAAAGAAAAAATGGAATTCAAGCATACAATAATGGGCATTGGAATTGAAAGTCAGAAAGGTAAGAAAGGACAAGAAAGTGATAGCACCATCAACATAAGGATTTTCAATCGTAGTGGAACAATTGAAAAAAAAAAAAAAAGAAGAGGAGGTTGAAGCCACGATCAAGAAGTTATGAGACTAAAATAATCACTTGGGAAAGGAATATACTAATAATATAGAGCAACAACCATTGAAATAAATTTAAAAAAAAAATGAAAGGAAAAGGTGATGCCGGATCCAAGATGTTAGGAAACAAAATTGGTAATAATGCACTAAATGGAGGTCGAGCTTTAGACTAGCAAGAATTATGGCTATTAGGACAATTTTCAATTCTAATCACATAGAAAGGGGTCTCAAAAGTCATTGCTAGAGATTGAATTTGAATTTGGATGGACAAAGGATAGCTCATAGTAATACATATACATATATATAAGAGCAAGAAGTCAATGTATTGCTTACCGACAAAGGTTGGAGAAGATTTGAGCATGCTTAAGGTGACGTCTTCACAAAAATTTCCTAGATTGGTGTACGACTATTCTGTATTGCTACTAGTCGTTGATTGTTAAAATCAATGTGCTTACCAAGGATAAGAAAGAAGGATGAGTATGAGGCTGGCAAATTATTGAAAAGAAACAAGAAAAAAGGATTTTAAAACCCTGTTACTAGTTGATGATTGATAATTATCCAGATCTTCTCTTTATCGATGACTTATTTGTAGTCACGATTTCGCTATATTAAAAATCAAGGGATCTGCAAGTCAAGAGTTGAAAAAAAATTTAAAAAAATCAAGTAAAAAGGGGAGAGAAGACTTATGTATGAAACCTGCTATTGTTAAGAAAGTTGACAATATATAGGTATATATGACCAAGACGGTAAGAGTACGAAGAACTACGTCAAAAAGACTTTAAGCCAACATTAATTTTGCAACACCTCAAGGACATGTTGCCTATGAAGCTTAATTGCAACAAAATGTTTGAATGTTGCCAACAACTTATATAAGTCATATTAGTTGCCATAATAAATTTAATGCAACCAAATGGCAACAAATATATCGTGCTGTTGATAATTTTTTAGAAAAAAAGCAACAACTTATATAAGTCATTACCTTAGGTCTTAAATTTTTAGCAACAACTTGCAAATTAATTGCTTATATTAGAAAGGCACATAATGCTAATAAAGCAATCGTTGCCTTAACAAAATGTCAAATTCAAACAATTACAATTTCAGGCATTATAACCAACTAAAAAAAAGATAAAATAATTATTGCAGCCAATTTTTCTCAATGTGTTAAATCTAAAAATGGTTCTTACCAAAAAATTATTAAGGAAAGTTATTTTTTTAAGTAAATGACTACTCCTATAAATTCTATAAATTACACTATAACCCTATTTTATTCAAAACACAATAATGCATCCCTACTTAAGTGGATACTAATGTGGCACAAGCACTAATGTGTTATCAACATGTCAGCATAATTAGTAATTTTAATTAAATATTGTAATTATATTTATTAATCAACTAAGATAATAAAAAATTAAAATAAATTCAAAAAGGTAAAAAGTTAAATTTTTTATTTTTTAAAAATAGCATTTGGAGTTTCACATATTATATATGTAAATAAAAATAAAAAGATAAAAAAAAAAAAGAACACGTGAAAATTTAAAAAACACTTAAAAATCGATCAGATCGTCTAACCAGTTTTTAATCATCTTTCTTTTTTTTTTTTTAAAATCAATGGTAGCAAGATGCCTATTTCCTTAAGGAGGTCGCAACCACCAATTACATAGAGCCATCACTTGCAACCCTAGCTCTTAGGTCTAAGTGTTTTGTTATTTTTCCACTTTTTATTTTTTACTTTTATTAATATATATAATATGTGAAAAATATTACCTTTTTATATAGAAACCCATAGGAAATAAGGTCGCACGTGATAGTTTGACTAATTTAAACAACTTTAGTTTACTATAAAGTAGTTATTTAATACTTAAATTATGTCACTATGTAATTTAGAATTTAAATTAATATGATAATTAATTTATTTTGAAACTAGAATAGTTTAAAGAAGATTTAATTATCAAATGGATATTTATGTAATCCAAATCTTATCTTCTAATAGATATATATATTTACGAGTCTGAAAAGATTTGATCGTCGAGTCTCATACAATCATAATAATTACCATTAAGTATGGAAACCCATAGGTCACACATAATAATGTAACTAGATTAGTGCAAAATTCGATTTTGAATAGTGAATTGGCTTAGAACTAACTCGAGATTGCCTTATAAATCCTATTTTTAGTAGGCCTATGATCTGACTAAGAGTACCTCCCAAATGTTCCCAATGATTAACTAAACTAAGAACTCAAGTTTACAATTAGAAATGAACTTATTTCTCCAATTCGAAAGCTTATTATCGATAAAACCTAAACTTGAAAACCTAGAAGCTCTAAAGTCACTTAAGACCCTAAACCCTAAAACAATTAAGGACTTTTAACCCTAAGCAACTAATCAGTAATTTAATTTGAATAATTTCATTCAACTCTAGAAAAGTTCATAATTTTATAAGAATCGAATCATAATTTACAAAACAATGTAAGAAGTAAATCTTAAAACAATTTCTTATAAAACAATTCCCTTATCTTCATGCCTAAGCTTTACATATAAATAAGTAGACTAACCAATCACTTAAGATGACTTATCAATTGAAAGTTGGAATCATTTATCAATTAATAACTTATCAAAATTTAGTGATAAGATACTTTCCTTATCACCCCTTCACTTATACTACATATGGATAAATTCTCACAAAATTTCACATGCTTAACTTTAATAAATGAGACAAGAAAATTCTATACCCAAAAGGATACCCCTATGGCCGGTTTGAACAAGCAAGAAAGGGGGGCCATACTCTTGTCTTTCACCCATCAATCACTTTATCTTACACTCCACTATTTACCCATTAATGCTTACATCATCAATAGTTACAATTGTTGACTTTTGTATAAGCTACAAGATAACCAAATCAAGCTTCTTAAACACACATTTACCGCATTCCCAACTGGCCACTTTTCCTTCCATTTCTCTCACTTTCAATTTCATTTTCACTTCTTTTTTCTCTCACTTGAAACCAACATAAAAGTGGAAACAACCATACTCCACAAATCCTTAAACTTTTCCACCACTTCCAAGATTCCACTTACGACACACTCAACTTCTTTTTTTGTGTCCTTCTTTTCCAACATTCAAGCTTCTTTGGGACTCTTAGAACATTCCACAAACTCCACTTCAAAGGATCGAACAACTCGGGTTTCAAAAAGGTACAAAAGGAGGAAGTAAGATAAAGAGCATAAGTGGAACCTTTGTGTACAACCACCATACATTTGCTTTGTGGATGAATAAGTGTATCTTTGTGTTAGTAGGTTAGTATTCATGTTAGGAGATTATGATTTCTTGAAGATATGAGTATGATCATAAGTAGTTATAACATCAAAGACCACCTTAAGAAACAAACCCATGAAACCCTTACATGAAGTTGCAATATGAGTATGTAAAGTTAGTGTTTTGTAAAGATACTTGTTTAACACTTTGAATGAAAGATTTTAATATGAGAAAATCTTGAAACAGGAACTTGAATGAAAGAGGATCATGCTAGACGTGAGGATTCAAAGGTCATTTAGATGTTGATTTTATTTCTATTAAGTTGACTATACTCAAATCTAGACTAAGGTTAAGGAAAAATTCATCACATAAAGTTTCATGAGGAAACCAACTTTGTAAGACATGACCTATGATGTGAAAATTGTAATAAGTATGAGATCTACTATTTTTATGAAAAGTATGAGTCAAATAACCCTCTCATGGAAAAGAAATCAAGCTAAGATTTGAATACAAGTAACTTAGGTTCATGATCTAACACCTAAACTTAAGAAAATGATTAAACAAGTTGGAAACCAAGTCGGAAGCTCTCATATTCAAATCGACCAGATTTGGAACATCCTTAAAAGACACTTAAAAATATGATAAAAGTAAGTAAATAAAGTGAAAAGACTAACTAAGGTAAGTATGATAAGTATATAAAGCTTAAAACTCAAAACCAAGCTTAAAACTTCCAAAACGGGCCTTATACACCAAGTTAAACCACCCTTAAATTTCTAACATACAACTTGACACATCAATAAGAGTTGTTTTAAGACTCTTAAGAAACCCACAAGATACTCCCTAAGCCCAATAAAGTGGTTAAATTTTAGTTAGAGAAAAAACAAGCCCATTCGACAACTTACGCCCACTTAAGAGCCCAAGAAATGGTTGATAGCGTTAGGAGTGCAAATCAACATTGTAAATCTGACCTCAAGGAGTATTTTGAGCTTAGAATGAAATCTTAAGGCCAAGCCTAAAGGATTTCCTAAGTTACCAAAAAGCCCATTAACTAAATAAAGCCTAAAAGCACTCTAAATCATGAGGACCACTACTATTCTGACCTATGGACATATTTGATTACTTCATTTCAAAAATCTAACCTCCCCACATTAAAGTACACTCAAAAATGATAAATTTTGACGATAAGATCATAAAAATCAGATTTAAAACGAAAAAGTTATACATGATTGAACTTTTAAGTAAAACTAGGAAAGATATGAAAACTAGTCGAGGGTATAACTTAAGAGATTTTAGCTTAGTCTCCTAAGTTTTATTTCAATCCCTTATAGTATTATGATTTCGATGACTAGGGGACACCGCATATGAAGACGACTTGCCCCTAGACTATTTTAATTGACCGCATAGCAGAGTAAGTAAATTCCTGATGACTCTTTACTTGATTTTGATTGTAGAATAAATGCACCTAAACTTATATATATAAATTAGGATACTTATAGGATATGAGAAATGAATATGTATGGATTTGTGAACTGAATGCTATGACTTGTTAATTATATAATAATGGGAATTATCATGATAAATTTATACGTGCAATTGTATAGAATGAAATTGTTTGATCAACTTGAAAAATTGGATTAACTATCTATATGATTAAGAAATAAGATGAATCATGCATTCCCCATAACTGCATTCGGATAACATTAATTGCCACTTCATGCAAAAGATGGGAAAGGACTTATAGGAGGAAGGGCCTCATACAGGATTGTGCACTAACTATGTCATCATTTTTATTGAGTTTCTATCTTAAGCTAATAGGCTTACTAGGCACCGGGAGATGCCAACCGGCAATGAGGGGTCATGTCTTGTAGCCTCTGCGGCCACCACACTACTAGACTTAGGATTTTAAAAAATATGATTTGTTATTCGGTAAAGAAAATATATACATATATATATAGTTTTGTTTTGGCTTAAGTACAATAGTGCAAATGAAATAAAACCTAAGATCTAGAACCTGGATTTTGGTTTGGGTTGGTTAATTATCTCCAAACCCCGACTATAGGGGGCGTAATTCTGAGTCGTATGTAGTTCCTAGGTTACTACATGGGTTATTTGGCATACTGATTGTTCATACATTTATTTGAATGTACATCTAATAAATTTCTGCCATGTAGTATTGAAGAGGGTATTTATCTCACTAAACTTAAGCTTACACCCCGATAGATTTCTTTTATTGCAAGAAAACCTCTTCCTAATCCAAGTCGAGGTATGCCCGTAATAAGTCTTGTATAGGGATAGGTTGGAGTGATCAGGGAGCGAAGAGGAAATTTTCTAATAGTTTTGTAGGTAACTAGTTACTTTTATATTTTTGTTTATAACATAGATTAAAATTTCTAATGTAGTTCCCTTATGAACTGCATTTATTTGTAATATTCTTTTGGGGTGGATCTTACGATTCCATATGACTAATTAATTTATACCATAAAAGTAATCTTAATTAAATTACTTTATATTATTTATCTATGGGCCTAGTGATAATGTATAGTGGAAAGAGTCTTATATGTCATATAAAAGGCCTGCAATCAACAAAGAGGTTGATAGTAGACCTTTGTATAGTACACAACAACCTACTACGACAATGATACTATTGGGTCATGATATGCCTTAAGCGAGCTTAAACTGGTAGTTAAAACATTAGGCCTTAAGGGCCTAAGCAATCGATTCAACAAGGAGAATCTACTAATTAGACTAGCCTTTGAACCACCGGTTGAACTAATGGGTTGGCCCATCAATTAAGCCCTTATTAACAAAAATAAAATAAAATGAATGAATTATTATTGTATTGTATTCTGAATAAATTTTTTTTGTAATTTACGATTTTTGTCGTGTTAGTTATTCTTATTCAATTTTATAATATAACATTATTTGAACCAAACGAATTATTTTGAGATTAAAAAAAATTATCCCAAAAATAAAATTTTCAATCAATAGGAATGAAATAGGGAAACAAACGACAAGTAGACTATAAGATTGAAAGAAAAAAATCATGAATTAAGTGAATCAGCTTAAGATCGTCCCCTTAAGGGCAAGTCTTAGTTCACCTCTATGCCAGTCGGTAAACCGGCGATTTAAGGCTAATTCAACTCGTTGGATAAGTAAATGCAACTAATAATAACAACTTTGTTTGGCTAGAAAATAGTTGTTAGATACTAAAATTATGTCACTATGTACTTTATAATTAGAATTAATTTATTTTGAAAATGGAATAATTTAAACAAGATTCAATTGTCAAATGAATACCCATGTACTATAAATCTTATCTTCTAATGGATATATCTACTAATTTGAAAAGATTTAATCATTGAACCCCATATAATAAGATTCTTTCCCCATAAGATCTTTCTTTTTTCCCCATTCACTAACAAAAGATTGAAAAGCCTCATAAAAACTCTAATCTAGGTTACCGATTAGCATATGGGTTAAAATTGGTTTTTATCGTTGTAATACCTTAAGTTTTTTCAGCTAATTCAATAACTTTAGGATCTAAACCCCTAAATTTAGGGTGCCAGCTATAATATCTGTTTCATTTCAAACTTCTTAATAAAGTTAAAAAAGTTAGATGAAGTAATTTAAGTAAATTTAATTTCTCAAAATAAGCTATATAAAAATATTAATTTAAAAAAAACATTAATTTATTAGTAAAGCTGATAATCATAAAATTCAAGCTTTTAGATATTACGGGGTATTAAAGATAAATTATTTCACTTACAAAAATAATAAATGAAGTTGAATTTATGTACTATACATGTATTAACATAAAACATGCATTATTTGTATTAAATACACACATATAATAAGAAATTATTATTTAAATAAGGAAAATGAATATAAAAAATGGAAAATTAATAAAAAAATGAAAGGATGAGTCATCCCATGATGTGGCAGCTAAGGATTAAATTAGATTGATGATTTAAAAGGCAAATAATATGAAAATAACACCTCATGCTTTGGAAAAATAAAAAAGTCACATGTGTAAGCCACATGTTTAGTTTTTATAAATCCTAATCCATTTGAAAAATATGAATAGGGCTTATACACTTCAAAAAAAAAAACATTTTGAAGTCTAAAAATATATAAAAAAAAAACTCAAGAAAATTTTGAAACAAATTAGAAAATTAAATAAAAAAATAGGACAAGGAATCTAATCAGGCCGGTTCAATAGGCTATTGGTATGTAGTTGTAGTGGCCATTTGGAATCAAGGAAAGCACCACCAAAGGAGGTATTTCAATAAGGTTAGGTAGCTGGAAGCGGCTAGTTCAGGTGAACTAAATTTACAACCGAAACTTTGTAATTTTTATAAAAAAATCAAATGCTATTATTTAATAATGAAACTTAGTTTTCTTAACTCATTTTATGTGTATATTAATTTAGTAATTTTATTTTAGTGAAATAATTATGACAATATAAGGTCCTAAAAAATTGCTCTATTTGGACGAAAATTGAATTTCATTTTAGAAATAATAAATAATATTCTTTCAAGTTGAAAATTTGTACAAAACATACTAAATACATGTATTTTATTATAATAGCAAGAATTTTTTTAAATAATCATGTTTATTATTTATTGTAATTATTTTGGATAAAATTGGCAATTTCACCGTTTTATGGAACTAAATTGTTTTTAACAAAATCAAGGCATGAGCCCCATGTATTATGATTTTAAGAAGTTCATAATGATGTTTGAGACATTTAAATTTTATCTTGTGATTAAATGCACTTATTTGCTTAATTTTTGCTAATTTTGGGTTAAAATCGCTATTTTTATAAAAATACATAATAGCTAGTTTAGTATAATTCATTGTCAATAATTAAACTAAATATTTTTGTGAGTCCATAGGATTTTTTTGTGAAATTAATCAGGCTTATATACTATTTATTACATATTTTCCTAGTATAAGCTTATATATTGGCTTAATATGTAATATAGTAATTAGTATTATTAGAATGTTTATTAAATCCATGTCAAATGAACACTTTAGGGTATAATAAGTGTTGCTGGATAAGTTTGGAAAGTATAATTTTGAGGGTTTTTAGTTCAGTACTAAAGCTTAATCGGGTCAATTACGGAGTTAAGGTAGCATACGGTTAAGTAGTAATGAGAGAAGGGTATTTTTAGGTTTTTAACAATATTGATAAGTCTTGATTCTTAAAATATCCTAATACTACTCAAAATAAAAATCACGACGATATAAAGTTTATCAAAATTGGATAAGAAATGAGTAAGATACGATTAAATGAAGTTTAAAAATGTTAAAATGAAAGCTTATAATAGTTCGGGTTCGACTCATAATTGATTTGAAGATTGTATTATACTTTCATAAGTGTGATATGTAAGGAAGGACCACATTGTAAAGTTTAGGATTTTGAGCTATTACTAAGCTTAGGTAAGTGAATCTAACCCATGCTTGGAGTAGATATATTACTAGTCAAAACACTGCGTGCTATTTGATGGTGTGTCACTTGAATATGGGCATATCCTAGTTAAATTTATATGCTACTACAATAGATGCTAATGTGATGATTTTGAATGGTAGTAAATGTATTTTGGTTAAACTGTTATGTTGCCATGTTGAGTAATGATTTGTGTTATGAATGATTATGCTAACCCGAGAAGTTAAGTTTTTACTAACTCAGTCTTTTAAGTATTTACCTAAGTGAACCTTAAGTGAGATACTAGAATTCTACTAGGGAGAGTTTGAAAACTAGAATCAGATTACTAAGTTGAATAAAACTGGAAGATTAATTGTGTTGATTGATATTCTTGAGTTATTATTGCATATCATAGCATGGCATGGTATAAAAAGGGACCTACGGGTTAAAACTTCAGAACGTGGCTTCTAAGTGACTGTGGGGGTGTTAGGTATAAATGCAAGTGTCACGTATGTGCCGTGTGTGAAGTCGCACTACACGAGACCAAGAAAATGACTTAAGTAACTTGTACAGGATGATAAGGAGAGAAGTGTAGGAAAGAGGAGTAAGCGATCTTAAAAAGGCTCTACCATGTATGATAATAGGTGGAGGAGCGCGATGACAACAAACTCCAAAATTAATGAAGAACGGGGTGGTGTTCTTAAAGTGTTTAAGTGTTCAATCTTTGAGATAAAGTTCCATTAGAGTAACGGCATTAATGGGGGTTTTTCTCCTCTTCAAATGAGGATGTGAGTAAGGTATTTATAGGAAAGGATAATTGATTACATCCATCATATCATGACAGTCATCAATGGCTAAGACTAAAGTCCCTTATTAATGGATCTTAAATGGGTTATTTTCATGGGTTTAAGCCTAAGTAAAGGCTTTATTTATTATTTTAGTGTAAGTAAAACCAAAAAAAGTTAGATTGGATGGACTGACCCAACAAGCCTTACTCCAAGCCTACCATGCCAAGTCTCCCTTGATCATCCTGATAATTTATGGGCTTGGCTCCTCGAGCCATATCACCTTAGCCCGAGGAGTCAAATATATTTCATTAATGGCCTTAAAGCCCAATATTAAATTTGTCCTTCTACATTTTGCCTCTTGACTAAAGTCCTTTAGACGAAGTCGAAGGGGTTTGGGCATTGAATGAGCCTTTTAGATGACTCAGACATGTGCGTGCTATTAAATAGCTATGTCATTGCCAAATTAATTTGAGAATTGTCTTAGTGCACGAGTACACACACCTCTTAATCATATGTCAAGCCTTAGTTGGATTACATTGTATGTTACCCCCAAGGAAACACTTTGAAATAAGTCTTCTTTAAGTTATCTCTTCTTGAGTTGATTTGTCTATTTGATTTAATCCATATGACTTATTGACTCCCTTGAGTTGAATTTGTATGCTAAGCTCACATTAGTGATCTCGTTAGGTTAACTCCATGTATAAAATGTTATCTTGATCTTCTCCTCATATAAGGGCATTCTTCTTGTAAGGTCTTCACATATTATTTAAAACCTTTGTGTAAACTAGATTTTATTTATCACGCTATGATTGGTAAGTATGGCGGTCTTGCTAGCTGGTTAGCAAGCAGGGGTCAAGGGGACAACGTCCCTTGCAAGGTTTTAAGGGCAATACCTCAGAAGCTAAATGAATTTTCAAATCTCTATTTGGAAAACTCCTTGAAAAATATTTCAAGAAAGTGTCCTTATCAACAACTGACCTTCCATTTTTCATCCATCGATGACTAAGGTTTGATTATAAAAAATTGCCATAGTAGCAGAAGCTCAAATTGCAAACTCATCATACTAGGCTTTCAAGTAATTGTACAACATAGAAAGGCCCACTAACCAGCATTCTGAACGTAGCAGCAACAGCATAGTATTAGGCTCTTTTTTCTCCAATCCATTCCTACTGCAGCATTCTAAACGTAGCAGCAATAGCATAGTATTAAGCTCTTTTTTCTCCAATCCATTCCTACTGGAAACTTGACAAGTGTCTTATTCACTTTTCCTTTTCCCCCAAAAAGTTGCTGACTCTAAATTCAATTTCGACCACCATTGTCCTTGAATTTGATTCCAGCTGTTATAGTAAAAGAAAGAGAAGAAGAAACAATAGCTTCCTCTTTAAGCAGCCACAGTATGTTTTATTATCTTTTCTTTTTTTTTTTTTTTTACAACTCATGAGTGTATCTCATTTGATTCCATGTAATTCCATTATCCATTGTCACTTCTCATAGATTTTAGCATTAGGGTTTCAAACACATGTGTACAACACAACACTAACCATGGATGGACAACTTCAAAGAGGTCGTACTCGGTTGCATCTTAGGATACCAACATTGTAAAGCTTGAAAAAAGTAAAGAAGGTTCAAACTTTCGAATGTAAGTAATTACTTTTCCCTCTCTTCATTATTACATTTCTAGCTCTTTGAAACTCTGAAGTTATAGGTATTTTCCTTCCTAACTTTTACAAAAAATGAGGTCACTTGTAGTTTTCTCTAGCATTTGTCATACTCTAAAGCATTATGGTTTATAAACTATGTTGTCGTAGTAAATCATGTAAGTAGAATCACCGTTAACATCACTAGTAAATAATGGAAAAGGTTGCTTTGTCTTCTCTTTCAGTTTCGTGCCAAGTCTAGAACTTTATCTTGTTACCATGTTGGTCAAATTTAAGAAGGATATGGGATAAAATAGTGGAGTGTATTGAATTTGGTGACTTAGGTTTTGCCTTATGCTGGGTTTAGTGTAGCCATGTTTATTCGTTGCATAGTGATCTTACGTTCATTGGGAAATTGGTTGAGGTTATTCATTCTTATTTTCTCGATTTAAGCCATTGCTTTCTTTACTACCTCCAATACACTCTAATCCCTCTGAAACCAATCCGCTTCCACTCAAAGTCAATAACGTCTTAATATGTCCCTTTAAAAAAAAACAATATGATCCTCCAAAACAAATCGGGTGGCAATCTTCTTCAAGTGTTGAATTATTGAAGGTGTGTGTGGATGGCTATGAATGAAGCACTTCGTTTAGTATCTCAAGTGAGGGGAAGATGCATCTTTCACTATTTTTTTCCCCTATCCTTATAGGATTGAAAATTGTTCCATGTTTTTACCCGTCCGCTTTCATCAAGTTGGTGGTACTAGAAATTTTATATCACAAATTTTCATTCAATTTTCTTCACATAGTCTTCAATTCTTTGAATATGAATGTTTAAATTTCGTCAACCCTATTTTTTTTATTGACACGAAAGACCATTGTTTGCTTGACTTGAGATGTTGAGAACCTTATGTATAACCCAAACTTGTGTGTTTTCTTCAACTCCAATATTTCTTCTCCATGTAATGAGTAATGAGATAGTTTCCACTACCTAACGTCTTTTTTCTTGTAATTTTATTCATGCTTTGATGTGTGTCTTCGGGTAATTAAAGTTTTGCAACTGACATTTCCTCATTGTCCATGCTTTGTAGGTAGCATAATCAACATTTGAGAATTGGTTTAAAGAAGATCTCTTCATCACCTAGATTGTAACCGCTTGCAATTGAAGGCTAAAGTTTTCGATCACAACTTGAGGACCATATCTTGAACTAGCAATAGTTAGTAAATTGGTATAGTTTAAAGAGGGTAGACTCTTTACTGCTTAAACCGTGACTGTTTGCCAACTAATGGTCAGGAGTTTGCAGTCGTAGTTTAAGTATCGATCTTCATCAACAAGTGATAGCAAAGAGGTATAACACTTAAGTCATATGTAGCCTCCTTTTGCAATCTCCATATAGCTAATTGCGACTCGTAACATAAATTGAATATGAGTTTCAAATCGTAGGGACATGCATACATGGGTGCACGAGAGTTGAGCGTAAGCTGAGCTCACACAATTTGAACACAAGTCTTAGACATGAGCATATGAGAGTAACGCACTTGAGTTAAACATAACCCCTCTTTGACATAAGCGCTTGTGAGGTAATATTTAAAAGGAACTTCACTGCTCCTCAATACAAACGCTCATAGACTAATCATGTAGAAGAATTATGAGGCCTCCACATAACCATAAAATGTGAATTTCAACATAAACCTTGAACATAAGTGCATAAGAGTAAAGCATGAGTTTGCAAGCTCAACGTAAGATAGATCTTACGCTTGAACACATGAGGATTGAACACTTCAATTCATCATAGTCTCTTTGGCACGAGCATGTGTATGCTTCTAACATGAGCACTTTTAAACTTTCTACATGAGTACGCATGAGTTGAGTGTGCAACTTGAGTGTAGAACTTTTGGTATTTAAGCTAAACATGAGTCTCGTTATGTGCATCAAACATAAGCTTTGACATATGAGCCTTGATCATGAATGAACATGAGGGTTGCATCTAAACCTTGAATATGATAGTGAATACGAGTCTTAAACATTAAGGTTGAATGCGAGTGAGCATAATCCATGATCATAAGTCTTGAACATTAAGATTGAATGCAAGTGAGCATAAGCCATGATCACGAGTCTTGAATTCAATGCGAATCCTCAATACAATACAATCAATGAGTGTAACATGAGCTTTGAATATGGAATGAATCTTAAATATATCACAAGTGTTGAACATGATATATCACGAGGCCTGAGCTTGATACACGGCCTGAACATGATGTGAGGCTTGAACTCAATGCGAAGCTAGACCATGGCATGAGTTTTGAAAACCATATAACTCTTGAATACTACGTTAGACATGATGTAAGCACTAAATGCAATGTGAGGTCCCATTACATGAGTTGAACGTTAGTCTTCTAATACGAACACATGCTAAAAACATCATTTAAACATCATCATAAACATGTGAGCTGGGCATAGTATCACTAATCTCGTGTGAATTGCATATTATCATCACGTATTGCAAGAATCCTTATGCGTATGTGTCATCTCTAGTTTTCATAATTGGATGTCATACTTTTCGAATACACCTTACTTCTACTAACTCCCTTACTCCCCTTCATTTATAGGTGCTCACTTTCTTTCATATAGACGTCACTGCTGCTTTTAAGGATCATCGATATGGGCAAAGAATCTAAGAAGAGTCGTTCTCGTAGCAACAATATTGATAAGAACAATGAAATTTTGGCATATTTTGAGGATCACATCTCGGCAGCCCCCTTACCTCAAGACAAATGGGTAGACCCAATTATTGAAGGTGACTTCTTCTGGCGAGATATAAAGAGGCGGGATATACATCCATATCCACCTAAAGATGGCAAGTTGCATTTCATAAGACACGAACCTGTAGTACACAAGAGGGTTGAGATAGAAGTAGATTCCGTGCTACGTTTTAGAAATGAGAAGAAAGAAATCCCTCTCTCAAATAGTAGTTTTGATGGCCCAAAGCACATAGTGAATCGTTGGTTGTCTTGGGTAATGTACATTTTCAAGAATCCCGCATATACATCCATTTTGGAAGAAGCGAGGGTGTATTACCCCATATGGGTGTCTTCTCGTTTAACTTTACACCACCTACAAGAAATAGAAACTTAGCAAGCTATCATATCCCATTAAAGCACTCACTCACATACCTTTGTGACAGCGTAGGGTAAGATCACTCCAATACGAGAGGATGTTGCAATCCTTTTGAGCCTTCCTAATCTTGGATTGATCGAGCACTGACTAAACTGTTAGAAGTGGACAAAAGAGAAGCTCTAGATACTCATAGGCATGGTACGCTTAGTACTTAGATCAAGCATTTTTTTAGGCCAGACAAGGGTGATAAGATAGGGCTTCGATATCAGTGCAAGTAAGTTTCTACATTTTTACGTAGCATAGTCATTGTTTACCCTTTCTCCTATTGATGTTTACTTTAAACCCTAACCTAATCTATCTTGTCTTATGTTTCAGGTACAAGTTGGAAGCTTTCATTGCTTGTTGATTGTCATCGTTTGTGTTCCTAGGAGGCCCCGAAAAAGGTGTTAGTCTTCAACTCTTCCACTTGGCTATTTGTATTGTACGAGAGGAACGTTTTACTTTAGGGCCTTTCTACTTAGGTTCCTTATATAGGCATTTGGACCTCTTTCATAAAGCTTAGATATGCTCGCAAGGGAGATACGTTATGGTGTTGTACATAAACTTGGTGTTTCTTCATATGTTCTTCTATGATTGTTATAAGAGATATTCTGGTCTCCTACTTACACATTCTAATTCTGTCAGGCCTCAAGCTTAGAGATGAGTCAATAGAAAACCCCTAAGTTCTTTAAAGAATGTCATTGATACCTTTCATGAGTTCAACTTTCGTCCATATAAAAAGGAATTGCTTAAATATGAATGGTACTAAAAAATCTACCCATTTGGTTCAAAGGACTTAGTAGACTTAATAGAGCTTCATGATGAGCTTTCTAATGTTGAGGTAGAGTTTATCTTATGGAGTACACTTGGGGTCTTCCGTCGCTTCATGATTAGGCCAATGCTTCTAATTGCTTCCTTAAGTGTAGTGTCATGAAATATTCACCTGATTGGGTTGCCCAACAACTAGGGTTTGATCAAGGAGTACCTCATGATTTGCTTATTAACCAAAGTTTTGATGAGTGTTGCAAGACGTTCAAACTTGAGAGCTGGAAGAACATTTATGGGAGGATCAAGCAATTATTCTTTCCTTCTATGAGTTGTTCTGGGGTTGCATTGAGTGGTTGGCTCACATATTGGAAGAATTGCTTAGATGAGTTTAAGAATTATGTCTTGGAGACAGCTGAAGGGGATTTGCTTGAAATAGTCATCCAGAGATATGAATTTCACTTTCAACTCAAAGAAGACCTAAAATCATCTAATAATGCAAAGTTGTCTGATGATCCTTGAGGTAAATCACAAAGTAAACGCTCACCCTCTCCTCTATTGATTATCAAACAACCTACGCATAGCCACATTCATGAGGTAGCATTATCATTATACTCTCCTTACTCCTTTTTTATACACTAATATTTTCTTGAAACTTATTCTTCTTACTTTTCTCAATTTTGTATATGTCATAAGAGAAAAAGGGAAAGGAGAAGGATGCCACTTCTACTAAACAAAAAGTAATGAAGCATCATCTTGATGGAGCGAGTAGTAATGTCCCTAAAGGAACTTCTTCAAGTCAAAGTATCCTTCTTAGCACTCGTCCTTTTCCAAGTCATTACGGTATTGGAAAGGTACTTCAAGCTAAAGATTCGCCTACTGTTACCGAGATTGTAGACAAAGTGTGAAAACCCTAAGAGGGGCTTAGTAGTATTGCCTAAAATTTTCATATAGTGTGTGCACCCATGATAAGAAAATCGCCTTGCAAGTTAGAGATTGCAAGACTTTAAATAATTATATACTAAAATCTTCAATTTTAGTTCATTAACTCATTATATAATATAAATAATTATGGATATCCATTTTTCCACAATTCCTCAAAACCGCAGAGAATCGGTATCCCCTACTAAAATAGTGAAATAAGATAAAAAATTCCAAAAAAATCTAAACTTACTAAAGATAGTAAACTTAATTGAGATATTAGTCGTTTTTTGGAGCATTTTGAATTAACTATACAAGCTTTTCACCATACTGATTCAATGGTAGCATTCTGCACTCGATTCCAATCATATTCTCAACTATTGATCAACTTACAAGGAAAAGAACTGTTGGGGTGTAAGCTTACACTTAGTGAGATAATTACCTTCAATAATACCGCATGATAGAAATTTATTATACACACAATCATATGAGTAAATGAACAATCAATATGCCATACAACGCATGCAATGACCTAAAAACAACATACGACTTAGAATTACGCCCTCTATAGTCGGGGTTTGGAGATAATTAACTGACCTAAACCAAAATCTAGGTTCTAGACCTTAGGTTTTAATTCATTAGTACTATTGTACTTAAGTTAAAACAAAACTATGTATGTATATATATATATATATATATGTACATATATATATTTTCATTACTGAATAATAAATCATATTTTCAAAATCCCAAGTCTAGCGATGTAGTGGCCTTCACAATCTACAAACACGTGCCCTAAGCAGAAGTCACAAGACTTGACCCCTCGCCAACAGTTAGCGTCTCTCAACGCTTAGTAAGCCCATCAACTTAAGACAAAGACTCAATATATATGATGACATAGCTAGTGCCCAATCCTGCAAGAGGTACGTCTTCCTGTAAGTCCCTTCCCATCTTCTACGTGAAGTGGCAGTTGATGTTATCCATATGCAATATGGGGAATGCATGATTCATTTTGATTTCTTAATTGTATAAGTGATTAACTCGATTTTTAAGGTGATCAGATAATTTCATTCCATACAATTTACATGTATATATTAGTACAAACAATTCCCATTATTATATATAATTAACACTCATCATATTCATTCATAAATTCATACACATGCATTTCCCATATCCTAGAAGTATCCAAATTTATATAAATAAGTTTAGGTGCAACTATTCTACGAGCAAAATCAAGTAAAAAGTCATCGGAAATTTACTCACTTAGCCATGCAAATCAATCAAAATAATCCGAGATAAGTCATCTCCCAAAAGCCAAGTCCCCTACACATTGCAAATACAATACTATAAGAATTTGAAATAAAACTTAGAAAACTAAGCTAAAACCCTTTAAGTTATACTTTTGACTTGGTTTCATAATTTTTTCCCGGTTTTACTTGAAGTTCAATCGCTTATAACTTTTACGTTTTAAATCCGATTTGTATGATCTTATAGTAAATATTCATTGTTTTCAAGTTTACTTTAATGTGTTGAGGTTATATTTTCATGATGAGGTATGCAAAACTACCCATAGATCAGAACGGTAGCGATCCTTATTATTTAGAGTGCTTTTGGGCTTTGTTTGGTTAATGGGCTTTTTGGTAACTTGGAAAATTCTTTGAGCTTAGGCTTAGGACTTTATTCCAAACTTAAAATACTCCTTAAGGTTAGATTTCCAACTTTGGTTTACACTTTTAGTGCCAATAACAACTCCTTGGGCTTTTATATGGGCTAAAGTTGTTAAATGGGCTTGTTTTTAGTTCAAACTAAAGTTAGTGATTTTGTTAGGCTTATGGAGTCTTAGGTAGACTTCTTGTGGGCTTCAAAACAACCTTTCTTAATATTTTAAAGTGCTGATTAGAATTTTAATGAATGCCCAACATAGAGTTCTAGGCTCGTTTTGAGAGTTTTAGGCTTTGTGTACTTACTATATTTGTTTTAGTTGATCTTTTCACTTTATTCACTTACTTTTATTATATTTTTTAAGTGTCTTTTATCCATGTTCCAGATCTGGTCGTAATGATTCCAATGGGTTCTCACTTAGTTTTTCAACTTGTTTAATCATTTCCTTAAGCTTAGGTGTTAGATCATGCACTTATATTACTTGTATTCAAATCTTGACTTAAATTTTCTTCCATAAGATGATTCTTTAACTCATGCTTCACACAAGGAAATAAGAGATCTTACACTTATTACAACTTCCATATCATAGCTCATGTCATACAAAGTTGATTTTTTCATAAAACTTCATGTGATGATTTTTTCCTTAACTTAAGTCTAGATTTGAATATGTTTAACTTAATGGAAATAAAATCAACATCTAAATGACTTTTGAATCCACACTTCCATCATGATCATCTTCCATTCAAGTTCTTGTTTCAAGATTTTCTCAACTTAAAATCTTCTATTCAAAGTATTAAACAAATATCTTTACAAAACACTAACTTTACATGCTCATGTTTCAATTTCATGTAAGGGTTTCATGAGTTTGTTTCTTAGAATGGTCTTTGGTGTTATAACAACATAAAATTATACTCATATCTTCAAGAAATCAAAGTCTCCTGACATAAACACTAATCCACTAATCATAAGAAACACTTACTTATCCTTAAAACGAAATATGGTGGTTGTACACAAAGGTTCCACTTAAGCTCTTAACTTTGCTTCCTCCTTTTGCAACCTTTTGGAAACCCGAGTTGTTTGATCCTTTAGAGTAGGGTTTATGGAACGTTCTAATGATTCTAAAAGAGCTTAGATGTTGGAAGAAAATGACACAAGAAAAAGAAATGGGAGTGCCGTGAGTGGGACTTAGAAGTGGCGGCCAAATGGAGGATTTTTATGGGGCTAAATTTCTTCTTTTGATTTGTGTTTAAAGTGAGAGAAAAGGAAGTGAAAATTTGAGTGAAAGAGGGAGAGAGTAGCATATTTTTGAATGGGATAAAAAGTGTGTGTAAGAAGCTTTAATTGATTGTCTTATAGCTTATACAAAAGTCAACAATTGCAACTATTGATGATGTAAGCATTAAGGAGTGAATAGTGGTATATAAGAGAAAGTGATTGATGGTTGAAAGACAAGAGCATGGCCCGCCTCTTCTCCTTGTTCAAATCTACCATTTAGTGTCCTTTGGGATCATGAAATAGTCTTGTCTCATTTAATGAAGCTAAGCATGTGAAATCTTGTGAAAAATTATCTATATGTAGTATAAGTAAAGGGGTGATAAGGAAAATGTCTTATCATTAGATTTTGATAAGTTATCAATAGATAAATGATTCTAACTTTCAATTGATAAGTCATCTAAGGTGATTAGTTGGTCTACTTATTTATATGTAAGGCTTAGACATGAAGATAAGGGCATGGTCTTATAGGAAATTATTTTAGGATTTCCATCTTACATTGTTTTGTACTTTATGATTCAATTCCTATAAAATTGTGAATTTTTTTAAAGTTGAATGAAATTATTCAAATTAAATTATCGATTAATTACTTAAGGTTAAAATTCCTTAATTGTTTTTAGGGTTTAGGGTTTTAAGTGACTTTAGAGCTAGTTCTTCAAGCTTAGGTTTTCTCAATAATTGGTTTTTGAATTAGAAAAATTTAAATTGTTTCTAAATGTAAACTTAAGTTCTCAATTTTGTTGATCCTTGGGAACGTTCAAACAGTACTTTTAATTGAATCATAGGCCCACTAAAAGTAGGGTTTATATTTATCAATTGATAAGTTATTTAAAATGATTTGTTGGTTTACTTATTCATGTACACAAATCTTATGCTTGAAGATAAGGAGATTGTCTTATATGAAATTCTTTTGGAGTTTGTCTCTTAAATGGATTTGTAAGTTATGATTTAATTCTTATAAAATTATGAAAATTTCTAGAGTTGAATAAAATTATTCAAAATAAATTCTTAATTACCTAGTTAGGGTTATAAGTCCTTAATTGTTTTAGTGTTTTCGGTTTAGAGTCTATGGTTCTCGTATTCGAGTTTTATCGATAATAAGGTTTCAAATTGGAAAATTAAATTCGTTTTTGAATGTAAACTTGAATTCTTAACTTAGTTTATCATTGGGATCATTTAGAAAGTATTCTTAGTTAAATCATAAGTCCACTAAAAATTAGGGTTTACAACTTATCCACATATAACATGGCTTATAAGTGAAAATAAGCGAATTGTCTTATATGAAATTCTTTTAGGGTTTGGTTCTCAAATTAATTTGTAGGTTGTGATTTGCCTCTTAAGAAATTTTAGAGTTTTCCAGACTTGAATAAAATTTATTGAAATTATATTTTTAATTATTTATTTAGGGCTATAAGTTCTTGATTATCCAAAGGTTTTAGGTTCGAGTGAGTTTAAGTATATTTTAGAGTTCGAGTGAGATTATGTATGTTTTAGGGGTTTTTTTTTTACCAACTCAAGAATAATTTACTTACACTTAGGAGCTTAAGGTTTAATTGGCTTAATTATTTAGGAACATCGCTTTATTAGGCAACATATATATATATATGTATGTATATATACGATAGATTAAAAAAAAGGAAATTACTTAATAATATATTTATATATATATATATATACTTTTTGTGGGGCTACTTATGTACATAAGTAAAGTAACTTTTGTAAATTTATTAATTTATTCCTTTAACTAGCTTAGTGTTGTTGTTTATTATTACTTGAAATAGTCCTCAATTCATTCGTTATCAGTTTTATATGATTTCATAAAATTATTAATAATTTTATTAATTTATGGTTTTTCAAGTATTAAGAAAATTTTATAGAGTTTTAAAAATTTTTATGATTTAATATTTACTGTTCCTATTAAGTTTAGGTTTATATTTTTAAAAGTACGCGCATGTACGGATTAGGGTTTTCTTGCATGATTAGGGTTTCCAAATTGTATAATAATACCTTTGAAGTTCGTTTTAAGTTCCGAGTTTAAAATTTTAGTCGATTTTATTTTATGTGGTCTTATCGACTTAGGGAAATATTTACAATACTCGAGTCTAACACTATGTTTAGAAGGTTAAATTTACAGAGTCTACACAAAGGAGAAAATGATGTTGAGTTGGTTGATTATGAGGATTCTCTTGAATATGCAGATGATGATAGAGAAAATTCAGTGACAGACATTAATGATGACCAAGAGGGACAATTCAATAGTAGAACAAACTCCACAAAACAGGTTGATGAAGACACCCATCGTAATATTAGAATCCCCAATGTGTTCAATATCATTGACGATTGTGAAGATAACAAATTTTAACTCTTAGAGGAAAGTGTAATCTAGGCATTTATTGATGCTTTGATGGGTATAGGGTTTTGTAATGAAGAGATACATGCTGCTCCTAATGCTTACATGGATGCTACTATAGTTAGCAACGTTCTTACCCTTTATAGTGATGCGACTTCGCTTGTTCCAAGGGATCCCACATCATCACTTCCCTTAGAGATTAGAACAATACAACATGGAGATAAAGGATGAACAACCAAGATAGTAGCGAGCTTACAAGATAGGATAGAGGCGGATTTTTGCGTAGGATCAGTCTACTTGGGTTCTAATGTGACTACTCACATCTTGGGCCTACTTAGGTAAGCTGTAAGGCTGTTTGATGAGGCTTAGCACTCACTATCTATAGAAAACCTCAAACTTTTGATTAGTAGTATCACTATAGTACGTGCCTTCAGGTTTAAGCTCAACAAGATGGAAATCATTGCAGTTGAAGCTCAAAAGGTGTTTGGCAGTTGAGACATCGAGGAAAGATGTAAGCTACTCAAAGCCGAACTTGCAAAGGCAAAACTTAAGAGAGAGGAGCATTTGGTAAGCATAGATCTTAATTCTACTGTAGCATCTAGTGTCAAGTATTGATAGTATTACTTTTGTTCTCTTTGCAAACCCCACCCCCACCCCCTTTTTAATGGAGTATAAGGACTTGTTAAGCTTAGTATGTATACTTTCGCTTCCCACTTATTTAAGATCCATGCCTTTACATAGAACATTGTGAATTGACATGAGTTGTTTGTTGATTTAGCAAGCTCTTAAAAGTTCACATCATTATGCACTTAGAAAACATTACATTTCCTTAACAGCACTTTACAAGACAGTTTATTTCATAGCTTGATAAATTTTCAAGAAAACCTTACGCAGTAGAAGTATATTCTGTTTGTAAGTAAGGATTCAAATATATGATCCGACAGTATGGAGATATTGATTGAAACGAGGAATATTAGTTCCATTAGACAATTACGTCATGAGTTAAGGAGGTATTACCCACTACTTAACTATTTTTACATGCTCCACGAACATATACTCAAATAGTGTAAGTCATTGTCTTATTCGATATAACATCATATAGTGTACCTAAGAGTCAAAGCTTCAACTAATCGACAACTCATACGATAGATGTATATTACATACTTGAGAGATAAGTCTCTTACCAAGAAGCAGCATTACAAACACCAATACTTCGTTATTATTATTTTTTTAACCTAAGGTACGCAAAGGAGATAATAGTACGAATAAATATGAAAAATAAGCTGGTATAACTTGAGTTGTAAGTTTCATTCATTTAACTTTACCATAGTTTCCTTTTTACAAATGGAACTTTTTGATATATTGAAAATTGATAGTAGCAGTAATAGCATCTGTGCTGGGAGTCCTGAGTTTGCAATATCCACTTTCATGTACTTCCTTAACTACGAAAGGTCCTTCCCATTTTAGTGTAAACTTAGGCACAAGTGTAGGTTCCTTCAATCCAAACTCACCCATAACCGGTTTAATGATTAAATTTGAATCACCTTGAATACACAAATTATGCGCTCCAACTCCTCGTGTAGATAACAAACCAAGTAATACTGCCTCGTACTCGGCTTCATTATTAGTGCATTGAAAATCAAGTTTAAATACTAAGGGTATCTCTTCACCTTCAGATGATGTCAATACGATTCCTATTCCCCAGCCTTGATTTCCCGTAAAACCATCAAATTGAAGTGTCCATTCACCATCCGCCTCGACCATCAGAGTATCTTCATGAAATTTAGTTGGTATTATGCCTATAGTTAAGCTTTCTTGGGCATTTGGGAAGTATGCTAATAAATTGACCAGGGCTAGTGACTTGATGGTTTTAGGAGACTACACTGAGATGTCAAATTCTCCAAGAAGGAGTAACCACTGAGCAACTTGTCTTGATAAAGCCGGTCGTGATACTAAATACATGATTAGATCCGAATTAGTTACTAGATTGATCTTATGCACGAGGAAGTAATGTCATAACTTTTGCATGGCAAATACCAGCACAAGACAGTGTTTCCCGCAAGTTGGGTACTTGACCTCACTGCCTGAAGGGTTCGGCTCAGATAGTATATAGGTCGCTCTCGACCATCAACTTCTTGCGTAAGTAAGGCTCCAACAGACTTGTTAATAGAAGTAAGATATAAAATCAATGACAATTCTTTAATGGGCATGGTCATGGTTTAAGGAGAAGTTAAGATCATCTTAATCTTTTGAATTGCCTCCTTGTAGACCTGTTCCCATTTGAATGAAATTCCTTTCCTCAAAAGTTGGTGCAATGCGTATGAAATCTCAGCAAGTGCTGGTATAAACCTCCTGATATAAGAGACTTTTCCATGAAAGTTTTTAGTTTCATTAAAGTAATAGGGGATGGCATTGCTCTTATAGCTTGCACTTTCACAGGATCAACATCAATTCCTTTCTGATGGACGACAAACCCCAAAAACTTCCCCAAGGACACTCCGAAAACACATTTGAGAGGATTCATGCGAAGCTTGTACAGCTGACATCGTTCAAAAACCTTTTGTGGATTAACTACATGATCATGTGTCCTTTTAGACTTAATGACTATATCATTGATATAATCCTCCATAAAGTCATGCATCATGTTATGGAATATAGCAGTCATTGCCCTTTGATAAGTAGCGCTTATATTCTTAAGTTTGAATGGCATAACGGTATAATAAAAATTTCTAACTAATGTGTAAAAGGTAGTACACTCTACATCCCCAATTGCCATCTTAATCTGATTATAACCACTAAATCCACCCATAAATGAGAATAAATCATGTCTTGCAATCGTATCTACCAAAGTATCGACATTTGGTAGAGGAAATTCGTCTTTAGGATAAGCCTTGTTCAGATCTCGAAAGTCCTCACATACTCTTATTTGTCCATTCTTCTTTCTTACGAAAACAATATTGTCAAGCCAAGTAAGATGTTAGATGGGCGTTATAAATCCAGCTCGTAATAACTTCTCAACTTCTTACTTAATTTGGACTTTAATCTCAGGGTGGAAAACCTTTTGTCCTTGCTTTATAAGCATAACTCTCAGGGCAATGCTTAATCTGTATACTATGAGACTAGGGTTCAATCCTAGCATCTATTCATAGGTACATGCAAATACGTCTCCATATTCTCTTAGGAACTTGACAATATGAACTTTTATTTCTTGTGGGAGGCCCTTACTTATGAAGATTGGCCGTTGCAACTCTTCCAGTCTCATTAGATCCAATTCTTCTATTTCCTCAGCTTATAGCTTCATTTGGTCTTGTAGTTGCCATGGGGTAAGTTGGACTTCTTGTATTGGTATGGGATCTGAAGAGGAAAAATATGCCTCCTTAGACCCCTAAAACCGTCATAAGTGGTATACCCTTCTTCCGTCTTCTCGAATGAAGCTTTCAATTCCTTTAAGCTGCTTATTCTTCTTCTTTCCCCTACTACACCCGTGTATCTTTCTTTTCTTCTACTGACCATCTTGAATTTCTTCGCATGTAGGTAAAGAGACACCAATCAACTTAGCTATTGCGTTCTCGCCTTCTTCAGCAAATTCATCAAAGTAGCCTGACTTAGTAAAATATGATTCATATTGCTCAAAAGGATTATTGGTTGCTAGAATAAATACATCCTTCCCTTTCTAATAGCCCTTAATACATTGATGCAATGTGGATAAGATCAAGTTGTGATCGTACAGCCATTTCCTACCAATGAGTAAATGGTATTGGACCGGTGCATCAATCACATGAAAGGTAGTAATACCATGAATAGGGCCAAACTTGAGATCAACATTAACATACCCAACAAAATCTGTAGGGGCGTAGCTAAATCCATTTATTAATATAGGCTGTTTAACCAATCATCGGATGTCAATTCTAGTAGCCTTAAAAGTACTCATTGGCATGATATTGAACGAAGAACCATTATCAATGAATGTTCTCTTGATCGGGGACCCATTAAGCATACCTTACACATATAAAGGGCGATTGTGATTGGAATTCTTCGTACACATGTCTGCATTAGTAAATAAAATTGCATTTTCATTTGCTATGGCCATCCTCTTCATAGGTTGCACTACACTACACTCCATATATTGACTCTCAAAGATTTGTGTGAGTACAGTTGCTACCGCAAGTCAAGCTTTTTCATTGAATCCCAAGAAATCAAAGAAATTCCTAAATTTAGCTACCTTCAGCAATGCTATAACAATATGTGGGTATTCATCATCTTGAGCTTCAATTGACTTTCCTTTATCTTCATCATTTCCAGTAGTTTGGGCATCAATTATTTTAATGGTAATGGGATCGTGGTTAATGGCGTTGACAGCACCTCTTCGGTTGTTGTGGGCGAGAAGTGGATCATTTCTATCATCATTGTTATTGATGATCAACTTACCACATGCAACTTGATTGTTGAATATTTTCTTCAAAGTGAAACAATCTTTAGCAACAATCTTTAGTTGGGTAACTAATAATCCGATGAAATCTACAATACTTGGGATCACTCTTTTTTTCATTTGTGAGGAGGCGTTCGACCCTCGAAAGCTTGATGTTTCCATCATGGAGCTACTGGTCAAGCATTTGATGCACTTTGGCCATGGGATAAGGATATCTTAAAGACGACCTAGTGTTAGTAGGCTTATCATCTCTTTGTTTCTTTACTCCCCTTAGTGATTCACCCTAAGCTGCACTTATAGATAGAGTGTGCTTATTGAATCTCCCAACTTCACTTCTTTGTTGTGCCATTAAATTGTTGGTCCTTCACGCATTCTCAACTATTGTAGTAAAGGAGGTCAACGAAAGGTTTTCAAGGTAAACTATGTACTTAGGAAACATCCCTTGGATATAGATCTTAACCAATTCTCTCTCATCACAACATCTTGTATGTCTAGTGAGTGCTCCCTAAAGTGTTCGATATAGTCCATTAGATCTTCTTTAGACTTTTGTCGGATCCTTCCCATGTTAGTATGGGTGACTCTCTTTTATATAGAGAAGAACTTCTCCAAAAACATCTTACACATACTACCCCATGAATTTACTGATCCTAGAGGGAGATTAACAGTGTATGCATGCCTTCTTGGTGAGTGACTTAGAGAATTCTTTTAGTTTCAAATCGTCATTTAAGCCATATACTTCCAACGTCTTGATAAATTTCAGCAAATGTTCTTTAGCACTTTTCTTCTTGCCATTAAATAGCATAAACTTTAGACTGACATAATCCTTAGGGTATGACTTCGCGGCAATACATTAGTGATACGGAAGCTTCAATTCTAGTATCCCAGCCGTAAATTTTACTTGTATCTCCTTTAAATATATATCCAAATCTTCTTTGGTTACAAATAAACCTCTCTTATTAGATACTTCAACCCTTAGTAACATTGTAGGAGCAGGATGCATGGGCACTAGATTCATAAGTGTGGATCTTGCAGACATGTAATTCATTGGAGTTGGTTGAACAGAGTCAATAATTGTGACATGTGGCATAACACGTAAGGATGATAAGCCTCCAATGTGAACTACTTGATTTCTTACTTCAGGTAGTAAATCTTGCGTGGCTATAGGTTCTACAGTAGGAAGTTGTTCTCCAATGTTAGAAACAACATACTCATTAACAATCGAAAGGTTAGGTAAGGTATATTGTTGCACTACATTAGAAGGATTCGAGGAAGTTGCTCTTTATTGCATAGTAGCAAAGGCAACCAAAGTAGGTGTACTTTGAGAAAACATCGCCATAAGTTCACTTAGGTTTTGATTAGTCTCCCGTAGCTCACGCGTTAATTGTGCATTATCAAGGACACCTTCTTGTGTACCGTCACCTTGATTAGTATGTCCAGTTGGAGGTAGATTTTGATCATTGGTCATTGTATTAACATTTTGTTCTTGATTGGTTCCTTTAGTAGGGTTAGGTTGTCTTCACCTTGGGGGTATCATGATGTGAGTATCAAGTCTTTCTTCCTTAGTGGAGTCATTAGAAAAATATGGGGGTGTTGGGTACAGATGCAAGTGTCGCGTGCGTGCCATATGTGAAGCGCGCTACACGTGACTAAGGAAATAACTTGAGTGACTTATATGAGATGATCAAGAGAGAAGCATAAGGAGGAGAAGTATGCAATCTTAGTAAGGCTCTACCACGTATGGTGATAGGTAGAGGAGTGCAACAACATCAAACTCTAAGATTAATGAAGAATGGGGTGGTGTTCTTAAAGTGTTTAAGTGTTCGATTTTTAAGACAAAGTTCCGGTACAGTAACAACGTTAATGGGGGGTTTTTCTCCTCTTTAAATGAGGATGTGGGTAAAGTATTTATAGGAAAGGGTAATTGATCACACTCGTCAGATCACAGCGGTCATCAATGGTTGAGATTGAAGCCCCTTATTAATGGATCTTAAGTAGGCTATTTTCATGGGTTTAGGCCCAAGTAAAGACTTTGTTTATTATTCCAATATGAGCCAAACCAAGAAAGGTTAAATCAGATGGACCAATCCAATGGACCCTACTCCACGCCTATTATGCCAAGTTTCCCTTGACCATCCCGATAATTTATGGGCATGGCTCATCGGGCCTGTCACCTTAGCCTAAGGAGTCAAATCCATTTAATTAATAGGCTTGAAGCTTAATATTAAATTTGGCCCTCTACAATGACCATAGAAAAAACATGGCTTAATTAACTTAGTTTTTAGAAACAAATAGATTGCATTTCTCAAACAATGTAATTATTTTAATAGTCAAATTTAGTATATTACAGCGTGTGGTCTAATCTAGCAGTGTTGCTACGTTGATTTGGTGAACTATAGTGTGTAGTCTAATTTTGTAAAGTTAAAAGTCCTACTCCCAAGTAACTCCTTGTTGTCCATTTTTATAATGGTAGACTATGGTATATAGTCCAATTAGATAGGGGTCCTACTCCCAAGTAGCTCCTTATTGCCCTAAGTTCCTGGATAGGTATCGATGCATGCTATGTACATGAGCATAGCATATTGCATTGTCAATAGTAAATGCTCGGTTGGGCGAATGCATATGTGAAGTTGAACCCGTAGGTTATGATTGAAATGTTTTAGTTGTGATATGTAATATTGTCTATATTGCATTGCATATTGTCCACTCTTACTCAGCATTAGTAGCTAAGGGGATAAAATATTTTGTCCTTAAGTTAATAGCATCACTAAGGGCCTAACATTAAGGGAGGATATATATATATATCAAGAGCATAAGTCGGAGTTAGTGACTTCTGTATGAAGCTTATACGAAGTCAGAGATCTTATTACTGTGAAGATAATAAAAGAAAAAACTGGTTTATATTTTAATGTAAATATTATATTATACACATAAGTTGTAATAAGGAATCTAACTAAACTCTGATATAGAAACCCCTTTATTATGTAAATAATGTTATCTTTTGATAAATAAGTAAGTTAAGTTAAGTTTTTAATAAATATTCTTATATAATAATACATCTCTTACCATGCCGGGATATGACAATTGTCATATGTGTAGATACCATTAAAAGGATAAGTATTAGATGTCTCTATAATGAATGGAATGGTTTATGCTACAAAAGGCAACGTTAGTTTAAGATCTCACTTAAACTCCATTCGTAATAGTAGAAGTTTTGCATTGTTAGAAAAGTGTCATTTTTCTTGTAATTAATTTCTTACAAAAATGTACATATTACACATCGGTATTATGATAGATTTTGCAAAAACTATATTTAATTTTTTTTTTACATTTTATATACTATTAAATCTAACATTCCCTTGGACTATTTTATACGGTATATTATAATATAATATTTTATAGTGTGAAATTATGTATCTCATTTTATATACTATATACAATATGGATATGTTTCAATCAAATGTAATATATATAATTATCATGCGTATCTTGTTGGCATCATGGTATATTAATTAATATAGATATATATATATGTAAATGTAGGTATTATAAATTATATATGACATGTGTATATAAGAACTAAGTTGTATTACATATAGGTGTATAAATATTTACATTGTAAGTTATTATATGTTATGTATTACATATCACATATATGTCATATATAATATGTACTATAATACAATAATATACATTACGTTACATTTTTTTACAAATTGTGCCATATGTTAGATTTATCTATATATAGTACGTAAAGATGATTTATTTTTGTTCGTAATAATATATAAATATATATAATTTCTGTATGCAATGTATTAAGTAAATATTTCAATTTAAAATGATATATCTTATAACATATATATTATATTCTGATATATGTAATACTACAGCAATATTATTTTTATTAGACGATTTTTTGAAGGGCAAAATAGAAGAGGTAAGGATATTGAATGATTTTCATTCTATGCTCAATCTATATTATTAAAGCATTTTCAGGCTTAAGTAACTATCTTTGTTACATTTACCCACTTAATCTTTGTTTAATATTATTTAACAAAAATACTATTATTAAAATATTTTATTAATATTATAAACAATAATTAAAATATGTTACTTCTTTTTTCAATTTTTTTCTCTTTCCGTCCGATCGTCCTTTCCACATCCGCAAATCACGCCTCTGTTCACGCTCTCGAGTTCTCTGCATCTCTCTCTCTCCTCTCTCTCTCTCTCTCCTCTCTCTCTCTCTCTCTCTCTCTTTACCTTTTCATGTTCCACGTTGAATATAGTTTTTCATCTCTAGTTTAAATTAATGGAATATGAAATTAAGTTAATTAAACCTGCCACTATTTTTTAGGTTTTCGCGCCATTTAATTTTGGCTTCCCTCTGCACCTTCCATCTTCCTCTTATTTTTCCTTTTTTCCTATTTTCATTTTAGTAGTTTTTCCCTTTGCTTTACTCCTTCCACGTTTTGTATGGACAATGCGACTATCTTCCCCGAAGGTTGGTTTCTCTTCGCCCACTGCTCCCTCTCTGTCTTATTCCATTCCAACCATGATGTATCGATATGGAGTCGATTAAGGTATGCATTTTTTACTATAAAATTTATGATGCATTTTTGGGTTTTTTTTTTTTTTTTTAAGGTTTAATTTAGGACAAATTCTGTCTAATTTTGGTGATCGAACGATTCAATTCTCTTGCAAATTGACATGTTGCTGCCTACGATCGGAATCTAAATGTCATCGCTTAAGATGAACCGTCAATGTAATCCCACTCATAACCACATCCGTTGTAGTACTCCAATCCAATCTAAAACCCTAGCTCAGGCATTCAACGCCATGGGAGTCACAATTCTGTCCCAGAATAGGGGGCTTTCCATCTCAACGAAATTACCAAATTTTGATTTAATAAAGAAAAGTTCCGTTAGTCGATGTTAAATGTTAAATTGAAGGTTTTGTAGCAATATGATGATGATGAGCTCATGTTCGTTGCAGATGAGAAGCAAATTTAACCCTTAGAGAAACGTATTATAATTGGGTATTATATTTTGATTTGTCCTCATTTCTGTTTAGAGATAGTGCGGTGGAAATTTGATTTTTGTTGGAATTACTAAGTACACTTTGCTGATTGCGTTACCTTGATATGTTTTAGTATTGCCATTACTTATTTAGGTAGTTCTATCGATCGTAACAATTGCATATCCCTAATGGATGTCCATTTTATACGATAAAAAGTTTTCATGTAAAACGAAACTACTCGTGCTATCGAAACCTTATATGAAAAATGTGTATGGTCCTCCTCCAAGATTTTAAATATAGTAGATGCTATCTTTTTTTCTTTTCCAATAAATATGATAATGGTTTGAAGAGGCCTCTATATTATCATTTGATTTTTTTCTTCAATTCGATTTACTCTATTTACCTACAAGCTTAAGGATTTTTGCAGGCGTAGAATGCAACTTCTTGTCTAAGCTGGTCCAAATTCACATGCTTTTTGTGTCTTATTCCTAATAAACTTGAGGATTGAAGCTCAGGTTTGTCCTTTCCACTTGATCCATCTTCTTTTTGAAAATGTCTTTTGCAAAAGTTTTTAAATGCAAACTCAGGAATGTTTGAAGAGAAGGACAATATGCAAGACAATGCTGTGCAAGTTTAAATATGTTTATTGGGCTCGTATAAATATTATCTTGTAAGTTTATTTATCTTCCCATTCAAGTATAAAATATGGTAGAGTTTACATTAGATCCTGCCTTTTCTTTAAACGAGGTTTGGACATAATATGCTTGAGATTCATTTATTTTTTCCTTAGCCCGATAAACTAAATGAGATTTCTATTCTCTCATGTTATGCAATTATATACCGAGTAACTTTTTGGTCAATAATCTTATTGATATGTTGCAAGTCTTGTTTCAATTTGAATTTTCTAAGCCTTTCCATGGACGATCAAAATATCTATAGATTCATTAGTTTTTGAAACTTCGCATCATCGAGGAACTATAATTGATTCTAGAATAATTTTGTCATATTGAAAAACCTTTCTATCCCCTTTATGTATGCTAAAAATTGATGACAACATCTCATGATATTGTAACTGGTTTAAGTATAATTTAATTAATATGCAGTTTCTACAATTACTTTAATGTAGATAACTAGTGTTCTTTCACTCTCTATGCAACTAGTTTTTGCTGAAGTAACTCAACGCTATATCAATACCTTAAGGTGCAATTTATCACGTACTCTTTTGAAATCTTATGAGCTCCATTTAGTTTTATGTCTCAACTGAAAGCCATTATATATTACCATGCAGTGTTGATGAAGTGTTTCCTCGAGTTATTTTCAATTCTGAGGGAGCTTCATGAAATTAAATTTTGAGGAATTATTTCTCAAGCTATTACTTAATTTTGTTTACTCTTTGAGTTTCTTATTTTGAATAAAAGTTCATCATGGGACGAATGTACATTGTTTCTCTCTTTAGCATATCATTTTTATCCAGTCAAGGTTCTTTGTAAATTTCATTATTTATTTTTTTTTATGATGCCATTTCCTCATCCACATACATACATATAACATGTACAAGATCTTCACTATTTCTAGTCATCTTATTTACCAAAAACAAAATCTATTAAAAGAAATAAATCGCATTACTCTATTATGTATAGCAAATTGAAATTGCTATTTATGCATTTCAAGCCTAATGCAGCAATTAACAATGTAGTTTATATATATATATATATATATAACAATTTAGTATATATATAGACACATATACACACGTTATGGAGGTGTAAGGCAAGTTCAAGGGCAAAACCTCTAATGTTGTTGGAGATAATGCCTTGTTTTGCTTTAATTCTCTGTTTCACTGATGTAACTATAATATATAGAACTAGAATATCATTGAGTTGATTGAATTTTAGTTAGATTTTATTTTAGTGAACCTTTTTTCCTTCTCTTTTGCAGGAAAATTATCAGGATAGAGAAATTGGCAAAAAATGCTCAAGGATTTGAAGATAAATAATTGTCAATCCATGAGAGCTTAGCTATAGATTTTCCACTTTTTCATATTTGAATTTTGATGTTTATCTTTATGGTTAATTTATTTTAGTCGAACATTTGTAAGGATGTAACTATTTTGCTTTCAATAGTTTTTTTTTTTTTACTTGAGTTAACCATTTCGTACTTATGTTCATTTTCAATTATTGCTCTTGGTAACATCTTATTCTACATTCAAAAATTTTCCATTGTGCTGAATGTAAGAAATTGTGTAAGCTTGATGCATATAAAGTTAATTTAAAGCTAATGTCAATTTGCAAAAGAAAATTTGCATAAAAAATTAAAAATTACTGCATTGAAAAAATTGATCAATATAATATAAAAAATCGGTGTTTATGATCATGGAGCCTTTACGTATGTTTCTAAAAACTGATGCATTGCAAAAAATAAAAAATAGTGTTGCATACAATGGCAATTGGCCGTTGCTCATTGTGAATAATGTTACCTTTATTTGATAAAGATGTTAACTTTGGTATTAAAATATTCTCACATTTAAAATGAAATTTGGTTGCATTTTCATTTTAAATATGTGCTTTATATGCAGTCAGGCAACATCTATATTGGGTTGCATAAAGCAAAAAATTTATCGTCTTTTATTTTAAGCAACAGGGATTTAGTGCAATGAGTGATAAATTTTGTTGTCTATAATTTTAAGCAACAAATTTAACGGCAAATGCAATTAGTATTGTTGATATTTTAGACTCTTTTTGGTGTAGCAGTAAGATTTAAAATTGGAGTGAATATTTTATGGATGGGGATGAAGGTTGTGAGAGTATATTTGAGTTCAAAAGGAAATATTATTGCTGGGAAATTATCTGATTTGAAAAAGATCCCTTCTAGGTACTCCGATCTTAAATATTGCGAGAAGAGAATATTTTAGCGACGTCGAGCGGTCTCAATTCAGACTTCGTAGGATGGAAATTTGACCGTGATCAGGTTGGCTTTATTATGAATATTCCTATATATATTTGAAGAGGAAAGAAAAATATCAGGGACAGATTTGTGGTCGAATGGAGATTTAAAAGAAAAAAAAAGAAAAAGAAAGATACGAGTAGATTTATTCTCTATTTGTTGAAAAAAAAAGAAGAAGAAGAAAAAGATTTTCTTTTTCTCGTGTGAATTTCTATCGTTGGAAGCTGCCGGGACAATTGGAGGACAGAAAATATTACGTACTCATTGATGTGTTTAAGCACCTTGCGGATACGATGATCCATGCATATTTCGTTCTTAGAGACAAAAAGGAAAGGTGAAAATAAAATAAAATAAAACAAAAAAGGGGATAATCTTAAGGATTCCATCAAGTACCCTTACGACATGATGTTTGGCTTTTGGAATATGATTCTTTTCATTATTTTCATGGCTCGTAATTAATTAATTAATTATGGTGATATCCCTCAAATGGAAGTTACCTTAGGATGTGACCAATTAATTTGGAGTTGATGTTCTTTAGTTGTGAGTCACATGTTTAAAGTCTCCTCAAAGGTTTGAAAGTATCAACCAAGTAAAGTGTATGCGTATATGTTGCTTTGGGACCGGCTTGGAAGATCGTATTTCGCTACATCTATACGGGTTTGAGATTATGCCAAGCATAGTTATCGAAGTGAGGAAATATATTTATATATATCACTATGGAATTTAAGTTTCGATAATGAAGATCCACATAAAATAAGATATTTACAGAAAAAAAAAAATTGAGAAATAAAAGATGATGGAAGTTGAGTTTGATAAGGTGGTGTCATTTGGAAAGCCAACTGATCTTGTACAAAATTCCATCTCCTTCGGAACAATTATATACATGATATATGGACCCTACTAGGCCACTACTGAAAATCTACAAAAGTCGCAAAGACCAGGATTGTATGTGGAACGTAATTCACTCAGATAAATGATTCACATGGAAGAGAAGAATCATTTCTCATAAAAGGAAAGTGCTTATAAGAGAAAGTTTATTAAATATATTGCCATGGGGTAATATCAGTTTAGTAAATCTAAAAGCAACGTGACAATAAGACGGTGCCTGAAACGTGCGTAATATAAATAAATTTGCAATGTTGGCACTAGATTAAATGAAGATTTCAATTGTGTGAGTATACTTGGTAGCAGAGTAACCTTCATGGTGTGTGTGTGCCTAGTGATTGTACATCCAATGATTTTGGCTAGGAGGCAAAATGTAAAGGGCTTAAAATTATTATTATTATATTATATATTTGGGCTTGACTCTTTGGCTTAAGTGCTAGGAACTAAAGAGTCTAGTCCATTTTGAGATTACTTAGGGAGATATGATATGACAGGCTTATAGTAGAGATCATTGGACCAGCCCCTCCGCTCTCAACTTTTCTTAGGAAAGCCCATATATATAGAGAGGCTTGTTATGGGCCTAAACTCAATAAGAGCTCATGAAAGAATCCATCAATAAGAGGAGCTATCTCAATCATCAATTGTCATTGTGATCTAACAAACATCGTCAATGGCTTAACTCTATAAATACCCCAAAGCTCCTCTTCATTTGGAATAATTCAGCTATTTAGAGGAATGGCACTATGCTGTCATGCTTCCATCATAGAAGATTAAAAAAAAGCTCAAAGTGAAGAACACATAACCTCTAATTTAGAATAGTGGAGTTGATGCTTTATAACTCCTCCACTTATCATGCGTACGTTTGAAACTTCCTTAGATTACCTACTCCTCCTTCTTCTTCTCCAAGTCATTCCTTACATGTCATTCTATATTACTCCTCTAAGACCACATGTAGCATAAGACTCGCGCTATACATACATAATCATTTCAACTAGATCCCCTCATCTACACTTACTCTTCATCTTGACAAAGTTTCTACTTTTAAACTTAAACATTCATATCACAGCACAATGTGCTTAGACCTCCTATTGTATGTTATACTATAAACACTTAACATGGTCTTTTATCATAAAAAAGATTGAAATGGCTGACTTTTCTTGTGACTATAGCTCATTTCATGAACAATATTTTATTTCTTTTGTAAGTTCCACACAACAATTGTAACATCTATTATAGTGCAATTCATAGTAATGATCAAACTTATTATTTTATCCCACTACGTTTCTATACTCTTCACAATACATTAATATCTACCTTATTCAAATTTTCCAATTGAATTTTAATGCTAAATGTACCCTAGTATATCAAACACATTATAAAGTTCTTTACATAAATTTTCAAGTCATTTATATTGACACATGATCACTTCACATCTCCTTAATCTGCAACTAATTTTCACAATGATAATAGTATGTCAAACTATGCTACACCATAATTTTAGTGAAATTTTCATCTTGATGTTTAAGGATTCTAGATAAGTCTTATAACAACTTAATGAACATAACATTTTCATACATTCTATATTCATCTAGTTTTTTACAACTGCAAAAATTACAAAGATATTATATAACTTCATTAAACAATATCATATATACCAATACATGATGAGGGTATCACATGAATCTTTGTCATCAAATGTAAAGCTGGTAGAGATATTGCTTTTATTGAAAGCATAAGTGAAGCACTAAGACTACCTACCTTCCACTTGATAAGGGTATCACCTTGCCTTTGGCATATTAATATGTTGCTAAAGGTAACCAATACCTAATTTAGACTTTCATGATAATAGTTTATATAGGTCTAACATATGTATGACGAAGTTGCATGACAAAATCTTAGTGTAGCTATGGTAAAGACTTAGTGCTTATGTGGTAATAGTACTATGCTAAGATAGATGTCATGAAAATTGATGTGTATAATCCTTAGAATATTCACATTGCATGTATATGGAAAGTTCTCTTAGGATTACATTACACATAAGCTTTTATACCATTGCTAATATAACAATTGTAAACTTTTCTTAAGCACTTAGGATGGTAATTCATGTTTATGAATGAAGGTATTTTATCATTTTGTGGGAATTATTTATTTGTATAGTTTATACCTCTACTTAGTCTTTATAATATAGGTTTTTTTTTTCATGTATAATTATTAAGGTTGGTTATAGTAATGAGAATAGCATAAACATAGCATAAATAGTTTGATAGTGTTTTGTACTTATCTAACTCTTTACACACTTTTACTCAATACAATAACATTCTCTCTTCATGTCTCTTCCATGGATAAACTTCTACTTAGTTTTATATGGTATCATAGCACCATGGACTAAATATCGGTTTTTTCAATTCATTGTAAATTTTCTTCTTGATTTTAAATTCACAACTCTTTTTGTCAATGGCAAATCAATTAGAACGGATTCAACAAATAAGTTTCGATACTTTATTTTTATCAAGTTCAAATAACCCTTATATGAATCAAGGAAATGTAATTGTTAATGGATTTAATTTCCTAAGGTGGAGTAGATCTATTAGAGTGGCTTTAAGTGCAAAATAAAAGATAGAGTCTATCACGGTAAAAGTATATAAATTTGAATAAAGATTGCAAATAATTAGTTTACATTAGAATAATATTTATTCTTATTTATAATTGTGTTTTTATATTGCTCATTGTGTTAGTTTTGTATGTTGTTTATATAGTGTGTTTTCACTTATTGAATTCATGATTGTGTTATCTATTGTATCAGATCTTGCTAGCCATCATTTTCTCGCGCTTCTTTTTAAAGCTAAATGTACTTTGCATACTACTTTTGAACTCGAAGAAGTGGAAGTTCTACATCCAAAGGGCCTGTGAATTTGCTTAACTTATGGAATGTCTTGAAATACAAATGGATTCTAAGGCTATAGTGAACTTAATTCAATCAAGTTCTTCCTCTCTTTCTTAAGCACCTTTCTACTTTATAAAATAGTGTTTTACCAACTTTGCTAATCAAATTTTTGAATCTTTTACATGTCTCGTATATTATTAATATTATTTTCAAACTATTGTAAAACTTGCACATTGAAATTCTTCATTGAAAATACATGAATATGATAGAACCTACATGAATTCGATGAATCAAGAAGATGAATTGCAGAAGCATGGGCATGCTAGAGAGGGAAAAGTATTGAACTGTTTTTTGTAGATGAGAAGTTGCAAAACTAACCGACTAACTATACTCTATACAAGGTATTTATATACATACAAAATTAGGCACTTGTAAAAGAAAATAAATACAACATAGTTTGATATAATGCTTTTGTTCTAATACTTTAACCACATCCCCCCTCTTCCCCTTCTCAAGTTAGTTATAGTAACAAGCCTAACTTAGACTAAAATTGAAATAAGTTAGAAGCGTTGCCTTCATAATTAAAGCTACTAGCCACAATTGAGATGGAAGAAAGCGAATACCAAGAAAACCAAAAGCCATATGATCATGCATAAAGTGTACATTAAGGTTAATATGCTTGGTGCAACCATGTAAACTGGGGTTTCTACCATTAACTTAACTAATTTACTCTCTATGAACAATGTAATAGGTAAAGATACATGTACACCCAATTCTCAAAGCAAATAAGAGGCCTACAAAACCTCTTTCATAGATGCTACTAAGCTTTAGTACTCTATTTCAGCTGATGAGGTGGATAACATAGCTTGTTTCTTGGTCTTCACAACATAAGAGAGGAACCAAGAAAAATACAATATCCCGTAAGTGATTTTCTCTCTATCTAAGAAGCTCCCCAATCTACATCCTTGTATCCAAGTAAAATTAGCGAACTAACAGTTGAAAGAATCAAACTAACATCAATTGTTCTTTTAATATATTTGAGGACATGAATTACAGTAGTAAAATGTGTAGTTCAAGATTAAGCAAAAAAATTGGCTAAATTTTAGAATAACAAAGGATATATCTAGTCTTGTAATTGTGAAATACAAAAGATGACCCACTATATATTTGTAAGATGTAGGGTCTATCAAAGGCTTGCTTGATAGATTATCAAGATGAAGGCCTTAAGGAAAAGGAACTTATGATGGCTTAGCACTTGATAACCCTATGTTAATAAGAATATCTAACACAAACTTCCACTAGTTCAAAAGATAATCCGACTTTGTTTTGCAAACTTCAATACCGATGAAGAATCTAGCCTCTCTAAGATCTTTTATAGTAAATGCCTTATAACTCACTCTTCATATGATTGATCTCATCAAGATAATCACCTATTAATAAAATATCGTCAACATGCACTAGAATATCAATAAAAGAAGAACCAGTTTGATTGACAAACAAAGAGTAATTTGATTTGGATTGTACATAACCAAAAGAGATGATGAATTTGGAAAATTCCTAATTCTATTGTCTAAATGCCTGCTTTAGACCATAAAGTCACCTTACAAATTTGCAAACCTTACCCGAATTTTCAAAAGGATTCCTACCTAGTGATGACATATACACATATATCTTCATCAATGAAGCTATGAAGAAAAGTATTGCTCACACATAACTAATGAACATGCCAATTTTTAATGGATACAACAACCAACAAAACCTTTATTGAAGTAAGTTTTACGATTGGGGAAAACGTATGTGTATAATCTATATCCCTAACTTGATTAAAACCCTTAGCAGCTAATTGCTATTTATATCATTCAATAAAATCATCAGGTTTGTACTTAACCTTATAAACCCATTTTGAACATATAACTCTTTTTTTAGGTTGTGATAAGGTGATTTCTCATTTGTGATTTGATTCAAGAGTTAAAATTTGTTTAGCCATGGTTTCTATCCAATTAGGATCATCTTTAGCTTCAAAATCAGTTTAAGGCTCTTTAACAACAAACACATTAGCTAATAAGATCACATAGTAATGAGGTAGGTGAAGAAATGAATTTTGGTGAGACAAAGGGGGTAAGCAGATTTATTATCAAATGATTTTGATGTAGAAAAGGAAGTAGAAACTACTGATGATACATTATGAATACTACATACAAAGTTTTATAGCCATTGAGGAGTACGTTTGACATATTAGGACTAACGAATAGGATGATTAGAAACGTTGGATGATGTATTAGAAAAACAAGTGTTATTAGTGTTAGAAGGTAGACTAACAACAAGAAGTGAAGAAATCTAGTTCTATATTTTGAATGTGTCAACAATAGTAGGTGGAGGAAACAAATTGAAAGTGCCAAAAACAGGAGTAATAGGGGAAGTAACATTAAAATTTTTAGGAGCTTCCCTTAAAGGAAATACATGTTCAAGAAAAAATACATACGTACTAACAAACAATTGATATATTTCTAAGTCATACACATTTTAACCCTTTTGATAAGGTAGATAGCCTACATATATACACTTTTGGCTTCAAGTGTCAAATTTATCTTTAAGCTTAGGAAGAGTGACAATATAATAAAGGCACCCAAAAACTCTCAAATTGTCAAAAGATGGTGGTTTGTGATAAAGAAGCTCAAAAGGTTTTTTCCAATGGAGAGATTGAATTGGCATTTTATTAACTAAAGTAAGTAGCTACTAGAATGCATTCTTCCTAAAATATCTTAGATAAATTTTCATGGATTTTAAGTGATCTAATAGTATTTAAACGGTGGTAACTTTTCCTTTCAACAACCTCATTTTATTGTGGGGTATATATAATTGTTCACTGATGAACAATCCCATGTTTGGCAAAATGATCTTGACATGATTTCATAAAAAATCACTCCTATTGTTAGAACTTATGGTCTTTGGAACAATATTGAATAGTGATTTGGTGTAGGATAAAAAATTGGTAAGATTAGTAAGTGTTTGTGATTTGTGTGCCATGAAAATATCCAAGTTGATTTTGTTTAGTCATCTACCAAAGTGATGGATTACTAACCTCTAAACCACTCACTCGCATTTGCCTTTGAGGCCTATAACCCCTTACAAGGAGGATACTCTCTTCTTAGCTTGCCGAGGGCTAGTCCCCTTACATAGAATAGTTGTGGGTAAACTCTTTAAGGCCCTAACTCGGATATACTCTACTTTACTTAGACTCTAGCATAGTTATTAACCTTTCGAGTACTAAACCACAACACGCATACACAACACTTTACTTAGACTCTTGCCTAGTTGCTAACCTATTAAGTATTGAGTTCGAGGTCCCTATATGCCAAGCTCCCCTTTTCAATCGTATTGAGCTATAACTTCATCCAATCACCTTGGAAGCTTTTATTATAGCTTAGCAAAAATAGCCCCAACATCAATTCAATTTGGCCACAGTGCCTTGAGATCCCAAAACATGAACCTAATGACAGGTCTCCACTTATCCCTTATTTTTCTAAGATTGGTATCATATTCCCTTTTGTCCTCTATCTTATTTACCCTTTTCATATATATTAGGAATCTCTTTCTTATGTTATCCTTTATGTAATTTTCTATTATTGTATTGTTGCTCTAAAGGACTTATTATAAATAGTCCTTTTTTACTGTAGCCATAATCATCTTACACCTTACAAGTCAATGAATATTCTTGCTCTTGCAAGATACCCTTCTTTATTGCGAAACATGACCAAGAATTGATAAGGTCAATCGCTGAATGGGTTCGAAATTGCAAAAAGCTTGAAAGAGTTAATGGGGGAAATGTACGAAAAGAATGAACAACGAATGAAAAGTAAGCAAAATGTACAAACAGCTCTAGAGGATATGATGCACCAATGAAACTTTCAAGGACTCATGGCATAATTCAATATGAAGCACTGATCGGTCAAGTGAGGTTACTCACTACCTAACTTTGCTTAAGGGAAAGGATAAGAGCGATGCTAGGCATAAAACAACAAAATGTTTACACTGGGAAGGAAAAATACTTAAGTGTATTAGAGATAATCTAATTCCCACAACTACAAGTACAAAGGTATTTATACCTATAAGTTAGGGCAATTTTCCTAAAAAGGAAAAGACAAGAAGGGCATTTTCTAAGGAAGTAAAGAACAAGATACAAAAGGGTAAAAATGAATATACAAGAAAAATAATCATTAGTGAAATGGATTCTACACATGATACCATATATGTGGCGATGCTACATTGGCGAGGCTACATTGGCGAGGTTGTTAGAAGATGTGGACTAAAAAGTATGGACAACTAGCTTGTTTGAGCAAGGATAGATTAGTCAATACAAACTCTCTCTTTCTCAACTTTATGACAAAGATGATGCTGAGTAATTGGTTGGTAAGGGTGCAAGTGAGTAATCTTCAATTTGACATACTATAGAAAGATAGGCAATCATATGACTCGGCATGAAGGGTAAATTGGCAAGGAAGTACTCGGCTTCGACAAGGGTTAGCTGGAATAGAAGGATTCATCATGTTAGTCCCTCTAGTCTTTACACTCGGCTGTGGATCAAAGGTTTGACAGCTTGATTCCCATAATTCCCTCCAAGTTGTTTTGGATTTGGGATCAAATTTGAATGGTCTTCACTCAGTTCTCCATTAGGATGATACGAATTGAGGTCAGCAATGTTAAAGGCGTTATGATAGAATCAATCCCTTAGACCAATCACATAAAGTCGAGCTAAGGGACTTTAAGGGCTTACACTAAAAATACTAACTCTAAGCCATAGTTAAGATGGGGACTCCTATCCCGATCTAACCTCCTGCCAACCTATTTATCAAATCCTCACATATATCTAACATGCTCCTGCCTAGCTGTGAAGTCCTAATCTAGAAGGTAACTTAGGAAAGGCTAGCTAAGCTGAGCTCTCCAACCGACCAATGGCGCCTGACTCCAATTTAATTGACTTCTAAACCAAATTGATTGACTCGCAACCTGATCCTAATTAGGTCAGCCCTTAACTACCAGTACCTCCTGTTTCTGCCTATGTTGTATCATACTTCTAACGTACAGCCATCAAGTGATACATGCTAAAGAGAAATAACGATTGTTATATAATTTGCTTTGATGCAACTTTCTAAAGAAGTATCTGAAACTTTCTATGACTTTTTAGTAGGTAAAATCTAATCACAAATTTTTGTGTAATGAAAACTTGCTTCTAGAGTAGTATTTGACGTTTTGAATCCTTTCTCTTTTTATACTAAAACCTTCTAATGGCTAATTTGTTGAAGATTATCTTCACTTTCATTCTTATCCAACCATTATTTGTTAAAGATAATCCTTAGATATTTTGAGAAGATCTCGGTATTTTGAAATTCAATAACAACTCTTCTTATCTTATTTTTATCAAATATACTTCGATCCATAACCACTAGATAAGCTTTAGATTTGAATTTGATAAAGAGATATGCTTTATTAACAACTTATAGATAAGCCTCATATTAAAAAATTTGAAATTCTATAAAATCCAAATCAACCTTATCCTTATTCATTCTTGTATATATCTTGATTTATCCAAAATAAATTTTCTCAAAAATAGTCCCTAAGGATGTTGATTCTATGTTAAGTGAAACAAGATTAAGTATATTTCCCTAATATACTCAATCTACTGGAGCTAGACCTTTTTCAATTCGAATTTGATGTTTTGTTAATTTTCAATGTCACTTTTTTAGACCAACTTTTGGAATAACCTTTTGAAGAGTATTAGTCTTCTTTTATCTAAAGTCCCTAAATAAGTTTCTGAAGTGTTGTACCAATTCTTTTTATAAAAGCTTCTAAAACACTCTTTGAAGATTTTTAGGCTTGTCTCTTTTTCAGCCAATTCAAACCTTTTAAATAAGTTTCTGAATGTACCTCAATTTGCAATTTTAAACTTTCTAAATACCTGCACACTTGTTAATTCATTAGTGTTCTTCGCTTTTTGTTATCATCGAAATTCATGAGAGATATCTAACAGACTTGTAGGGGGTAGATGGATCCAAGATTGGTCGATAGGTCATTGCTTTACTTGTAGCAATCCCATAGGTCTAAGTTGGTGTGGGGTGGTTAGGTAAGAAACAACAATTTGATAACATACTTGCAATATGTTTATTTTCTATAATGCCTCTAACATTAGCTCTTCTTCCTTCATCGAAAGAGAACTACTAGCTCATGTGTCATAAAGGTGAGGTGACATTTAAGTATCAGGATGGCGAAGGAAATCCTGATAGATCCCTACTCGATTCGATATTTAGAGTAGTTAGGTTTCGTTAGTGTACAGTAGGTTCCCTTCATATAGTTAGAATGACACTTGATTATTATCCTAGTTGAGCGACAGAAGGAGGAGACACATACGTTTTGATGGGAATCAGCCTCCGACTACATCTAAGTTAGGGTTGACTTGTTTGAAGTCGATGCCGACCCTCTAAAGAAGATGTTAACTTGTTCTAACTCAAGGTCGAGTAGCTTTCTCCAAAGCCAAGCAAATGATAGAAGACCAAGGGGAAGAAAAGGAGCCATTCGGCAATAAGTTTGTCATATGTCGAGATACTGTAAAGCTGAGTACTCGAGACCAAAGAACCACTTGGCCAGCACCAAGAGACTCGTGCCAACTAATTCTAAAACTTGGCAATTATGAGCTGACCTTTTTAGTGTCTCGGCTAAATAATACAAGACTTTGGGAACTCCTTCCCAAACCAGTACATCTAATTAGCGGTCCTGTCCGATTCAGATTCTACTCCTTTTAGGACTGCTAAGTAACTACATGTTGACTTCCCTTGTAAAACGTACAATTTTGTATTCTTGTACATGTTTTCCTCTATTTTATTTATGGGTCTAATTCTTTAGGGTTTAAGGCCTTGTACGTTATTTATAGTTTTGTCACTAAGATTTAGAACTCGCTATAAATAGCAACATTTGTAAACATCAGAGATGACATAAAGATATGAAAATAGACGTCAATAGACAGAAAAGTATATTCTTGTGTTTTGGAATCTTTCCCTTTTTAAGCAAGGCTACTCTTGAGCTAGCATTTGCTAGATTATCGAGTATAGATCAAACTTTTTAATCTCTTCCACATTCTTATTGATCTTGACCCTAAGATTCTGGTGAGCCCCTTCATTTGAACCGGTTAGTAAGTTACATTTAACCCTCATTTGAATCCCAAGTGACATTTAGTATTCGTGAGTTGTATCAAACGTTATTTTGAGCTCAAACCCTTAATAATGTTTGTGTCTTGGTGTGTGATATCCATACACATTTACCTTTAAAAGCCCTTGCATCATCTTCCTTTTTTGAGATCCGCTGCATCTGTCATTTGACTCTGGATCATATTGGTATTAAAGCTTTAGGGAGAAACACGTGCTGGTGTTCTTCAAAGTTGATTCGTGGATTGAACATTTCTGATAATCATCGTTCCATAATTAGTTCATTGTTTGTGTTTTTAGTAGTTGTGGTATTATGCTGCAATTAAGTCCAGTAACATTAGTTTTAGCAATTGTAAAGTTGATTGTTAGTTGTGATAGTTGCAGAAGCCAAGTAGTGGTTGTTTTTGGCTTACCATAATTGTGTTTTATTGTTTACTCAATTTTCTAGAAAATTACTGTGCGGACAAGAATGTTGGAAGATAGTATCAACAATACTAGTGATAGTCTTTGCAAGAGTTTGAGACGACGTGTTGATAACCTGGAATATCAAATTTAAAATCTTACTGAATCTATCCAAGAACTCACTGGATTAGTTAAAGGCTATAGGTATGATGGCTGAGAAGAAAGAAGGGAATGAATACCCACCAATAAGAGTAACTTTAATGAACTTAATCATGATGAGAGAAAACTGAGAAGAGTTGCCAAGTCAGGAAGGAGAGAAAACTGACCCGAGCCAAGAAGAAGAAATGAAAGGAGTGTTGACTTTGAAACAAATCAAGAAACTCAGAGAAGAGAGATGAGGTCGAGAAGGAACATGACTAAGTAAAGCTCTAACAGAAGTGGCCGAACTGAGGTGAATCAACTAGCGTAGAATGCAAGGGATGAACCCCAAGCACCTGGCTAAGGACTTGATAATGTCAAGTTGAAACTACCAACCTTCAGTGGAAGTAGCCGACCTAAAGAATTCCTTTACTAGTTCCTCGAGTCGAGAAGTTGTTCAAGTGCTACAAGTGTGATGATTGAACAAAGGTTAAGCTAGCTTCATTATCCTTTGTTGAATATGCAAGGCTTTAGTAGGATAAATTAGTTGCCAAGTGAGATGCTGAAGGAGAGGAGTCAATTAGAACTTGGAGGCTTATGAAGTGATTGATGAAATAGCGATTGATGAATTAGCGCTTTATGCCAACCTACTTCAAGTAAGAGATGGTCCATGTGTTCCAGCACTTAAGACAAGATCCAAACATTGTTAAAGAGTATTTGCAATAGTTTGAGACCTTGATGATAAGATGTGACATTACCGAGCCATAAGACCGTACCATTGCTAGGTTCCTAAGTAGACTTCGAGATGATATTGTCGACATAGTTAAATTGCAATCGTTCAATTCTTTGGATGAGCTAATCAATTTAGCATTAAGAGTAGAGAGATAGAAGACGAAGAGGCATTAGAGGCCAAGTAGCCGACCTCAACAAAGTAGCCTCGAGCTTGAGAGGCATGCTGAGAGAAAAGGGCTAGAGAGGAGGATGGAGAAAGAAGAGCCTAGCCGGCTTGTCCATGCCGAGAAGAAGATTGCTGAGAAAGAAAAAGCACCCGATAACAAGGCCCAAGATGTGAAATGCTTCAAATGCTTAGGCTATAGACACATTACATCCTAATGCTTGAATAGGAGGGTCATAGTCTTAAAGGGTGAAGGACCCGAGGCTCAAATCGAAAATCAAAGTGATAAGAGTTTGGAAGACCAATTGATAGAAGAAGATATCATTGCTGAGGATTTGGATAAACTCTTGGTTATGGCAACACAAGCCAACTTGAAGGAAGATCCCGGACAAAGGGAAAATTTATTTCATATGCAGTGCCTAATAAATGGGAAGACCTATTGCCTAGTTGTCGATGAAGGTAGTTCTACCAACATTTTCTCTACTGAGTTATTAGAAAAGATGAAATTACCGACCTACCCACATCCCCGACCTTATGGATTGAAGTGGTTTAATGATAAAGGTATGGCCTATGTGCATAAGTGAGCTCAAATTGCATTCAAGGTAGGTAGTATGAGGACGAGATGACTTCGATGTGGTCCTAATGAATGCTACCAATTTACTTCTTGGCCAACCATGGGAGTATGATCGGAAAGTGATCCATAATGGCTTTCTCAATACTTACACTATTCGAAAGGATAGGAAGAGCTACTACTCAACCCTTATGAGCATTAAGGAAGTCTAGAGATACTTGGCACCCATGGTGAAGCGAAGAGGGAAGAAGAGTTTATTCAGCATCTCCACCCATGCTCAATACTTAATTTTGAGGATGATTTCCTTTTAGACCTATGGTAATGATGGGAATCAACCTCCGATTACGTTTAAGTTGAGGCTAACCTGTCCGAAGCCAACGCCAACCCTCCAGAAGAAGATGCCAACTTGTTCTAACCCAAGGCCAAGGTCAAATAGCTTTCGCCGAAGTTGATCAAATGAAAAAAGACTGAGGGGAAGAAAAGAAGCCACTAAGCAATAAGTCTATCGTCTATCATGGTGCCGAGATACCACAAGGTTGAGTACTCGAAACCAAAAAACCATTCAGTACAACACCAAGAGACTCATGCCAATTGATTCTAGAACTTGGCAATTATGAGTTGACTTTTTTGGTGTCTCAGCCAAACAATGTAAGGCTTTGGGGACTCTTTCCTGAACCCATACATCCAACTGCCGACCCCATTCGGTTTAGATATTACTCTTTCTAGGATATGCTAAGTAATTGCATGTCGACTTTACTTATAAAATGCACAGTTTTGTATTTTTGCACATGTTTTCCTTTATTTTATTTATGGGCCCAATTCTTTATGGTTTAAGGTTTTGTACGTTATTTACAGTTTTGCCACTAGGGTTTAGGACTCGCTACAAATAGCAATATCTGTAAACATTAGAGATAGATATAGAGATATGAAAATAGGCGTCAATAGATAGAAAAGTATATTCCTGCATTTGCCAGATTCTCGAGTATAAATTAAACTCTTTAATCTCTCTTGTATTCTTATCAATCTTGACCCTAAGATTGTGGTAAATCCCTTCATTTGAATCAATCAGTGAGTTGCATCTAACACTCATTTAAATCTCGAGCGACATTTAATGTTCGTGAGTTGTATCGAATCCTATTTCACGCTCAAACCCTTAATAGTATTTATGTCTTGATGCGTAATATCCATATACATTCACCTTCAAAACCCCTTACATCATCTTCCTTTTTTGAGATCCACTGCATCTGCTATTTGATTCCGTATCACGTTTTACTTCCATGTCGGCGAGATAACAGTGACGTTATAAGATATATCTCTACTCATTGGTCTCCTTGCTGATGGTAATGTAGTTACAGGCGTGACAATATCTACTAAGAGAGGCAAGTTATACCATTGCTTACTAGGACTTTGCTTACCAGAGAGTGTGATGAAGGGTACGCAATTGAAATTGTCCTAGTTGAATGACATTTTCATTGATTTTCCATTTGATGCTAGCGACATTACGGAATAGCACTATACAAAGGAACATATCATACAACACTATACAAAGGAACGTATCATGTAGATATTTGAAAATGGAATTACAGCTTTTATAACGCTTTTATGCCTTTATAATTGAATATGTTATCCTAAATTCGGGTACATCAACTGTGTTAAAAATTACAAAGTAATTTCATGTTTAAAAGCTCATCTTAAGGAGGTGAACTTGGGTTGGAATTGGCAATTTTGGATTAATCCAAATTTAGAGCATGTAATCTAATTGTAATATCGATTCTTATCGATATAGAACAAAAGGTATTTAAAGGGCATATCTATGGGATAGAGAAAGAGGAGAAAACCAAATATTTCGCTAACATATAACTGGATAGAATTAGTTTCAGCTATACTATTTGATTTAAAAATAATTTTCTGTTAAGCTAAGAATAGAGAGCCGTAATGTACCATAATAATTATCATATTTTGATATATGGGAACACATATTGAATAATCAAAATCGCCTCTTTGGTTGTAAATAAGGTGATATTGATTATCTAATCCAAAGTTGCCTCTTCAAGAATAGCATTTTCGTAAATTTTTTTACATTTTTTTCCCTTTTCCTTAAGAAAAGTAGGGAAAAAAAAAAGTCAAAAAGAGAAGGGATACTTGCAGGAGAACCATATCATACGGTGCATGCAAAATATACAAGAAGGTTAGGTGATTGGCATGGGAAGTTATGCCAAGTAACTCTTATAAACTTACCTTGAGTATAGAGTTTAACAATTTCAAGTTTTAAATGGGAAATTAATAAATGTCAAAATTGAGATAATTAAAGTAATAAGCGATTAATGGTTTGCTAAGAAAAGAAAATTAGGACATTCATACATCTGTTGATTCTTATCGACATGTGGCAGTATATATGATTTCTTGTTGATCACTCATATGTCATAACACTTTTTATAGTTTACTTGTAGTGGTAAATTTAAAATGTAGGTAGTAGATAATTGCTAGTAAATTCTTCTTCTTTTTTTTTTTTAATTTTATTTTATATGCCCATTTACTATAGGATGGATTTGGAAAAAGTTACACTTTGAATAATCAATGTTTATCTACTTTTCTATTTAAATCTTTAACTTTTTTTTTTTGACAAAATTCTATTTGAGCTCTTAACATTTTTAAAACATTAGAATAGTAGGACTTCCATTAAATCTATTAAATTTCTCATGTATCTTGAGCATGTATTAATTTCTTATTGGTCTTGGGATAGTCAAGCAATGTGGTTGGGATTTGCACAAATTTTTTAGTTCATTTTTCATGATTTTAATTATTTTTATTTAATTTTTTATTATTTTTAACATAACTTATTTAATATTATTTTTATCACATTATGTAATTAAATATTCTTAATATAATCATTTTATTAAACTAATTATCATGGATCAACTTGAAGATGATAAGTGTTATAGATTAATAGATAATTCAACAAATTTAGTGGAAATCCTGTTTTTATAAGTTTATAAAAATATTGAGGACTTAAATAATAAAAAAGAAGAAGTTAAGAACTCAAATAGAATAGTAAGTATACCTTAAGAACTAAAAATATATTTTTTTTCCATAAATTTGTGTCGTATTGCAACAGCTCCATTGTCGTCAACTCCCCAAAATATATTGCTTCTTATTTTGAATTTAATGTCAACATTGTCTATATTATTAAGTTCGACACCACATTTTTTTCAATATAGTTTAAACTTTAGATGAACTTAAAATAGAAAATCCATGTATATATTATGTATAAAATTTGTATTAAAGTATTCCACTAGGTACAACTTTCACAACATCTATGAGGACGTTTCGTTCGACTTCCCTTAACACAAAGTTGTACATTAACTTAACTTCTTCTACTCGTATCGAAGTAGCGTTCAACGTTCTCCGAAAACTTTCCCACCCCGCAACGCTGTCCATTCCTTCGTTTGCAAACGTGGAAATACAAACAAATAATTTCTCGGCTCAACCAGCTATGTGGACTACAAGAAACATAACTATCGAAATCTCGTAAATTATCATGAAGGTCACTTCAACCCGCTTGAGAATTTATGGCAGCAGCCATGTAAACAAACCAGAAAGAAGGATTGCACAAGTATTCAAAAGAGCCGTTTCTTTTTTATAAGATTGTCTTTGTCCTTTTCGTCAGGGTTCTAACAATCTTTTGATTTTCTAAGCATAAACAAATATTAAATAACCCCAAAATTAGGAAATGTAGATTGTGTGAAAAGTGCATTTTATCTTCAGTCATTACTTAACAAGATGGGACAACAACAATGTATGTTGCTTTATCTTATTCCTAGTATATTTATATTATATCCAAACGTTTTTAGTTTTGAATTATGAAAAAGAAAGATTCCTTTTCCACCTTTTGACCAAGGTCAGTGAATACAAACACAAATGTTTTCTCCATCCCACACCATAATAACCCTATCATCCCCACTGTAACCTTCCATGATTGGTTCTTTCTGTCAGTCTGTCTGCCTGTCTCTCTCTCTCTCTCTCTCTCTTACCCAACCCACAAACATTCGCATATTCATATACACACACAGAGGGAGACAAATCCATACAAATAATGCATCTTAAACCATGGATCACTGGTGCAACGATTCATGTGATGATTCTTATGATGCAAATTTGCTTGGCAGTAGTATATTGTGCGTCTGAAGCCGATAAAATAGTGAAGTTACCAGGGCAACCTGATGTCAGTTTTAACCACTATGCTGGTTATGTCCCTGTCGATGCTCAGAAACAAAGAGCACTCTTCTACTACTTTGCCGAAGCAGAGACTCAACCTGCTTCTAAGCCTCTAGTACTCTGGCTAAATGGAGGTAAAATGTTTACAAATTCGGAATTATTTCGTTTTAAAGAAAAAATAAACAATTCTTGAGTGGATTATGTTTAGGTCCTGGGTGTTCATCCGTTGGAGCTGGTCTTTTTTGTGAACACGGACCCTTCAAGCCAAGTGACAACATTCTTCTCAAGAATGACTATAGCTGGAACAAAGGTAATTATTGATAAGATTTGACAATGTTTGTTATTGTCTGATTTTGGATGTATGTACCGTTTGCTAATGAAATTTGATTTCTCTGTTGTGCAGAAGCAAATATGTTATACTTGGAATCACCTGCAGGAGTAGGATTTTCCTACTCTACCAATAAATCTTTTTACAAGCTTGTCGACGACGAGATGACAGGTATGGACTACTGATCTATCTTGACGGATTCAGACCGGGTTAGGCTTTCCATGTAGACATGTTTCTAGATATATCTGGGAGTATTATAGTTCCGCTAGTGTTGGACATTTTGATTGATAATATCCGATTCTCTCCCAACTGAAGCACGGGATAATCTTGCATTCCTGGAGAACTGGCTTCAAAAATTTCCAGAATACAAGGACAGAGATCTCTTTCTTACTGGGGAAAGCTATGCAGGTTAGCCAATTTAATATCGAAGAAAGAAACTGCTTTCCTGGCAATTTTGAAAGTTGCAGATTCTTAAACCGTCAAATATCTTGAATCTTAAGTTCGTGCAAGAAGTTTTATGCCGTATTACCAAACGCCAAGTAAACTTATAGTATCTCTAACAGTTTTCTTTTCCTTTTTTTTTTTCCAATATGCATACTGGCAATACAGACTTCAACCATGAGTGAAATCTGAACTCCATACGAAATCATCTCTCCATAACTTTTGACAATTTGCCTATACATCCTAAGACATTGCTAAAACACCAAAATTATAGCGATTAATGGTACTCCTCGTGGTGGTGTTTCAGTTTTGGCAATAGTTTGACAGTTACATATTTGCAAAATTTATGGAAAGGTAAAATCACAATCTAAGAATTTTATCTATGTCAACCAATATCTTAAGAGTTGTATATACATTTGTCCGCTTTTAAGTGTTTCGTCATAAACTTTGATGAATAGTTGTTATAGGAACTTAGACATCAGTAATGCTTGAAATTCAGTTCATGACAACTCCGGTAACCAACACTAGATTTTTCTTTAGATCATTACTCACATGCCAAAACATTTTATCTCATCAGGTCACTATGTTCCACAACTTGCACAGCTCATTGTTCAATCTAAGAAGCTCAATTTGAAGGGAATAGCAGTGAGTATTTGAGATTGGAAACATGACAAGCCAATGCAGCTTGTGGACCGACTTTCAACATGGCTAACCCTTTTTCTTTTTTCTTTTATCTATATGCAGATAGGAAATCCTCTTCTTGAATTCAACACAGATTTCAACTCCCGTGCAGAGTATCTGTGGTCTCATGGGCTAATTTCAGATGCAACCTTCAATGCACTCACAATGGTTTGTAATTACTCACAAATCCGAAGACAATATGACAGTAAATCTGTGACCCCAGCATGTGCTAGTGTGGCAAGCCAAGTTAGCAGAGAAATAAGTAAATTTGTGAACACATACGATATTACACTGGATGTTTGCTTGTCGACAGTTTTCTCCCAATCCCAGATGCTGGGTAAATTGGTAGGTCCTGAATATGTCTCCTGACAAAAGTCCCTCTACAGTGCTTGGTTATTTTGTGGATTTCCTGATTTCGTCTGCCATTTTCCATTGGTTTTTTTTTTTCATGCTGCGTGTCTAGCAAGCAAAGGAGCAAATAGACGTATGCGTAGAAGATGAAACAAACAAGTATTTGAACAGGAAAGATGTGCGGGAAGCTCTTCACGCTCGGCTTGTTGGAGTCACAACATGGACGATTTGCAGCGAGTAATTGCTTCTTTACATTTATTTCGATGACACAGCAATGATCATTCCTCAATTGATCTCATCTGATTTTTTGGTGATAGACCAGCTAGAGATTCTATACTCCAACTGAATGGTTAAAATATTTCCATAAAGAAGGGGAATTATTTAGCCATGGTTTTTTTTTTTTTCTCAGTTTCTATGTATAGTGATTAATGAACATTACCTGCAACTTTAGAGATAGAATGGTGTAACACAAACAAATTATACATGGTATTGTTTGACACACAGAAATTCAGGGACACATAGACAATGCTTCGTCTAAGCCAGTTTGTGCACTGTTAATGATCCTCACAAAAGTGCTGTCGATTTGAAATTTAGTAATTGGGACTTTGAGAACAACGACATCTAAGCCAAACTCTGAATCGGTATGCTCAAACTTTTCCTTTAAAAGACTTCCGTAGTGCTTTTCTCCCCACAAATTCAAGAATTTTACAATTGACAATGTCATATAGCACTATGGATCTGATCTGTTAAGAGTTTTACAAGATCGATTTTCCTTATTAATCAGACTAGATCTGTATCATTAACCCCCATGTCCTTCTCCTAATTTCTCTTTTCACTGTTTCATGCCTCTAGATTCTTCTTTTGTTTTGCTTTGAACTCATGTAACTTACTCTTGGTTTTGCATCCACTGCCAACAGTGTTGTCAATTACGAAATGCAGAATCTGGAAGTACCAATCGTTCCCGTTCTTGGCTCGCTCATAAGTTCCAGCATAAAGGTGTTGATTTACAGGTAATCAAATTAATTTATTTATTTCTTCCCATGAATGCTGCAAGTGCTTGAGCATGTTTCAACCTTAAGCAATCTTTACAGAAAAACCGTCTCTTACTTCTGTGTAGTGGAGATCAAGATTCAGTCATCCCACTAACTGGAAGCAGGTTGCTGGTGAATGGATTGGCAAAACATTTGGGTCTAAACACAACGGTGCCTTATAGAGCTTGGTTCACAGGCATGCAGGTCAGTAAAAGGAAAAGGATGCTTCTAACACCATTGCATTTATATCCCTTGAGGGGGGAAAAAAACCAAAGACTAAAGAAAAGATTTAATTTGTCTGTTTTAGGTTGCTGGATGGACACAAGTACATGGAGATATTCTATCGTTTGCTACCATTAGAGGGGCATCTCATGAAGCTCCATTTTCACAGCCCGAGAGGTCACTGGTCTTATTTAGCTCCTTTTTAAAAGGGAAGCCAATGCCAGAAGCACTCTACTCCAAAACTACTGAGGAAAAACTTAAATGAACAACCCAAAGACAGAAAGTGTCTACCAGATTTATTTCTTTCCATTAAGCCTTCCATAATATCAATAAGTTGGAAATGATACTTTGGTTTGTTAAGAGCACCACATGCTCAGCCAAAAGCTCACAATCAGAAAAATTGATCGATTTTTTCTTTTTTTCGTTTTCCCTTTTTTCAGTTATAATCATGGTAAAAAGCACTGCTACTTGGACCAAGAGCTCAATATATGGTATCCCTTACAACAATTCATTTGGTGGTTATTCATTCCCATTTTGCCATGATCTTTTCAAAATTTTCGTCAGAATGCTATGAATTTAAGTAGAATTACAAAGTGTTTTAGACATCTACTAAAATCTATGAGGAATTGTGAACCCCCAACCGCCCCCACCCCGCCAAAAAAAAAAAAAAAATGAAAGGAAAACAAAAGGATAGATTAGGAAGTTTTTGCTTTCAACACGGAAGAAAGAGCAGCTTTAATTAAATGTGGAAAACAAGGAAATACATCAATGTCTTACACAAGAACTGAAGTAACAATGGTCCACCTTCACATCAATATTGGCAATTCAATCTTGTGCAAGAGACAATATTTCAATCCATTATCCGAGGTAAAAAGCTCAACCATTTCAATGCTTGCAACCTGAAACTGAGATCCATAAAATTCAAAATTATGGAATATTAATAGTTTAATCGGTTCTATGTTGCTTCAAATCCAATTCGTGAGACTTAAGTGTGGTATTTGCACCCATGTTTGGAAGACCACCAGAATAGCGACTGATTAAAGTTGCTCAAATTCGAAATTTTGGGAAGATTAAACAACAATCGAACATCTCTTCCATGCTTGACAAGTGACAGAACAGTCCGAGGGATGAGGAGTCCAAGAATCACTCGCGTTAGGACAGAACCAACATCGATAACTTCGGACCTTAGGTGAATATCTCTCCCGTGCAATGCCTCAGCAGTTGTCATTGCCTTTCTACTCAATTTGCACATGAGAAGGAAAATTTTTGCTGGGATTCGTTTGCTTCAAAAACAATCAAGATTCATGACATGATGTTTGTCACGTATTGCATTCCAAGTTCTTCGACTAGAGAAGCGATTCTCAGGAGTCCAATTCGCTTCTCGACAAGCATTATGTTGAATCTGGATTTGTTAGCCTCGTAGCCCAATAGTCTATGGCCCAGCACTGTATGGCCTTTTACTAACTAAAATTCTAAGGTACTTCTCTCTCCCTCTCTCTTTTCTTTATCTGTCTTCCTTTCTCTATTCTTAGTGATCATGTGGTGGAGCTTCACTAATTTAACAACCCCAGTAGAATAAGAAAATATAACACACAATTCACGTACATTGAAGAACACAAAAATTTGGGAGGAAGCCTAATTTTTTTTACTTTCTATCACATTTTTGTAAACATTATGGAGTATACCATATATACTGATGAATCTTCCTTAAATAATGATGAGAATATCTATGGTTTATTTGCCTTGTATCACATCACCTATTTTTCGTTATAAAGCATGTGAAATAAAAAAATCTAAAAGATCTTTACATATAATTATGAGTGTAGTTTTAAATAACGAGCCATGTTCATATATTATTCTTTCATAACTACTAGATGCTTAAGGCCCCTTGGCCTGACCCACTAGATTAAATAACTTATCACCCTTTGCTAGCTTAAACTCCAGTTTCACAATAGTTTGACTCCCATAACTTTCCTTTTAACTCAATTCTGCTCTCTTCTTTTGTTTTGTTTTTATTTTTTATTTTTTTGGTTGCACATGGAAAAAAACCTAAAATCACGGTATACAATATAACCTCTCCTTCAAAATCCCTCATCTACAGGGATGATCTTGGTACCTCATGTACAAATCTAATAAGTTCATACGACTTGCATGTGTTAAGCATATAGTAGGTTTTTGTCTTGTTTAGGCATTTGGTGCCTTCTCTGCCGGCCTGCTTAGCGATAGAGCCGCCTTCTTTGGGGTCAGTGAGGAGGACAGGACAATCCCTCACTTCGGCGGTTTCTTTCTTTACAACCCGCCCGGTCCTATTTCAAACAAAAGAAGCAAACAAACAAAGAAGGGAAATCTTCGTCTTGGTAGTATTGATTTTGGGTTGATCTTGTTATTGATCTAGTAAATAATAAATAAATGCAAGTAAATAAAATAATGTAGGAATAAAAAAATCATACAAGCATATACAGTTGTTCTGCCTTGTGCATCAGTACACTCTCCTAACTTATAGCCAAGCACATAGTTATGAATATTATACTTCCACTATTTGAAGAAAACAATATACAAAGGTCAACAGTTTTTACAATCCTATCTTATCTTCAAACTACAAATCTATGGAATCTCCTTCCTAACTTTTCAACAATCATATACTAATTTTTAATGACATTAATAACTCCTTTGAGAATTAAAATGAATTTCCCCATACTTTCACAAAGTTGTTCAATGGTACAATATCTTAAACTTATGAGCTTTGTTCTTAGATCAGATAAATGTGTATAAGCTCGACAAACAACAATATCATAAAAACTTGTTTAGTACTTAAAATTTTCTATGCTCTTTCATTTCAATCCACTTTTTCCTCTAGACAGCTATGACTCCAACATTCAAGTGTTTTTAATAAGGTAGTAGCCATTGCTTCTTCAAATCTTTGTGAACTTCTTTAGTGTCACAATCAATATGCTCATCTATCATATGATACTTTCCTTGTAATTACTTCATATACTTAGAAAATTTTATTTTGTTAGATACTTCTATAATCTTCATGAATATTGCTTTTGTATCCCTTGGTTTCACTAGATATACTATCCAAATATATCTGTACAATGTTGGGTCTTGACATGGTCATTCATATAACATGCTTTTAATCATGTTTTGCTTCTAGTACTTATTTTATGCTTTTAGTTTATGGTATTGTTTAGTCTTATGCTTTTGGTCAATCTTGTCTTTTAGTCAATACAATTCTTTTTTTTTTTCCTTCATACTTAAAATAATGTTGCCATGTCTTATGCTTCTTATTAGTGTTGATGAAGTCATATGTTGCTCTTTTCTTTTGATCAGCTTTTAGTGAAAGTTGATTTTAGTTCTACATCTATTGCTAATACTTGTTTCATAGATTTTTCCTTTTTAAGTCAATTATGATCTTATTAAATTTTCATCATTTGATTCTTATTCTTCTTAAGTACCTTTGAGATTATAATTTTTGTCCTTATCAACATACATTTAATTGGGGGTTATGATTAAAAATACTTTTCATTTAGGTTCTTCCTTTAATAATCTCCTATGATGAGAAAATATTTGTTCTTTTCATTGAAAAATAATTAAGTCTATATTTTGTTTATCCTCAAACAGTTGATCTTTCCTTTAGATAGGTTATCTCCCATATTGTTGAAAATTTATTTTCATAAATTGTGTATTATTTCCCCATTATGGGTATTCACTTCTAAATTCATGAATTTTAGGTATCTCTCCATTTTATATCCTATTTTTGCTAAAATTCTCTAATTTAAAACTTTTATATATCATTTTTCGTACTATTCTTCCATTTTTGTATTATTCTCTCCCTTTTAATATATTATTCACCTCCTTTTGTTATCGTAAAAAAATATAAAAAGTTCATAAGTAAAGGATTTACGTACCAACCTAACCAAATACCAAGTTTCAAGCTATATTGAAGACTTGTTTGTAGGTTCCTCATACATAGAAGACTTATCCATGAGTTCTACTAATGTTAGAAGACTTGCTCTACTTTGTTCGACCAGGTTTGCTCTACTTAATCATGTAGTTTGCTTTATTAGTTTGCACTGCTTTACTAAGTCTACTTTGCTCTATTGGTTTGCTCTTCTCTGCTTTACAAGTTTACTCTACTTTGCTAGTCTACTCTACTCAGCTAGTTTGCTTTTTAGGTTAGCTAGAATTTTAACCACTCAAATGAGGTTTTTAAGGTCTTCAATAGCTTATTTACTCTTCACTCAGATGGTTCTTTTGACTATTTATTTTTACTTGTGTTATTTGAACTTCATATTTCTTATATTATTCTTAAGTTACCCTATGTTTATTTTATATTTATGGTAATACCACTAAGGCATACTTTTAGTCTTTTTATATACAAGTTTGCCACTATGTATAAATAAAATATTTATATGGGGTTTTAGATATATTTTGAACATTAACAAAAATCCCTTTGATTTCCTTTTTTTCAGAAAGTTTTCTCTTATTAACTTTTATCCATTTATTTAGCAAAAATTGTGGCGTGTAACCCTAATTATCTCTTTGTGTGTTATATCAAAATAATAATTAGGCCGTATAAGATCTAAATGATACATTATATTTGATTAGATAATTCATAGATTCGCTTAAATCCTCATTAAACCTATTCTATTTTCGATCCTTTGACAACACTTTTATCTATTCTCAACATAATTTGTATCATCTTCAAGAAGGGAGGTGTTGAAACGCCGCAATCCATAACTTGGAATCGACAGAAAGCATCGATAATTGATATCCCCTTTACACCCATTATTTGATATTCCACTATGGGATTTGAAAAAAAAAAAAAAAAAAAAAAAGAACGAAAGAAAGAAGGAACAATTTCACAGTTTTCAAAAGTAGAGATTTAATGTTCTTAAATTAAACTACATAGTGCTTTATGAGACACTGTAGTTGTAACAGAGGTTGCCATAGAGTTTGATTTGGGTACACTTACTGTGTTGCACGAAGGACATAAAAGGCTAGTGGTGAAAAGGGTTTTTGAGTCCAACAAGTTGTGGGTTTCTTAGAACTTGTTCGTGGCATTTGATTGGGATTATTTAGGGTGTACGGTATTGAATATTCGGGGGGTTTTCATGTGGTAACCAAAGCCCCAGTCGAAGAAGGTTTCATTGTTACAACGGTAACAAGGTTGACCATCGTGAGTGTTGGTGTTGTACCATGTATGACTGGGTTGCGTTGAATAAGAAGGAAATTATTGCCGGTGCGGTTGTTAATAGGTGATTATGCACCGCGTAGGTGTCTTGTATATCACTTGTGGTGTAGTCACAGTGTTTGTTATGCACTTGTAGGAGATGAGTGAGTACTAAATTGTTTTGCTAAGAATCGGAAGTGAGAGTGGTTGTGGAGTAGTCATCTATTTCGAGTGAGATTGTGAAGCTACAAATGCTAGCGTGTATGCGGCTGTGCGCAACTTGCAAGTGAAGGCCAAGATTATCAAGAACATAGTGGCTGCTGTTGGTCAAATTACTAGTGTTTGTGAGTCAGTGGTCCGCTGTTTAGGAGTACGAGAAGGTTGGTCTGTGGAGTTTGGTGAGTGACTGTATAATCTGGCAGTGAGCAGTACAGCAACAGACAGTTGGGGAGTTGATAAACTCGTGTGCGAGGGTATAGCTATGATTGTGCACAGTGTTGAAGGCTGGTGCTGCAAATTGGTTGCATCCGCGTGTGTCTTTGACGAGTGGTGTTTGTGGGTTGCAGCGGATTTGCTATGACTACGAAAGCTATAGAGTTGCAATGGTGTGGTGGTTTGTGAATTGTGAACAATGTTCGATGTGTGCGAAATAACAACCATAGTTTTGTGTTGGTGAAAGGAAGCTGCAAGTGGTCGTGCACGTGATGGTGTAATTATTACCTATCTAAATTACAGTGAAAGTGTACAGTGGAGGGAGCCAATTGCGCTGAGACTAGCTTGTGTCAAGTTGTGGGTGTGAGTGCATGCTAGATTGGCTAAGTGAAGTGTAGGAGTATGGTATGTAGTGAGTGAAGTGGGGCCTAGTGCCCAAGTCGATTGTTGTAGTGTACCAAACTGAGATGGTGAAGTAAGACTGTGTGTGTATCCGAGCTGTCAAGATGAATTAGTCGAAGATGTATATTGTCGTGCTGAGCAATGGATAGATTGTTGTACATGATAGTCTGTCCGAGCTGTGTTGCCGAAGTGTTTTGCCTTGTTGAGCTTGATTGGCTGGAGGAGCTGCTATCAAGTCGCTTGTTGAGCTACTACTATTTGCTATTCTTTCCTAAGATTTCGATTGAGCCATCATGATTGGAGCTTTGCTGAGTTGCTGTGTGTTCAATTCATCACCAAGCCAATTTGGTCGACCACTTTGAGAAAGTTGAACCGAGCTAATGTGAACTTAATAGCCGAGTTTCTACATCTGAACCGTCAAGCTGAAACTAAAAACAAGCGAGCTGCTATATCGAGGAGTAGCTGTGTTGAACTATTTCAAAAGTATGTGCATGCTGAGTTGAAGTGCGTATTCAATTGTTAAGCTGAAATTAAAGTGTCCGAGCTGCTGCCGTATGAGTCGTGGAATCGGTGAAGGGTGCTAGATAGGTGACTAAGAAGTAAGTTTCGATCGTGGAAGTGTATCGTTGGTGGAGTGCATCTATTACCGAGCTATGGTTGGCTTGCCTAGCTGTCCAATCAAAGGAAATTATTGAGCTTTCGAGCTGAACTTGAGACTTCGAGCTACTGTAATTCAAGGAGTGCCGAGTTGTTGCAATTGTTTGACCGAGCTGACTTACTCCAAGGTTCCCGAGCTGAAATTGATGTGCTAAGCTTCTCACACAAGTACGTACCAATCTAAGAAGTCGAACTCATGTTTTTTCATGCCGAGCTAATATATTTCCAATATTATTGAGCTGTCTTAGATCGGTAGAGAGAAACCAAAAACTGCTTATTTCGAAAGTTATCTCGCGTGGAGCATTACCGAGCTATAGAATTCATCGTCTACTGCTATACAAATCAGAAATTAGGAAACTATGTAGCTGCCTAGCTAGTTGCTATACAAGAATCAGGTGTCCAAGGAGTTGTGCAGTTGTGATTTTTGGAGAGTGCATGTGCAGTCAATTTCCTTTTGTCGAATCTAATTTTTTACTCTTCTAGTTCTTCTATAAAATTAAGTCTTTTTTAAGTCAATCTATACTAAACCCTACTTCTTTAATATTGAACCTCAATTAGGGTTTAAAGAAATTATTTTTTTTTAATTTAAAAAGAGTTTAGGATCGCTATCTCAACTGGAATTGAGAAAAAATGGTTAAGTTATAACCAATTAAGTAAATTGGCTACAACTTAGCTACCGATCTATCGATTAAAAAATTAATTTGTAAAAACGGTTTTTTTGAAAATAAAAAATTTAGGTTCGAAAGCTCATTTATTAAATCTTGAACGATTACCACTTTTTAACTTTTCAAATTTAACTTTACTTTTCAAATGTACCATTTTTAATAAAAAAATATCTAATTATGATACATGTGATTAAATTGATTTTTATATAAATATCTAAGAAGGGAAAAAATAAACTTTCACATTTTAAATTGCCTCGTACTTATATACTTGTATTTACGTAATCGCTGTTTGAGGTTAAACGTACGTAGTTCTTTTTTATGAAAACTTTAGAGACTGATTTTGTTTTAATTAAACAAATAATTGAGTTTATGTTTTACTCAATTTTGGTTTATCTAAAAAAATTTCTAAAAGGTCTTAAATTGAATTTTATTTTTTCTCGAAACTCTAAAAAATCTTAATTTAGAAAATGGTTGATTTATTTTTATTTCATTTTTTGAAGAAAAAAAATTTTTGTTAAGTGACAAAAATAATTTTATATACTATCCTACTTATTTTATTTTGATTGCAACTTATTTATTTACTACTTATTATATTTTATCTAATTTTATTAAACTAGTAAAAATAAAATAAAACAATACAAAATTACCCTTTTGTTTTTTCTTTTCTTTTCTTTCTTTTATTTATTTTTACATCTACATTTTACATGGATGAAATAATAAACAAAAATAAAATAAAAAATAAAAATAAAATAATAATAATAACAATACAAAATAAAAAAGAAAAGAAAAAGAAAAAAAAAAAAACAAGTCTTGGACTAGAAATGGAACGCGGGTCGGATTGGATGTATATTAGGTTGGGCTGTTAGATCGGGTCATGGGTCAAACCTTCGAGTCGGGTCGGATCTTGGTTTCCTCTTTAATAACACCAGTAAGGTAAGATGCAGCTTGATGTAGCCTCTAAATCAAAGGGGAAAAGGGGTTTTTATGTGTCTCTGATTGGGATTAGGGGGGTAAAAGAAATGTTGAGACTTGAGGTGATCGTTTTGGTGGTGATCGAAAATGTACTGTGGGTGGTGGTGGTAGTTTGGCTGCGTGTAAGTTGCTGGGCATGGTTGGTTGGTTGGGGTAGAGGTTTTGGAGTGTGGGGAATTCGGACGTATAATTGGTTAGTATCTAAGGTGGTGTTTGGTAATGGTTCGAGGATGGGGGGTTCGACGGTTAGGGTTAAGGTAGCAGTGAGCTTGGTGGAGTTGCTAGGGGGTACGGTGGTGGTTGAGGATTGTCGGGTTGGAGAGCTTGAGTTAAGAGGAGTTCGGCCGTGGTGGTGGTTAGGCTTGGGTTGGAGTGGAGAGAGAGAACTAAAGAGAGTTAGGAGCTGCTCGTAAATGGTTGTTCCTACTCATTGACGTCCCTAAGCCCTTATTTATACTTGAATTTCAATCCAGCAACAAAGGTAAGCTCGGATCGAAGTTAATGGGAATAACCGAATTTTTAGTTTTTTCCCAATCTTTGAAGCTCGACTTGAATGTGTACTTGACCGAAGTTGGATGCGTTTTTTTGTACCAATTTATAGTAAGCTATGTTTAGTTTGCAATTTCATCGTTGATTTGGTGAAATTGCAACAAAAAAGAGTCCAAAAATCGTGCTGAAGTGGGCAATTTGAAGAGGAAGGTGCCGGAAATCTAAGAAAAATGAAGGAAGGGAAAAGAGAAGGGAAAGAGAGGAAAACGAAGGGAAAAGGAAAGAAAGGGAAGGAAAAGTGTGCTAACGTGGCGCTACATCAACCGTGCTAGCCAACACCGACGTGCCACATGTCACTCGTGACATGTAGCAGTTGACGTGGCACGCCACGTGGCACCACATTAGCAGGGCCATCAAATCCGAGGATACTACTTGTTAGGCCACGTGGCGTAATCAGATCCTGACATGTGGCAGTCCTTAATATAACAAAAAAAAAAGAAAAAAGGCCTCTTTGCCTTTGCCAAGTTGCAAACGTAAGACCTCATGCTCAATGTTAATGCTATGTCCATATACTTAATTGTTAAGTTGTTAACCTGTGCCTTGTTCATATGTGCAATTAAATTGTACATATAGAATTGGTCAGCCTAGGCTATATTTTAATCTAAACCCAAATTCAATGACCCAACTTCTAAACTTAAATTAAAATTAAAAATCTAATCTAACAAAATGTTATTTTCTAAAATCTTTTATTTTTCAATTTTTTGTAACTTTTCAAATTTTTTATGTACTTTTTCGAATTTTTCCATTTTTTGTATTTTTTTTTCTAAATTTCCTATCTTTTGCACTTTTTCCTATTTTTCTAAATTTCTTCATTTTTTTAGGCTTTCTTTAATTTTCTATTTTTTTGAACTTTTCTTAGTTTAAGACCCTATAACATAATTTGAAAAATAAAAAGGAGGGCAAAAATTAGGTATCTACACCTTTCAACTACCGAGCTACATTTATTTCAACCTATGCTACCCTATTTCAAACCCATCTGAACTGTTGAAATTTGCGTGTCTGAGCTGTAAGATCATTGTCTGACTTAGTGTTAGTGAACTACGAGTAAAGAACCATGCTATAACCTTATGGCTTAGACTGTTGTGTTGGAGAGCTAAATTGGTGTAAAGGATCTGAGATGACAAATCACTATAAGTGCATGTATAGTACCAAGCTATGAATGTGAATTCTTTTAAATTGCTGAGCTCATGAGAAGTTCGTTGTGGTGTACTGTAAAGTGAGTCTAGCAAAGAGTACACATACCCAGCTAAAGTGACAAGCTGTGTTGATCCTTTCTCCTCAATTATTGGGCTATTGTAAGTTGCTATCCATATTGAAGAAATATAAGGTCAAGAGTACAAAGTATTATCCGATTCTTAGTCATTTTCTTCAAAGTTGTTGAATTGAGTTACACACAACATGGCATATGAAGTTCGATACGGTTATAAATATTTTTACAAAGACATTACATCAATAATTCTGGAATTTGATGGATATGGTTTTCCAGATGTATAATTGGATTATGAATTTTAAGTAGAAAGAATTTTGTGAGATTATCCATATTCTAAGCTTAAGAAGGAAGATATAGCCAACATGTAACTCAAAGACTTTGTTGAAATTTGGTGGAAAAATGTGATGTGGGAGAAAATTTTGAATGGAGGAGAAATTACATGGAGATCAATGAAAGCACTTAATGAGGAGAAAATTTATCCTGCTACATTTTCAAGATAAGTTATATGAACAATAGTCAATGTTGAGGTAAGGGCCTATGAATGTTGAAGAACATAGACATGAGTACAAGATACTCTTGAGACGGTACAAATTGGATGAGCCTTGTTCTTGTACCATATCTCGATTTTGTGAGAGGGTTGAACTAAAAATTACTATAAGTCTTGACCCTTGTAGAATTGGGACTTTGAGTGAAGCTATCCAAATAGCCTTAATAGTAGAATTTTCTTATCAAGCTTACATTTCTAGAGTTTTTAATGTACTTGATCAGTTGAAGACGATTAAGAAACAGTTTAAAGTGTTTAAGGATGAAATGAGGCAACAAAAGAATGCTAAACTAAAGGGCATTGAAGGAAGAGTTGAAGAGATGGAGATTACTAGAGAAGTGAGCAGTAGAGAGGAAGAGGACCAAGTTGAGTTGTAGTTAAACCGCCATGTTTCGGATATGGTTTCATTATCTACTATAGATGCTACAAATGATAACTATAAGAACTACTATTGATGCGAACCCATAGTTGAGAATAGATAAGGTTAGTTGCAATGGTAGGTCCAAGCTTGGCAAAAGCTTAAAGAATGAGATGGAAGTTGCATGAAAAAATAGAAAAAGTAAAATTAAGCAAACCCATAAACTAATCCAAAGGATATAACATATTAGTGAAACTTGTGAAGACTTATAGCATAACTCGAAATGATACGCAAGATGGTCTAGTGAGATTGCTTGCTACCTAGCTTTACTTAAGAGTTAGGATAAAGTGAACGAAATAAGTAAATAAGTGAACGGGAGTAGTGTTCACAAAAGGGAAGAATATTTAGTATATTGATGATGATAAAGATAATTGTGGCTACATGTACAATGAGTATTTATACTTGAAAAACTAAGGCAAACCACCTAAAAATGAAAGAGATTAAAAGGGTATTATCTAAAAGAAGTAATATATAAGGAATAATTAGGGTATAATTGAAATACAACAAAATGAGCATCTTATATGAAGGATTCTATCACATAGTTGCTCAAATACGTAGCTTATTGTAGGTAGATAGCTTTCTAGCAGAAAAGATAATTTTATGCAATTAGCTCGGTTTTTGCTAAGCTAAGATGCCGAATAGGGGTGGTAAGTCAGCTGTATGCTAAGTAGATAATTCTTTCGAGGTAAATTTACCTCGTATACTTTCAATATGGCTTAGATTTAGGTCAGTTGAGCTGAGCTGATATTCAAGTGCACTTAAGTTCGGTAGTGGGGGAGAAATGATGAGTACAAGAAGGTTTGGTTTGGCTAGGCCAATAGGTTGACAAATCATAGTAGCTTGGACTCCTCAATGGTAAGTCTTAAGGAAAGAATTTGCTTAGCCATGCTTTCTAACCCTCTTGCTGGAGCATAGGTTATGGGTCCGATGGTTTGATTCCTATCATCCTTACTGGGTTGATTGGGATATGGGATCAAATTTAGCTGGTCTTCATCCAAGCTTCCCTTAAGTCGGTAAGGGCTAAGGTCAACAACATTAAATACGTTTGACACTCCAAAGTCTTTTGTAAGCTCAAGTTAGTATATATTATCATTAACCTTCTAACCTTCTAAAGTATTTTGAATGATCCTTCAACTTGGGTAAATAATTTGTTATTCCTCTTATTAAGGAATCTTTCCTTACTTAAGTGTAACCATACTTAGTCTCCAAGATGAAATTGCTTGGTCTTCTTTCCTTTGCTCTTCTCCTATAGTTTTATAGTAGCTCGATTAATCTATTAGGCAACTCGTTGGTAGATTTGCTGGATGGACTGGGCTTGAGTTCTTGCTTCTAGGTCTTTTAGGTCAATAGGAAGCATCGACGTGTGATCGAGGGTTAGTTTGGGGTCAAAACTATAGATGACTTCAAATGGGGCATGCCCGGTAGTGGCATGTATTATCCTATTGTAAGCAAATTTGACCACAGGTAAGTAAACATCTCAGTTGGTTATGTTCTTCCCTACTATAGCTTGGAGCAGTAATCTTAGGGTACGATTGATTGCTTAAATTTGGTCATCAGTTTATAGATGGTAAGAGGTACTGAAGAACAGTTTGGTTCCCATCCGATGCTAAAGGGTTCTCTTGAAATGGCTCACAAATTTTAACTCCTTGGTACTCCGTATAAGCCAACTACTTCCTGCAAAAACAAAGAAGCAATAGTCGAAGTATCGTTAGTTTTAGTATAAAGCATAAAATGTGCCATTATGCAGAACCTATCAATGACAACCATAGCAAAATCTTTGCCTCGAGCAGTGTGGAGTAATTCAAGGATAAAGTCTATGCTCAAGTCAATCCATGGTTTGGTCGGAGCAAGTAAAGGCACTGCTTTCCTTTACTTGCTCGGCTCTTTGCATTCTTACAGATGGTAGATCTCTTAATCATACAATGCATGTCACACTTCATTTTAGGATAGAAGAATCTATCATTCAATAGCTCATATGTTCTTCGCTTTCTAAAGTATCTAGAGAGTCCACTATTATGGGCTTCTCTCACCAACAGCTCTCTCATCAAATAGGTTACCACACATAACTTCCCACCTCTAAACAAATAACGATCCTCCTCATGGTACTCATCTACCGCTCTTCCCTTTCCATAGTTATATATAAGGCCAGAATGAGGATCATTCTAATACATTTCTTTTTTATCCTAGCAAAACCTAACAATTTGGTTTGCAGCTTTGTAGGAAGAACATGTCTTCTTGATAGGGCGTCAGCAACTACATTGTTCTTACCTTGCTTTTATTTCTTAATAGGGCATCGGCAACTACATTATTCTTATCTTACTTGCATTTAATGAAAAAGTTAAATCCCTCCAGGAACTCAATCCATCAGGCTTAGCGTTTGAAAACTTTGGATTGGCTCTATAAATGCCTTAAAGACTTATGATTTGTGTATATGATAAACTCTTTTGGTAGAAGATAATGCTACCATACACAATGAGCTTGGATCGAGGCTAAAGGCTCTTTGTCATATACAGGATAGTTCAATTGCGCTCCCTTAAGTTTTTTGTTTTGATAAGCAATAGGTTGGCCCTCTTGCATTAACATAGTTTTGATGCCAACAATTGATGCATTGCATTTAAGCTCAAATACTCTCTTAAAGTTTGGTAAAGCCAAGACTAGGGCAAGGTCAACCTTGCTTTCACTTCAGCAAAGCTCCTCTCCTCTTTCTCTCCCTACTTGAACTCCATGTTCTTCTTTGTAAATTCAGTCATTAGCGCTATAATGTTATTGGGTCTTTGGATTAAGTGTTGGTAGAACAATGCTAAATCTATGAAAACTTCTCACCTCAGTACACTTGACAATAGCTCATATCGTATCTTCATCCACTCTCAATCCTCTTCCACCAACGACATAGCTTAAGAAGATTACTTGCCCCTGGAAAAAACAACATTTCTTCAAGTTTTCGAACAATCTTTCCACTCAAAGGACATCAAAAAAAGCATGGAGGTGGTTAGTATGCATTGCTAGGTTAGCATTACAGGCAAGGACGTTGCCAAAGTAAATGACAACAAATTTCCTAATTATATCTTTCAAAACATGATTCATTAGCCTCATAAAAGAGCTTGGGGAAATTGATAACCCAAAAGGCATGATCATTCACTCGTACATGCTATGTCAGGTCTTGAAAGCAATCTTCCATTCATCTCCTTGTGTCATTCGAATCTAGTCGTATCTCAACTTCAGATCTATTTTGCTGAATACCCCTACATCACTCAGTTCATCTAACATATCATTTAGCCTCGGGATAGAGTATCGATACTTGATCGTAATCTTATTAACAAATTTACTATCTATGCATATACACTAAGTTCCATCCTTCTTTGGTATAAGTAATGCAGGTACAACACGGGGGCTTAAACTTTCCTTCACATATCTTTTCTCCAATAGGTCATTGACTTGTCTTTGAAGTTTCACAGCTTATTCGGGGTTCATATGATTAGTTGGTTTGTTAGGTAGGGCAGTGTTGGGTATCAAGTCAATGCAATGCTCAATGCTTCTACAAGGGGATAATTTCTCAGGTAATTGTTTAAGAAACAAATCAACATATTCATTTAGTAGTTCTTTAGCCTTTAGAAGTGGCTCACCTTGCTCATTCAATTCTAGTAATCATTTGATTAATAAGAAAGTTGATACATTGGCTTTGATGGCTTCTTAAAGTTTGGCTCTACTCAACACCAAGCCTTCTTTGATCTACATGTAAGTTTAGCTTGTATCTTGCTAACTTGACTTGGTGGTATAGGATTCAATGTAATCTTTCTCCCATTCTTCTCAAACACATACATATTCATGTAGTTGTCATGAATAACCTTAGATCAAAAAGCCAAGGTCTGCTTAACATCACATGTGATACGAACATAGGTAACACGTCACTAAGAAGCTATATGCCCAAATCCTTTGTACTTAAAATACTTGATCTGGCTACCCCTTCTCATATGTTCTTACAGGCACGTTACCATTAGGTTGGCCCTTCTATTCAGCTCTAACATCTACCTTCCTAGTTAGCTTAGTACTTGACTAAGCTTAGTAAATTCCTTAGGCAGGTCGGCTTGATTGACTAGGTTAGATCATTGGGGGTTGGGTCGACATTTTGCTTCTTCTTTACCTCTCTACTCATTAAGCTATTCACATAGCATCATTCATTGTAGTGAACTGCTAAAGTTCCATAATATCTTGGATGTCATTTCTTGATCTAGTAAGAAATCTCAACACTGTTTGGGCTTATGGCTTATTTACTTCGCATCAAATTATAAGCATTTGGAATTCTTGAACATACTTATCAACAGTTTGATTTCCTTTCCTCAACTCTTAAAGCTGAGGAAAAGTGTTTGGTATGAACCTGTTTCTAAGGATCCTCTTCTTCTTAGGCCAAGTAGTGACTTCCCTAAATCTTTCTCGTCTTTTCCTAAGTTGGAAGTTCTTCTATCATATTGTAGCATACCCTAAGAACTTAATAGCAACAGTCCTCATCTTCTCTCAATCCTCATACTGGTAATAATCAAAGATAAGCTCAACTTTCTCATCCTAATCTAAATAATGATCTACACTTCCCGAACCATTAAACCTTAAAATCTGAAGCTTTACATGGTCGGCAGCTCAAGGTGCTCTAGCTCACTCTTCTTTCTCATTATACTTTTCTTCTTCATCATCATCCATATCTCTCAAGTCGATCCTTTGTCATACTTGTCCTCTTACTCCTTTACCTTAAACTTGTTGAGCCAGGCTCTATCCCCTAACAGGTTGAGCAACTTATGAGGTGTTTTTCATGGTCTCAACAAGTCAATAGGCCATTATATCAATAGCTCTAGTTAAATCAACTAAGAGGTTAGTTACCTCATCAAGTTTTTCATCTATACTCTAGGGGGTGCTATAAGGTTGTTGGCCATGGTGGAAAACACTACCATTATCATCCCCAATTCTAGTGCTAATACTTAGGTCAGTCATTTTCTTTGATAAACTTAGTAACAACTTAAATTCTAAGAAACAACAAATACAATTCTTCATGCCAAACAAGTAAACAAACATAAACTTGTCCCTCACGAAGGTTCAATTGATTTGTAGATATAACAAGTCCTCTATAGAATAATAAACCCATCTAGAACTTGCTAAATAAAGTATATACAAAAGCAACTACTATACCCCTTAATTATGCGAACACTTCAATGAGTCTTCATACCATCTCAACACATTATCATGGTAAACATTACTTTACAATAACTCAATTACAACTTACCCAAACAAAACCTTCGCTTTGATATCAAATGATGCGAACCCGTAGCTAAGAACGGATAAGGTCAGTCATAGGGGTAGGTCCAAGCTTACTGAAAACTTGAAGAACGAATGGAAGTTGTGTGAAAAAATAGTATAAGTAAAATCAAGCAAACTGATAAGCAGCTCCAAAGGATGATATACTAGTGAAACTTTTGAAGAATCATGGCATAACTCAAAATGACACATAAGATGGTCCAATGAGATTGCTTGCTATTTAGCTTTACTTAAAGGTTAGGATAAGAGTCAAGGAAATAAGTAAACAAGCAAACGAGATCAGTGTTCACAAAAAGGGTAGAATATTTAGTATGTTGATGATGATAAAGATGATTGTGGCTATACATATAGTAAGTATTTATACCAAAAAAACTAAGGCAACCTACCTTAAAATGGAAAAGCTAAAATTGTATTATTTAAAAGAAGTATTGTATATGGAATAATTAGGGTACAATTGAAAATATAACAAAATAAGCATCTTGTATCAAGGATTTTGCAAATTGTTACTAAGATATATGGCTTCTTGTAGGTGAATAGCTTTCTGGTAGAAAAGACAACTTTGTATGATCAGGTTGGTTTTTATTGAGCTAAGGTGCCAAGCAGGGGTAATAGGTCAATTGTGCCAAGCTAAGCAAATTATTCTTTTGAGGTAAATTCACCTTAGATACTTTCGATATGGCTTGGTTTCAGGTCACCGAGATGATGGTAGGATGAGCTGAGCTGACGTTCAAGTGTAGTTTAGGTTAGCAAATGGAGATAGATGATGAGTGCAAGAGCATTCGATTAGGCTAGGGTAGTAGGTCAGTAGATTGCAGTAGCTTAAACTTCTTAGTAGTGGGTCTAAAGGAAAGAATTTGCTTGGCTATACTTTCTAACCCTTGGGCTCGAGCGTGGGTTTAAGGTCCAGTAGTTTGATTATTATCAACTATATTTTCCTTCCTCATATCAAGCTCTCATGTCTTGATCCTCTAATGGGCTTATTTGGTCTTGATATGGGCTATTGTGGTGTTATGCTTGTGAGTTATTATAGATTTTTGGTTAGAGTTTACTAAGGTTATGGTGATGGATATATGTATTGGGGATGTGTTATGTTGACTTTTGGTACTCTTGTGTTAGAAAGATTTGAGGTGTGTAGATGGAAGTAAGAAGAATTAACTTATGAGGAAGTAAACATATGCTAATTACAACAAATGAGGAAGCCGTAAGATTTGAGTTGGTTAAGCATGAAGAGGTGGAAGCACTTGAAATTGAAAAGCAATTTGACAACTTACTTACACAGGATCCACAAGCTTATGATCTTTTGGATGAACTTGAGATCTTGTTACTTCCTTTAATTGATAGATGCCGGAACTACCAAGGTGTAGTTGATCGAATCCATGATGAGTGGAAAGAAGGATCCATGATGAAAAGTTTGATTGATAGAGCTCATGACAAATGGAAGGGGCATTAGATGATGATGACATTAGTGGAGGAGCTTAAGTACTTTTCTATGTTTATATTTTATTTTTTTTGTTGGAATTTGAGCCTAGTAGGATTTAGAGTCACCAATTGCCAAATTTTAGGTTTAAACTTCTCTAAGGGAGAGGAGATGATAAGATTCAAGGTACTAACCCAGCCAAATGCCAAGTTTTGGGCTATATTAGAGACATGTTCATAAGCTCCTCATGCATAGAAGACTTGTTTATGAGATCTAACAATATTACAAGACATGCTTTGCTTTATTTAGCTATGTTTGATCTACTTAGTTAGGTTTGCTCTGCTTTACTAGTCTATGCTGCTTTACCATGTCTACTATACTTTGCTAGTTTGCTTTGTTGTGCTTTGCTTTGATGGTTTGCTTTGCTTTGCTCTGTAGGTCTACTCTACTTTGCTGGTAAGATCTTCAAGTTGGTTAGGATTTTAGGTTTGCCTAGATTAGGTCTTCAAGGTCTCCAATAGCTCATCATCCTAACTCATCTACTTCTCACCTGAATAGCTCATTTGATAATTTATTTTTACTTATATTATTTTAGACTTCTTATTTCTTGTATTATTCCTAAATTACCCTCATGGTTATTTTATATTTACGAGAATGTCACTAGGGTATCTTTTTAATCCTTTTATTTATAAGTTTGCTACTATGTATAAATAAGATACTTATATAAGGTTTTGGATAGATTTTGGATATTAATTAAAAACCTTTTGAATCTTTTCTCTTGAAAAGCTTTCTCTTACTAGCTTTTATTAATCTCTTTAGTATGAATTGTGGTGAGTAACCCTAGTTATCTCTTTGTGTGTCATATTAAACCAATAATTAAGCTGTATACAATCTAGTTAGTGTATCATGGCTTACGAATTTACTAAAACCCTCACAAAACTCATTTTATTTTCGATCCTTTGGCAGGATCAAACCTACCCCTTATGGCTGCCCTTGTAGGTTCGTAGTGTGGTTTGTATCAATAAGGGTTCTTGAAATTATGAGTCTATATCACAAAATCATTGCTTCATCTTATTTCTCTATTATCTTCCCCTTAATTTATAAGAGTTCTGATATCATAATATTTTTCACATCATCATATTCTTTATTGACATCATATTTATCGTGATACTATTCTTATTAGATCATTCATCATATTAGCATCTAATCACTTTAAAGCATTCATCTTATCATGAAATCATGTTTTGGATATTCATTAGAATAAACCATATTATCTGAGTTCATATCATTCGTCAAATTAGCTCATATATCTAAATTTCATCATATTAGATTTAACTAAATCATACTCATTAGATCTTTTATATCAGATGAACCATAAGATATATCAATTAATAATTTTTCATCAAATATATTAGAATATTTATTTGATCAAAATTTTCATAATAGATTCTAGTACAATCCCTACAAAGAATTTATCAAATATTGCTCTCAAATATAAAATAATAAACCTTCTATGCTTTATTTTTAGAACTTGTTCTAATATATTCCTGTGTAAAATTGATTAATAGCAATTCAAATAATAGATTTAGACTCTTTAAGACTTTTTCTTTCCTATAGTTCTAATCAAGCAACATATTTAAATGATTCTCAAGGTTGATTCTTTTAGAGTCATTTCTCATAAAGCAAATGTTTCAAGTATGTCGTAATCATAGATTTTAGAAGTTTTTTTTGTATGTAAAATGTTGTAATATATACGGTCTTGTTTTTTTATTGAATTGTAAGACCTTTTATAGCATAAGCTTATTAGAACAACTTTCATGTTTCCTAAGTTATTAAAAAATGATCCATCAAATGAACTTATTATGACATTGAGATATGGTTCATGAAACTATAGTCATTCAAAATATCATAAAAATTAAAAACTTTTAAAGAGATTTCATGTAAATTTTGATTTCCTCAAATATAAAGTTGATTTCTACTTTTAGATGTTCCAGTCTAGTCATTGTAGTTCTTCTATAATTTTCTATATCACTAAGAATGGATTCATAGTTCTCTTAGTTTGTATTGGGTAGATATTTTCAATGAATGTGAGTTTGCAAGGCTTAATTGGATAGTAGTTCATTGTGAAAACTATCCTTAGGGTAGCTATTCTCAAGCTTCTATCCTCTTTTCGTGTTTTTAATTTTTAGTAGCTCTTCTTCTGGTTCTACTTCTTGATTCACTTGAAGGTCTTCTTCAGAGTTAGTCTCAAATGCTTCCCTCTTCGAATAATGATCTTATCTACTAACTTTTGTCATTTTTGAATGATTCTTTGAGAGATTTTCCTAAAGATTCACTTTCATTTCTATTATATCTCTCAAGAATATTTTTTTTATTATGAACATCCTCATTATTTCCATAAACTGGTGTTTTACTAAAAGATTCCAATATCACCTTTCTTTCTTCTTCTTTTCCTTTTATTTTCTGAGTCGAACTTCCTTAATCCAAAATGAACCTCATATATTTAATTGTTAACATGACTAGCTTTATTTTTATTCTTGGTGAAATTCAAGATTGATCTTCATACATGATTGTCTTCAAAATCATTCTACCATGTACTAAATTCATATGCCTATTCATACTATAGATGTGCTTAATTAGGTGTTAAGCTAGATTTACTTTGTATCTTACTCTCAATCCAATTGGTAGTTTCAAATCTTATTTTGTTAGAGTTGAAAAACTTCCTTTTCTAGGTAACAAACATTTGATCATTACTCTATAAAGGATTCTAGTATAAATTAGAAATTTATTCATATTTTTTCTTCTAACATCATATTATTCAATAATTTCATCATCAATCATATAAATCAATGAACTCTTTAACTCTTTACAAAACCTTCTATTGTCTTCTACGTTATTATTCCTAAATGAATGTATTAGATCTCTCCTTGTGATTTATATTATTGAAATGCCTAATGCAAAATTCAGGTTGTCTATGACATCTGTATTTAGATTTTTATAAAATTCCTCAATCAATCTTTTGAGATAGAGTCTTTTAGCTCATATAAAGAGCTCTATACATGTCTCTCAAGAGTTCTTTCTATGTTAATTCTAGAAATGATTAGCAATATAAGAAACATACCTTGATAAGGTCAATTTCTTCATATTCTTTTCCTATCTTTCTCTTCTTTCCTTTCTACAATTTCTCAAATCTATGTCTTGTTTTTAGATACTCCTTGATTGACAATCTATCATCTTGTGAACTGATGGGAGTTTATTTGGTTAAAGACTCAATAGTAGTCTTAATTGTGATTTTATAGCTTAGAACTTTGGATGAATTTCTCAACATGGTTGATCTAAGATCTTTTTAAAACTTATAAAGAGACTTTGTCTTGTGAGATTTAAAAGAAATTTTAGTTATGACGTTTATCAATTTTTGAAAGATAATTTAGGTAAGCAAATATTTTAAAATGAATTTATTTGTCTTTCTTTAGCCATACCGTTCTGATTCATTGACATCTTCTTTCATAATCCTTTGTTGACTGATTTAATCTCTCGCACAATATGACCTATCTTGAAGCATGGAAAGCATTTTAAATTCTTATAGTCTTAACATACCTTTTGATAGTTCTAGTGATCGTTGCCATGAACAAATTTCTAATGTCTTATTCACCAGGTGTCTTTACCATGATCAACTCTCTTTCTTGATTTTGTATGTTGATTTTGTTTCCAATTGCTTCTTCCCTTCTATGTTCTCAAGATTTTATTTAGCTTCTCTTTAGTTTGACAAATCTTTCTACGTATATCACTTATTGATTTTGATCGGTTTTCAATTTGATCCTTCAAATCATAGGTTTTTCCTTTATTCACTGGTTCCTTTTGGCTTTTTTTTGGTGGTATTTCCATCTATTTTCCTTATTAATTCTAAATTCTTGTTTCCAACTGTTTTTTTGGTTTCTTCAATTCTTCATTTTGTTATATAATTGTTTTTGTGTTTCAACGTATTTAATCATAATTCCTTTTGTTTTTGAAGTTTTTCAATTTCATTAGTAATTGATGTGTTGATATTCAATAGATTATTTTTCTCTTCCTTCATTTCCTTGACCTCTTGCTCAACTTCATTTTCTTGATTCTACATCTTGTAAGTGTTAACATAAGTCTTTGGAATCGTTCATAAATATCACTAGTTCGTCTTCCATGTCTGAATATGAGTTTTCTTATGAATTGTTAAATAAGTTATGTGAATCATCATATATTTTCCTAGAATTGTTTTCTTCATATTTCTTATCATCAAATATAGTTAACTCATGAATTCTATTCATAGTAAAAAAATGGCAATAAACTTAAGAAAAATGCTTTTCTTTTGATATGAACCTTTTCTTTTACTCTTAATCCGTTTTGACATGAATTTTGGTATTATAAAAGATATGTATTTTCTTTTAGGTAACCTACTCTAGTACCAATTGTTGGTCCCTGATGAACAATCAAGAAAGGGGGGTTGAATTGATTGTTGTGGAATTTTAAAAATTAACCAACTTTTACTTCTTAATGTTCAAGATTAAGAACTTGTACTAAACTTATTTTTAATTCCTAACGTATCAAAAACATTAACAAATTTCAATAAAAGATTTGCAAGCAAAAACCAACTTAATACTTAGTACTTTAACCTATCAAATAGGTTAATTATTTAAACAATTCTAGGTGCTTTTGATTTGAAACTTAATCTTATGTAGATGACTCCAATAAAATGTCTTATGCACAAATACTTAGGCAATCCAGTAATATATCACATAAACATTTAAAAATAAAAGAATGTAGGGATTAGAAAGTCAAGCAAGCATATATAGTAGTTTTACCTTATACATCAATCTACTCTTCCAACTTATAGTTAGGGAAAGGGTTATCTACACCATATCTCCTCTATTTGAAGAAAACTTTTATATAGAGGTAAATAGTTCTCATAATCTTGTCTTGTCTGCAAATCGTAAGTCTATGGAATCTCAATCCTAGGTTCTCAATAGTCATACACTAATTTTTAAAGAGATTAGTAACTCTTAGAGAATTCAAATGAATTTCCTCATACTTTTGCTAAGTTTCTCGACGATATAATATCTTAAACATGTGAGCTTTTCTCTTAGATTAGATAAACATACGTAAGCTCGCTAAACAATAATATCACAAAAACTTGTATAACATGTAAAATTTTCTTTGCTCTTTTGCTTCAATTCACTTCTTCTTCTTTTTATCCATCAATCACTTCATCGTTAAATAGCTATGGCTCTAATATTCTAGTGTTCTCAATAAGGTAGTAGTCGTTATATGACTACTACCTCTTCAAATCTTTATGATCTTCTTTCTTTTATATTATAGCGGATACACTCATCTGTCATGCAATATTTTTCTTGTAGTTGGTTCATACACTTGGAAACTTTCATTGGTTCATTGTCTCATATGCTTTTATAATCTACATAATTATTGTTTTTGTATCCCTTGGTTTGTTTAGATATATGACCTAACCCTACGGTGCTATATCTTAACCTATCCTTTTTTATAACATGCTTCTGATCATGTTTGCTACAAGTACTTCTTTTACACTTCTGGTATATTATCCTATTCAGTCCTATACTTCTAGTCAGTCTCATTTTCTAATCAATAATTTTCTTTTCTTCCATCATTCTTAAAATAATGTTTTCATGTCTTCTACTTCTGATTGAAGTTGACAAAGTCATATATTGTTCTTTTCTTTTGATAAGCTCCTAGTGAAAGTTGATTACGATTCTACATCTACTGTTGATACTTGTTTTGCAAATTCTTAGTCTTCAAGTCACTTCTAATCTTGTCAACTTTTCATCATTCTGTTCTTGTTCTTCTCAAATACCATTAAGAATATAATTCTAGTATGGCACACAAGGTTGCTTAATAAGCAATAATGAAGTACTTCTCATCAACATATGTTTTATTATCAACAAAATAAATTTTATTGCCATTCCTATGCAAAAATGAAGCTATTCTTTAATTCATGCGAGTATCATTAGCAAGACCATAAATCTTATAGGAAATAAAAGAGACCCAGACATTACTAAATGGATACACTAAAATTTTGAGCAAGCTAAAGGGTAGGCCAAGCTTATGGTCATTTCACATTGGGAGGTGAAATTTTGAGAAGTAAGGGTAAGATAATAGTGGGATCCTAACTATCCATAAAATCTAAGTTTTTGTGGATTTACCATGATGGTGCTTTGGGTAGCTATTCAAGAGCTTAGGTAACTTATAAAAGATTGAGCTCCATCTACTATTGGCCTAAAATTGGAAAAGAAGTGAGGAGCTATGTGAAGGAATGTAATATGCCAATGATTCAAGGGAGAAAATGTTACTTATTTGGGACTATTGTAACCATTACCCTTACCTTCAAAATGTTGGACTAGCATCAGTATTGATTTCATTAAAGTCCTACCTAAATCCAATGGGAAGGATGTCAATGATGGTGGTGGACCAATTGAGTAAATATAGGAATTTCATAGGGCTAACATACACTTACAACATAATAAGTTGCTTAAGCCTACATAAACAATGTGTATAAACTACATAGATTACTAAAAAAACATTATGATTAATAGAGACCTAACATTTGTCAACATGTTTTAAAGAGAATCTTTTAGAATCCAAGGCAGAGAACTTCACACGAGCATGACCTATCATCCAAAAATTGATGGCTAAACTAAAATAATTAATAAGTATTTAGGAATATATCTAGATGTTGAGTTATCAGCTGAAGAATTGGAGTTACTATCTACCTTTGCTTGAGGGGTAGTACAATACAAACTACCATGTAAGTACAAAACAAACCCCTTTTGAAGTCTTATATGGGTACCCCCTTCTTATTCACCTAACCTATATGGTTGGAGACTTGAGAAACCGTACTATTAGCATAGAGTTAATTGATTAAGAAGGGAGGATTAGATTGCTCAAGTTCCATGTTAATTGATCACAGAACAGACAAAACAATAGGTTGACAAGGGATGCAATGAGAGGACTTTTGAAATTGGGGATTGGATTTTATTAAGATTAAACAAGAGCATAAGCTTTTAGCTAAATATTACAACCCATATTAGATAATTGATAAGATAGGAGAAGTTGCTTACCATCTTAACCTACTGGTTGAGGCCTCCATCTACCTAACCTTCCATTTCTCATAACTTTGATGCTACTATAGGATCTTTAATAAGTCATACTTCTTCACTACTTACAATCACTAAACAAGGATTTCAACCTAAATAAGATACTAGGAAGAAAATTTATATAAAGGAAATGAACAACTAAGACAATGATTTTGGTTTAATGGCAAGTTTTAGGGCAAGAGCCTAAATGAAAAGTATTTTGATGATAAACTCACATTGGCTATTGAATTGCTCCCACCACTCTTATGTTGAATTTCATAGTCAAACCCCAAGAATTTAGTTACCTATTTTTGATGGCTAGGTTAACTTACTCACTATCTAAGTAGATATTTCAAGCCATAATGGTCGGTACTCACCACAAAATCCTTACCCATTAGGTAATCTAACCATTTCTCAACCGCACACACTAAGGCTTGTAGTTTTTTTCTCATAAGTAGAAAGCTTAAGTCGTCTAGGGCCAAGGCTTTACTTAAATATGAAATTAGATGTCCCTCTTACATTAAAACTATACCTAATCCATCTTTGTATGCATCTATCTCAACCGCAAAGATTTTTGTGCCTCAATATAGGTATGTTGGTAAGGGCTTCTAGTAACTTCATTCCACTTGAATTTTTTTTTTTTTTTAAATAGCTGGGTAAGTGGTCTTGGAATAACTCCAGAACTTTTAATAGAATAGTAGTATTATCCTGCTAACCTTAGGATTCTTCTTTACTCCTTCAAGGTCTTTAGAATATGCCATTTAACCACTACCTCTATCTTTTTTGGAATAGTAGTGACCCTTTTTTTTTTTAGTAATAACATGGCCAAAATATTCATTTGATTAGTAGTGAATACGCATTTGCTCCTTGTCAAGTGTTGTTGCTCTTTTTTTAAAATTTCAAACACACTTTGTAAGTATACAAGATGTTCTTTCATGGATTCACTATAAATGAGTATGTTGACAAAGAAAACAATCACATACTTCCTCAATAAATTTTTAAAAGTATGATTCATTAGGCTTTGGAAGGTAGAGTGTGTGTTAGTCAACCTTGTTGAGTCTGGTTTTTTCACTCCCCGGTTCTTTTTATAAAATTAGGCCTTCTTTTAACCTATTAATACTAAACCTTACCCGTTTAATATCGATCCTCGATTGAGGTTTAAAGAAGACCCTTTTTTTTTTTGTATTTGCAAAGGTATTAGAGTTGCCACATGATTAGAGTTAGGAAAAAGAGTTAAGTTATAACTAATTGGGTGGATTGGTTATAACTTAGCTATCGGTTTATCGAAAAAAAAAAACTAATTTGTAAAACGACTTTTTGAAAACCAGAGATTTAGGTTCGGAGGCTAATTTATTAAACTCTAAACGGGTATTACTTTTTAGCTTGTCAATTTAAAATTCACTTTTTAATATACCCTTTTTAAATTTTGAAATGACTAAACATGTTACATGTAACTAATTTAATTAATTTATACAACTATTTACAAAAATGAATAAAAAAACAAAAATTTTCATAATTTAAGTCGCTTCATATTGATGTACTGGCGCTTACGTATCTGCTATTTGGGATCAGACTTCTATAATTCGTTTATAAAAAATATAGTAAGTTGATTGATTTTAATTTTTGAAGAAACAGTCAAGTTTACATTTTTAACCATTTTGATTTATTTGAAAAAAAATTTCTTAAGGGCCATAAATTAGATGTTATTTTTAGAAATTCTAAATGATTTTAATTTGAAAAATGGTTGATTTATTTTTATTTTTGGAAAATCAATTTTCTAAGTGATAAAAAGATTTCATTATTTATTCCTCTACCTTTTATTTTTATTTTTATTACTATATATTTTTTGTTTAAATTTGAAAAATAAATAAAACACTTCTTTTTTAAAAATTTTTTTCTTTTCCTTCTTTTTTGGTTTTTCTTCTTTTTTTTTCTATTCTTTTTTTTTTATTTACAATAAACTACAATAATGAATTAAAATGCAATAAATAAATACAACAATAATAATTAAATTGGAAGAAGATCAAACCTAAAACTATAAGGATTCGAATCAGATCGGTAGCATGGGTTGGCGTCAGGTTGGATTGGCTGAGTTTGGGTCAAACTTTGGAGATCCAACCAGGTTTGAGTTGAGCTACGGGCCAACAATGTGGTGAAGGTGGTTTTGGCTAGCTCCGGACACCTAAACGAGTGGGTGACTTTGGTTTTGTATGTTTTTTATTGGGCTTAAGGGGTGTAGGAGTGATGCCGTAATGTATGGAGGTGGTTTTAGGTGGTTAGAGCTTTGAGGCTAGTGGTGATGTATGGGTTCATGACAGTGTATTTGGGATGGTGTTTGTAGAGAGAGAGAGAGGGAGATCGAGGGATGTAGTAGTATTGTGGGTATCTTCATGGTGGTGTGTAGGAGGGCTGTGTCTAGCTGCGGTGTGGTGTTGGGTGGTTGGAGATAAAGAGAGAGATAGAGAGAGTTAAGTTAAGAGTGTAAGGGAGAGAGAGATAGATTTGTCCTAGAGAGAGAGAGTGAGGGCCTATGTCTAATTAGTGAAAGCGAGGGTATCTAACTTTTGTATGTGTGGGTTAGGGGCATTGGAGTTTAAGAGGGTAGAGTTGGTTTGGGTGGTCGTTGTAAGGTTAGGTCAATCGTCGATGGAATAGGGTCGTGGGTTCTGGTTGTTAAGAGAGAGGATTGGGTCGGTATGGGGTTTGATGGTGGCTAGGGGAGAGGCTGAGAGAGAGAGAGAGAAAGAGAGCGTGATAGTAGATTCGGTCGAGAGAAGGCTCAAGGTACCCGGGTTAGAGAGAGAATGGGTTAGGGAAGAGAGAAAGAGGGTCCAAGAGAGAGAGCTCAATAGAGAGGGAGAGGTGCCAAGAGAAAGAAAGAGATCGAGTGTTGGTCTGTTAGAAAAATCTAAGAGAGAGAGCCTCTGAAGTGTGTTTTATTTTTTTTCTTTTTCTTTTCAGTGGGCCCCTTCTAATTCTGCGTGTGTATGTATTGTGTTTTTTGCTTAAGAAAATGAGTTCCCTCTACCGTTCTATGTGTGTGTGAATGGACTTTTTCGAAAAACAAACCCCCCTTTTGCCTATGTGTAGTTGTATTTTCTTTTCTAAATGAAAATCCCCCTTTGCTTGTGTTTTTGTTCAAAAATTCAATCCCCCTGTGTGTGCTGTATGTCTTTTTGATGAAATCACCCCTTCCTCTATATGTGTGTGTATGATTGATAAAAAAGAAAAGAAAGATAATGAATAAGGAAAGGGGGGGGGGGGGAATTGGGGGGAAAGAAAATTTGCTGTCGTGACTAATCATAAAATGCTATGTGTCGTAATTAGATACGTAGTTCAATGACAGCCTGACACGTGGCAACGTAAAGAGTTTGAAAAGAAAATGACAAAAAAGCATTTATATGCCTATAATGAATCTCAAACCCCTGATCTCCAGTTTATCCCAATTGAAATGTCCATGTGTTTTGCCATTAAGCCATTGGCCCATACCTTATTCATATGTATAATTAAATTGTATATATAGACTAGATTAGCTTGGGTTAGATTTAAATTTAAGTCCAAGTCCAACAGTCTTTTATTTCAAGTCTAATTAAATTAAAAATCTATTATACCCAAGTAACTTAAAAAATTATTATTTTCTAAATTACTTAATCTTTTTTTATTTTTTTTGTGACTTTTCAAATTTCTTATAAAATTTCCTAAATTTTTCCATTTTTTGTATTTTTTTTCTAAATTTCTTATTTTTTATATATTTTCCTATTTTCTTATTTTTCGTAATTTTATAAAATTCCTTTTTTTTTTCAATTTCTTCATTTTGGGGGGTTTCTTTAATTTTTAATTTTTTAGATTTTTTTTTAATTTAAGAACCTACAACATAATCTGAAAAATAAAAAGTTGGGGGGGGGGGAGGGTGGGGTGGGTGGTGGTGGTGCAAAAATTAGGTGTTTACATACCTAAAAACAATTACCACATATTTATAATGCCCTTCATGAGTCTTAAACATAGTTTTGTTGATATCGTCTAGGTACATGCAAATTTGATGAAATCGTGAAATCAAATCTAGCTTAGTGAACCATTAGCTTCGTAAAATTCATCAAACAAGTCTTAAATTATTGGAATGGAAAGCTAATCCTTGATTGTAGAACTATTTAGCTCCTTATGATTTATATAGATCCTTTAAGTATTAATCTTTCGTTTTTACTGACACCATCAGAGAAGCAAATGGGCTGTGGCCAGGCCCGATGACCCAACTTTCCAACATCTCCATTACTATTTTTCTTTTAATTTCCTTTTAAGCAGTTAAATATTTGTAGGGCTTAATATTGATAGGTTTAAAGCCTTCTTGTTGACAAATTTGATGATCAATAGCAAGTGGCATCCGAATTAGATCCTCAAACAATTCATAATATTCTTCTAATAAATTAACTAATTTAGGAGCAAAAAATTTATTATTTTTCGCATCATAATTTACTTTTTTTTTTTTGGTATATAGTTGGGCATTAAACATCTACATTGTTATCAATTGTTAATATTTTGGATATAGTGTATTACCTTCAATTTCTAGTAACTTTTTAGATTTAACTACTAATTGACAATACCAATACCTCCAAATGAAATCCATAGTAAGCTACCAAAGATTCCAATTGGCTGTATCGAGCTTTGAAAGCCATGGAATTCCAAGAATAAGGTCATCTCTTGATAAGGATAGCAAATATGCATTGGTTTCAAACTCATTCCCCTATATTTTCATAGTAAAGTTGTCTAATTTAGTTTCAATGACTAGCTTACCTCCATTCACCAAAGTCATCTTAATCGGGGTTATCTTAGTTAATGCATAATGGAAATCATTAACCAATCTATCATCAACAAAGTTTGATGAATTTCCTTACAAACCATATACACCCTGAATTTTTATGAGTGTCTTCCCTTATCCAATATAATGTTATCTATTTAGATTCAAGTTTATATGTTGCCTTTTGTCCATCACCTTCTAGCTCCTCCTCCATTTCCTTTTTAACTAACAGTATTTTGAACCTTCTATTTTTGCACTTATGGTTGAGAGCAAAGCCTTCACTATACTAAAAGCACAATTTTTTTTTTCCTTTCTGCTCTCATCTAATTCCTTGGAGGTAAAGTGATGCATAGTCCTTTGGTGTGTTTTGTAGGATAAGGTTGAATGGCTAGTTAGAGTGTAAGTAAGAGGAGTGAGCTGCATATTGAAGTAGTTGTTTGTAGGGAATGTGTTTGGTTTATGTATGGGTTTGGGTCTATTTTTTTGGTTCTAAATAATGGTAAGTGAAGGCTTTGAAATCTTTATGTTTTGGCTAGATGAAAGTGTAAGTTGGCTGCTTATAATATAGCTAGAGTTTAAGCATCTTATAAGGAAGTGGGTCTAAACATGTGATTTGAGAATAGAATTGTTGTTTCTAGACTGCATAGGAAGAAGATAGACAATACTTTCCAAGAGTTAGACTTATAGTGTAATACATTTTAACTCTTCTGTATACTCTTATAATGTACTTGTCTATACTATGTCCTTTAACTCAAATGCAGGTTCCTCATAAGCTTTTCCCCCATACTTTTCAAGCATGATTTTAGCAAGTTCTTTTCAACTTATTTCTTAAGAATTGCAAACATTTTACATATAATGATGATACCATTTAAGAGCCATTCCATTAAGGTGAATAGAGACCACCTATACCTTCCAATCTTTGGGCAGTGTCATCCAAATCAAAATATTGCTCCACTTTGTAAATTCGGTCTTTAACTCCTTCCATATGAAATGTTAGAAATTCAACTCTAGGAACATAGGTTTGTAAAGGCATTTGTTGTGAAGAATGCAAAACTTTTTCTAACCTTAAAGTATTTTCTATTGTAGATATCTTGCTCATATTTGGATTAGATAGGTGGTTGTCTTAATAAGACATTCTTGTAGCCTTCTCATGTCCTTATGGATTGGCCTCAAGATTTTAGCAATGGCTACCTTAATCCTTTCATCCATGGAGTCATTAGTAGACATTTCTTCTTCCCCCATAGCGACTTTAATAACAATTATGTCAAAGCTTCACAAATTTAACAACCCAAGTATAATAAGAAAATATAACATACAATAACATACACAATTCATGTAAATAGAGGAATACACAAATTTGGTAGGAAGAGTATTTCTTTATGTCATATTTTTGTATACATGGTGAAATATGCTATATATACTAATAAGTCCTCCCTAGATAATGATCATAATATCTAAGGTACATGTGCCATGTGCTACATCACCTATTCTTTTATTAAAAATCACGTGGAATAAGAAATCTAAAATATTCTTATGGATAACTATGAGTGTAATTTCATATAACATATGAGATAGGCTATAGGTTATGGCCATTTATTATTCTTTTGTAATTACTAGATGCTTAAGGCCCATTAGCCCAAACCAACAAGTCAAATAACTTATCACCTTTTGTTAGGTGAATCTCTTGTTGCTTAAGAGTTTGACTTCTAGAAATTTCCTTCCACTTAACTTTCCTCTCTTCTTTCTTTGTTATGTTTGGGAAAAACACTAAAACTATGGTACTCGCTACATATTAGGGTTTGTTGCATACTTTTGAAATAGTGAATTTCTTTTAATATTTATTATTGATAAGAACAATTCTTTGTTTGCTCTCAACTCTCATTGATGTGAAGTTTATGCATCTCAATTGACAAATTATGCTAACTAAATACATGTATGATGATGTCATTGTGAAGTTTGATAACGATGAAAAGGAATTTGGCTAATTTAAGAGAGCAAGATTCCTAAAACCTCAATAAAGAAGACAAGAGGCATAAGTCCTAATCTTTTGCTTTTATGATTTCTATTTGTACAACATTCATTAAGTACTTGCATATAGTTTCTTGCATATCACTGATTTTCACTCCTATAGGAGTAATAGATACTAAACTTAATGTAATGTATATTATGATAGACGCAATATGTATGATAATAAACTTTTATTAATTTGAAAAGATTGTGAAAAGATCTAAATCATAAGATATTTATAGTTTAATTACCCATGAACTAATAAGGAAATGGAATAAAATTCAAATCAAGAAACAAATAAAATATAGATTTACTTTCCTAAAATAACATTAAATCTTTGACAACTTGATATCTTGCAAACACTTGAAAATTCAACTCCCTAAATGGTGCCAAATAGTGAAGATGCTCACTTTCATGCCATGGTAGACTCAAATAAATTTTATTAACATATTATGGGCTTCATCTCTCCATAAACCAAAAAGTTATGGCCTCAACAAGTTTACTAATATTTATCCAGAAAACTAGAACCATTCTTCTAAACCTTTAGCTTCTAATAGGTTTTGGATGACTTTTGCCTTGTTATACTATTGATTCAAGCCATTTCTAACCTAATTCTTCTTTTGTTTCTACTCCATAAATATTAAGCCTAGCTCGTCCTAGTTAACACTTGTTAAATTTACTAAATTTTCCCTTAATCAATTACAAACACTATACTATATATTGTAAGACCCACTAACTTGCTTAAGAAAACACATGAATATATACCCTAAACCCTAGGTTCTTAAGGACTTAAGACGAATTCAATTGTCAACTCATGCCTTAAATAACCCTAAAATATGTTAATTAACTAGGAACACTAACCCATAAGTAGAATTAGGGTCTATAGAGTTAACAATAGTATAAAACATTAAAAATGATAGTAGAAATTAGATTTGCAAAAGGAGAAAACTTAGTGTTTTCCTTGTAAACTTTGGTTGTAACTTTTGGTGCTCTTGTTGAGAAGCTAACCCCACAAAAAGGGGCAACCTTGAAAAGGTATGCCTTAAGAGAGGGCTATGAAGGAAATAGTTACTTGTTGAAGCAAAGAGTGAGCTATTCAGAGTGAAAGCCACCTAGAGTGGGCAATTTAGAGTAGGTCAACGTGGGTAGTGGCTTTTAAAAAAGGGTAGTAATGTTACAATCCTACATATATATAATAAGCTATAGGAGGTAAAAATTATCAACAAGTAGTAAAAAGGATTAGTAATTATAAGATAAAAAGTTAAGCCATTAATTATAAAGCATTTACCAAGGATTAAAGATAATGAAAGGTAAGAAAAAGACCATTTTGCCCCTAAAAGTAAAAGTAGGTAGTAAGTAAAAATAGAACGATATATAAGTAAATTAGTAATAAAGTAAGGTAAATAAATAATTAATAAAGGTAAAAAGCATAGTGATGACTCATGCCCCTTATATAAAAGACATCATTATGACATATCCTAAATAAAAATAAGCAATATATTTAGAAAAAAGTAAATTAAATAATAAAATAATTGCGTAGAATGCTAAAATATAATAATAGTACCCTGTTAAACAACGTAAGATACCCAAGAAATATCAAAACAACTTTAAAAATGTCAAATAACTAATGAAATGTCATAAAAATATCCAACAATTTATAAGGAAAGTAAAAAAAAAAAATTATAAAAATTGCAAAATATCATAAAATGAATAAAATACATTGATAACTTTGTCAAGAATTTACCAAAATTTGTTTAAAATTTAGTTGGATAAATATCATAGGGTTAGGGACGCATGGCAATTTTTCCATTAATTTGCTCTTATTGAAAAATTATTAATAAATTAGGTAACTTCCTAAAAAATTCACCAAAATTTCTATACTTATCCAAAATTGGTGAAACATTAATAGGAGACATGTAAAATATAAGGAACATATATCTAATTTTCCATGATTTTTGGATATAGGTACAATTTAATAATACTTTTTGAACACTATAAATATCCTTCTTCTCACTTCAAAAATTCACACCACTTAAACCAAGCCTTTAAACTTTGAGAGAAAATTTCTTGAGCTTCTTTATGTTCCTCCTAAGAGGTTAGACATGGTGGTGGCTTTGGCCATTATGTTATTTTTTAGTGCAATAATTTTGGAGCCTTCAATCCATATTGTTTCAAGGAGCCCTTTTACTTATAAGTACTCTATAACCCTTCCTTCTTATAGTAATTTTCCTAGAATGAATTTTTCATATTTTATACTTTTATAATTTTTCCAAATTCTGTCCATTTTTGTTACAAAAATGTCTATTTTAAACAAAAATCATAAAACCCTATCTATTAACTTCATAAAATCCCTAATCTTTTTTCTCATGCTTTCTTATATTTAATATGATATTTTGGTCCCATCCTTGATAATTGTTAAATTTTTTTCTAATTTTATTGGTATTTTGGCCTAATTTTCACTTAAAATATTGATAAAATGTATAATATATAAATATGCCAGAATAATAGCCATTACTAATAATCATATATTTTAAGCTTTCCTATAATGTTATGTCAACATTTACAAGAGTTACACAATAACAACAATATCTTATCTTAATTCTTTTATACTAACTATCCTAAAACTACATTTCGAAATTGGTATGTAAATATATATATATATATATATATATACATATATATAAACTATATATAGTAATTAGACTCTTTTATATAAGTTAAGATTTCTTTTAGTGAATATTTATTATTGCCTCCTTTATAAGTACATAATTAAATAATAAGATCTATAAAACAATTATAAGTAAAAGTTTACTAAATGTAAAATTTAATTAAACTCTAAAATACAATTAATAATGAATATTTTCTAGGATTTCAACATAGTTTTTAGGAGCGTAATAAGCAACTACAAACCAAGTAAGTGGCCTATCTTACGATAGTTATTATCGCATTAACAAGGGATAGTAAGCTATTATATTACTTATGCCTATAGTTAATTGTTCATATGCATGCAACATTGATAACTCTTATTTTAAATACATTTCATATGGTGATTTTATAGTATTTCCCTTACATATTTGGTTTTTTTAAAAGAAATTGATACTTAATTGAGTAAAATTTTGATTTAAAGATTTGAACGCATTCTCGGATTGAAAACGAAGAAAAGGAATCAAGTTTCACTCAATTTGGAGTTTAAATGAATGAGTTATGAAGTTTTGAAGTTACAAAGACAATAGGAATTTTGGTCAGAAAGTTACATAGTTTAGGACACAACTATGTCCCCAAGCTGTGTCTATTTAGGAAGATTTGCTAAAGTTAGAAAGTTACAAGACCTGGGGACACAACTGTGTCCTAGGTTGTGTTTAGTGACGAAAAAAAAAACCTTATAATACATTATAAAAGGACATACTAGGGTTTCGCACATAAGTTTTAACATTCAAAAGAGAAGAGACTTGAATAGAAGGAGAAGAAAAAGGTGAAAGAAACACTCAATCTCAAGATTGAAGAGATTTTTCATCAACAAAAGGAGTTTTTCATGTTTTATTTATTGATTTTGTTGCAATTCATTTTTAGTTTCATTATAATAGCTTAAGATTCTTGTATTTAGAATTGTGGAACCTAGGGTTTTATGTGACTATTAGATTGATTGATAATTTTCAATAAAGTTTCTATCTTTTCTTGATTCAATTATGTTATTTAATTGTTAATTAATATTTCTAGAGTATCAATTTATGATATTATGCATGATGATTGAGAAATTACATATGTAATGAGATCTTGACATAATTGGAGAGAATTACATGTATACTTAGAAATAAGATACATGTTTCTTCCAGAAAGTTATTCTTTTGTGTGGGAATTTATTATATATTAATGCGATTCTGAATTATATTATTAAGTAAAGAGATTCCGGTAAATAATTTAGGATTAGGGTTACTATGCTTGAGAAAGGTGTTAACTTTAATTGTGAATCCCTTCGGTCAAGAAGAATAGAGATTGAATTGGATACAGTTTAAGTGGTCACATGTTAAACACTAGGAGAAATAATTCCTAAATACATTATTTGCCTTCTTAAAGTCGTTCTTAATTTTATCGCTTTCTAAATTTCTTAATCAAGTCTCATAATCAAGTTAGTTTGTTAATTTTAGTATTTTTAATTCATTCAACCCATTACAGATCTCAGGTTAAATAATAGAGCTAAGGTTAATATTAGTACTCAAAGTCTCCAATGGATAGACTTGGACTCATATCCACTATATTAAAACGGATAGGTGTACTTGCCTAGATATCAAGTTTTTGGCACCGTTGCCGGGGACTTTTGATATTAAGAACACTAGTTGCTTTATTACTTTGACCATTTTATTTTCTTTTTTGTCTTTTGTTTTCATTGTTTATTTTTATTACCTAAAGCTGAAATTGATTATATATTTCTTGCCCTTGTAGTATATGACTCGAAGCAACCCAGAAGATTTGGTAGAACTTGATCCTGAAAATTGAGATAACTATCCTTCAAAATTTGAGATTACGACCTAGACAAATTGTAGTTACCATAGAAGACGAGTCAATAATTGAGATTAAGGGAAAGGTTAAAGAGGCCAACACTAAATTCATTAATCAAGAAGGTCCACTGCACATGGTTAACAACGGTAATGATGCAAATCGGACCATGTTTAACTATTCAAGGCCTACACTTATAAGAGTTGACTCTAGTATCATAAGGCCAACCATCGCGACTAATAACTTCCAAATTGTACCTAGCATCATACAAATAGTGCAACAATATGTTCAGTTTGACGGTCTCCAAGATGAAGATCCTAATTCCCACATCTCTAGCTTTCTAGAGATTTATGATACATTTAAAATCAACGAAGCCACGGATGATGCCATCCGACTGTGGCTATTTCCTTTTTCCTTGAGGGGTAGAGCAAAGCAATGGTTGAACTCCCTACCACAAAATTCAATCACAACTTGGAATGAATTGGTAGAGAAATTTTTGGAGAAGTATTTCCTACCTGTAAAGATAGCTAAACTTCGAAACGAAATTTCTTATTTTGCCCAATTGGAAGCAAAGACTCTATATGATACTTGGGAGCAGTTCAAGGAACTGTTAAGGAGGTGCCCACATCATGGCCTCCCACTATAGATGCAGATTCAGACCTTCTATAATGGTCTCAATTTATCTACGAGATAGATGATTGATGCATCCGCAGGAGGTACTTTGAACACAACGACACTCGAGTAAGCATAAAACTTGATTGAAGGAATAGTGATGAACAATTATCAGTGGGAAAGAACTAGAGCCAAGCAAAAGGTTATGGGAATTTATTATGTGGACTTGACCACTGCTCTGGCAGCCAAGGTGGATCTATTGAGTAAGAAGATTAGTGCACTCTCTGTTGGCCTTCAACAAGTACAATCAGATATAGGTGACTTTGGCATGTAGGGTTATGGAGCACAAGTATAACTGGAACAAGTGGATTATGTAGGAAATTTACCCATGCAAGCAACACTTATAATCCTGGATTGAGGAATCATCCTAATTTCTCATGGGGAAACCAAAACCAAGGCCAGTAGAAGACCAACTTTGGTAAACCTAGATTTCAAAAACTATTACCACCTCTCCTTCCGCAAGAGAAGAAGTCTAGTTTATAAGAACTTCTTACGAAATATGTTTAAGGCAATGAGGCTTGGCTATCCAATATTGAATCATCGTTGAGAAATCAAGAGGCTTCCAATTGTAATCTTGAGAATCAAATTGGTTAACTTGCAAAAATGATCTTTAAGAGGCAACAGGGGATACTCTTAGGGAATACCGAGGTCAATCCGAGGGAATATGTTAATGTAATGACCTTGAGAAGTGGTAGAAAACTGCAAGTGGAGAAGAAGGATGGTGAGGAAGTAGTTGAGAAAGAAGTAGAAGTCAACCGTAAGGAAGATGCAAAGCCACTAAAATCAAAAGAAAGTATGGAATCACCGAAGGTGAAGGAGTATAAGCCTCTCATCCCTTACCTGCAGTGCCTTAAGCAAAGTTACACTGATCAGAATAAGGAATTCGGTAAATTACTTGATGTTTTCAAGCAATTACACATTAACTTACCTCTTGTTGATGTAATCTTGCAGATGCCAAAGTATGCGAAATTTCTAAAGGATCTTCTATTGAACAAGAGGAAGTTAGAGGAGCTTACAACTGTCACATTGAACGAGGAATGCTCGGCACTTCTCTAGAAAAGGCTACCACAAAAATTAAAAGATCCAAGGAGTTTCACTATTCCTTCTATGCTTGGTAATTTGTTAGTAGATAATGATTTGGCAGACTTAGAAGCTAATATAAATTTGATGCTATATAAATTGTTCAAAAAGCTAGGGTTAGGAAAACCTAAACTAATGCGCATGAGTCTTCAATTAGCTGATAGGTCTATTACATACCCAAGAGGCATCATAGAGGATGTTTTAGTGCAAGTAGACAAATTCATCTTTCCCGTAGATTTTGTTATACTTAATGTAGATGAAGATATTGAGGTGTCGATAATTTTAGGTCGACCCTTTCTGGCCACTGCTAAGGTTGTTTTTGATGTTAGTGAGCATAAGTTGATATTACGGGTCGGGGATGATGAAATAGTTTTTAAAACTCCAAAGGCAACGAACAAATTTCTTGACTAAGAGGACATTTGTCACAATGTTAATACCACTAATGTCATTACATCTACATGTGTGCAGGAAACGCTTGCCAAAGATTCCTCAAGCTATTGCTTGCAAAAGGGAGATGAAAATCTAGTGACCAACCCTAATTGTGTAGAAGTGGTAGCTCAAATAGAAGTTCACGAATCCATTGTGGACAAGAAGGGGATTGATCCACTCCACAAGCTAAAGGATCTTAGGTTTAAATCTTTTAAAGAGAAGCCACCAATTTTGGAACCAAAACTGTCAAGAAATCATTTGGAACGTGTCTTTGCGATGAAAAGTTCAAAACTCCTAATGACAACCGCATCTAAGCTAAAAGCGGACAAAATGAAGAAATTTAGTCTACATGAATTTGATAAGTGACATGATAAGGAGAGAAATGAGTTATGCACCAATGAAATAAAATTGGCAAGGTCGATGGCCTAAGGGTAAATTTACACTTATATGGAGAGTTTGAAAGTGAGATATAGGAGGAGTCCTATCTCCACCTGGATGAAGAATCATGAATGAGAAGATATATCTCGTCGAGCTGTTAACGTTAACTAAACCGCTTCTTGGGAGGCAACCCATACCTAACTTTGCTCATACTTTAGTTCTTTTAGTTTATTCCATTTTATTTTTCTTTTAACTAACTTTGCTTTGCTTCTTTTAATTTTCTTCAATTTTAGTCATAGGCTTTTCTTTTTAGTTAATTTTTTTTTCTTTCTTTAGTTTTCTTTGTCTTATTTTTCTAGTTTAAGTACTTTTATTTCTTTAAGTTTCTTTTATTTTTAAATTCATGAATTTAGGCTAGGGGAAAAAAAAAGAAGAAAGTTAGACTGGTATAGGACATGACTATGTCCCAACCTGTGTCCATCCAGGCACCTTCAATGGACCGTTACCACAGAAAGTTACACGAGCGTGGGAAACGGTTGTGTCCTAGCCTATGTGCGCCCAATAACATGCATTCACCACAGACAGTTACATAGGTGTGGGACACGGTTGTGTCCCAGTCCGTGTTCGCCCAAGAATATGCACCCACAACAAGAAGTTACATGGGTATGGGACACGGTTGTGTTCCAGCCCGTGTTTTCCCAGCACCCACACGACATTAATACATGTACTGCACAACATTATCAAAGCACAAAGACACGTAACTTCATTTCACCTTTCATCTTCTCCTCACGATTTACTTTTCATCAACACATTTCTTCATCAAATCCAACCCGATCCAAGTAGTCAATGGAAAATTGTGAAAAGTAGATCATTCAAAGGACGTCCAAATCTATTACATCATCTTCTACTCATGAGGGCACTATTGTCGAGCTACTAGCCACCCTTTCTTCACTAGAATATCTCATGCTTCAAGGCAAGGAAGTATTAGTTTCTTTTTCAATACATGTATTTCCTTTTTCTCTATGAATTTTTTTAATTGTTTCATATCTTGCTATTGTGCTTTCTTAGTCATACATTGAGGATAATGTATGTTATTAAGTGTGGGGAAAGGATATATATGAATTTGTTACTATTTAGGAGACTAATTATTCACATTTGACTAAATTAATTTTTAAGTTAACTTGCAATAGGTGATTAACAAGTATTGGGCCAAATCATCTATGTCATCTTGATTATTATTGATCTTATTATACTTTACTAGAATTGATTGGTCAAATCTTTGGAGGGCAAAGTTATGAGTTATTTAGCTTGGGACTCTAGGAGTTGAGATTGGAATAACATCACTAGTTGAGAGTTAGTCATGGTTATTTAAGTTTACTTTTATGTATAGCTTTCTCTTAGAAATTTTTAGTGCCCTATAATTTTTAGCAAACAAACAAATGAAATTCTTTTTTTGAGAAACCCCTGAAAAATCACAATGATTGGAGGTAAAAAGTAATAATAAGTGTATGAATAGTTAAAAAAATTGGTAAGGATTTATCTTGGTCCATCAGAAGAGCGAGATTGAGTCCCAATGCTAATACCAATGAGAAAAAAAAAATTGGTATGGATTGGCCTTGGTCCGTCAGAAGAGCAAGGTTTTTTCTTGTTATTAATATGAGTAATAAATTGGTATGGATCGGTCTTGGTCTATCAGAAGAGCAAAATTCTTTCCCTCTACCAACATAATTATCCATTAAATGAAGTAAATTTAAAACCTCCCAATAAAAGCATGAACAGGGGGGATGATTAGAGGATGAGTGGATGTAAAATGTGTTTTTTTTTTTAAGAGAGAATTGTATACACTTTAATCAAATGGATAAAATTTTTGTGACTCTTTCCCAGTTGGCGAGATGTTAAATCTAATTTCTAGTTTAAGAATCCTTAATTAAATGACTTGGGTAAACTTTGACTTCCATAAATTAACTAGTGAACTTTAGTATTAAGTATTGTTGGAGCATTCGAATATGATGGGTGAAATACATTGTTACGGTTGAAATTGCTTGATTTTATTATTGCAAGTTAATTGAAAATGATTTTCTTACCTTTCTTCGGGTCAAGTGTATTCGTTTACCGGTTTTCTAAGTAGTGAGAAATTTTGCTAGGGTTTTTTTGTCCCGAAATTTGCTTGAGGACAAGCAAATGCTCAAACATATGTGAATACAAGAATTATGATTGATAATTTATGTTGCTTAGTTTGATATTTAATATTCTAATATGGTTTTGAAGTACTAATTGATCGCCTAATTAACTTGATTAATGTAATATCTGACTTTACAAATTCTACAAGCATAGTGTACCTACATTTTAGCATGTTCCCATTAATACCACTCTACGATGAGGAAATATGATTTCCTTCTTTCAATCTTGCGAAACTAAAAAGATAAGAGAGGGGTTCGCCGATAGGTTATAAAGTATCAATAGAGGATAGTCTAAATGGGTATAGAGGGGAAGAGGGAAAGTCCATTAAACATCCTTAGATTGATGGGAATGCTTTGGGCCCACATATCATGAGCAAAAGAAACTTGTCAAACCTAAGCTAGAGTGGGATTATTTTCTCTAATCTTGTGATGTACTTGTCAACATTGAACGAAGGATACTTTGATTGTTGGATTTTACTCTAAAAAGACTTGGTTGCCTTGCTTATTTACATATATTGCTTACCCCTTTTCACTTATTAAGTACATAGTTTTGCTAATACCCCTATGGTTATTCTTTTACAAGTTAACTCTACAAAGGCTTAGGAAGGGAGAAATGAGTGAGGTTCAATCAATTGAAGCTGATTAGTTACTTTGCTAAGGAATCAAAATAAGAACTTTAAGGAGAAGGAGACATTATTCTTTAAGGCTATTGGTGGGCATGCTTTGCTTCCACTAAATGCTACCATCTCGGATGTAAAATCTTGTATATATTAATGGTGTAATAGTAGCTACAGGTCTTATGCTATCATTGACTATTGGTATGTATGGTGGACTTTTACGTTATTGGCACCTAGGGCGTGATAATCTTTAAATGGTATTAAAGCGTTATAACCCTTAAGAACAATGCGGGGAAAAAAAAGGGAGAACTTAGACTATACTGAGAATGGGTAACAAAGTAAGCTTAAGTAATAAAAGTTTAAGATATAAGTCAACTACTCAAAAGATATGGTATATGATGTCAAATAAAAACTTAGATCTTAACTCTAATATGTTGAGGTTAAAATTTTCTTCCATATTAAATGTTGACCTTCCCTTAGAACTTCTTTGGTTCATTGTAACATGATCAACTTGCTCTATTTGCTATATTAAAGAAGTGATGGATCTTAGCATTTGAAATTCGCAACACGTATTGAGTTCGGTGAATGAAGAAAGAAGAATTTCTAATTCATTTTACATCATTTAGCTAAACTAGTAGCATCAACTCCAAATACGTCGCTATCAAGTTCCTTCTATTAACACCTTTATTAATCTTCTTTTGTAAATCTTTTGAATTTACTAAAAAGCTTACCTATTTCAACCAGCTTCTCTAAATTATTGAAATTCTCCTAGTAAACCCATTGCTTAAAACCAAATTGACTTCGTCTTCATACATGAACTTTCTCTAATTGACATAAACCAAAAATTTTCATCTTATCCCTTATCATGACATAGCCATAAAAACAACCATGCAATTTTGTTGGCCCCTACATTCTTCCAGAAAAAGTAACAACATTAAATTTAATATCTTTACTTCTATACTTATGTTAATAACCACGCTGAATTTCTCAAGCAATAATCTGCATGCTTTGGAGTAAGGAGATCCTTAAATTCCTCATCATGTCTTGTCAGTTGTTATTTCATTGGTTTGATACTATCTCGGTTATCTAAATTGAACCTCAATCCCATATCTTGTACTTGTATAAGCCTTATCTAATATAGAATTACTTGCCTACTCTTTCAAATTTAGACAATTAAGTTTTCCTAAGATAAAGTTCAATCCAATAATCTTAGACCAAAAGCAACAGTTATTGTTCCTTAGTCTTCTCTAATTTCCCTTTTTTGTAAATTTAACCATTTCTGTTTAAATCTTTACCTAATCAATTTTCAAATAACCCCACATTATTGCTAATACAACATTGTATTAATCAAATCATGAAATAATCTTCTACTTCCATAGTTACCATGTCATCTCTTTCGAAAAAAAAAATCTCATTTTCCCTTAGCTACCACTTACGGATCTATTATTTCTGAATTCTCAAAGATGGTTGCAAATAAAATTTCTTTCCTTCAATTTTCATTTCATTATGTATGAGAGAATCTAGCCATAATATAAACATTAGTTATCAATCCACCATTTATCATTCTAATCATATTGCTTATGCCTCTCTAATTCTAATGATTCTTCACATAAAACTCAATCTTTAAACATTCATTCTCTCTTTCACTCACTCAATTGTTGTCCTTTCGTCTTACCCAAACTAAGCAAACCCCAAATCAAATGTTGATACTAACTAATTTAGTATCATTCTACACTCAAACGAGGTGTAAAATTATCCTTCCAAACATAATTACTATCATCTTAAATCTAACTCCCTAACCTATTAATATTAAATAATGAAAGTTCACCCAGTAAATTTAAGTGCTCCTTTCTTATGCACCCATATACTTCTTGAAAGAACTAATTTCATCTTATCTTCAAATAGAAACATCAGCCATTGACAGTTGTTCATCATCCTTTATAACATTCATTTCGAATCTAAATTCATGTTACAATTGGATACATCTCTTTAAACCAAACTTGCTATGAACCATTGGATCTTTCAACCTTTGCATCTAATTTGTTAAAACACAAATTGCAATCTAAAATAGGAGCTTTACCAACCAAAGCCAAGTGTCTTCTTGTACTCCTACATTGACAAATAACTAATCTTCTTCATACTACTGAAAAGAAAAACATTAATTTGTTAACTGTTTAACATCTTTCCTAATCTTCACTATTCTAATTATCTAAAGTACAATTTGACTTGTCTCATTAAAAAAATCTAATCTACTTAGCCATCTTATTAAGCTCAAGAAATCTGGTTTTTGGCTTTAATAAAAAGACCTTATTGATTTCATCCTTTATTATTCATCTTTCTTCCAATAGCTTAATTAGATTTATACCTTAGAAAACCTATGATTTGAAATTGTTATTAACTAACCAAATTCAATCCTCTCACTTACCTAACTTTGAGTAATCTTTAGGTTATTTTAATTAACCATATACCAATGAGCTTCCCTATAGTTACTCACTAACTTTTATTTTGCATTTCCCTTGTAGATTTAGATTAAGACCACCATAACTCTAAAAAGAATTTTATATGTTTCGTTAAACATTGTAATTATCCATTACCTTTGATAACTTTCTAATCTCTAAACTATAATAACTTTTCTTATCAACTAAAGAAGTACTACCATGTTTATAAAAACTTCTCCTTAATATGAGAATTATTGATACCCTTTAGTTAAATACAAACCAAGGCTTCATTCCCAAATTTCAATTAAGCTTATCAAATGATCTAAAGCCAACAAGTTAAAACATAGATGATCGAGATAAGTTTCGATTAGAATCAAAGTACACAGTTGAAGCATAAAAATGTCAACTATCTAAAGTTTTGAAGATGAAACTTTTTGAAGGAAGGTAGAATGTAAGACTTACTAATTTACATAAGCAAACACAAGGATATAAACCTTAAACCTTAGGTTCTTAAGGACCTAAGACGAATTCAATTGTCAACTCATAACCTTAAATAACCCTAGAATATGATAATTGATAAGGAACGCCAACCTATAAGTAGAATTAAGGTTTATAAAGTTAACAATAGTATAAAACATTAAAAATGATAGTAGAAATTAGATTAGTAAAAGAAGAAAACTTAGGGTTCTCTCTTAGACTTAGGTTATAATATTTGGTGCTCTCGTTGAGAGATTAACCCCACGAAAAGGGATAACCTTAAAAAGGTACAACCTAAGAAAGGGGTTCTTAGTGAAGTAGAGTGTGAGCCATCTAGAGTAGAAGCTGCCTAAAGTGGGTTATCCAGCTTAAGCCAACATGGGTTATGGCTTTCAAAAGAGGGTGGTGATGTTACAATCCTACATATATATAATAAGCTATAGGAGGTCGAGATTATTAACAAGTAATAAAAAGGATTAGTTATTATAAGATAAAAAATCAAGACATTAATTATAAAGCATCTAATAAGGATTAAGAGAAAAAGGTCATTTTACACCTAGAAGTAAAAGTAGGTAGTAAAAAGTAAAAATAGAATAATAAATAAGTAACCTAATATTAAAGTAAGGTAAATCAATAATAAATAAAGGTAAAAAGAACAGTGATGACCTATTCCCCTTACATATAAGACATCATCATGACATATCCAAAATAAAAGTAAAGAATATATTTGGAAAAGTAAATTAAATAATAAAATAATTATGTAGAATGCTAAAATATGATAAAAGTATCCAATGAAACAACGTAAAACACCTAAGAAATATAAAAAAAAACTCTACAAATGTCAAGCAACTAATGACATGTCATAGAATTATCCAACAACTTGTAAGGAAAGTAAACAAAAATTTATTAAATTTGGAAATATCGTAAAATGAATAAAATACGTTGATAACTTCTTCAAGAATTTATCAAAAATTGTAAGAGTGGAAAAAATTGTTGAAAATTTAGTTGGATATAGGTCATAGGGTTAGGGACATGTGGCAATTTTTCCATAAATTTATACTTAAAAAATATTAATAAATTAGGTAACTTCCTAAAAAAAATCACCAAAATTTGTACACTTGTCCAAAATAGGTGAAACTTTAACAAGAGATGTGTAAAATGTAAGGAAGACATGTCTAATTTTCCATGATTTTTGAACAAATGTATAAATTAACAATAATTCTTAAATATTATAAATAGCCTACTGTTCATTTCAAAAATTCACATCACTCAAACCAAGCCTCTAAAATTTGGGCAAAAATTTCTTGAGCATCTTCGTATTTCTCCTAAGAGGTTAGACAATATTGGAGTCGTGGTGGCTACCACTTGGTGGTGGTTTTGGCCATTTAGGTGGTTTTTAGTTCAATAATTTTAGAGCCTTCAATTTAGGTTATTTCAAGGAGTTCTTTGTCTTGTAAGTACTATATAACCTTATATTCTAATAGTAATTTTACTAAAATTAATTTTGCATGTTTGATATTTTTATAATTTTTCCATGTTTTGACCATTTTTGTTAAAAAAGTATATTTCAAACAAAAATCGCAAAACCCTATCTATTAACTTCCTAAAATCTACAAACGTTTTCTCATGCTTTGTTATAATTAATATGATATTTTGGTACCATCCTCAAAAATGGTTAAATTATTTTCTATTTTTCTTGGTATTTTGGCCTAATTTTCACTTAAAATATTTAATATACAATAAAACATTTAATATATAAACATTTCAAAATAATAGCCATTACTAATTATCATATAATTTGAGTTTTCCTACAACCTTATGCTACCATTTACAAGAGTTCTATAATAATAACAATATCTTATTTTCATTCTTTTATACTAACTATCTTTAAACTATGTTTTGAAATCTTAGTATATATATATATAAACTATATATGGTCTTTTATATAAGTTAAGAGTTCTTTTAGAGAATATTTCTTATTGCCTCTTTTATAAGTACATAATGAAATAATAAGATCTATAAAACAATCATAAGTAAAAGTTTACTAATTATAAAATTTAACTAAACTCTAAAATACAACTAATAATGAACCTTTTTTAGGATTTCAACATAGCTTTTAGGAGGGTCATAGGAAACTACAAACTAGGTAAGCGACTTGTCTTACGGTTGTTATTATCGTATCAACAAGGGGTAGTAAGCTATTATATTGCTTATGCATATAGTTAGCTATTTGTATGCATGCAACATATATGAATACAAGAATTATGATTGATAACTTATGCTACTTGGTTTGAGTACTTAATAGTCAATATGGTTTTAAATTACTGATTGATTGCCTCATTAACTTGATTAATGTAATATCCAACTCTAAAAATTGTATAAGCGTAGCATACTTACATTTCAGCATGTTCCTATTAATACCATTCATGCGACAAGGAAATGGGGTTTCCTTCTTTTAATCCTACAGAATTAAAAAGACAAGAGAGGGGGTTGCCTATAGGTTAAGAAGTGTTAAGAAAGGATTGTCCTAATGGGTGTAAAGGGGATAAGGGAAAGTCCATTTCACATCCTCAAATTGATGGGAATGTTTTAAGCCCACATATGGTGAGCAGAAGAAACCTTTTGAACCTAAGCTAGAGTAGGGTTATTTTCTCTAGTCTTGCGACGTATTGGTCAACATCATGTAGATGATACTTTGACTATTGCATTACACTCTAAAAGGACTTACTTGCCTTGCTTGTTTATGTATAACACTTATCCCTTTCCACTTATTAAGTACGTGATTTTGCTCATATCCCCGTGGTTATTCTTTTATTGGTTAACTCTACAAAAGCTTAGGAAGGGAGAAATGAGTGAGGTTTAAGCAATAGAAGTTGATGAAGGAACTTTATGGAGAAGGAGGCATTGTTCTTTAGGGCTATTGGTGAGCATGCTATGCTTCCATTAAATGTTGCCAGCTTTGATGTAAAGCCTTATGTATATTAATGGTATAATGATAGCTATGGGCCCTATGCTATCGTTGACCATTTGTTTACATGGTTATTGGCACTTGGGGCACGGCATATATAGATCTACTAATCTATGTTATTGTGCAACTAAATATGATATCCTTTTTGCTACATGAATACCTTACAAGATACTACATCTTAATTCAAAGAATTAGTCAATTTACAAATATAATGTGATGGAATTCAATAGAAAATTTTTAGAGTAACTTGTGATGGAAATCTTATATATAATGAAAATTAAGTGCAATAAATTGTAATGAAAAGTATAGCCATTGTATGTTTGTTGGTAGAATGTCAATGCAATTGTAATTTTTTGAATATATTTTTCTAATAAAGATGTGACAATGAATATGAGGATGAAATGGAAAGTTGCAAAATCAAATGACGAGAGAATTTTATTCATAAAAAATTGGTTGTGCTTGCTAATCTTACAACAAAGAAGACATAAGGCTTTAGGGGTATTGAGGCTAGTCTAGCAAGGTTACTTTAATGCCTAAGTCAAATAAGTGTTTTAAGTGTTCAAGTGGAAAGTAAATAAGCTCACCAGTAAAGAGATTGTCTAGAGAGTTCTTATAATCATTATGCTCCTATATTTATAGGCTTCTATCTAATAACTTAAGTTTTAGTAGTTGATCCACCAATGGCATGTAGGGTTTTTTAAGTTTGGTCATGTCCTAATTGTAGGAGAAGTGGGTGGTTGAATTGTTATTGTCTTGGTAACTGTTGAATTGTTTGCACCTACATTTGAATATTTAAATCTTCATTGAATGGGCCTTAATGATTAAGGCTTTAGTAATATTGATCAAGTGATAGGTACCGAGCTATGAAGGCTCTAACAAGAGGTTATGATAAGAATCAACCCTTTGGACCGATTATACAAAGTCAAGATAGAGGACTCTAAGAACTCACTTGAAGAATACTAGCTTGAAGCATTATTAGAGATGGAAATTCCTATCCCAACTTCTTTGTTTCCCTTTTCTACCAACCTAATTGCCAAACCTTTATATATGACAGACTTACTGAACATCTGTGTTATGATAGAATATCCAAGCAAATAGTCCCAAGACTATCTGAGCTTAACTCCCAAGCTAACAAAAAAGTCTGACCCTAACCCAAGCAGGATACTCTACAGTAAGACTGATCGGTCCTCAACTTAATTTAGATTAGGATGGCTATTGATCGCAAATTCTTTTTTTCATCTACTTTATTCCATATTTTTAATGTTTAGCTACCAAGTGACAAATGTCTTTTTGCATGATATTCCAGAGGGATTCTATACTTTCAATATTGAATATTCTTTGTCTCTTTTATTCTTTTTATTTTGTATTGCATAACTTAATTTTAAGAATACCTTTTTGTCTTTTCATACATGTAAAGTAACCTTAGTGAATGGGTATATAAAACCCCACTTAATTGTACGCAAACAATCAATCCTTAATATCAGAATTTAATCAAGTTTCCTTTGAGAAACCCTAATATTCTCATTTCCTTTCAACTCTTATCTGTTCCCTTTAGCAAGAAATAGTGGCGAGTGACTCTTTAGTTTGGATTGGTGAGTCATATCTGACAGATTGTAGCGCAAGTAGGATTAATTGGTATATCATATCATTGTGGTGTTTCTCCATGTGTCTAACCCTAGAGACACATTAGCTTTGCTAGTATTAGAGCACAGTTTCGAGAGGGAGTGTGTGAAGTTGTAGTGAAGTTTTGGTTAGTGTTTGTTATTTGTAGATGTTGCATTCCTTCTGTAGTTGCTTTAGTGTGTTTGTATAGAGTAAGTTTGGTGTTGTGAACTATATAGTGATGATTTGTGTGTTAGTAAGTTTGGTTTTGTTGTTACTTTATTCTTACTCCATTTTTCACTACAAAAGTAGAGCAAGTTCATTTTTGTTTTGTTTAAGTGATTATTGGGTATTAAAGTTGTTAGTATGTTAGTTAAAGTTTTGGGCAGTACAATAGCATTGTTTTTTCTCGTATATTGTGTTGTTAATTTATTTGAAAGTATTATATGATGTTGGACTTTAGTGTTTAAGGTGTTATTAGAGACCAAAGTAGTGACACTCAGCTTGGTCATGGTTATAATGGAAGTAACACTCTTAAGTCAGTTGATGATAAACTTGATAGACTTACTAATCCTATTAAGAGTCTGGTTACCATGATGTAAGTTAGTAAGAAACAACCTTGGGGTATTGCTACAGTGCAAACCACTTGAAAATGTTTTAGAAAGAGGCTATAGCCAAGGTAATCAATCTAATCACCCGGTTTAACCCCCTAGAGCTGGAGGAGTTGTAGATTAAGCTACTAAACGAAGACTGGAGTTTGAGGAGATTGAGGAAGATGATAAGGAGATTGATGTCGAGGAGTATAGAGAGGAAGAAGAAGAGGCTATTTATTATCGAGAAAAAGAGTTAGAATGTTGAGCTCCTCAAGGATTAGACAATGTTAAGGTCAAAATCTTACCCTTCAACGGAAGTGAAGATGTAGATAAATACTTGGAATGTGAAGAGAAGGTCAAAAAGGTGTTCAACCGTTATGATTATATAAATGTTGTTAAGGTTTGACTTGCTGCATTGGAGTTTACTAAGTATGCCATAATATGGTGGAAGAATCTAAATGTAGCCAAAGCAAGAGATGAAAGACAAAGGAGTAAGGACCTAGGATGAGATGAAAGGGTTGTTAAGAGATATATTTGTACCCAAGACCTACTTATAAGATACATTTACAAAGTTATAAGAACTTCGCTAAGGAAGCCAATATATTGTTTACTTTGTAAGAGAGTTTCAAATGCTTATGATCCAAGTTGACGTGAAAGAACTAGAAGCCCATATAGTATCGATGTTCATTTCTAGGCTCAAGTATGAGATCACAACATTATGGAAGTGTAGAGGTTTTATAACTTAGAAGAGGTGATTAAGATAGCGTAGAGGTTGAAAAACAGAGGATAAGTGCTTTGAGTCGACCTGGGCTAACATTCTCTAAAGCTTCTATTTTGTGCCAACTTGTTCAAATTGAGTAGAAGAGGCCATACTAAGCTAAGGAAAGGAATGACCTGATAATAGCCAAGTAAGTCAGCAGGTTTGAGCAAGACAACTAACTTGAATTGAGGCTAGGATGATGTTAAGAATATAAGAGAGAAGAAAGACCTTTAGATAGAAGACCAGCAAAGTGAAGTACTTTAAATGCTTAGTCTTCGAACATATGGTTGCCGAGTGTCTGAATTGACATGTCATGGTGCTTTAAGGAGATGTAGTATATAGCATTGACGTGAGCAAGTTTGAGGAGGAGAAGGATGTTAGAAAAGCCGAATTCGAGGTGGAATAGGAGACTTATATCTATGTTGACCAAGGAGAAGTAATGACCCTAATCTTAAGATGAAAATTGAGTTCCCTATTGAACTTTGAGGAAGATTAGAGAGAAAATTTAATCCATACTACATGTACCATTAAGGACAATTGTATACCATCATAATGGACGAAGGAAGCTATACAAATGTAGTCACATAATCCTTTGTGCAAACACTAGGTCTACTAACCTCAAAACATCCCAACCTTATAAGCTACATTGGCTTCATGATAAGGGTGCTTTGCACTTGATGAAATAAGTAAACGTATTGTTTGGTGTTGGGAGTATGTATAGGGATGAAGTAGTATGTGATGTCATTCTTGTGGTAGCTTCACATTTATTACTTGGAAGACCTTAGTTGTTTAACCAATGTGTTACTCATGACGAATGTAAGAATACCTATGCCTTTGTTAGGGATGGAAAGAATATTGTTTTGCAGCCTATGACTCGTCCCAAGTAAACGAGACCCATAATTAGCTCACCTAAGCTAGTAAAAAGAAAGCCTTGGTGTGAGATAAATAGAGCTTCGAGTTGCTGAGAAGGCTAAATAGCCTATGTTTCTATTGATTTGAAGATTACTAGAGATGAGAGACTATAAGGATGTTCCAAATGAAATCTGAAGGCTGATTGATGAATTTATGGACCTATTTGCTAAGGAGCTACCTAAGGAATTACCTTTAGTTTAAGGCATAGAGCACTGTATTAACCAACAGTCAAGCGCCACCTTGCTAAACAAACTTGCATGTAGAATGAACCCTAAGCAAGCTGCTAAGTTGAAAACAGATAGGTGGATGAACTCATAGAGTAAGGATACATGAGGGAGAGCATGAGCCCTTATATTGTATTAGCTCTACTTGTCCCTAAGAAGGACGATTTATAGCGTATGTACATCGACAGCCAAGTAACTAATCAAATTATTGTCAAATATAGGTACCCAATATTGAAGCTTGATGACATGTTGGATGAACTCCATAATGCCAAAATATTTTCAAAGATTGTTCTACGAAGTGGCTATTACCAAATTTACATGAGACCAGGTGATGAGTAGAAGATTGCTTTCAAAACTTAGCATGGTCTTTGCAAATGGTTAGTTATACTGTTTAAACTTACTAATGCATCGAATACATTCATGTGGTTATTGAACCATGTGATGTGCCCTCTGATTAGAAGATGTGTAGTTATGTACTTTGATGACATATTGGTATACGACCTAAACAACCATATTCAACATCTATGAGCAATTTTTAACATTTTACAAACAGAGAAGTTATATGGAAATTTGAAGAAATGTCCATTTGCCAAGATGAAGTGATTTTTCTTAAGTTTGTAGTGTTAGGAAAAGGAATCCGAGCATATGAGGAGAAGATCTAAGCTTTTTTAGAATGGCTAATGCCAATGTCATTGAAGTTTTCCTTTTTCAAGGCCTAGCTTCTATCTATAGGTGATTTATTAAAAACTTTAGTACTGTAACTACCCCCTTTATTGAGTTGATAAAGAAGAGTGATGGGTTTAGATAGATCAACTAAGCTGAACAGAGCTTCAGGGAGATCAAGTTGAAGCTCACCTCCGCCTCTGTTCTATCATTATCAAATTTTGACAAACCCTTTGAATTTGAGTGTGATGCGTTAAGCATTGGAATTGGCACTATCCTAATGCAAGATTGACAATCCATCACTTACCACAACGAAGATCTTAGTGGTGTTACCTTAAACTATCCTATGAACATGAAAGAGTTATACTTTATTTTTTGTGCCCTTATTGTTTGGCAACACTATTTATTACTATGAGAGTTTGTTATTTACATTAACTATGAATCATTAAAGCATCTTAAGAGTAAAAACAAACTCTTAAAGAGATAAGCCAAATGGTTGGAGTTTATGGAAGGATTTTCGTATGTGATCTAACATAAGAAAGGAAGTGCAAATATGGTTACTGATGCTTTGTCTTGTTGACAAACCTTGGTGATAACTTTGTAGATAAAATTATTGGGACTTTCACTTATCACCGAACAATATGCTAATGACTCTCATTTTGGTCCCGTTGTTGAGCAGTGCCAAGAAGTAGTTGTTAGAGGATATTATCTTAAGGATGGCTATTTGTTCAAGGATCGAAGGTTGTATATACTAGACCGTTCCACGTGTAAGCTATTGGTTAGGAAAGCTCATAATGGTGGATTATTTGGTCACTTTGGAGGGACTAAGATGGCTAATATGTTAAAGGAAAACTTTTAATGGCTTGGTTTGACCAAGGATGTCCATAATGTAGTTAGCAGTTATGAAGTACAAAAGCGAACTAAGGGGAAGAGAGAGCCTCATCGAGAATACATACCCTTACCAATGCTAACCTTACCTTAGGCCAACCTCAACATGGACTTTGTCTTAGGTTTTCCCCGGATATCTAGAGGAAAAGATTCTATATTTTTTATAGTGGACTGCTTTAGCAAAATGGCATACTTCATCCCGTGCCATCAAACTAATGATACTTTATATATTATTAATTTATTTTTGTAGGAAGTTGTCTGACTACATAGAGTACCAAAAACCATCGTTTCAGATTGGGACATAAAATTCTTGAGTTATTTTTGAAAGACTCTATGGAAAAGACTTCGAACCAAACTTATGTTCAGCTTTAGTAGCCACCCTTAAACTGATGGCTAGATTGATGTAGTGAACAGGATGCTAAGAAACTTACTTAAAGTTATTGTGGGAAAGAACTTGAGGGATTGGGATCTATGTCTACCCATTGTAGAATTCACATACAACTGAATTATCTACAGCACCATTGGGAAGATCCCATTCGAGGTCGTTTACGGCCTTAATCTTACTATCCCATTATATATGATTGGCACCCCTGCAGTTGCTAAAGAGATCACATCAAAGTTGATTAAGCTAAAGAATTGCAAGAGCTACACCAGTTTGTAACTAGGAAGATCACCAAGTTCAATAAGGGACAATAAGAGATTAATAGTTGAGGCCACCGGGCTATTTCGTTCCAGCCAAGAGACTTAGTATGGATACATCTCAATTGAGAATGATTCCTACACTTAAGACAAAGTAAGCTATCTCCTTGAGTTGATGGTTTATTCAAGATCCTAAAGATGCTTAATTGCAATGCCTACCAGATCAAGTTACTTGATGATTATGGTGTCTCCCCCACTTTCAATGTGTAAGACCTGATTGCTCACCAACTAATAGAAAACCCTATGAGTGTCCTAGAAGAAGAGCCAAAGACCACTTTAGACTAGAGGACAAATATTTACGACCTCTAAGTAGATGATAAGAATTAACCCCTTAGACCGATCGCATAAAGCTGACTTAGAGGAGTCTAAGGACTTACTCAAAGAATATTAGCTTAAAGCCCTATCTGAGATGTAAATTCCTATCTTGACCTTTGTGTTTCCCTTTTCTATTGAGCTAACTGCCAAGCCTTTACGTGTGCTAGACTTACCAAACAATTGTGCTATGATAGAATATCCAAGTAGATGGTCCTAAGATTATTCGAGCTTAGCTCCTAAGCCAACAAAAAATGTCCAACCCGAACCCAAGATGACTACTTTAAGTGGGACCGACTAGGCCCTGACTTGATCCAAATCAAGTCTTCCCCTAATTACAAATTCTTTTTCTCGTCTACTTTGTACCATATTTCTAATATCTAACCACCGAGTGACACATATCTTTTGGCATAATATTTCAAATGGATTCTTTACTTTCCGTACTAAATATTTTTTTTTCTTTTACCCTTTTTAGTATGTATTGCATAGCTTAATTGTAAGAATACCCTTTTATCTTTTTATACATATAAAGTAACTCTAGTGGATGGTTATATAAACCACTACTTAATTGTACATAGATAGTCAATCCTCAATATCAAAATTTAATCAAGTTTCCTTTGATTAACCTAATGTTCTCATTATCTTTCAATTCTTATATATTCCCTTTAGTAAGGAGTAATGGCAAGTGATCCATTAGTTTAGATCGATGAGTCATATTTAATGGATTGTAAGCTGAGTATGATCGATTGGTGTATTATATCTAGATGGTAGCTACCTAGGCTTTTGCTAGCTTGTTCTTGGTTTTCTTTTCTACTTGCTTTGTTTTGGTGTTTCTTTGTATGTCTAACCCCGGAGATGGATCAGGTCAACGACCAAGCTACTAACTAGGTGGTAGCAATTAAGTGGCCAGCCATGGTGGAAGTTAGTTAATGGCATGACTTCTGGGCTAATTGTCAATTCTCTTGAAATCTACCATCAACATTTCCCTTATCCCATGGACTCCTATGGTCAATGCATCTAGCATAAGAGTAGCATTTTAGTTGGATCATTACATCAATCAAGCAGGCAAGAGATCGTGTAATGGTTGAACTTGTGCTATGATTTGAAAAAGCTTGATCCTCAAACTCGAGGAAATTACATCATCTAAGAGCGTCATACTATTTAGGTCAAATTATCTTTAAAGAAAATAAGTCTTCCAAGAGAAGAGTCATGGCTTTTTGTTTTCTCTTCCCTTAGAGAACACGTGATAGTTATCTTATTCATAATCATTCTCTCTGTATGCTTAGTAATTGTTAGTAAGATTGTGGCCATTAGAATACTATAAGTTATTCGTGTTCTCCATCAAGTTCAAATTAAATCAAATTGATTTTATTCCCTCAAAATTTCCATTTATAAAAAGCCTAAACTTTTCTCTCTCTCTTTTTTTCACTTATCTATAATTTCCATAAGATTCTACTTAAGTAAACACTACAAAACTCCCCCTTTAAGCTCAAATTCTCATGTTCAATTCTTACAATTTTTCAAGAACCAAGTTTTGGCAAGGACTAGGATAGTTAGTTCTCTTTCCTCTAACACTACTCCCGCTATGAGATGATGGAATCAACATCTTCCAATAGTCAGGATGGCTTAGCTTCAAGTTGTAACAATGTAATTGATAGGTACGACAAGCTTGCCTAGATCGATTCTTTTTTGAGGAATGTCTACCTTGATGTTAGAGAAGGTAACGAAAAGGCCATCTATTTATACAATGACATTTTGTTTGATAAATGGGTTCCTAATGGGATTTTAAGCCGTGTTGATAAGAACTTTATATCAAGATATGATCTGTCATCCCTCCTTGAAGAATGGAACTTGAAAACCCCATAGTAGACGATAGAGTCTATTTTTCTCTAGAGAATGAATTTCATATTTATTTGAAGTATTTTGAATTCGGTCTTCATTTACCGTTCTCTAACTTTCAAAAGGAGTTTTTCAATAATTTTCATATAGCACAGAGCATGTTTTCATCAAACACTTATAGGATATTTATAGCCTTTGAAATAATAAATGAAGAATTAGACTTTAGGTCTACAATTTAGGTTTTTCTTCACAATAAAGCAACATAATGATGGGTGATTTTATGTTGCCCGATATAAGGGGAAATTTTAGTTGGCTTAGATTCTATGATTCGTGGTTGGCATAATAAGTTCGTATTGATAAGGTTATAAGTTGGGTTAGATTTTTGGAATAGGTGCTAAGAACCTATTTTTGTGGATGACATTAAGCTTCTCCCCAATAACAAGTGAGTTGCTTAGAAGATAGAAGATCGACAAAAGAACTCCTTCTTTAGGGATAGGCTTCAAAAGTAATGGAGGAGATGATAGGAAATTCTTCAATTTTTGGAATGCAACATTATACCTATCCATCCACTTAAACTCTCTAAGGTTCTTCGAGACCATGAAGAACTTAGCACATCTGTTTGTGCTTTTTGAAACAAATCTATTTAAGGCTGCATTTTAACCTATCAACTCTTACACTTCCATTACAACACTTAGGGACTTCATATCTTTTATGGTGTTTATTTTCTTTGGATTAGCCTCAATGCCCTATTCGGTCTCCATATAACCCAAGAATTTCCCCGAAGTTGCTCTAAGAAATACTTTTGTAGATTAAACTTCATATTATACCTTCTTAAAGTGTCGAAAGTTTCCTAAAGGTTGGAAAGGTGTTGATCTTCTTCCTTACTTTCAACAACCATATCATTGACATAAACTTCAACATAGCAATGGATTTAAGGCTTAAATATCGTCGTCACTAGTTTTTGGTAAGTTGCGTTAATATTTTCCAAACCAAAAGGCATAACGATATAGCAATATGTACTAAAATTAGTGATGAACAAAGTGTGCACTTCATCTTCCTTTTCCATTCTAATATGAGTATAGCTAGAGAAAGTATCTATAAAATTAGGGCATGTCCAATGGTTGAATCTACGATCTAGTTAATTCTCGACAAGGGAAAGCAATCTTTCAGATAAGCTTTATTCAAATCATTGAAATCTATGCACATACATCATTTTTTGTTGGACTCTTTGGCCAATATGTAGTTGGATGACCTAGTTAGAGAAGACTCCTCAATTGCTACTTGCTGCTTAGGGTGAAGTGCCTCTTTTTCTATTGAATAACTTTAACATTAGGGTTAATTGTTAACTTATGCACCATGACGTCTCTCAATATGCCAAGCATGTTTAAAGGTGACATACAAATATATTAGCATTAACTTAGAGGATTTTTACCAAATCTTTCCTTAATTTTAGGGACTGGGATCATCTAATCTTTTTAGTCTTCTCCATATCTTCTTTGAGTTAGATTTCTTCAATTTCTTTCTAAGGGTCTTCCACGTTATTAATTCTTTATTCTAGGTCAACCTTAATATGAAAAACCTTAATATAAAGACCTTGTGAGCTATTGATCTCCTTTACAAACCCCTACTCTTGTAAGAGTACAAAACTTGGATTTCAGATTATAATAGAAGGGACCATGCTAAACAAGTTTTGACATGGTTGACCCAGAATCATGTTATTAGCGACTAACATCTAACTACAAGGAAATCCACTTTGTCTTTTGCTTTATTTTTATCATTGCTAATTTGGATTGGGAGAGAAATCACTTTAATTATGTGATTAAGTTGGTTGTTGAATCTATACAAATCACAATCATAAGTTCTCAATTATGCCTTGATGTTAGGCTTCATTTGGTTGAATGCATGCTAAAATATGATATCTACCGAGCTTTTTGTATCGATCATGATTTTTTGAACTTCAAAGTTTGCAATTCTCATGCTAATAACTAATGTGCCATTATGGTGCTTTTGTATGCCATCATAGTCTTTCTTTGAGAAATTTATAAGATTATCAGCCTTCATTCCCTTGCTATACATTACCAATATAGTTAATAGTATTAGTCGAGCTCAAAGAGCAAGACTAACCTAAACTAGAAGGTCTACTAACTATGGTGTTTATAACACCATTAAGGGCCTTATTGCCATTTTTACCACATTCTCTTCCTTCCCTTCTAGTCTAAATGGGCTACTCTTCCTAATCTTGGTCATCTCTTCTCTTTTAGGTTGGCCATTCGATGTTTTCCATGTTAGAAGTTAAAAACTTCATTAGATAACCTCTTTGAATGCAATCATCAATAGCACTTTTGAGTTGTATGCATCCATCAATGATGTAACCTATATCATGATGAAAATTACAGTATTTATTGGAAAACCTTTTAAAGGATTTGCTCTCATTCATTTAGGCCACCATAGTATCTTTCGATTCTATACTTCCATCACAATGTCTAATATCAGGAGATTAAGGGGAATGTGAGTAGAACAGGTTGAAATTCGTGGCCTTTTTCTATCATTGTTGCCCCCTAAAAAATATCGATCATCACGATTATCGAGCTAATCTTTTGCACTTCCCTTATTCTTATCATCTATTCTACTTAGCCTTAAGTAAGTTTTTATATTATCCTCCTAGAGGATGTAGGAAGTTACTTTGTCCTTGAATTCTATAAACATTTTGGGCTTATTTTTCATAAGGGACTTGAAAAAATCTCCTTACAACTTTACTCTATCTATCACCACATTGAGGTAACACTCATATCAAGTTCAAGATTTGCACCATCTTGGCTATGAACTGAGCAAAGTATTCCTTAATTGACTCATCAAACTTTTTCTTGATTGTGTTAGGGATGGAAGAATCCTTAATAGGAATTTTAGTTGCTAGGAAATGTTGCAAAAACATTTCTACTAGATTGTTGAAACAAGTTGTAGTATTTGGTTTAAAATGTTTAAACTAAGTACTCGCAGCATTTCTTAAAGTTGATGGGAATGCCTGGTAAGCAATTGCATTACTCAGGCCACGTAGCTTAGCTAGTCTTTGATAATATTTTTGGTAATATTCCAATAAATCCTTTGGATCTTTCATCCCATCATAAGTTTCAAACTATGGGAGCTTGATGTGCTATGAAATAACTTCTTTAAGGATCTTGGGGACAAAGGGACTTTTCTTTAGGACAAACTACTAACTAGTATATGTAGGGGCACTTAGATACGAAGGGCTGGCATGATGTGCCTACTATAGGGATTTTCCTTTATCTAATCTTTTAAGAGTAATGGTTGATGCCTCAGGGGCCACTTTAGCCTACTTAATGCCTTGCTTAAGGGAATGAACTGAATTATTTGAATCATCTATGTTGTTTACATCTTTCTTTGTTTTGTGGCTTGGTAGCACACTTACATAGACCAAATTTAGAATCGCACCATTTGTCCTCTCCAATTCTTTGTTTTGTTTCATTAAGTTAACGCAAAGCTACTCTAACTTAGCCAACCAATTTTTTCTAGGTGGTGCTTAATCCCCTTCTGCAACTATTGTGAAGTAGTTAGACTACCGGTACTCTTTGTTAATCTTATCTTAGATACCATATTGGGTTTAAAAACAAAAGGTGCCAAAATGTTGTTAGAAATTAGTTGTGCTTGAAAATTTTTTAAGAGAGAAGAAATAAGGCTTTATAGGTACTGGGACTAGCCCGACATAGCCATTCCGATGCTTAAGTTAAATAAGTGTTTAAGTGAAAAGTAAATAATCTCATTAGTAACGAGAGTGTATAGATAGTTTTTACAATTTTTATACTCTCATATTTATAAGCTTCTATCCAATAATTGAAGTTCTAGTAGCTAAACCACCAATGACACAGCATTTCTTGAGTTTAGTCATGTGTTAATCATGGGAAGTGGATGGTTGAATAGTTATTGTCTGGGTAACTGCTAAACTATTTACACCCATGTTTAAATATTTAAATCTTCATGGCTGGGGCCTCTAATAATTAGAGGTCAATTATCAATTCTCTTGAAATAGGTTAGTAATCGAGCATCTAATTAAGGAATGAAAATCTACATCAACAAGAATGAAATGAAGCAAAAAAATTAATAATGCATAGCTATTGAATGGAGCACGTAGGTGAAATTTTTGTATACAAAAGAATCACAAAATTTGTATAAATATTTTCTTTGTTTTTTTTTTTCAATAATGAATCTATAATAAGTGCTATGTAGTTTAAAAAACAATCTTCCTAGGGTCAAATTGCATAACAAACAAAGGAACATTATTAAACCTTCTGGAGTATTTATAACTTAGCATATTTTACTATTTTTCTTTTTTTGCTTTCATGGATTCATACATAAACTATTTCCCTATGAAAAAAAAAAACATAAACATTCAATCCATATGACAGACCCAATATAACTTGATCCATGTAACAAGCCTAAAACTTTACTCGATCTAAGCAATCCCTATATAAGATTTCTTAACCCTTTAAATACCCTTATCCTCAAAAGTAAATCAATAAGTCTACTCTTCAATCATTTGAAATATATTTTAATAGTAAAAAGGCTTAAATGGTTCTCCTTAACTATACTTGCAAATATGAACCATTTAATCCAATTACAAGCAGATTAAGCAAATCCTTCCTCTTATACTATCAATTGAAAGTTTAGGGGTAATTAGAAATCACAACCCAATGTGTATATCTTCTGATGCACATGCAAAGACCCTCTACCTTATCCTTTCATTTTAATGTATACATAGTTACATAGGGAATATACATAGTTTCCTGACACAAACCAAAACTTAATTCATTTTTCTCCTTTCTACCTTAATATGCCCACTACCTCCTTTCTCTTTGTTTACCTTTGAGAAATTAACCTTCATCTTCTTCTCAAATTTTGGTCTCTCATCTTTACTATGTTGGCTACAAATACATTCTGTTTTTTTTTTTTCCTCTATTACCATACATTTACTTAGCTAACTTAAATCTGAGGTATACTAAAGAGTAAGAAATCTATAAGCATGCCACCATGTCCACAACTTGCAAATTTTGCTCCATTAATAAACCCATTTACCAAATGAGAAGAACCACCAAATTTACCTTCCTCCTTTCATTTATCGTTCTGTAACTTTGCTAGAACTTAGGTTTGCTCTCTTCTACTATGCCTTGCCTTATCCATAGTTATTAAAATTGTGAGTCAATAATATGATTATATGAGTTTATGATTTTATGTTATTTTTCTTAATTAAAATTGATGTAAAATCATTGAGGTACAAAAATTTTGTAGAATTTTAAATTTTGATGTATGACTCTACAAGCTTCCAATTTTACTAGTTTTGTACGATTTTAATAATTTAATACATTCAAAGTAACAATGAAATTATCATTTTGACTACCAATTCATCATACTTCCTCTTTTAATTAAGATTTAGAGAACCCTATATTAAATGTAAGGCTTTCTTTGATCTCCCTTTTCTACGTCACCTTAAACAAAAATATAGATTTTCGTTTGTCAACTATAATGTTAGTGGTGGAGGAGGCAAGTGACAAGTTCATACACGGTGGAAAAGATTGTTCATGGAAATGTAGATGGTGTCCAAAGAAATGAGAAAGTAAGAGGTTTCAAGAAAATGTGTGATAACTAAGAAATGTTCGATGAAATGCCATAATAAAGTGGAAATAACCTATTTGAGTAGTTCAGTCATGGGTTTAATAGTGTAAGCACCATAGTGAACTCCATAAATGTTATCATGAGTAATCCAACAACAATTGAAATTAGATTTTAGATCTTGACTTTCTCACCATCATAGTGGTGGGTATACTTTTTATATTTATTCCTCCTTTTATCTTGTTTATTGCTAGCATTATAGCATAGTGTAAGGGTACTTCATTGGATGAGGCTTCTATCCCTTATTTCATACTTCTCATCCATGACGAAGAGAATTTACTAAGTAAGATTTTGACTAGTGCTTTTTTACTTCCCTATCATAATTGATTCCCATTGATGCTCAAAATTGGAATTGAGAAAAGAGAGGACACTTTGTATGAAAGGGATCTACAAAATGAATATAGGGGGTGTTTGGGCAACTTTAGTGTAACTACTTCGATGCCTAAGTTAGATTAAAGAGTAAAGTGAAAGAGAAAGTGCAATAACTTACGTAAAGTGTCTAAAAGAACTTGATTGTAACCTTTTGAGCTCTATTTATAGCAAGGGTTTGCTCCTGTCTAGCAACCATTGCCTCTAAAATCTACACATGCATTAAGTTTGAATTTAAGACCACTTCTCGATATTAGGGGACATAGTTGGCATAATGGTGGCTGGTGGCAATTATTTCTACAAGAGGCCTAATTGTTTAAGCCATGTGTTAGAGTTTGAATTCCTTAGGGCTAAACAAGTCATGGTCGAACTACAAGTAGTTGTTCTAAATTGACTAAGGCTAATTCGACCTATTTTGATTAAGCTATTCTATACTACTCAAGCATATTTAGTTCACTAGCTTTCTCAAGCTGATTGATTCATTATGAGGAGCCTAAGGGAGCTAGGAAATACTATAAAAGAAGGGTGATAATAAATAGATAGGTCGGGTGCCCCTTAGTTTAGGTCGATATTAACTTTTAGGAAAAACTACTATCAACATTTGCTTTTTAACTCCTCTTAATGCCTACATTAAGGGAAGTACTAATGTTTCACCAACTGAGTATTTTGTTCTAAGCTCTTACTACACTGTAAGAGACTATTTTAGAAAATGTTTTAACTCTTTGAATCTAAGCTCCTTGTTTCGACCTCCTTCTTAACAGTCATAATGTATTCCTTGAAAACTGACTTACTTTTTGTTTAACTTGTTGTGGAAGTTTCATACCTATCAGTACAACATTTCACATCCCATTACTAATATTTGTGCAACTATGTCAGAATCTATGCACATCCTTAGAAATACAACTAAACATAAGTCATCAAATCTAAGTAGTGTGTACATGATCGATCGACTGATCCTCATTAATTACTAAGCACAGTCCATATGAATTCCAAAATGCCGTAACTTCATCATTTTTATTCTTTTATTTTCATATCCCTTCTTCTATTTTTTTTTTCTTCTCCTTCACTCCAAACTTTCTCATTTCTTCGTGTTATTCTTGTTTCCAACTTTTCCCCTCGCTTATTCTGAATATTGCTCATTATCCCATTACTCTCATTTCTTTTCAACTATAGTATCAAGTTGATCATTGAATCTGACGACTCGACGAATACATAACAATGGAGCCAAGAACTATCCACTATGCATCAAGTAAGAGTGATAGCAATCAGGTTATTGGACCTCTAACCCATAACTAAGCTCGAGGACTTAAGGGGTTGCCATGACGAATCCTTCTATTCTAACCAACCCTTGCCGAGACCGAGTACTTCCTTATCAAGTTACCCTTCATGCCGTATCGTATGACCACCCATTTTTTTATAGTGTGTCGAGTAGATGATTACTCTCTAGCTCCAAGCTGACCAATTACTCGACATCTTCCTTGCCAAGAAGCCGAAAGAGAGAGTCGAGATTAATTGAGGCCTTCCTTACTTGGATAAGCCCATCTATTCATACTTTTTGTCTACATCTTCTAATGACCTTACCAATGTAGCATCGCTACGTATATAGTATCATATGAAAAATCCATTGCAATAACGATTGTTTTTCTTTTATATTCATTATTACCCTTTTGTATCTTGTATATTACGTCCTTAGGAAATGCCCTTTTGTCTTTTCCTTTTTAGGTAGGTTACCCTAACTTATGAGTATAAATACCCTTATACTTGTAACTGTGACGATATCAGATCATTCTTAATATACTTTTGGATGCTTTTCTTCCTTACGTAAACACTGTTTGCTTACTCTCAACATCATTCTTATCCTTTCCCTTAAGCAAAGTTAGGCAACAAGTAACCTTACTAAACCAATTTGTACGTCATATTGAATTGTGTCGTGAGATTTCGGAAGTTCCATTGGTGCATTATATCCTCTAGAACTGTTCATAGGTTTTGCTTACTATTTCATTCCTCATTTTTTCCCTTTTTTACACTTTCCCCATTAATCTTTTTTCGAACTTTCTATAAGCCCGGACCCATCCAGTGACCAACCTTATCTATTCTTGGTTACAGTTTGCAACATCTTGGTATCAGAGTAGAGGTTTTGTGTGAACTATAGTAGTTCTTCTTGAAGTTCTATTATATTTTGTTTTATGTATGTAAAACAAAGAACATAATTGTGTTCAATTGACTGTTGTGTTGTTAACTATTAATTTCCTAAAGTGCTTTTTTGAGATTTGAATTTGTGAAATAAAAAAGAAAAAAAAACTAATAGACCCAAATATGAATGTTGGTACTGGTGATGACAGTAAAGTTATCCACCATGGACGACAGTCTTAGGGAGCTCCCAAAAGCACTGACAAGAGGCTTGATGAGGTGACTAACCTCTTAGTAGATTTGACTCGAGCTGTTTATGTATTGTCTTACCGACATACTAAGGCCACACAAAACACTCTATAAGCTACTCAACCTGTTAGAAGTTAGAAACTAGCTTGACCTATTCAAGGTGGAGGAGTTGGTAGACGAGTACGGAGAAGGATAAACTTGAGAGAGCTTAATGAAGAAGAAGAAGAGTATTTTGAAGAGGAGTGTATACGAATCCCCAAAGCATCTGACCATATGAAGCTTTGAATTCTAAGTTTCAATGGATCTAAGAATACTGATGAGTGCTTAGATTAGGAAGAAAAGGTGGAGCATGTGTTTATTACTATCAATATGAGAATTATGAGAAAGTGAGAGCTGTTGCTATTGAATTCTCTAGGTATGCTGCCATGTGGTTGTAGAAATTTCAAGCTACAGGACAAGAAGACGACCAAGAGATCAACACTTGGCTTGAGATGAAGAGAGTGCTTAAAAAGAGGTTCGTATCGAAAACTTATTTTCAAGATACTATTACTTTGCTTCAGGAGCTAAGACAAGGAGGCCGAACTATTGACGAATATGTTCAAGAGTTCCAAATGCTCATTATTCATTGCAAAGTGGAGGAACCACCAGCTTAAATAGTCTCAAGGTTTGTTACTTGATTGAGAGGACATTCGAGACGTCCTGGAGCTCCAATGATTTGACAACATGGATGAAGCTATTAGGATTACCTAGCAAGTAAAGAGGCAAAAAAGGAGTCGAGTATTGGCGAGGATGCCGACTAGCCGACCCAAACAGGCAAGTCACCAAACTTTAACGAGTATCTATTTGAGAAGGAGGGTTGATGTTAGAGCTAAGTAGAAAGGCTAACCTGATGATGAAGTGCCGACCCAAATGTATTAAAAGGGGCAAGGGTCTAGTAGGAAGACCAACTAGATCAAGTGCTTCAAGTGCCAGGAGTTCGAATACATAACTAATTAGTGCCCGAATCAACGGACGATGGTCATCAAAGGAGACATCTTAAAGCTAAAAGTAGAGAGTATGGATGAGGAACCTTAGGAGGAGGAGGTTCCTGTTGAGAAAGAAAATGCTAAGAAAGAGAAAGAGTTGATTGAAGTGGATGTGTTTCTTGAGGACTTAGATCAGTTACTCATGGTTGTCTGACGCACTATGAACGTGGAGCCCTTATGAGAAGAGGAGTAGAGAGAGAATTTGTTCCATACCACTTATAAGGTAAGTGATCAAATGTGTGACATCATCATGGATAGTGGAAGCTGAACCAATGTAGCATCAGCTGATCTTGTTTCAAAATTGAAGTTACCGACTGTTTCACTTCTGAGCTCATATAAGTTGCATTAGTTGAGTAAGAATAGAGCATTACATGTCACTCAGCATATACTATTGCCGATCACTATAGGGAATTATTCTAACCAGATTCTCTATGACATACTGCTATGTGCACTTCCTACGTATATTTAGGAAGACTGTGGTTGTTTGATAGGAGATTTATGCATAACGGCTACAAGAACACTTATATGTTCAAGAAAGACGATCAGAAGATCACACTAAACCCAATGCTGTTGAGAGAAGTTCATAAGTTACAGACGAAACTTACTAACAGATCAAAGAAGGCTTTGGTGATGAGTAGAGTTGAGCTATGAGAGGGCATCAATGCTAATGAGCCAACACTCATGTTGGTCGAGCAACAACTAAAAATGAAGGAGCGGGGTGAGTTACCCTAGGAAGTCAAGGAGTTGTTAGGTAAATATGCCGACCTGTTCCTAGAACAGTTACCTAAGGGATTGCCCCTAACTCGAGCCATAGAGCACTATACTACCAAATAAGCCAGCTTATTAGATGAATCTTGAGCAGGCTTTGAAACTCCAACATCAATTCAATGAGTTGCTGGAAAGAGGCTATGTAAGAGAGAGTGTCAGCCTATGTGCGGTGCTTAGACTTCTAGTATCGAAGAAGGATGGAACCTAGCGAATGTGTGTCAATAGCCAAGCTGTAAACAAGATCACAATCAAATACAAGTATTCAATCTCGAGGCTAGAAGACATGTTGGATAAACTTAGTAAAGCCAAGATTTTCAACAAGATTGATCTTAAATCTGGTTACCATCAAATCCACATGAGGTTAGGAGATGAGTGGAAGATTGTATTTAAAACTCAACATGGACTTTACAAATGGATGGCCACACCCTTCAACTTATGAAATTCCCCGAGCACTTTCATGAGATTAATGAACCATGTGCTGAGACATCTTATAAGGAAGTAACTCATAGTATACTTTCACAATATCTTGGTCTATGATACCAACATGCTGAGTTACTGTGAATATCTCAGAGCAGTCCTGGATGTCCTCCATGGTGAGAGATTACTCCACAATTTAAAGAAATGTTGCTTTTGCCAAGAGGAAGTGGTATTCTTAGGTTATATAGTCAATGGATGAGGCTTGCAAGTTGATAATGAAAAGACCTAAGCAATTGTCGAGTGGCTAACTCCTACTACTTATGCCGATGTGAGAAGTTTCCACTCACTGGCTTCATTTTATCGAAGATTTATCAGGAATTTTAGCACCTTTGCTATGCCACTTACTAAACTAAGGAAGAAAAACATCGACTTTCAATGGGGAGAAATGGAGGAGAGGAGTTTCGTCGAGATAAAACAAAGATTGACCTCCGCCCCAGTAATAAAACTACCTGACTTGAACAAAATATTTGAGTTGGAATGTGATGCATCGATCATTGGAATAGGTACTGTCTTAATGCAGGAAGGCTAACCAATTTTCTTCCATAGTGAGAAGCTTCGAGGACTGATATGAGGCAAGCACACCTATCAATTTTAATATAGCGAATATGAGTCCGAGTCGATCCCTCAGAGATTTTGAGTACTAATATTAACCTTAGCTTTATTATCTAACCAGAAAATTGTGATGAGTTGAATGAATTAAAAATACTAAAATTAACAACTAAACTACTTATGAGACTTAATTACGCAAATTGGGAAGCAATAAACTGCGAACGACTTCAAGTATGCAATAATGTATTTAGGAATTATTTCTCCTAGTGTTTAACATATAACCTTTTTAAAATATATTCAATTCAGTTTCTATAATTCTTGACCAGAGAGATTCACAATTAAAGCTAATACCTTTCTCAAGCATATTAACCCTAATCCTAAATTATCTACTAGAATCTCTTCACTTAGTAATATAATTTAGAATTGCATTAATGTATAATGAATTCCCACACAAACAATCAACTTTTCGGAAGAAACATGTATCTTATCTCTAAGTATACATGTAATTCTCTTCAATTATGCCTAGATCTAATTACACGTGCAATTTCTCAATCAACATGCATAGTATCATATATTGACACTCTAGAATTATCAATCCACAATTAAACAACATAATTGAATCAAGAAAATAAAGAAACTTTATTGAAATTATAATTCAATCCAAAAGGTTACATGAAACCCTAGGTTCCATAATCCTAAATACTGGAATTCTAAGCTATCATAACGAATCTAAAAACGAGTTTCATCAATAATATAAAATAAAACATGGAAACCCCTCTTGATTTGATGAACAATATCTCTAATCTTAAAATTGATGTTGTTCTCGCCTCTTTCTTGATTGATGTTCTCCTTAAGTCTCTTTTTCTTCTCTTGTGTCTCTCTGTTTCTGTAATGTCTCTCGTGTCTTTTGAAACCCTAATATGTCCTTTTATAGTATATCAAAAGGATTCTGTTTTCGTCACTAGACACGACCTGGGACATGACCGTGTCCCTTATTAAGTATCAATTTCTTTAAAGAAAACCAAAAAATGTGAAGAAAATACTATAAAATTATCCTATGAAATATGTTTAAAATCCAAGCTATCAAATTTCCCAACACTTGAGCATTTTCTTGTCCTCAAGCAAATAAATCAAAACAAAACTTTCAGGACAAGAAAAGCTAAATAAAATTTATCACTATTTAAGAAACCGGTGAACAAATACACTTGACCCGAAGAAAAGTAAGAAAATAATTCTCAACTAACTTACAATAATAAAGTCAACCAATTTCATCTGACCATATTCGAATGCTCCAACAATACTTAATACTAGAGTTCACTATTTAATTTATGAAAATCAAAGTTTACCCAAGTCATTTAACCAAGGATTCTTAAACTAAAAATTGGATTTAACATCTCGCCAACCGAGAAAGAGTCCATTTGACTAAAGTGTATACAATTCTCTCTTCCATCTCACCAAGCACCACAATCTAAAACAAACACATTTTACATCCACTCATCCTCTGATCATCCTCCTAGTTCATGCTTTTGTTGAGAGGTCTTTTAAAATTTACCTTATTTAAGAACAATTGTGTTGGTAGCGGGAAAGAATCTCGCTCTTCTGACGGACCAAGACCGATCCATACCAACTTATTCCTTATATTAATAGCGGGAAAGAACCTTGCTCTTCTGACGGACCAAGGCTGATCCATATCAATTTTTTTTTTCATTTGAATTGGCATTGGGACTCAATCTTGCTCTTCTGACAGACCAAGACATATCCTTACCAATTTTTCTATTCATACACTTGTTATTACTTTTAACCTCCAATCATTGTGATTTTTCAAGGGTTTCTCAAAAGAAGAATTTCATTTGGTTGTTTGCTAAAAATTATAGGACTCTTAAAAATTTCTAAGAGAAAAGTATACATAAAAGTAAATTTTAAAAATAATCATGACTAACTCTCAACTAGTGATGTTGCTCTAATCCCAAGTCTTAAAATCCTAAGCTAAATAACTCGTAACTTTACCTTCTAAAAATTTGACTAATCAATTCTAGTAAAGTATAATAAGATTAATAATAATCAAGATGAAACAGTTAATTTGGCTTTATACCAGTTAATCACCTATTGCAAGTTAACTTAAAAATTAATTGGGTCAAATGTGAATAATTGGTCTCCTAAACAGTAATAAATTCATATATATCCCTTCCCCATACTTAATAATGTACATTGTCCTCAATGTATGACAAAAAATCATAACAGCACGAAAAAGCAGCATAGGGAAAAAGAAAACATATGTACTGAAAAGAAAACTAATACTTCCCTGCCAGTCGAATAGGAGCACAAAATGAAGAAGCATCATCATTATATAGCAGAGTTCACAAGCCTTGAACAACAAAAGTCAACACAAAAAATGAAGAACTAAGAAGAGGGATCGGAATCCGTCTCTTCATGTACCTCATCAGACGATGCCTAAGCCATCGTAGCATCATCATCGTCATCACTGGCCTCGACATCCTCATCACATTCGCTAGCCTAATCATGAGATAGAGAGAGCAAAATTAAGTGGGAAACTTACTTGGATCAAAATGCGGAATGCAAGAATTGTGGAGAGAAGAGGGAGAATAAGAGAGAATATGAGAGAGCAATGTTTGATTGGGAGTGTGTGAGAGGGTGTGTTTAATTTAAATAAAATGGTCGTGTATAAAATTGTGTTATTTTGGGCAACACGAGCTAGGACACGACCTTGTCCCTTGCCTGTGTAACAATCTGTGTGAGTCGTGTGGAGTCTGGTCAGACACGGGCTGGGGACATGACCTTGTCCTACGACCGCGTAACTTACTATGCCCATGCGTGGAAACCGGATGAACACAGGTTGGGACACGACCGTTTCCCGTGCCCGTATAATAATCTGTAGTCGATCATGAAATCTGAACGTACATGGGCTGGGACACGACCGTGTCCCACGCCCGTGTAACTCTTTATATGCGGGTGGGATTTCTTGTCATACATAGGCTGGGGACACGACCGTATCCCACGCCCGTGTAACTCTCTGTGCACGGGTGGAAAATTCTGGGCGTACACGAGCTGGGGACACGACCGTGTCCCATGCCCGTGTAATTCTCTGTGGGTGGGCAGTTGTGAAGGTCTGGATGGACACGGGCTAGGACACGACCGTGTCCCTTGCCCGTATAACTTTTTTTCCCTTTTTTTCATGAATTTAATTTCAAAATAAAAGAAACTTAAAGACATAAAACTAATTAAACTAAAAAAAATAAGAAAAAGAAAACTAAAGAGAAGAATAAAAAATGAAATTAAAAGGGAAAAGCCTATGATTAAAATTAAAACAAATAAAAGAAGCAAAGCAAAGTTAGATAAAAGAAAAGAAAAATGAAATAAACTTAAAGAACCAAAGTGTAAGCAAAGTTAGACATGGGTTGCCTCCCAAGAAGCGCTATAGTTAACGTCAATAGCTCGACGGGATACGTTTTGTATTTCATGATTCTTCATCCAGGTGGAAATAGAACTCCTCCTATATCTCGCTTTCGAACTCTCCATACAAGTGTAGATTTACCCTTTGGCTATCGACCTTGCCAATTCCATTTCATTGATGCATAACTTCCATAGTTTCTCTCCTTATCATGCCACTTATCAAATTCATGTAGCCTAAACTTCTTCGTTTTGTTTGCTTTTAGCTTAGATACGGTTGTCATTGGGGGTTTTGAACTTTTCACCGCAAAGACATGTTCCAAATGATTTCTTAACAGTTTTGGTTCCAAAATTGGTGGCTTCTCTTTGAAAGATTTTAACCTAAGATCCTTTGGCTTGTGGAGTGGATCAATCCCCTTCTTATCCATAATGGATTCATGAACTTCTGTTTGACTTGCCACTTCTGCACAATTGGGGTTACTCACCAAATTTTCATCTCCCTTTTGCAAGCAATAACTTAAGGAATCCTTAGCAAGAGTTTCCTGCACACATGTAGATGTAATGACATTAGTGGCATTAACATTGTGACTTATGTTCTCTGAGTCAAGAAATTCATTCGTTGCCTCTGGAGTTTTATAAACTATTTCATCATCCCGGACCCCTAATATCAACTTATGCTCACTAACATAAAAAACAGCTCTAGCAGTGGCTAGGAAAGGTCGACCTAAAATGATTGGCTCCTCAATAGCTTCATCTATATCAAGTATAACAAAATCCACGGGAAAGATGAATTTGTCTACTTGCACTAAAACATCTTCTATAATGCCTCTAGGGTATGTGATAGACCTATTGGCTAATTGAAGACTCATGCCCGTTAATTTAGGTTCTCCTAACCCTAGCTTTTTGAACAATTTATACGGCATCAAATTTATACTAGCTCCTAAGTCTGTCAAAGTATTATCTATTAACAAATTGCCAAGCATATAAGGAATAGTAAAACTCCCTGGATCTTTTAATTTTTGTGGCAGCTTTTTCTAGAGAAGTATCGAGCATTCTTCGTTCAATGGGACTGTTGTAAGCTCCTCCAACTTCCTCTTGTTCAATAGAAGATCTTTTAAAAAATTCACATACTTTGGCATCTGCAAGATGACATCAACAAGAGGTAAGTTAATGTGTAATTGTTTGAAAACATCAAGCAATTTACCGAATTCCTTATTTTGATCAGTGTAACTTTGCTTAAGGCGCAGCGGGTAAGGGATAGGAGGCTTGTACTCCTTCACTTTTGGTGATTCCATACTTTCTTTTGATTTTAGTGGCTTTACATCTTCCTTACGGTTGACTTCCACTTCTTTCTCAACTACTTCTTCACCATCCTTCTTCTCCACTTCCAGTTTTCTACCACTTCTCAAGATCACAGCATTAACATGTTCCCTAAGATTGACCTCGGTATTCCCTAGGAGTGTCCCCTATTGCCTCTCAGAGATCATTTTTGAAAGTTGACCAATTTGATTCTCAAGATTACGATTTGAAGCCTCTTGATTCCTCAGCGATGATTCAATGTTGGATAAGCGAGCCTCATTGCCTTGAATATATTTTGTGAGAAGTTCTTCTACACTGGGCTTCTTTTCTTGAGGAGGAGGAGGTGGGAATGGTCTTTGAAATCCAAGTGGGCCAAAGTTGGTCTTCTGCTGGCCTTGGTTTTGATTTCCCCATGAGAAATTGGGATGATTCCTCCATCCGGGATTATAAGTGTTACTGTAGGGGTTATTTTGTTGCATGGGTAGATTTCCTAGATAATCTACCTGTTCCAATTGCTCTTGTGCTCCATACCCCTGCATACCAAAATTACTTACATCCGACTACACTTGTTGAGGGCCAACAGAGAGTGCATCAATCTTCTTACTCAATAGGTCCACCTTGGCTGCCAAAGTAGTGGTCAAGTCTACATCATAAACTCCCATGGCCTTTTGTTTGGCTCTGGTGCTTTCCCGCTGATAATTGTTCATCGCGATTCCTTCAATCAGGTTTTGTGCTTGCTCAGGTGTCTTTGTGTTCAAAGTACCTCCTGTGGATGCATCAATCATCTGTCTAGTGGATAAATTGAGACCATTGTAAAAGGTCTGAATTTGCATCCGTAGTGGGAGGCCATGATGTGGGCACCTCTTGAGCAAGTTCTTAAACTGCTCCCATGTATCATATAGCGTCTCCGCTTCCAATTGAGCAAAACAAGAAATATCATTCCGAAGTTTAGCGGTCTTTGCAGGTGGAAAATACTTTTCCAAAAATTTCTCTACCAATTCATTCCAAGTTGTGATTGAATTTCGTGGTAGAGAGCACAACCACTGTTTTGCTCTACCCCTCAAGAAGAAAGGGAATAGCTGCAATTGAATGGCATCATCCGTGGCTCCGTTGATTTTAAAAGTATCACAAATCTCTAGAAAGCTCGAGATGTGGGCATTAGGATCTTCATCTTGGAGACCATCAAACTAAACATATTGTTGCACCATTTGTATGATGTTAGGTGCAATTTGGAAGTTGTTAGCCGCGACGGTTGGCCTTGCGATGCTAAAGTCTACTCCAATAAGTGTAGGCCTTGAATAATCGGACATGGTCCGATTTGCTTCATTCCAGTTGTTAGCCATGTATGGTGGATCTTCCTGCTCGATGAATTGAGTGTTGGTCTCTTCACCTTCTTCCTTGATTTCAACGATTGACTTGTCGTCAATGGTCGCCATACTTTATCTAAGTCGTGATTTCAAATTTTGAAGGGCAGTTTTCTCAATTTCAGGATCAAGTTCTACCAAATCTTCAGGGTTACTTCGAATCATGCACTGCAAGGATAAGAAATATAGAATCAATTGTAGCTCTAACTAATGAAAATAAACAATGAAAACAAAAGAAAAAAAAATGGTTAAAGTAATAAAGCAACTAGTGTTCTTAATAACAAAAATCCCCGACAGCGGCGCCAAAAACTTGATATGAGGCAAGCACACCTATCAATTTTTATATAGCGGATATGAGTCCGAGTCGATCCCTCAGAGATTTTGAGTACTAATATTAACCTTAGCTTTATTATCTAACCAGAAAATTGTGATGAGTTGAATGAATTAAAAATACTAAAATTAACAACTAAACTACTTATGAGACTTAATTACGCAAATTAGGGAGCAATAAACTACGAATGACTTCAAGTATGCAATAATGTATTTAGGAATTATTTCCCCTGGTGTTTAACATATAAACTTTTTAAAATATATTCAACTCAGTTTCTATAATTCTTGACCGGAGAGATTCACAATTAAAGCTAATACCTTTCTCAAGCATATTAACCCTAATCCTAAATTATTTACCGGAATCTCTTCACTTAATAATATAATTTAGAATTGCATTAATGTATAATGAATTCCCACATAAACAATCAACTTTCCGGAAGAAACATGTATCTTATCTCTAAGTATACATGTAATTCTCTTTAATTATGCCTAGATCTAATTACACGTGCAATTTCTCAATCAACATGCATAATATCATATATTGACATTCTAGAATTATCAATCCACAATTAAACTACATAATTGAATCAAGAAAAGATAGAAACTTTATTGAAATTATAATTCAATCCAAGGGTTACATGGAATGAAACCCTAGGTTCCATAATCCTAAATACTCGAATTCTAAGCTATCATAACGAATCTAAAAACAAGTTTCATCAATAATATAAAATAAAACATGGAAACCCCTCTTGATTTGATGAACAATTTCTCTAATTTTGAAATCGATGTTGTTCTCGCCTCTTTCTTGATTGATGTTCTCCTTAAGTCTCTTTCTCTTCTCTTATGTCTCTCCATTTCTGTAATGTCTCTCATGTCTTTTGAAACCCTAATATGTCCTTTTATAGTGTATCAAAAGGATTCTGTTTTCGTCACCAGACACGACCTGAGATATGTCCGTGTTCCTAGGTCGTGTAACTTTCTGCATTAAGGCAAAATTTTCTACACAACTTCAAAATTTCATAACTTCTTCATTTGAACTCCGATTTGAGTGAAATTTGATTCCTTTTCTTCGTTTACGATCATAGAACGCATTCAAACCTAGAAATGAAAATTGTACCCAATTAAGTATCAATTTCTTTAAATAAAACCAAAAAATGTAAGGAAAATACTATAAAATCATCCTATGAAATATGTTTAAAATCCAAGTTATCAAGGACCCCACTTGAATTACTTTGTATATGATAAGGAACTTTTGGCATTGATCCGAGTACTGCAAGTATGGCAATACTATCTATTGCTAAGAGAATTTTTCATATATATTGACCATAAATCACTGAGGCACCTCTAAAGTCAGACCAAGTTGTCACAGTAATAGGCGAGATGGGTTGAATTTCTTAAAGGTTTCAATTTTGTAATTAAGTACAAGCAGGAAAAGGGCAATGTAGTTGCTGATGCTCTTTCAAGGAGACATGCACTTTTATCGAAACTGCAGACCAAGTTGTTTAGGTTTGCAAGTATCAAAGAACAGTACTTCGAGGATCTGCACTTTGAACACATAATTTCATGATGTGTCAATGGGAGGATGGTGGACAAGTATTATGTGGAGGATGGCTACTTGTTTCAAAGTGGAAAATTATGCATGCCTGCTTGTCAATTGAGGGAGGTAATAGTTAGGGAAGCTTACAATGGAGGCCTCTTCAAACATTTTAGGGAAAGGAAGACCTATAAACTAATAAATGGCCAATTCTTTTGGCTAAGAATGAGGAAAGATGTGCACCGAGTAGTCAAAAGCTATGCCATGTGCAAGAGGGCTAAGTACCTAGCCAAGCAAAGAAAAGCAGTGTTGCCCCTACCTGTTTTGATGAGACTATGGACTAAATTGCGCATAGACTTTGTTCTTGGACTGCTACGAACTACTTGAGGCAAAGGTTTTGTAATGGTCATCGTAGATCGGTTCAGTAAAATAGCACACTTCGTACCCTGCACCATGACTAATGATGCTTTAGCTATTGCTTCTCTTTTCTTACATGAAATTGTGAAAATACATGGCATACCAAAAAGTGTAGTCTCCAATAAAAACCTGAAGTTCTTAAGTCATTTCTAGAGAATCCTGTAGCGTTGATTGAGAACTAAATTACTCTTTAGTACTTCATGTTACCCCTAAACTAACGACTAAACTGAAGTAGTTAATCATACTTTAGGGTCATTACTCCAAGCTGTAGTAGGTAAGAACTTTGTTGATTGAGATGTTTGCCTGCAGTGGTTGAGTTCACCTATAACCGATCTGTACATGACACCACTAAGCAAAACCTCTTCAAGATAGCCTATAAGTTCAATACCAAGTTGCCCCTTGATAACGCCTCTATACCAATACTTGCACAAGAAGATCCTAACGCAACTATTAAAGCAATATCCCTTTAGTACATTTATGATAAGGTCACTCGGTACATCGACCAAGTTACTAGAAGAATATGAGAAAAAACTAAGGGTAGAACAGCTAAACGATTTTAGCCAGGAGACTTGGTGTGGTTGAACCTTAGTAAGGAGCGGTTCCTAAACAAAAGGAGGAACAAATTATCTACAAGAGTGGAAGGACTTTTCAAAATCCTCTAAAAAATCAATGACAATGCCTATGGCTTGGAATTGCCTAAGGACGATGGGGTTTCTGATGCCTTCAACATTGCCGACCTCAATCCATATTACCCTGACGGAGAACTGAGTGAACACCATTCAGATTTGATTCTAAATCCAAAACAACCTGGAGGGAATGATGGCAATCAGATTACTAGACCTTTGACCCATAGTCGAGCCAAAAGACTAAGGAGGCTGGTATGATAAATCCTTTTGTTCCAACTAACCCTTGCCTAAGTCGAGTACTTCCTTATCGAATGACCCTTCATGAGGTGTTGTATGACTACCCATTTTTCTGTAGTATGCTTAGTTGATGGTGACTCTCTAGCACCAAGCTGACCAATTACTCGACATCTTCCTTATTGAGAAGCTGAGAGAGAGAGTCTGGACTGACTAAGCTGTCCCTGCTCAAACAAGCCTATTGGTTCATCCTTTTTGTCTGCATCTTTTAACTACCTCATCAATGTAGCATCACCACGTATATAGTATCATGTGCAAAATCTGTTGCACCAATTATTGTTTTTCTTATATATTCATTTTTACCTTTTTGTATCTTGTACATTACTTTTTTAGGAAATACCCTTTTTGTCTTTTCCTTTTTAGGTAGGTTGCCCTAACTTATGGGTATAAATACCTTTGTACTTATAACTATGATGATATCAAATCATTCTTAATACACTTTTAAGTACTTTTCTTCCTTGCGTAAAAACTATTTGTATACTCTTGGCATCACTCTTAATCTTTCCCTTAAGCAAAGTTAGATAGCAAGTAATCTCATTGGTCCAATTTGTGCATTATATCGAATTGTGCCATAAGTCCTCAAAACTTCCATTGGTGTATCATATCTTTTGGAGCTGTTTGTGGGTTTTGCTTACTATTCCATTCCTCATTTTTTCCCTTTTTGTACTTTCCCTATTAATCATTTTTTGAGCTTTTTGTAAGCTTAAACCCATTTAGCGACCTGCCTAATCTGTTCTTAGTCACAATTTGCAACAAGGTAACTTTCCTCCTCATGAAGAACTCCCTAGCACAATACATTCTAATGGTGATGATTACCCTTAAGACTTCTTGAGGTCAATAAGTTGGTTTGAATCTATGTTCTTAGGTCATAGAAGATCAAAAAGCTTCTTTTTGACAATTATGTACCAGATAATGAAGGAAACTCGTAAGCCATCCCCTCATACTTTAGTATTAAGTACGACATAGACCCTAATGGTGTTGCCAACAAATTAACTGAACCAAGGTTCAATGATTTGAGGTTCAACTTTCACTTTGCCCCTTGAAATGAGACAATAGAGAGGCCTTAACCTCATGAGCTTATTACTACACTTAGCAACTAAGAATTCCCTTTGTTCAAGAAATATTTCGAAGTTGGTTTAAGTTTCCCATTTTCTCTTTTCCAGAAATCTTATTTCACATATCATCGTATATGTCCATCCATGATCACCCTAAACTCCTATAGGTCATTAGTAGCCTTTGAGTCTATTTGTGAAGATCTAGAAGTTAGGGCTACAATTACTTTATTTCAATACTTCTTTACATTGAAGAGAGGTGATGGTTAGTTTTATTTGTGTACCCAACCTTATAGAACATTCTTGATCGAATTAAAGTCTTCCATTCATGACTAAAAGAAAAAATGAGTAATGGTTAGGTTGGAGACCAACCTTAACTTCCCTACTATTTAAAGCTAACTAATTAGGTAATCTGAAATGAAACGGTTGCTCTCCAATGATAAGAAGGCCTATGATACAATCATGGAGGCTATAACCATAATTGGTTTCTTTAGGATATGGATACCATAATCCCTAAGTACTCCTACATCACTTCGATCTTCCCCAAAGATGAGGTAAGGGTAGCTGAAGATGCCAATGCTACTCATGATGAGGACATGAAAAGCTCTAACGAAGGTACTATTGTCAACCAAGGTACATGTAGCGACCCTAGGAGGGGTCTAGTAGTATTGCCTAAAATTTCCATATCACGTGTGCACCCATAATAAGAAAATTGCCTTGCAAGTCAAAGATTGCAAGACTCTAAATAGTTATTTGCTACAGTATTCAATTTTAGTTCATTGACTCCTTATATAATATAAATAATTATGGATATCCATTTTTCTACAGTTCCTCAGAACCGCAGAGAATCAGTATCCCCTACCAAAATAGTGAAATAAGATAGACAATTATAGAAAATTCTAAACTTACTAAAGATACTAAACTTAATTGAGACATTAGTCGTTTTTCAAAGCATTTCGAATTAACTACACAAGCTTTTCATCATACTGATTCAATGGTAGCACTCTGCACTTGATTCCCATCTCATTCCTAACTATCGATCGACCTGCAAGGAAAAGAACTGTTGGGGTATAAGCTTATGCTTAGTGAGATAATTACCTTCATCAATACCGCATGACAGAAATTTATTAAATGTAAAATCATATGAATGCATGAACAATCAGTATGCCAAGCAATGCATGTAGTGACCTAGGAATTGCATACGACTCAAAATTACGCCCCTTGAAGTCGAGGTTTGGAGATAATTAACCAACCAAAACTGAAATCCAGGTTCTAGACCTTGGGTTTTATTTCATTTACATTATCGTACTCATGTCAAAACAAAACTCTCTCTCTCTCTCTCTCTCTCTATATATATATATATATATATGTATGTATACTTCCTTTACCAAAATCAAATCATATCTTTTAAAATCCAAAGTTTAGTGATGTGGTGGCCTCCGCAATCTACAAACACATGCCCTAAGCAGAAGCTACAAGACTCGGCCCTTCGCCAACGGTTGGCGTCTCCCAGCGCCTAGTAAGCCCATCAGCTTAAGATAGAGACTCAATATATATGATGGCATAGCTAGTGCCCAATCATGCAGGAAACTCGTATTCCTATGAGTCCCTTCCCATCTTCTATGAGAAGCGGCAGTCGGTGTTATCCGTATGAAATATGGGAAATGCATGATTCATTTTGATTTCTTAATTGTATAAGTGATTAACTTGATTTTTAGGGTGATCAAACAATTTCATTCCATACAATTCACATGTATATATTAATACAAATAATTCCCATTATTATATATATAATTAACAAGTCATCACATTCATCCATAAACCCATACACAAGCATCTCCCATATCCCACAAGCATCCAAATTTATATATATAAGCTTAGGTGTATCTATTCTACAAGCACAATCAAGAAAAGAGTCATCGGGAATTTACTCACTCAGCCATGCGAATCAATCAAACTAATTTGGGATAAGTCGTCCCCCCAAAGCCGAGTCCCCTGGACATCGCAAATATGATACTATAAGGATTTGAAATAAAACCTAGAAAACTAAGCTAAAACCCTTTAAGTTATACTTTGGACTTGGTTTCATAAATTTTTCTCGTTTTACTTAAAAGTTCAATCGCATATAACTTTTTCATTTTAAATCCGATTTTTATGATCTTATATTCAATCTTCATTTTTTTTAGTGTAATTTAACGTAGCAAGGTTATATGTTCGAAATGAGCCATACAATTTTGTCCATGGGTCAAAACAGTAGCGTTCCTTATGTGTTGGAGTGCTTTTGGGCCTTGTATGGTAAATGGGCTTTTTGATAACTTGAGAAATCCTTTAGGCTTGGTATTAAGATTTTATCCTAATCTTAAAATACTCCTTGAGATCAGATTTACATCTTTGATTTATATTCCTAAGGCCAACAACCACTTCATGGGCCCTTTAGTGGGCTTAAGTTGTCAAATGGGCTTGTTTTTCGTTCAAACTAAAGTTAATGACTTTGGTGGGCTTGTGGGGCCTTAGGTGGATTTCTTATGAGCTTCAAAACAACCTCTCTTGATACTTTAAGATGCTGGTTAGAATTTCCTTGAAGTCCCAACTTAGAGTTTTAGGCTTGTTTTGAGAGTTTTAGGCTTTGTATGCTTATCTTACTTGCTTTGGTTGATCTTTTCACTTTGTTCATTCACTTTTATCATATTTTTAAGCTCCTTTTTCTCACGTTCCAGATCTGTTCATAATGATTCCAATGGGTTCTTGCTTAGTTTTTCAACTTGTTTCATCATTTCCTTATGTTTAAGTGGTAGATTATGCACTTAAATTACTTGTATCCAAATCTTAACTTAAGTTTTCATCCATAAGATGATCCTTTAACTCATACTCCACATAAAGAAATAAAAGATCTTATCCTTAATATAACCTCTATATCATAGCTCATGTCATACAAAGTTGGTTTCTTCATAAAACTTCATGTGATGAATTTTTCCTTAACTTAAGTCTAGATTTGAGCATGTTTAACTTAATGGAAACAAAATCAACATCCAAATGACTATGAAATCCTCATGTCCAGCATGCTCATCCTCCATTCAAGTTTTTGTTTCAATACTTTTTCAACTTAAAATCTTCCATTCAAAGTATTGAACAAGTGTCTTTACAAAATACCAACTTGACATGCTTATGCTTCAACTTCATGTAAATGTTTCATGAGTTTGTTTCTTAAAATGGTCTTTGTCGTTATCACAACTTAAATCATACTTATATCTTCAAGAAATTAAAGTCTCTTAACATAAATACTAACCCATTAATCACAAGAAATACTTACTCGTTCTTAAAGCAAAATATGGCGGTTGTACACAAAGGTTCCACTTAAGCTCTTAACTTTGCTTCCTCTTTTGCAACCTTTTGAAACTCGAACCTTTTGGTCTTTTGGAATGAGGTTTATGGAAGGTTCCAATGGCTCTAAAGGATCTTAGATGGTGAAAGAAAATGACACAAGAATAAGAAGAGAAATTGCCGTGAGTATAGAAGCAAAAATGGTGGCGGTAATGTTGGGAATTTGTAGAGTTTGATTTCTTCTTTTGATTTGTGTTTAAAGTGAGAGAAAAGGAAGTGAAATGGGAGTGAAAGAGGGAGAGAGTGGCAGGTTTTGAATGAGGAAAGAAGTGTATGTAAGAAGCTTTAATTGATTATCTTATAGCAAACATAAAAGTCAACAATTGCAACTATTGATGATATAAGCATTAAGGGGTGAATAGTGATGTGTAAGAGAAAGTGATTGATGGTTGAAAGGCAAGAGCACGGCCCCCCTTTCTCCCTTGTCCGGATCTTCCATTTAAAGTCTTTTTGGGGCATGGAGTGGTCTTGTCTCATTTATTAAAGTTAAGGTTATGAAATCTTGTGAAAAATTGTCCATATATAGTATAAGTGAAGGGGTGATAAGGAAATTGTCTTATCACTAGATTTTGATAAGTTATCAATTGATAAATGATTCCAAATCTCAATTGATAAGTTATCTAAGGTGATTGGTTGGTCTACTTATTTATGTGTAAAGCTTATGCCTGAAGATAAGGGCATGGCCTTAAAGGAAATTGTTTTAGGGTTTTGATTTTGCATTGTTTCGTAATTTATGATTCGATTCCCATAAAATTGTGAAATTTTCTAAAGTTGAATGAAATTATTCAAATTAAATTATTGATTAATTACTTAGGGTTAAAATTCCTTAATTATCTTAGGGTTTAGGGTTTTAAGTTGCTTTAGAGCTTGCAGTTCTTCAAGCTCAAGTTTTATCGATAATTGGTTTTTGGATTGGAAAAATTTAATTTGATTCTAAATATAAACTTAAATTTTTGGTCTAGTTGATCTTTGGGAATGTTCAGAAAGTACTCGTACTCATACTCAAATCTTAGGCCCACTAAAAGTACGATTTACAGTACAAGCATCTTGTGATCTACTGTGCTGAGAGGGGGCTCATAGGAAGAAGGACCTTTACATCTACCTCAAGAGTTAAGTGGCTTTCCTTACTCATACTCAACATAGCGTCTATAAGTTCTTTTATTTGTGTTTTGGTGTTTTTTCCAACCTAATCTTTGAGCATTTCATTGCAAATATGTCACTCAAGAACAACTCTAAGGATTTGTTTGCTGAGCTGCAAGTTGATAACTCCAAAAGGAAGGCAGATCTAAAGAAAAGCTCTACCAAACAAGCTCTAATGAAGCCATCGACAAAGCTACCTATAAGATCTACAACTTCTAAGACCACTAAGGATACCCAGCAAACGAAAACAATTGCTAAGAGGAAGGTTGCTAAGGCTACCAAACTAAGGAAGTAACCTACCACCCATGACTGCCCACCATTGGAGAGGGACTAAGCTAAAGGGAAATCTACCAAGGAAGCTCGAAAGAAAGATGATAAGATGGATGGTAGTTACATGGACCAAAAAAAACGTCAAAGAGGTCCCTTTTGTCATATAAAGTTTTATTACTCCCTCTAGAAAATAGAATAAAGAGGTTCTGCAATTTTAGCCTTGTTAAAATGTCACCACAACAAACCATGCTCTAGGGATTGGTCAAGTTGCTTTGAAGATTATTAGAGGCATTTGTCTCCCAAAGGACGTTCAAGCTCTAACAAATATTGTGAAATTTTTCCAAAACTCCATATCTAACAAGTTGCCATGTCTTGCTATTTCCAAAATCTATGGTGTAGTGAAACTAGTAGATTATCATCTAACCTAGCTTTGATTTTGCAAAATTCACAATACTTGGTGATGGTTGTTGAGGCTTTAGATGAGGAGAAAAAAGCCATATTCTCTTTTCCTCATGCTATTTTTATCTTTCTTTTAATTCATTTGACTTAATAACCACTTTTTCCTCTAGATTGTTGCAAAGGCTAAGAACCACGTTGCTCATGTTGAAGTTGAGAAAAAGAATCTTGAGGAAAAATGGGGTATCGAGAAGGCGAAGTTAGAGGAAGAAGTAAAAAATTGGAAGGAGAAGGTAGAGAGGGAAGCTAAGACCAAAGAAAAGAAAGAAGTAACTCCAATGAAGGAACAAAAGAAGAGTTCTTAGTTGGTGTTCGACCTTCATGGTATACAAAGTAAGGTAAAAATCCTTAAGAGCAAAATAATGAGAAGGTCACTTACCTGGAAAGGTCCTATGAAGACTTAAAGATTAAAATGGCTAACCTATAGAAAGAACAAGGCTCAACTTACTAAAATGCTATTAGTAAGGCCTATTAAGATATCCAACAGAGCCAAGAGTATAAAGGCTTAATGTCGTAGAAGATGCTTAACCGATCAACTTAGCTCAAGAGGAGGCCCTTATCCAACATCTTGATTACGACTTAAGTTGTCTAGACTTTGCTAAATAAGGTCGCTAGCAGGAAGCTCCATGAATGAAGGACTACCTAAGTAGAGGTATTGATACTCTTGTAACCAACCTTACTAATACACAAGATGCATGTAATTCTTCTAAGCTCCTTGAAGCTCTTGCTCCTAATCCTTCTTCTAATCACCAACTAATCTTTACCCAAGTTTCCAAAAACTAGCTCCTCCTATTGATAAAACTCAAGAAAATTGACTTATTATGCTATTCATTTGATTGTTATTTCTGACTTGTTCACAGTTTGGTATGCTAACCTTTGCTCTATGTAATGATTTGTTTGTCAAACCTTTCCTTAGGCTTACGAAAGACCTTCATGTTCCTTTAATTAAACTCTTGAGTAGCATTCATGTAGTTAAGGCTTATGTATCTATTTGTTAATCTCTATAGTGCATTTACTTCATAGCATTCATAAGCCTTTTCAACTTACTTATTAATTGATCTAGCTATTGTTTAGTTCATTTTCCTTATCTATTACAAGACTTAAAGTCTTACGCTTTCATCTTAGTAGTTCATGAGCTCCCCAAGAACTGCTCGAGCATTTGGTTTAAAATACTTTAGTTAGTCACAACCTACCTATCTTAGTAGTTCATGAGCTCCACTTAGCTTGTTTGCACACCTTACACCACTTAAGAATTTTGTGCACATCTTTCATTGTCTTAGGCCAATAAAAGTGTTCTTTCAGCAACTCGGTCATTCGCTTCTTGCTAAAATGGCCAACTAAGCCTTAAGCATGGGCTTCTCGTGTAAGTAAGTCCCTAGCAGAATCACTCAACATATAAACTTTCCTTCCCTTCGTTAGAAATCCTTGGTTTAGATAGAACCCATCCACTGCTCTTCTAGTATTGCATTTAGCTACTACGGCTTTAAAGCACGAACCATTCTCATATTGATTTGGCAGTATACCAAACCTAGGTTTCTTAGCTTATAATCCTATAATAAGTACATGCTAATTAGAAAAGGCATCAGCCATAGTGTAGAACTTCCCTTCTTGTATTTGATGACATAGCAAAAGGTTTCTAAGAACTTAACTCATTTAGCATGACGTTGAGAGGGTTTTTATTAGCCTTCAAGGTGTTTGAGGGACTCATGATCTATGTAGATAATAAACTTTCTCAACAGCAAATAATGCTAATAGTTCTAAAGTGCTCAAACTAGGGTATAGAACTCCTTGTCATATGCCGAGTAATTTAATGTAGCACCTTTGAGCTCCTAACTAAAATACATAACTAGTCAGGGCTCCTACATAAGAACATCTCCATTGGTGACTCCATATGTGTCACATTCTAGCTCAAAAACCTATTCAGAGTCAAGTAATACTAACATTAGGATGGAGGTTAACTTAGATTAATCTCTTCAAAACTCCTTTGAACTTTCTCAACCCATTTGAATTTAGAGTTTTTCTTGGTCAGCTTAGTCAATGAGGTAACAATGGAACTAAAGTCCAGAATGAATCTTCGATAAAACAAAGCTAGATTGTCAAACTCGATATTTCAGTAACACTAGTCAGTGTCAGCCATTCGAGAATAGCTCAAACTTTCTCATCATCAACTTTGATACCTCCCTTAGAAACAACATAACCAAGGAATACTTCTACACTTTAACAGAACACAAACTACTTTAAATGACCAAATAATTGCTCGTCATAGAGTATGTCAAACATAGATCTTAGTGGGAATCAAGTTACTAGCACTTTGACCCACAACTAAGCTCAAAAATTAGAAGGCTTGATGAGATGAATTCTTCTACTTTAACTACCTCCTACCAAGGCCAAGTACTTCCTTACCGAGTCACTCTTTAAGCCGTATCGAATGACTGCCAATCTCTTACAGATAAAATGTCGAGAAACAGATGGTCGAGACAACATATCATCCTCCCTTATACCTAACCACTTACTTACTTGGCAATACCCTTGCCACCTTCTGGGAGAGAAACCCCAGACTACATAAGTCACCCTTACTCAAACAAGTTAATTAGCCATACTACTTTGTTCACATCTTCTATTGACCTCACTAATACAACATCCCCACGTATACAGGACCACATATAAAATCTACCCCACTAATTGTTTCTTACATAAATATTCATTTTTACCCTTATGTATTGTCATACATTACCACTTTAGGATAATACCCATTTTGTCTTTTTCCTTTTAGGTAAGTTGCCCTAAATACTTGGGTATAAATACCCTTTGTATTTGTAAGCCGTAGATAGATGGATTATCAATAATAGACTTGAGTATTTTTCTTTCCTGGTATAAACACTATATTGCTTTATGCTTGATATCACTTTTATCCTTTCCCTTGAGCAAGGTTAGGTGATGAGTAACCTTATCAAACGAATTCGTACGTCATATTGAATTGTGCCATGAGTCCTCAGAAGTTCTATTGGTGTGTCATATCCTTTGGAGCTACTCGTGGGTTTTGCTTAGCTTTCATTTGTCACTGTTCTTTTGCGCATTTTCCTCATTATTCCTTTCGAGCTTTCTATAAGCTTGGACCCATCTATCAATTAACATTGTTAGTACTTGATCATGGTTCACACCATCTTGGTATCAAAGTGAAGGTTTTCTTCGAGTTGATGTGTATTTCTTAAGTTCTGTTATACACTGTTTTGCATATGTGAAATAGAGCAAGCTATTGTGTTCATATGAGAATTGTGTTGTTAACTGTTAATTTCTTGAAGTGTTTGTTTAAGCTTTGAATCTGTAAGGAAAAATGACTAAACCGAGTATAAATGTTGGTACTGGAGATGATAGTAGAGTTGTCCACCATAGACAATAGTTTCAAGAAACTCCTAAAAGCACCGACAAGAGACTTGATGAGGTAGCTAACCTCTTGGTGGATTTAACTCAAGATGTTCATGCATTGTTTTGCCAACCCACTGAGGTTGTGCAAAGCACCCCACAAGTTGCTCAACCTATTAAAGATCAGAACCCAACTTGACTAGTTCAAGATGGAGGAGTGTGCAGATGAGTGAGAAGAAGGATTGATTTAGCAAACATAGGAGATAAGGCAAAGGAGGAATATTTTGAAGAAGAGCGTATACGAATCCTCAGAGCATCCGACCATGTGAAGCTTAGAATTCCGAGTTTCAATGGATCTAGGAATACTGATGAATATCTAGAATAGGAAAAAAAGGTGGAGCGTGTGTTTGATTACTATCAGTACAAGGATTACTAGCAAGTGAGAACTACTTCTATTGAGTTCTCCGGATATGCTATCATGTGGTGGAAGAACTTCTAAGCAATGAGAAAAGGAGAGGGCTACCAAAAGATTAACACATGGCCCGAGATGAAGAGAGTGCTTAGAAATAGGTTCGTGGTGAAAACTTATCTTCAAGATACCTTTACTTGGCTGCAGGAGCTGAGATAAGGAGGTTAAACTATTGATGAGTATGTTCAAGAGTTTCAAATGCTCATAATCCATTACAAGGTGGAGGAATCACCAGCTCGAACTGTGTCAAGATTTATTATTGGACTAAGAGGTGATATTTAGGACATTGTAGAGCTTCAACAATTCACTATAATAGATGAAGTTGTTAGGATTGTCCAATTAGTGGAGAGGTAGAGAAAAGGCCGAGTGTCGACTAAAATGCCGAGGGAAGTCACTGAACTCTACAGAGTACCGAGCTAAGCCAAAAGGTTGATGTCCAAGCCTCGTAGAAAGGTCAATCCAATAATGAAGTACCGATCCGAACTTATGAGAAGGGGTAATGGTCTAGAAGGAAGGCGAGTCAAATCAAATGTTTCAAGTGCCAAGGGTTTAGACATATGACTTCTCAATGCCCAAACCGAAGAATGATGGTCATCAAGGGAGATGTCCTAAAACTAGAAGTAAAAAGTATGAATGAGGAACCCGAGGAGGAGAAGGTTCCCGCTAAGAAAGAAAATGTTGGGAAAGAGCTAATTGAGGAGAGCGTATTTGCTGAGGACTTAGATCAATTACTTATGATTGTTTGATACATTATGAATGTGGAACCCTTACAAGAGGAGGAGCAAAGAGAGAATTTGTTTCATACCACTTACAAAGTGAATGATTAGGTGTATGCCCTTATCACAGATAGTGGAAGTTATACCAATGTGGCATCTATCGATCTTATTTCAAAACTAAAGTTGCCAACTATTATGTATCCAAAGCTATACAAGTTATACTGGTTGAGTGAGAAAGGAGCAATACATGTCACTCGGCAATTACTACTGCCGATCACTATTGGGAACTACTCTAACTAGATTCTCTAGATGTATTACCTATGTATGCTTCCTACGTAATACTAGGTAGATAGTGGTTGTTTGATAGGAGAGTCATCCATGATGACTATAGTAATACATATATGTTAGAGAAGAATGACTAGAAGATCACATTGAACCCGATGCCGTCGAGAGAAGTTTATTAGTTGCAGACGAAACTTGCTTACAAATCAAAGAAAGATCTAGTTATGAGTAGAGCTAAGCTTTGAGAGGTCATGAAAGCAGATAAGCTAACCCTTATGTTGTTCAGGCAACTTTTACAAATGAAGGAGCAGGGTAAACTACCCTATGAAATCAAAGAGTTGTTAGACTAGTATGCTAACTTGTTCTAGGAACAGTTACCTAAAGGATTGCCATTAACCAAAAGTATAGAGCACTGCATTGACTTAGTACTCAGCACCACATTGCTGAATAAGCCTACCTATTAGATGAATCCCAAACAGGCTTCTAAGGTCCAACACCAAGTTAACGAATTGTTCGAGAGAGGATATGTTAGAGAAAGTCTCAGCCCTTATGCTGTGTCGGTACTTCTGGTGCCAAAGAAGGATAGAACCTGGTGGATGTATATAGACAACCAAGCTATCAATAAGATTACGATCAAATACAAGTATCCAACCCCAAGGCTCGAAGACATGTCAGATGAACTGAGTGGAACTAAGATTTTCAACAAGGTTGACCTTACATCTAACTACCATCAAATCCGCATAAGGCCAAGCAATGAATAAAAAATGGCCTTCAAAACTTGACATGGATTATACAAATCGATGGTCATGCCCTTTGGCTTATCAAATGCCCCAAGCACTTTCATGAGACTAATGAACCATATGCTAAGACATCTCATAGGAAAGTATGTCGCGGTATGCTTTGACAATATCTTAGTCTACACTTATGTACTGACATGTTGAGTCACTGTAAACACTTATGTGCTGTTTTGAATATCTTCCGTACTAAGATACTATTTGACAATCTAAAGAAATGTTGCTTTTGCTAGGAAGAATATTCAACAATCTAAATAAATGTTGCTTTTGCTAAGAAGAAGTGGTATTCTTGGGCTATGTAATAAGTAAAGGAGGCTTACGAATGGATGATGAGAAGATCTGAGCAATTGTCGAGTGGCCAACTCCTACTACTTGTGCCAACATAAGAAGTTTCCATGGACTGGCTTCATTTTATAGGTGGTTTATCAAGAATTTTAGTACCCTCACTACACCACTTACTAAGTTAATAAGGAAGAACACTGACTTTTGATAAGGAGAAAGGGAGGTGAGGAGTTTTGTTGAGATAAAAGAAAGATTGACCTCTACCCTGGTGTTACTGCTACTTAACTTCGACAAAATTTTTGAGCTGGAATGTGATGCATTAGGCATTGGAATAGGCATTGTCTTAATGTTGGAAGGCCGGCCAATTGCGTTTCAAAGTAAGAAGCTCCGAGGACCCCAGTTGAATTATTCCATGTATGATAAAGAACTTTTAGCACTTATTTGAGCACTGCAAGTATGGCAACACTATTTACTATTGAGAGAATTTGGCATATATATTGACTATAAATCACTAAGGTACCTTCGATGTTAGACTAAGTTGTCGAAGCGGCAGGTGAGATGGGTTGAATTCATTAAAGGATTTAATTTTGTAATAAAATACAAGTAGGGAATGAGCAACGTAGTTGCAAATGCACTTTTGAGAAGGCATGCACTTTTAGCTGAACTGTAAGCTTGGGTTTTTAGGTTCTAAGTATCAAAGAGCAGTACTCTAAGATCCACACTTTAGACCCATACTTTTACAATGTATTAGTGGAAGGATAGTAGACGAGTACCATGTAAAGAATGGCTACTTGTTCCAAAGTGGAAACAATGCATACCAACTTATTCCTTAAGGGAGTTATTGATTAAGGAAGCTCACAATAGAGGACTCTCTATACATTTTAGAGACAGGAGGACCTATGAACTATTGAATGTCCAATTGTTTTGGTAGAGAATGAGGAGAGATATACACCGAGTTGTCGAAAGTTGTACCAAGTGCAAGAAGGCTAAGTGCAAAGTCGAGCAAGGGAGGGCAATGCCCTTACTTGTTCCAATGAAGCCATGGACTAAATTGAGCATGCACTTTGTTTTCAAACTGCCATGAACTGTCCGAAGTAAAGCTTCTATAATGGTCATTGTGGATAGGTTCAGTAAGATGGTATACTTCGTACCCTACACAAAGCCTAATGATGCTATGGCTATTACTTTTCCTTTCTTATAGGAGATTGTGTGAATACACGGCATGCCAAGAAGTGTAGTCTCCGATAGAGACTCGAAGTTCTTGAGCCATTTCTAGAGAACCTTCTAGCATCAGTTAGGGACTAAATTACTCTTTAGTACCTCATATCACCCTTAAATTGATGGCCAAATAGAGGTGGTTAATTGTACTTTGGGATCCTTGCTCCGAGCTACTATGGGCAAAACTTGGCTAATTAGCACGTTTTCTTGCCAATAGTTGAGTTCACCTACGACCAAATAGTACATGACACCACTAAGTAGATTCCCATTGAGGAGGTCTATGGATTTAATCTGGAGTTTCCCCTTAACCACATCCCTATACCAATACCCGCATAATAGGACCTTGATGTCTTAGCTAAAGTACGATTCCTTCAACACATATATAATATGGTCACTTAGAACATTGAAAATTAAGGGTAAGACGGCTAAGCAATTCCAGCCAAGAGACTTGGTATGGCTATTCCTCAGTAAGGAATAATTCACAGGCAAGAGGAAGAACAAATTATCCGTATAGCTAAGGGACCCTTCAAAATCCTCCAAAACATTAATGATAACGCTTACAAGTTAAAGCTACTAGAGGATTATAGGGTTTCCAATACCTTTAATATTGTTGAACTTAGTTCATATCACGCTAATGGAGAACTAATTGAAGACCATCCGGATTTGATCTCAAATCCAAATCAACTAGGAAGGAATGATAGGAATTGAGCTATTAGCCCTTTGACCCGCAGCTGAACCTGAGGATTAGAAGGCTTAACAAGATGAATTCTTTTACTCTAACCAACTCTTATTAAGGCTAAGTACTTCCTTGCCGAGTCACTCCTTAAGCCATGCTGAATGACTGCTAATCTCTCATAGATAGAATGCTTAGAAATGGATGGTTGAGACAAAATCCAATCCTCCTTCATGCCTAACCACTTACTTACTCGGCATCACCCTTGTCACAATACCGAGAGAGAGACTTCGGACTACATAAGCCATCCCTACTCAAACAAGCCAGTCGACTATACTACTTTGTCCACATTACAACACCCCCAAGTGTATAGGACCACGTATAAAATCTGTCCCATTAATTATTGCATTTGTTAATATTCATTTTTATCCTTTTGTATTGTTGTACATTACTACTTTAGGGTAACACACATTTTATCTTTTCCCTTTTAAGTAAGTTGCCTTAAATTCTTAGGTATAAATACCCTTTGTATTTTTAAGCCGTAGACAGATAGATTATCAACAATACACTTGAGTATTTTTCCATCCTAGTGTAAACACTCTGTTATTTTACACTTAGCGTCACTTTTATCCTTTCCCTTAAGCAACGCTAAGTAGTGAATAACTTTACCAGACCACTTCGTTCATCATATCAAATTGTACTGTAAGTCCTTGGAAGTTCCATTGATGCGTTTTATCCTTTGAAGCTATTCATTGGTTTTGCTTAGCTTTTATTCATCACTATTCTTTTGCGCATTTTTCTTATTACTCTTTTGAGCTTTTTACAAGCTTGAACTCATCCAGTAACCGACCGTGTCAATTCTTGGTCCCAGTTCACATCAAAATATCATCAAAGTAAACAATACATTTACCAATTAGTGATCTCAAAACATGATTCATGAGTTACATAAAGGTGATTAGCGCATTTGTAAGACCAAATGGCATCACCACCCACTCGAATAGACCGTCCTTCATTTTGAAAGTAGTCTTCCACTCATCTCTAAGTCTCATTTAGATCTTAAGGTAGCTAATATTAGGCAAGCGCACCTATCAGTTTTAATATAGCGGATGTGAGTCTGAGTCGATCCCCCAAAGACTTCGAGTACTAATATTAACCTTAACTTTATTATCTAACCGGAAAATTATGATGAGTTGAATGAATTAAAAATAATGAAATTAACAAACTAAACTAATTATGGGACTTGATTAAGCAATTTAGAAATCAATAAAACTAAGAACGACTTCAAGTATGCAATAACGTATTTAGGAATTATTTCCTCTAGTATTTAACATGTGACCGCTTAAAATATATTCAATTCAATTTCTATTATTCTTGACTGAAGGGATTCACAATTAAAGTTAATACCTTTCTCAAGCATATTAACCCTAATCCTAAATTATTTATCGAAATCTCTTCACTTAGTAATATAATTTAGAATTGAATTAATGTATAATGAATTCCCACACAAATAATTAACTTTCCGAAAGAAACATGTATCTTATCTCTAAGTATACATGTAATTCTCTCCAATTATGTAAAGATCTAATTATACATATAATTTCTCAACCAACATACATAATATCATATATTGATATTCTAGAAATATCAATTAACAATTAAACGACATAACTAAATCAAGTAAAGATAAAAACTTTATTGAGAATTATAAATCAACCCAAGAGTCACATGAAACCCTAGGTTCCATAATCCTAAATACACGAATTCTAACCTATCATAATGAAACTAAAAGCGAGTTCCATCAAAAACATAAAATAAAACATGAAAAAACCCTTTGATTGATGAAAAATCTCTCTGATCTTGAAATCAATGTTGCTCTTGCCTTTTTCTTCTCCTTCTCCTCAAGTCTTTTATCTTCTCTAATGTCTCATGTCTCTTGTGAAAACCTGATATGTCTTTTTATACTGTATTATAAGGTTTTCGTTTTCTTTACCAGATACGACCTGGGACATGACCGTGTCCCCAGGTTGTGTAACTTTCTGACCCTGGAAAATTTTCTTGCATAGACACAACCTAGGGACATGGTCATGTCCCAGACTGTGATCTTCAAAACTTCACAACTTCTTCGTTTGAACTCCGAATTGAGTGAAACTTGATTCATTTTCTTCGTTTTTGATTCAAGAATTCGTTCAAACCTTGAAATCAAAATTTTACTCAATTAAGTATCAATTTCTTTAAATAAAACAAAAAAAATGTAAGGGAAATACTATATCAGAGTTATCAAATTTCCCCACACTTGAGCATTTGCTTGTCCTCAAGCAAATAAATCAAAACAAAACTTTCGGGACAAGAAACGCTAAATAAAATTTATTACTATTTAAGAAACCAGTGAACGAATACACTTTACCCAAAGAAAAGTAAGAAAAGTAAGAAAATCATTCTCAACTAACTTGCAATAATAAATTCAACCAATTTCACCTAACCATATTCGAATGTTCCAACAATACTTAATACTATAGTTCACTATTTAATTTATGAAAATCAAAATTTACCTAAGTCATTTAACCAAGGATTCTTAAACTAAAAATTGGATTTAACATCTTGCCAATCGAGAAAGAGTCATAAAAATTTTGTCCATTTGACTAAAGTGTATACGATTCTCTCTTCCATCTCACCAAGCACCATAATCTAAAACAAACACATTTTACATCCACTCATCCTCTGATCATCCCCCTAGTTCATGCTTCTGTTGAGAGGTCTTTTAAATTTACCTTATTTAAGCACAATTGCGTTGGTAGAGGGAAAGAATCTCACTCTTCTGATGGACCAAGACTGATCCATACCAACTTATTCCTTATATTGATAGCGGGAAAGAACCTTGCTCTTCTGACGGACCAAGGCCGATCCATATCAATTTTTTTTTTTCATTAGAATTGGCATTGGGACTCAATCTTGCTTTTCTAACAAACCAAGATGAATCCTTACCAATTTTTTCTATTCATACACTTGTTATTACTTTTAACCTCCATTCATTATGATTTTTCAAAGGTTTCTCAAAAGAAGAATTTCATTTGTTTGTTTGCTAAAAATTATAGGGCTCTTAAAAATTTCTAAGAGAAAGGTATACATACAAGTAAATTTTAAAAATAATCATGACTACTTCTCAACTAGTGATGTTGCTCCAATATCAAGTCTTAAAGTCCTAAGCTAAATAACCCGTAACTTTGCCTTCCAAAAAATTGACTAATCAATTCTAGTAAAGTATAATAAGATCAATAATAATCAAGATGACACAATTAATTTGGCTCAACACTTGTTAATCAACTATTCCAAGTTAACTTAAAAATTAATTGGGTCAAATATGAATAATTGATCTCCTAAACAGTGACAAATTCATATATATCCCTTCCCCACACTTAATAATGTGCATTGTCCTCAATGTACGACTAAGAAAACATAATAGCAAGAGATGAAACAATAAATACTTCAAAGGGAAAAAGGAAAAACATGATTGAAAAAGAAACTAATACTTTCCTGCCAGTCGAAAATAAGGTGAAGAAGTTCATATCAAGGAAGCCATCGTCATTACATGTCTGATTGCACATGCCTTGGCCAACTAAAAAATAACAAAAACAAAATGAACTAAGAAGAGAGATCGGAATCCATCTCTTCATCATCCTCATCAAATGGTGCCTCTGCCATGGTTTCATCATCGTCTTCTTCACTACCCTCAACATCCTCTTCACTACCCCCAGCTGCCTTTTCCTTACTATGAAAGAATAAAAACGAAGTAAACTCTCAGACAGAATGCATGTACCAATTCTCAAAAGTCCTAAATGTCGGGTAGCTAAACATGCTTAAACAATGAGGAAGATAAAGCATAAACAATGAGGAAAACTTACTTGGATCAAGAATCGTGATGTCAAGAATCGTGAGGAAAAGAGGGAGAGAAGAGAGAATATGAAATATGTGTTGATGTGTGGAAGTGTATGAGAGAGTGTGTGTGTGTGTGTATTTAAATAAATCGGGCGTGTGCTGAACCATGTGGAGCTGGGCAAACACAGGCTGGGACACGACTATGTCCCACGCCCATGTAACATTCTGTTTTGATAGTGTCTTACCTGGGCAGACACGGGCTGGGATACGACCGTGTCCTACGCCCGTATAACTCTTTGTGTTCGGGCATGACTTTTGATCTCACACGGGTTGGGACACGACCGTGTCCTAAGCCCGTGTAACTCTTTGTTCATGGTCAGGAATACTGGGCACATAGGGCTGGGATATGATCGTGTCCCATGCCCGTGTAACTTTCTGTGGGCGTGGCAGATGAAAGGGGCTTGGATGGACACGAGCTGGGACACGACCGTGTCCCATGCCCGTGTAACTTTCTGTTCTGTTTTTTTTTTTTTTTTTTTAATCCTAAATTCATGAATTTAATTTAAAAATAAAGGAAACCTAAAGAAATTAAAGTAATTAAACTAGAAAAATAAGAAAAAGAAAATTAAAGAGAAGAATAAAAATGAAATTAAAAGGGAAAATCCTATGACTAATATTGAAACAAATAAAAAAAAAAAAAGCAAAGCAAAGCAAAGTTAGATAAAAGAAAAATAAAATGAAATAAACTTGAAGAACTAAAGTATAAGCAAAGTTAGACATGGGTTGCCTCCCAAGAAGCGTTATAGTTAACGTCAATAGCTTGACAGGATACGTCTTGTAATTCATGATTCTTCATCCAAGTGGAGATAGGACTCCTCCTGTATTTCGCTTTTGAACCCTCCATACAAGTGTAAATTTACCATTTGGCCGTCGACCTTGCCAGTTCCATTTCATTGGTGCATAACTTCCATAGTTTCTCTCCTTATCATGCCACTTATCAAATTCATGTAGCCTAAACTTCTTCATTTTGTCTACTTTTAGCTTAGATCCGATTGTCATTGGGAGTTTTGAACTTTTCACTGCAAAGACATGTTCCAAATGATTTCTTGATAGTTTTGGTTCCAAAATTGGTGGCTTCTCTTTGAAAGATTTTAACCTATGATCTTTTGGCTTATGGAGTGGATCAATCCCCTTCTTGTCCATAATGGATTTATGAACTTCTATTTGAGCTGCCACTTTTGCACAATTGGGGTTAATCACCAAATTTTCATCTCCCTTTTGCAAGAAATAGCTTAAGGAATCCTTAGCAAGAGTTTCCTGCACACATGTAGATATAACGACATTAGTGGCATTAACATTGTGACTTATGTCCTCTGAGTCAAGAAATTTGTTCATTACCTCTAGAGTTTTAAAAACTATTTCATCATCCCCGACCTGTAATATCAACTTATACTCACTAACATCAAAAACAGCCTTAACAGTGGCTAGGAAGGGTCGACCTAAAATGATTGGCACCTCAATATCTTCATCTATATCAAGTATAACAAAATCCACGGGAAAGATGAATTTGTCTACTTGCACTAAAACATCCTCTATGATGCCTCTAGGGTATGTGATAGACCTATCAGCTAATTAAAGACTCATGCCCGTTAATTTAGGTTTTCCTAACCTTAGCTTTTTGAACAATTTATACAGCATCAAATTTATACTAACTCCTAAGTCTGCCAAAGCATTATCTACTAACAAATTGCCAAGCATACAAGGAATAGTGAAACTCCCTGAATCATTTAATTTTTGTAGCAGCCTTTTCTAGAGAAGTGACGAGCATTCCTCGTTCAATGTGACGGTCGTAAGCTCCTCTAACTTCCTCTTGTTCAATAGAAGATCTTTTAGAAATTTCGCATACTTTGGGATTTGCAAGATGACATCAACCAGAGGTAAGTTAATGTGTAATTATTTGAAAACATCAAGTAATTTACCGAATTCCTTATTCTAATCAGTGTAACTTTGCTTAAAGCACTGAGGGTAAGGGATAAGAGGCTTGTACTCCTTCACTTTCGGTGATTCCATACTTTCTTTTGATTTTAGTGGCTTTGCATCTTCCTTACGGTTGACTTCCACTTCTTTCTCAACTACTTCCCCACCATCCTTCTTCTCCACTTTCAGTTTTCTACCACTTCTCAAGGTCATAGCATTAACATGTTCCCTAGGATTGACCTCGGTATTCCCTGGGAGTGTCCCTTGTTGCCTCTCAAAGATCATTTTTGCAAGTTGACCAATTCGATTCTCAAGGTTGCGATTGGTAGCCTCTTGATTCCTCAATGATGATTCAATGTTGGATAAGCGAGCTTCATTGCCTTGAATATATTTTGTGAGAAGTTCTTCTACGTTAGACTTATTTTCTTGAGGAAGAGGAGGTGGTAATGGTTTTTGAAATCCAGGTGTGCCAAAGTTGGTCTTCTACTAGCCTTAGTTTTGATTTCCCCATGAGAAATTGGGGTGATTTCTCCATCCGGGATTATAAGTGTTGCTATAGGGGTTATTTTGTTGCTTGGGTGGATTTCTTAGATAATCTACCTGTTTTAGTTGGTCTTGTGCTCTGTAACCCTACATGCCAAAGTTACTTACATCTGATTGCACTTGTTGAGGTCTAACAGAGACTGCATCAATCTTCTTACTCAATAGGTCCACCTTAGCTGTCAGAGCAGTAGTCGAATCCACATCATAAATTCCCATAGCCTTTTGCTTGGCTCTGGTGCTTTCCCACTAATAATTGCTCATCGTTATTTCTTAAATCAGGTTTTGTGCTTGCTTAGGTGTCTTTGTGTTCAAAGTACCCCCTACAGATGCATCAATCATCTGTCTCATAGATAAATTGAGACTATTATAGAAGGTTTGAATCTGCATCCATAGTGGGAGGCCATGATGTAGGCACCTCCTGAGTAAGTCCTTGAACCGCTCTCAAGTGTCATATAGATTCTCCGCTTCCAATTGAGCAAAACAAGAAATATCATTCTAAAGTTTAGCGGTCTTTGCAGGTGGGAAATACTTCTCCAAAAATTTCTCTACCAATTCATTCCAAGTTGTGACTGAATTTCGTGGTAGGGAGTTCAACCACTATTTTACTCTACCCCTCAAGGAGAAAGGGAATAGCCGCAGTCGGATGGCATCATCCGTGGCTCCATTGATTTTAAAAGTATCACAAATCTCTAGAAAGTTAAAGATGTGGGCATTAGGATCTTCATCTTGGAGACCGTCAAACTGAACATATTGTTGCACCATTTGTATAATGTTAGGTGTAATATGGAAGTTGTTAGCCACGACGGCTGGCCTTGCTATGCTAGAGTCAGCTCCAATAAGTGTAGGCCTTGAATAGTCGGACATGGTCTGATTTGCTTCATTACCATTGTTAGCCATATGTGGTGGATCTTCTTGCTCAATGAATTGAGTGATGGTCTCTTCACCCTCTTCCTTAATATCAACGATTGACTCATCTTCTATGGTAGCTGCAATTTGTCTAGGTCGTACTCTCAAATTTTGAAGGGCAGTTCTCTCAATTTTAGGATCAAGTTTTACTAAATCTTTCGGTTGCTTCGAGTCATGCATTGCAAGGGCAAGAAATATTGAATCAAATGCAGCTCTAGCTAATAAAAATAAACAATGAAAACAAAAGAAAAAAATGGTTAATGTAATAAAGCAACTAGTGTTCTTAATATCGAAAATCCTGGGCAACGGCGCTAAAAACTTAATATCAGGCAAGCGCACTTATCAGTTTTAATATAACGGATGTGAGTCGAAGTCGATCCTTGAGAGACTTCGAGTACTAATATTAACCTTAGCTTTATTATCTAACCGGAAAATTATGATGAGTTGAATGAATTAAAAATAATGAAATTAACAAACTAAACTAATTATGGGACTTGATTAAGCAATTTAGAAATCAATAAAACTAAGAACGACTTCAAGTATGCAATAACGTATTTAGGAATTATTTCCTCTAGTATTTAACATGTGACCGCTTAAAATATATTCAATTCAATTTCTATTATTCTTGACCGGAGGGATTCACAATTAAAGTTAATACCTTTCTCAAGCATATTAACCCTAATCCTAAATTATTTATCGAAATCTCTTCACTTAGTAATATAATTTAGAATTGCATTAATGTATAATGAATTCCCACACAAATAATTAACTTTCCGGAAGAAACATACATCCTATCTCTAAGTATACATGTAATTCTCTCCAATTATGTAAAGATCTAATTATACATGTAATTTCTCAATTAACATGCATGATATCATATATTGATATTCTAGAAATATCAATTAATAATTAAACGACATAATTGAATCAAGCAAAGATAGAAACGTTATTGAGAATTATAAATCAACCTAAAGTCACATGAAACCCTAGGTTCCATAATCCTAAATACACAAATTCTAAGCTATCATAATGAAACTAAAAGCGAGTTGCATCAAAAAAATAAAATAAAACATGAAAAACCCCTTTGATTGATGAAAATTCTCTCCGATCTTGAAGTCGGTATTGCTCTCGCCTTTTTCTTCTCCTTCTTCTCAAGTCTCTTCTCTTCTCTAATGTCTCATGTCTCTTATGAAAACCTAATATGTCTTTTTATACTGTATTATAAGGTTTTCGTTTTCTTTACCAGACACAACCTGGGACATGACTGTATCCCTAAGTCGTGTAACTTTCTAACCCTGGCAAACCTGCATAGACATAACCTAGGGACATGGTCACGTCCCAGACTGTGTAACTTCAAAACTTCATAACTTCTTCGTTTGAACTTCGAATTGAGTGAAACTTGATTCTTTTTCTTCGTTTTCAATTCAAGAACGAGTTCAAACCTTGAAATCAAAATTTTACTCAATTAAGTATCAATTTCTATAAAGGAAACCAAAAATGTAAGGGAAATACTATAAAATCACCATGTGAAATATGTTTAAAATCAGAGTAATCAGTAGCCACTTTTCAAATCGTTCTTCAAAAATATTCGAACATGATGCAACTCATCAAGCATATCATCTAATCGTAGGATCAAATATCAATACTTGATAGTAATTTTGTTGATTGCTCAGATATCAATGCACATTCTCCATGAGCTATCCTTCTTTGGCATTAGGACAGTGGGTACAACATAGGGGCTCATGCTCCCTAGGACATATTTATACTTGATCAACTTATTCTTTAGCTCAACTGCCTACTTAGGATTAAGCCTATAGGTAGGTCGGTTAAGTAGAGCAACTCTAGGTTAAAGATCGATGAAATGTTCTATTCCTTTTATTGGGAGTAAACTTCTCAGCAAGAAACAAGTCAACAAACTCTTGAAGCAATTTCTACACCTTAGCAGGTAATGCTTCGACTTCCTTTAACTCTAGTAGCCTTCTAACCAATAAGAATATACTCTTTGTCATCTTAACATCTTTGCAAAATTAGGCTTAGGAAATTAGTAAGGACTTCCTCTACAATGATCTAATAATCTTCTCTTATGACTCTTGGACCTCTTTAGGGCTTGTTGGGGTTAGTATAACCTTCTTCCCATCCTTTTGGAACATATAAGTATCTCAGTACCCATCATGTAGCACCTTCAAATCAAACAGCTAAGGTAAGCTAAGTAATATGTATGAAGCATACATAGGTATGACATCGAACAATACCTCATCCTTATATCTATCACCAATAGTGATTAGCACTCTAACTTGCTTGGTTTCAAGTAGACCTCCCTTCTCATTGAGTTATTGAATCTTATAGGGATTAGGATGAATGTAGGTCGGCAACTTCAAAGCCTTCACTACTCCTTATGCTATGACATTAGTATAACTCCCTTCATCAATGATCAAAGCACATAGTTTACCATTTACTTAGCAATTTGTATGAAAGAGGTCCTCTCTCTATTCATTCTCATCAAAGGTAAACGTACTGAAAGATCTTTGTTCAACTATATAGTAGTCTCCCATTTCAAGTTAGGTCACAGCGTCTAAATCTTGTTGAAACTCTTCTAACAGTTGGTTAATGCCCACTTCTTCCTTCCCTTTACTAGCACTCTCCACTTCAAATTGGGGCTTGTCTCCCTTGATTGTCATGATACATTAGTTTAGGTACTAACTAGCCACGTATCCAAAAGCTAAGCATTTGCACTTAGTCTCTTAGGTCTTCCTACCAAAGCTCTAACCTTGATCATTTTAAACCTCAAACTCTTTATCTTTATCTTACCTCGATATCATCAAGTTTACTCAGCATCTATCTTCGGCAATCTACCTTGAAACTATATTAAGATCAATGATATCCAAGTCAGCTTAGCATGCCAGGTTAGCTACTTAGTACTCAACTAATCTAATTTTGCCTCTACCTTTTGATACTCTATCCTACTCGAATGGTCTCATCTAAACTTCTAAGCTTTTGTACTTCTACTATATTAACAATTTTGGATGTTAGTTTAGAAATGAATTGTTCTACTGTTCGTATCTTGAGCTCATCAACATCATATTGGATCATTAGCACCTAAAACTCTTGGACATACTTGTTTATAGATTGGTTACCTTGTCTAAGCTCTCAGAGATGTTAGAAAGTGTCTTACTCATAATGTTTTAGAACAAATCTACTCCTCAAAACTTCCTTCATCTCATTCCAAGTTTAGATTTGGGTATACTAACATACATTTTGCAATTTCTTCCATCACATTGCTACGTACACAAAAATTCTAAGGTAACTACTTAAATACGCAACCAATCTTCATAGTCATAAAAGTCAAATATCTTTTCAATCTTCTCTTCCTAATCTAGATAATCATCAGCACTACCAAACCCATTAAAACTCAAAATCCATACTTTGAGACACTCAGCTCCTCTAGGGGCATAAAAGTCATGCTCTTTGAATCCATCATACTACTCCTTGCCCTTACCATAAAACTTATGTCTCCTCTTCATAAATCTCTTAGCATGTTTGGGTGGAGTTAGATTCACATTAATAACTTCGGGTGCCTTAGGTTTAGCTACTTATCTTCTCAACCTATCTCTCACATCTTATCCTCCTTCATCAACTCTCTCTTGTAGCTTAGTCTCTGCTACCTTCTATGTAGAGATAGCTAAGTTGGCTATAATAGTAGCATAGTCTTACAATTGTTTATCAGTATTTCATGGGATCTATTAAGTAACACTACTGTGACCATGAGCATCATTCTCAACATCATTAATCTCTCTTTAAACATTAGGATTCAACATTTTCAATACAAAACTTCAAGAAGTTCATTACTCAATAAAAGAATTCTCACAAACTTTGAAAATATGATTTCACATAGTAACTTAAGAACTTCCTCTGTTTTCTAATTGAGAAACAAACTATAACAAAACATACATACTCTAACATGAAATACTTCAACACTCAGCTGTCAATTACAATCTTAAGCTCTAATACCAAGATCATATGATGTGCCTAGGAGTTGAGTTGATCACTAGAACTTACCATAGAAGTTGTAACCAAGTGGGTCCTTTGAGATATCAAAGAAGAAGGGATGAATTGAAAAACAAACACAGTAACTTCTATGAAGTTACTCGGAGGATATGATGCACTAATGAACACAACATGACTTAGAACTTTGCTTGATATGACTCATAAGCTAATATTAAGGTCCATTCGCCATTAATCTCGAGTTACTTGATAAGATTAGATAAAAGTACAAGAAAAAATGTACTTAGAGAAAGGTATCTCATAAGAACAAGAATATTCATTAACTAAAAGACATAAGATGATTTCGGCTAAAATTAACAAAGGACTATTTATAGTGAGTCCCTAAAACAACAAGGAAATATGTATAATTACAATAAAGGGTAGTACAATAATACTAGCCTAATACATTGCTAAAAGGGTAAAGGGGGACAAATAGTATAAAGGAATATAGTACAATGTCACAAAGAATAACCCGGATTAGAGCGGGTGCAATTTCTTTAATCTTACGACTGACCGGACAATGTCATGTGATGACATTTGCTTAAACATGCATTATATCTAACTAAATTGGTTGATAACCCTGCTTGTATTTGATGTATGTTTTTAAGTCTCCATCCCAACTTCCTAAGCTATGGTTGCTATATAGGTCTAGTTTAAATTTTTGAGTCAAATATTTAGTTAAATTTGGTTTAAGGTGTTTAATCATTTCAAACAAATCATACAAACACAAACCAAAGTAGTAAATCAATAATCATATTAGCAGCTTAGAACAGACACATGCACATAACTAATTATCTAACAAGAACAATCCAAGACAATTTCAAGTCTCTAAGTACTATAAATTATTGCTTTAAAATACAATAACATATTAATCCTAATTTACTCGGACTCCTCACTTGCTCATTCAAGATGCAATTCACTCAAGCCATTGTCAATAATTCCTATATTACAAATATTTTTTTAGTACATATATAACTATGTTATATAAACTTCATTATGTAGTTCTTTTATGTTATATTTAGTTTAGGTTTTAATATACCTCATTATCTAGGTTTTTAAGTCTGTTACAATTAATCTTAATTTAAACTAAGTTTTGATTCTATTTTTGCGTCAATTTCTAAATTAGGTTTTAGGCCAGTTTTGTAATATGGTATACCTCTTATCCTAATTTAACTAGCGAATTTATTCCCAATATGAGAAAATTTTATATTTTTCATATAATTGCCCTAATTTAAGTTTCCTACCAAATTTATTGCATATTTTTATTATTAGTATAATAAAAATTTTAATATAATATTTTCCTACTTACTATTTTTTTTTACCTACATATTACAGATTATCACCTAATATATCCATAATATATACATCTAATATTTCTATCACTTTAAATGTCATCTCTCTACATTAACTAACATATCAAAATATCTAAATTCAACCCAAATCAAAATTTACACTTAATTATCTAAAATTAAAAAAAAATTGAAAAAATCCTTTGTAACACTATTCTATATTACCTAAGTAAACAATACAAAAATTTTGAGTCCAAAACTATACTCCTAAACCTATTTATTATTAACTCAAACAAAGCTCAAGTTTGTACGATTTTATAAGGACAGTATAATTCTAAACACAAAATAATTAAACTAAAATTTTTCCCTAATTCTACATACTTAAAAACCTCAAAATACCAAATTTAATAATTTTCCAAAACTATTTAATATTTTTCATAAAATAACTAAAATTGAAAAGGAAATTAGACTTACAGTCATAGGTGGCTTTGACGACCATGGCCTTATCGACCGATCCAAACACTGCTACCATCATGTGGTGGTGGTAGCCATTCACTCTTAAGGGGTCATCTGGTTAGGGATCTCCTTATAAGCTTCAATTGTACAGATTTCTTTGTAATTTTTGAAAACTAACCCTAACTCTCTTATTTCAACCCTCTCTATTTTTTCTACTCTTCTAACCGTCCAAATGAGCTCCGAAATTTTTTGGGTATTTATAGTGCTCTAAGGAAATTATAGTGCATTAAATTAATTAAACAATTGCCTTATCTTATTCTTTTTCACTTTATATTTGTTAAATTTTGATTGGTTAATTTTATTTCTCCCATTTCTAAACTGCTACAACCACTTTTTTGAGATTTCTTCATTTTTCCATATTTTTAATGATTTTTCCTTAATTATTTATGCATTTCAATTAATTAGTTAACATTATTTTAGCATATTTTAAGTAATTACGCATATTTATACCTACATGTAAATTCATATATAGCATAAATAAATACTTGTAAATATTATTTAAGTTATGTTATGATTTTTAGTGTACATATAATTTATCTCTAGTGATTCGTTAGTTATTAGAACTTTTTTTAAGCTTTTTCGATAAATAATGGACAATTTTTATAAAATTCAATATTATATTAATTCATCATTTTATCACTTATTTTCTTAAATTCAAACTTATGAGATCACTTTTACTAATAATCCTAGCTTTAATGCAAAATTTAGGTTAGATTAGGTAATTTGCTCGATCGCTCTAAATTCTACAAACTGAATCCTGAATACCTAATTGTGGATCTTACACTCAGCATATGGCAAGTTGGCCATAGCACTCAATAGGTTGGCAATAGTGGAAGAGTCTAAGCAGAGCAAGGTGTATCTAAGCTAAGCCCTTAAAGAGTTCATCCATAACTCTTCCATGTACTAAAGCTTGTCCTTGATAAGCTAACAAGAGAGAATCCTCTTGGTGAGAGATTAAAGGCATAGTAGGTAAGCTCAAGTGATAGGTTCAAAGGTCAACAATCTATCAGTCCTAACTCACTTAACCACCAATTGGGAATTGAAGAAAACATCTTAACACTTTGCTCTAGCCTCCTTGACTAGCTTCATTCTTACTAATAACGCCTCATATTTTGATTCATTATTACTAGCTAAAAATCTGAACTTTAAAGTGTAAGCAATCTAAGCTCCTCTTGGGCCTTTCAAGATTAAACCTACCCTACTCCTTCACAAGTGGACAAGCCATCAATTTATAGCTTCTAGGTCAGCTACTCCTTTATGGTAGACATTTCAATCCCAATAAACTTGACTTTGAATTTGGCAAGCATCTGAGCCTTACATACCTCTCTAGATAGGTATTGAATCTTAAGAGCACTAAGTTCTAAAGCATACTTTACCATTCACCTTGAGGCATCATGCTTGTGTAGAGCTTGCGTCAACAGTTAATTAGTTACAACCACAACCTGGTGAGCTTTGAAATAAGGTCAAAGTTTCTTAACTGTTACAATGATAGATAAAATAAACTTTTCCAATTTAGCATATTGCAACTCCAGACCTTGTAAGATTTAGCTTACATAATATACTAACCTATGTACTCAACCTTGTGCCCACTCTAGTACAAACAAAAGAGCTTGGTCACTTACAAACAAATATAAGTAAAAAGTCTCTCCTTCAACTACCTTTGATAAGATTGGTGGTTTGGTTAAAAATTCTATTAACCCCTTAAAGGCCTACTCACACTTTTCAATCCATCATAATTCAAACGGATTTCTCAAAACACAACAAAATTTTATACATTTCTCAACACTCTTAGAAACAAACCTATTCAACATTGCTGCATGAATTCTCGGCCTCTGGACCTTTTCGATGGACTTCAATAACTCCATGAATTTCCCTAAAGATGCACCAAACACACATTTCTATAGGTTTAATTTCATATAATGTCTTCTAAGTGTGTCAAAGGTTTGCTGATGGTCAATGAGGTGTTCTTTGTTAGTCTTGCTCTTGACGATCATAACATCTACATAAACCTTGATATTCTTAGGTATTTAAGCTTTAAGCATCTTCGTAATCAGCCTCTGAAATGTGCTACCCAAATTATTCAAACCAAATGGTCTGACTTTGTAATAGTAGGTCCCAAAATTCATAATAAAGTAAGTATACACCTAGTTGGAAGGATGAATCTTAATTTGGTTGTATCCCAAAAAAGTGTCCATGAAGCTCAAAAAGGCATGTCCAAAGGTCAAATCAACCATGTGGATCATTTGGGGTAAAGGAAAATAACCCTTTGGACATGCTTTATTTAGATTAGTGAAATTGATGCACATCCTCCACTTTTCGTTTGCTTTCTTGATGAAGACACTATTGGCAAGCCTAGTGAGATAAGTGTCTTCCCTAATGAAACTTGCCTTTAATAGTTTTTAAACTTCCTCCTCTATGGTTGCTTGCATCTTGAAGGAAAAATTCCTCTTCTTCTATTGGACAACCATTACAGCCAATAACCTCCTTAGAGGTTCTAGGCATATTGGAGGGAGAACAAGTAAATGTATCCATGTTAGATTAGATAAAACATACTACACACTCCCAAAGGTTAGCTTTCATATTAGCTCTAACCTTCTAACATTTGGGAATGTCACTTAACTATATTGTCAACACTTTCTCTGTTGGTTCTCCCTTGACTTGTAAGTTGTTGCTCATGCCTTGATTGATATTGTAAACTTGATCTCTCTTTAGAGCTTTTAACTACAAAGCTCTAGTCAATTGCTATTCTCTATAACATGTCCCTAATCCTATAAGAGTTAGAAATTTCACTTTCTAATGGGCTATCAATACCACCATTTTGAAAGTGTTAATGGAAGATCGGCCCGTTATCCTATTGTAAGGCCAAGGACAATCTATTATAATAAAGTATATCTCCTTTTCCATAATGCTTTTATCATCCTCGACCCATAAGGTCAAGGTAACTACTCCTTATACTTTCATTGGTTGATTATAGAACTCGTATAGATTGTACTTATACGTATACATTTTGTAATTTTAAACCTTAGGTCACATTTGATCAAATGCATTCTTGAAAATGACGCCAATTGAGCTCCCCATATTGACCATCACTTTCCTAACTTCAAACTTTGCCACCTTGGTCATAATAACTAATGCATCATCATGAAGGAATTGAACTCCTTGCATATCCTTCTCTAAGAAAATAATCATTTCATCAACTCTATATCTCTTCCCTCTCAAGTTCAATACATAATCTCTCCATATATTAGCCAAGCTTGATGTGGACAAACTATTCCCTCTTATCGGACCGCTAAAAATTACATTAATAACACCCCTAGAAGCTTAGTTGTCTCCTCTCTCATTGTCTTGAACTATTAGATCTCAATTATTAAGTCCGGCATCAGCATTCTGAGATTATTTCTCAATGCTCCTTCTTTGAGTAGGTTGTTCAATTTGTTCCTCTCTATTAATAACAAACTTCCTTCGATAATTCCTTTAGACAGCATCCCTAAATGCATTTTTCAGGTGTATGGGCTCATTTATGTTGTGATCCCATTCTCCATGAAAGTCATACTATTTATTAGAATTCTTCCTCGCAAGGTTGTTCTTCATCTTTTTCAAGCAAGCTAAAAAGCCTTAGTTGTGTACCTCCATCAAAATACCCGACATAGGTTGATTAAGGGGGGTATGCTTAACAAAGGTCAAAATTAGACTTTTCTAACCTCCTAAAGGTGGGCTTAGTTTACTATGGATGTCAAGTTTCTTACTAAGCCAATCTTTTACATACCTTCTCTATTTTTCTAACCTTCTCTAATGCTTTTCTTTTTTAAGCTTTCTCTTAGCTTGCATCTAATCCTCCTGACATATAAATTTCTCCGACCTCCTAGTAAAGTCTTCCAAAGAGGTCGATGGATGTTTGGCAAAGAAATCTAAATCTACCCTAACTAATTTACAGATAGCATGAAGTCCTACACACTTATTATTGTTGGTGATTTCAATCATCAACTAGTTAAACCTATGGATGTAGTCTTTAGTTGCTTCTCTAGACTTTTACTTAATTGAGGTCAAAAGTGAGAAATCTTTAATAGGGTGCTTACTAGCTAAGAAATACTAACAAAACTCATCGACCAATTGATTGAAGGAAGAAATAGAGGCCGCTTTTAACAAGTTAAACCAATTGCTCGCAAACTTCCTCCAAGTAGAAGGGAAGACATTACGAGTAATCATCTTAGATAAGCCATACAACTCTTTCAATGTATGAAATGTGTTTAAATGGTCATTTAGATCCTTTTTTCCATCATATGTGTCAAATTGAGGTAGTTGGATACTCAGTGGAAGGATCTCATCTACAATACTTTCAATGAAAGAGCTCAACTTTCTACCCATTACATCGATTTCCTTTTTAAAAGTCCCCCTAGTCACCAATCTCTTGATGTACTCCTCTAAATCCTATATACCCATGTTTGCCATTGCTTTTTGTAGCAAATGAGCAACTAAATGCTCAATTGTCCCTTCCATAGACATTTTTGCAGGTGTTGTTGTTTCTCTACCTCTGTCTCCTTTCTTTACTATGGATCAATCTCATCTACCATAAAGGCTTTACCATGAAGTTACCGTATCACCTCTTCTTGGGAAAGTATGTTAGTATTGTGCCTAACTTGTTGCAAAGTAGGGGTAAAAGAAGCAGTAGTATCTCATTTATTATGTCTATGTCTCAACTCCCGATTGTTGGCTCAAACTTCCTCAAGTTCTTGAGCAAACTTAGCACATAAAGCATCCAATTGTGCTATGTGTGAACCATCATCATTATGTTCTTGAGGTTGAATAGACTAACAATGAATTTCAACTTTACTCATCTCTAAGGTGCATTACTATGATCACCATTCCTCTTAGTTTTCCTTAGGGGCCTGATAACTCTAATTTTAAACATATTTTATAGGGTGATTTTATAGTATTTTCCTCACATTTTTTGTTTTCTTTAAAGAAATTGATACTTAATTGAGTAAAATTTTGATTTCTAGGTTTAAACGCGTTCTAGGCTCGAAAACGAAGAAAAGGAATCAAGTTTCACTCAATTCCGATTTCAAACGAAGAAGTTATGAATTTTTTAAGTTGTGTAGAAAATTTACCTAAGTGCAGAAAGTTACATGACCTGGGGACATGGTCATGTCCCAGGTCGTGTCTAGTGACGAAAACAAAATCCTGTTGATACATTATAAAAGGACATATTAGGGTTTCAAAAGACAAAGAGAGATATTATAGAAACGGAGAGACACAAGAGAAGAGAAAGAGACTTAAGGAGAACATCAAGAAAGAGGCGGAACAACATCAAGAAAGAGGCGGAACAACATCAAGAATGAGGCAAAACAACATCAAAAAAGAAGGAAACAACATCAACTTCAAGATTAGAGAGATTGTTCATCAATAAAAGGGGTTTCCATGTTTTATTTTATATTATTGATGAAACTTGTTCTTAGATTCATTATGATAGCTTAGAATTTGAGTATTTAGGATTACGGAACCTAGGGTTTAATGTGATTCTTGGATTGATTTAGAAATTTCAATAAAGTTTCTATCTTTACTTGATTCAATTATGTCGTTAATTATTGTTTGATATTTCTAGAATATCAATATATGATATTATGCATGTTAATTGAGAAATTGCATGTGTAATTAGATCTTTACATAATTGAAGAGGATTACATGTATAATTAGAGATAAAATACATGTTTCTTCTGGAAAGTTAATTAATTGTATGGGAATTCATTATACATTAATGAAATTCTAAATTATATTTCTAAGTGAAGAGATTACGGTAAATAATTTAGGATTAGAGTTAATATGCTTGAGAAAGGTATTAACTTTAGTTGTGAATCCCTCCGGTCAAGAAATATAGAAACCGAGTTGAATATATTTTAAGCAATCACATGATTAACTCTAGGGGAAATCATTCCTAAATACGTTATTACTTTCTTGAATACGTTCTTGATTTTATCGCTTTTTCAATTGCTTAATTAAGTCTTATAATTAAGTTAGTTTGTTAATTTTAGTATTTTTAATTAATTCAAAATTTCATAATTTTCCGGTGAGATAATAAAGCTAAAGTTAATATTAGTACTCAAAATCTCTGAAGGATCGACTCGGACTCACATCCGCTATATTAAAACTGATAGGTGCACTTGCCTCATATCAAGTTTTTGGCGCCGCTCCCGGGGATTTTCGATATTAAGAACACTAGTTACTTTATCACTTTAACCATTTTTTTTTCTTTTGTTTTCATTATTTATTTTCATTAGCTAGAGCTGCAATTGATTCTATATTTTTTACCCTTGCAGTGCATGACTCGAAGTAACTCGGAAGATTTAGTAGAACTTGATCTTGAAATTGAGAGAACTGCCCTTCAAAATTTGAAATCATGACCTAGATAAATTGTGGCGACCATTGACGACGAGTCAATCGTTGAAATCAAGGAAGAAGGTGAAGAGACCAACACTCAATTCATCGAACAGGAAGAGCTACCATACATGGCTAACAACGGGAATGAAGCAAATCGGACCATGTCCGATTATTCAAGGCCTACACTTATTGAAGCTGACTCTAGCATCGCAAGGCCAACCGTCGCAGCTAACAACTTCCAGTTTGCACCTAACATCATACAAATGGTGCAACAATATGTTCAGTTTGACGGTCTCCAAGATGAAGATCCTAATGCCCACATCTCTAGCTTTCTAGAGATTTGTGATACTTTTAAAATCAACGGAGCCACGGATGATGCCATCCGACTGCGGCTATTCCCTTTCTCCTTGAGGGGTAGAGCAAAACAGTGGTTGAATTCTCTACCACGAAATTCAATCACAACTTGGAATCAATTGGTAGAGAAATTTTTGGAGAAGTATTTCCCACCTGCAAAGACCGCTAAACTTCGGAATGATATTTCTTGTTTTGCTCAATTGGAAGCGGAGACTCTATATGATACTTGGGAGCGATTCAAGGACTTGTTCAGGAGGTGCCCACATCATGGCCTTCCATTATGGATGCAGATTCAGACCTTCTATAATGGCCTCAATTTATCTACGAGACAGATGATTGATGCATCCGCAGGAGGTACTTTGAACACAAAGACACCTAAGCAAGCACAAAACCTGATTGAAGGAATAACGATGAACAATTATCAGTGGGAAAGCACTAGAGCCAAACAAAAGGCCATGGGAGTTTATGAGGTAGACTTGACCACTGCTTTGGCAGCCAAGGTAGACCTATTGAGTAAGAAGATTGATGCGCTCTCAGTTGGCCCTCAACAAGTGCAATAGGATGTAAGTGATTTTGGTATGCAAGGGTATGGAGCACAAGAACAATTAGAACAGATAGATTATCTAGGAAATCTACCCATGCAACAAAATAACCCCTACAGCAACACTTACAATCCAGGATGGAGGAATCATCCCAATTTCTCATGGGGAAATCAAAACCAAGGCCAGCAGAAGACCAACTTTGGCCTACTTGGATTTCAAAGACCATTCCCACCTCCTCCTCCACAAGAAAAGAAGCCCAGTGTAGAAGAACTTCTCACAAAATATATTCAACGCAATGAGGCTCGCTTATCCAACATTGAATCATCGCTGAGGAATCAAGAGGCTTCAAATCTTAACCTTGAGAATCAAATTGGTCAACTTACAAAAATGATCTCTGAGAGGCAACAAGGGACACTGCCAGGGAATACCGAGGTCAATCCCAGGGAACATGTTAATGCAGTGACCTTGAGAAGTGGTAGAAAACTGCAAGTGGAGAAGAATGATGGTGGGGAAGTTGTTGAGAAAGAAGTGGAAGTCAACCGTAAGGAAGATGCAAAGCCACTAAAATCAAAAGAAAGTATGGAGTCACCGAAAGTGAAGGAGTACAAGCCTCCCATCCCTTACCCGCAGCACCTTAAGTAAAGTTACACTGATCAGAATAAGGAATTCGGTAAATTGCTTGATGTTTTCAAACAATTACACATTAACTTACCTCTTGTTGATGTCATTTTGCAGATGCCAAAGTATGCGAAATTTTTAAAAGATCTTCTAAAGAATAAGAAGAAGTTGGAAGAGTTTACAACAGTCACATTGAACGAGGAATGCTCGGCACTTCTCCAGAAAAGGCTGCCACAAAAATTAAATGATCCAGGGAGTTTCACTATTCCTTGTATGCTTGGCAATTTGTTGGTAGATAATGCTTTGGCAGACTTAGGAGTTAGTATAAATTTGATGCCGTATAAATTGTTCAAAAAGCTAAGGTTAGGAGAACCTAAATTAACGGGCATGAGTCTTCAATTGGCCGATAGGTCTATCACATACCCTAGAGGCATCATAGAGGATGTTTTAGTGCAAGTAGACAAATTTATCTTTCCCGTAGATTTTGTTACACTTGATATAGATGAAGATATTGAGGTGCCAATCATTTTAGGTCGACCCTTCCTAGCCACTGCTAAGGCTGTTTTTGATGTTAGTGAGCATAAGTTGATATTACGGGTCGGGGATGATGAAATAGTTTTTAAAACTCCAGAGGCAAGGAATAAATTTCTTGACTCAAAGGACATAAGTCACAATAATAATGCCACTAATGTCGTTATATCTACATGTATGCAGGAAACTCTTGCCAAAGATTCCTCAAGCTATTGCTTGCAAAAGGGAGATGAAAATTTGGTGATTAAGCCCAATTGTGCAGAAGTGGTAGCTCAAACAGAAGTTCATGAATCCAGTATGGACAAGAAAGGGATTGATCCACTCCACAAGCCAAATGATCGTACGTTAAAATCTTTCAAAGAGAAGCCACCAATTTTGGAACCAAAACTGTCAAGAAATCATTTGGAGCATGTCTTTGCGATGAAAAGTTCAAAACCCCCAATTACAACCGCATCTAAGCTAAAAGCAAACAAAATGAAGAAGTTTAGGCTACATGAATTTGATAAGTGGCATGATAAGGAGAGAAACTATGGAAGTTATGCATCAATGAATTGGAACGGGCACGGTTGATGGCTTAAGGGTAAATCTATACTTGTATGGAGAGTTCGAAAGCGAGATACAGGAGGAGTTCTATTTCCACATGGATGAAGAATCATGAATTACAAGACGTATCCTGTCGAGCTATCGACGTTAACTAAAGCACTTCTTGGGAGGCAACCCATGTCTAACTTTGCTTACACTTTAGTTCTTTAAGTTTATTTCATTTTATTTTTCTTTTATCTAACTTTGCTTTGCTTCTTTTATTTATTTCAATTTTAGTCATAGGCTTTTCCCTTTTAATTTCTTTTTTATTCTTCTCTTTAGTTTTCTTTTTCTTATTTTTCTAGTTTAATTACTTTTATTTCTTTAAGTTTCCTTTTGCTTTAAAAAAAATGAAAAAAAAAAGTTATACGGGCAGGGGACACGGTCGTGTCCCAGCCCGTGTCCATCCAAGCCCATTGAATCTGCCATACCTACATAAAGTTACACGGACGTGGGACACAGTCGTGTCCCAGCCCGTGTCTGCCCAGTTATACTCCGAGCAAACAGAAAGTTACACAGGCGAGGAACACGGTCGTGTCCCCAGCCCGTGTGCGCCCAGTGAAATCACCCGCCCACAGAAAGTTACACGGGCATGAAAAGTAGATTGTTCAAAGGAGGTTCAAATCTATTACATCATCTTCCACTCATGAGGGCACTATTGTCGAGCAACTAGCAACTCTTTCTCTACCAGAGTATTTTATACTTCAAGGCAGGGAAGTATTAGTTTCTTTTTTGATACATGTATTTCCTTTTTCCCTATGATGTTTTTTCTTGTTTGATATCTTGCTATTGTGCTTTTTTAGTCGTACATCGTGGACAATGTACATTATTAAGTGTGGGGAAGGGATATATATGAATTTGTTACTGTTTAGGAGACCAATTATTCACATTTGACCCAATTAATTTGCAATAGGTGATTAACTGGTATTAAGCCAAATTAACTGTTTCATCTTGATTATTATTGATCTTATTATACTTTACTAGAATTGATTAGTCAAATTTTTGGAAGGCAAAGTTACGAGTTATTTAGCTTAGGATTTTAAGACTTGAGATTAGAGCAACATCACTAGTTGAGAGTTAGTCATGGTTATTTTTAAATTTACTTTTATGTATACCCTTCTCTTAGAAATTTTTAAGAGTCCTATAATTTTTAGCAAACAAACAAATAAAATTCTTCTTTTGAGAAACCCCTGAAATATCATAATGATTAGAGGTCAAAAGTAATAACAAGTGTATGAATAGAAAAATTGGTAAGGATTCGCCTTGGTCCGTCAGAAGAGCGAGATTGAGTCCCAATGTCAATTCAAATGAAAAAAAAAATTGATATGGATCGGCCTTGGTCCGTCAGAAGAGCAAGGTTCTTTCCCGCTATCAATGTAAGGAATAAGTTGGTATGGATCGGTCTTCGTCCGTCAGAAGAGCGAGATTCTTTCCTACTACCAACACAATTGTGCTTAAATAAGGTAAATTTAAAAAGACCTCTCAACAAAAGCATGAACTAGGGGGATGATCAGAGGAAGAGTGGATGTAAAATGTGTTTGTTTTAGATTATGGTGCTTGGTGAGATGAAAGAGAGAATTGTATACACTTTAGTCAAATGGACAAAAGTTTTATGACTCTTTCTCGGTTGGCGGGATGTTAAATCCAATTTTTAGTTTAAGAATCCTTGGTTAAATGACTTGGGTAAACTTTGATTTTCATAAATTAACTAGTGAACTCTAGTATTAAGTATTATTGGAGCATTCGAATATGGTCATATGAAATTGGTTGACTTTATTATTGCAAGTTAGTTGAGAATGATTTTCTTACTTTTCTTCGGGTCAAGTGTATTTGTTCACCGATTTCTTAAATAGTGATAAATTTTGTTTAGCGTTTCTTATCCCGAAAGTTTTGTTTTGATTTATTTTCTTGAGGACAAGAAAATGCTCAAGTGTAGGGAAATTTGATAACTCTAATTTTAAACATATTTCATAGGGTGATTTTATAGCATTTTCCTCACATTTTTTGTTTTCTTTAAAGAAATTGATACTTAATTGAGTAAAATTTTGATTTCTAGGTTTAAACGCGTTCTAGGCTCGAAAATGAAGAAAAGGAATCAAGTTTCACTCAATTCCGAGTTCAAACGAAGAAGTTATGAATTTTTGAAGTTGTGCAGAAAATTTGCCTAAGTGCAAAAAGTTACACGACCTGGGGACACGGTCATGTCCCAGGTCGTGTCTAGTGACGAAAACAGAATCCTTTTGATACACTATAAAAGGACATATTAGGGTTTCAAAGGACAAAGAGAGATATTATAAAAACGGAGAGACACAAGAGAAGAGAAAGAGACTTAAGGAGAACATCAAGAAAAAGGCGGAACAACATCAAGAAAGAGGCAGAACAACATCAAGAAAGAGGGAAACAACATCAAGAAAGAGGGAAACAACATCAACTTCAAGATTAGAGAGATTGTTCATCAATAAAAGGGGTTTCCATGTTTTATTTTATATTATTGATGAAACTCATTCTTAGATTCATTATGATAGCTTAGAATTCGAGTATTTAGGATTATGGAACCTAAGGTTTAATGTGATTCTTGGATTGATTTAGAAATTTCAATAAAGTTTCTATCTTTACTTGATTCAATTATGTCGTTAATTATTGTTTGATATTTCTAGAATATCAATATATGATATTATGCATGTTAATTGAGAAATTGCATGTGTAATTAGATCTTTACATAATTGAAGAGGATTACATGTATACTTAGAGATAAGATACATGTTTCTTCCAGAAAGTTAATTAATTATATGGGAATTCATTATCCATTAATGCAATTCTAAATTATATTACTAAGTGAAGAGATTTTGGTAAATAATTTAGGATTAGGGTTAATATGCTTGAGAAAGATGTTAACTTTAGTTGTGAATCGCTCCGGTCAAAAAATATAGAAACTGAGTTGAATATATTTTAAGCGATCACATGATTAACTCTAGGGGAAATCATTCCTAAATACGTTATAAGTTTCTTGAAGTCGTTCTTGATTTTATCGTTTTTTCAATTGCTTAATTAAGTCTTATAATTACGTTAGTTTGTTAATTTTAGTATTTTTAATTAATTCAAACTTTCATAATTTTCCGGTTAGATAATAAAGCTAAAGTTAATATTAGTATTCAAAATCTCTGAGGAATCGACTCGAACTCATATCCGCTATATTAAAACTGATAGGTGCACTTGCCTCATATCAGAGCCCTACCCCACAACCACCTACCACCACCACCACCTACTATCCTCCCTGTAAGTTGCATAAAGTGTCTTGAAGAACCTAACTGTAACCTTCTAAGCTTTATTTGTAGCCAAGGGTGTACTCACATCTAATAACTATTACCTTCTAAGCTTTATTTGTAGCCAAGGGTGTACTCACATCTAATAACTATTACCTCCAAATTTTGCACTTGCATCAGGCTTGAATTTAAGACCACTTCCCAATATTGGATGATTTAGTAAGCATAATGGCAGTTAGTGGGTAATTATTTCTATAAGAGACTTAACTATTTGCACCATATGTTCGACTTTAGATTCCTTAAGGCTAAATGAGTCATGGCCCGGTTACAAGGAATTGCTCCAAACCAACTAAGGCTAATTCAACCAATTTTGGTTGTGTTATTCTATATTTGGTGACACTCTATTTTTGTACCTATTTATAGAGGAATTTTAAAAAATTATTAAAAAAGAGAAAAATCCTAAAAGAAAATTGAAAATTACAAAAGTACAAAAATTGGAATAAGTGAAAAGCCTAGGAAAATAAAAAATATATAAAATTGATTAAAAAATTGTAGAAAAAAAAAGAACTAAGAAAAGGTAAAAAATGAGAAAAATTATAAAAATGAAAATTTATCAAATGTAGGCTCAAACTAGGCCTCATTTAGGTTTAAGTTGACTAAAATTTAAATAAAAGAAAGTTTTAGGTTAACTAAATTGGCGATGTGAAATTTAATGAAATTGGGTCATTTTATAAAATGAAATGTTTTGTAAAATCACTTATTGGCTTGAACGTAATGAGCTAGCGAGGGGTCTATCTACAATTGGTAGATGACCCGTTCAATTTACAACACGTTGGTTTGGCTTAAATAAATTTAAATTTCAATCCATGTTGAGATTTTCAAAAGAAAGAAAAAAAGAAAAAAAAAAAAAAAAAGAAAGAACGAAAAGGAAACAGTCGAGTTGTGTCTTGTTCGCTGTCTTCTTTTACCGTGGATGAGCACGAACTCATCCGCCATTAGGGGCAAATAAAAGTCCTTTTATGCCTTTTTCGATTCCTAATATGCAGGAAAACTAAAAGACATTAGAATAATTCATTAATCCATTATAAATGTGATTAGAACAAAAATTAAAAAAGAGAATTTGGAAAGTGCGTAGCTAGTAGTTACAGATTTTGTTTAAATTTATGCCTTTTCAACTCCCCATACGGCTAAAATTTGTGTTCTATAAGATGCGACTGAAAAAAACACTAAAACACAAATTTTAGATTACTTTCTCTCTCTTAAAAATTTTCCCTACCGGAAGACTTTCTCTCTCTAGTTGGTTAGCAACTGCTCATGCATTCTTAGCGACAGACCACTACCCAAAAGTTTCCTTATCCACTGAAATATCAAAACAATCAGTCATTTAATCAAAATCCTCCATTGCTACTGCTAACAAATGTTGGTATCAACCGCTTTCCATCCCGTTCCGATGAACCACAACTGCAAACGCATTGTCAGCGACTCTCACTTGTCGTTTGTACCGAACTCTTGGTGGCCAAAGATCTTTCCATGATATCCGTTGGAGCAAATCTAGTTTCTCATCCAGGTCTATTGCTTCTCTTCCTTTTAGTACTATTCAATTCATTTTATTCTTCCTTTTTATTTCATGCGTACATTTTATTGATTAGTAATCCATTCTCTAATTTTAATGTAATATTTATTGTTAGTTTATATGAGAGGTTAATTCATACTATCATGTTATAGATCTATTGCGTATAATCATCATTCATCTGCTATATTATGATGTTATTTTATGCAAGTACCACTAAATTGTGTGAGAATTATATGATGACGTTATGTCATGAGAAATTAAGTTATGTGATTGAACTTTAATATTAGAGGATGTACCCTTCGTTTGCTACATTGAAATTCTTATAGATTATTGCAGTAATATTTTCTTTTTAATGTTGTATAATATACAACGTCTTCCCAACTATTGTAATATTTTAATTGATGTACGTTAAATAAGCGGTTTTCATAAGTTGTCATTTATCAATTCATCATAAATATACAAGTATATTTATGTATAACATAGCGTCATCACAATAATAAAAATTGTTATATTACTAGATTTTATGTTTCACCCATAACGTATGGTGGAGTACTTCATCATAATATTGCCATAGCCAATGCTATATGTGTGTTTCTGGTAATACTCTATATTAACCAAAATTAGGTAAGTCATGTTATGTATATATTGTATATAGTATATATAAATAATGCTATGGTGCATAAACAAATGTCATACTTCTTTGGAGAATTTTACTTGTTTATTATTACATGTAAAAAATATTATGTATTGACTAATTGTATAATAAATATTACTAATTTATTAAGCCTATCTTATATCTCTTAAATACGACATACTTATGTCATATTTTATAGATACTAAGTACATTAATTACATTAATATTACATCTCTTAAATACGACATAGGTACATGTGTCTATATTACATTTAAGAGATACGACATATATTTAATCAATGTATGTCATATCTCTTAAATACAAGATAGCTATTGTAACCCATTTATTAAATGTATGTTGCATCTCTTAAATGCAAGATAATTATTATAACCCATTTATTAAATCACATTTCATAATTGTAATACTTTTGTTATTTTCAATGTCGTATTTTTCAAATGCGATTTAAAGTCTATATTTATATAATATTTTTATTTAATTCATACTTATGTAATTTTCTTTTTAGAAAAAACAGTAAACATATTGATACGAATTCATGGATGAACATATGAACCCCATATTACACGTATCTAGGAGATGGGTTCGAGCCATGAGATGGTCTGAAAAGTAAGTGAAAAGTTGAGAGATATGATGGAGTTCTCATGCATCAATGATGAATATGATGCACCATCATCTCACATGAGTTTAGGTCACACTTGATATGACACACAAGTATGGCTAGAGATTACTCACCACTAGTTTACACTCAAATGAACTAGATAAAAATAGCTTAAAAGTAAGTAGAAATGACACTTAGCTTAAGAGGGAAAAAGAAGAAATTTAGTACATTATCTGTATTGATGTGTATACGGCTATTACATTATACGAGTATTTATGGTACCTAGTTAAGGGTAGTTCTAAATAACAGAAAATTACATAAATGGATCCTTAGCTGCTAAGGAAAAAAGACTAATTTACAAAAAAAGCATGAAATCATACATAAAGAACATCTTCTATAAAAAAGGATAGTACAAAGTCAGAAGGGATAGTGCGCACGTGTTTTACTTAGTCTGCGATCTTAATAACACTATGAACCAAGCAAGGGGTAGGCTTTTGATTAGGTCGATTTGATGCTAGCAGTTCAGCATTCTAACTATGGAGGGTTGGGTATGGGTTAGCTCAAGGGTGGCACACATTCGGGTAGGCCTCAAATGGTTGACTCTTGACAATTGTCAACTCGGCTTTGGTACTATGGAGATGGCTATTTTCGAATATGGTGCTTAGACTGGGGTGTTGTAGAGGGGTCAATTCATTATGTTGATAGAGCACCTTGGTAGCTTCCTTGATGGTGTGGAGAGTAAAGTAGTATAGTAGAGTAGACTGGGGGAAATATTGCTCCATGGTACTTAACTCATCTCTAGCAGCTCAGCAAACCATTTAGGAAAGCCCCCATGCTCAAGAATGAGTGATTGGTCCTTGATCCCTATCATCTCTTCTAAGTTATTTGAGATTTGGGACCAAATCTGGTTCGACTCCTAGTTGCTCGTCCTCAGGAGTATAAGGTTAGAGATCAACAATGTTTAAAGAGTATGAGACTCCATATCCTTTAAGTAATTCAATCCTATAGGTATTGAGATTGATCTTCTCAAGCACTTTGAAAGGTCCGTCGACTCTGGGAGACAACTTGCTCTTCCTTAAGTTTGAGAATCGTTTCTTTTTTAAATGTATCCAAATCAAATCACCTGGCTAAAATTCTCTATTCCTCCATCCTTAGCTTTGCTTTTCAAGCTTAGTATTAGCTTGGCTCAATTTCTTTACAACCTTATAATGCATAAGCCTAATGACCTCAACTCTTTCTAAAACTAGCCAATCATCATCAAGCCTTAATTAGGGTGCTTAGTCCATTGGGAGCTCGGCAAGGTTACTCGCCACTTAACATTGCTTAAGAGAAAGGATAAGAGTGATGCCAAGAGAAAGCAAATAGTGTTTACGCAAAGAAAAAAAGAACTCAAAAGTATATTAAGAGTGATCTAACCATTACAAATATTATATCCATAAGTCAAGATAACTTACCTAATAAGCAAAAGACAAAAAGGACATTTCCTAATGAAGTAATGTACAAGATACAAAAGGATAAAAATGAATATACAAGAAAAACAATTATTGATGTAACAGATTTTACACATTATACTATAGATATGGCGTACTACATTAGCGAGGTCATTAGAAGGTGTAAACAAATAGTACAAACAAATAGCTTGTCCAAGTAGGGATGGCTTAATCAGTCTGGAATCTCTCTTTCGACTTTTCGGTAAGGAAGATGCCAAATAATTAGTCGGCTCAATGCTAGAGAGTAATCATTATCTCAACATACTATAGAAAAATGGGTAGTTATATGGTAAGGCATGAAGGGTGACTTGGCAAGGAAGTATTCAGCTTCGATAGGGGTTGGTTGGAACAAAAGGATTCGTTATGGCAACTCCTCTAGTCCTTGGGTTCGGTTATGGGTTAGAGGTCTGGTAACCTGATTCCCATTATTCCTTTCGGGTTGTTTTGGATTTGGGATCAAATCCAAATGATGTTCACTCAGTTCTCCGTTAAGATGATATGGATTAAGCTCATTAATGTCGAAGGCATAAAAAACTCCATAGTCCTTAAGCAATTCCATCCTATAGGCATTATCATTGATTTTCTGGAGGATTCTAAAAGGTCCTTCTACTCTTGTAGATAATTTGTTCCTTCTCTTATTCGAAAACTATTCCTTGCTGAGGTGTAACCAAACTAAGTCTCTCAATTGAAATTGTTTAGCTATTCTACTCTTGGTCTTTTCTCGTATTCTTCTGGCAGCTTGGTTGATGTGCTAAGTGATCTTGTTATAAATGTGTTAAAGGGATTGTGCTCTGGCCATTGTGTCAGGGTCCTCTTGCATAGGTATTGATATAGGGGCATAGTTGAAGGGTAACTTGAGATTGAACCCATAGACTATCTTGAAGGGAGTCTACTTAATGGTGTTATGTATTGTTTAATTATAAGCAAACTCAACCATTAGTAGGTAGACATCTCAATTAGCCAAGTTCTTACCTATTGCAGTACGGAGTAATGACCCTAAAGTACGATTAACAACTTCTGTTTGGTTGTTAGTTTGGGGGTGGCATGAGGTACTGAAGATTAATCTAGTTCCCAATTAACACTACAGAGTTCTATAGAAATAACTTAAGAACTTTAAGTCTCTATTGGAAACTACACTTCTCGACATACAATGTATCTACACAATCTCCTGTAAGAAAAGACAAGCAATAGCCGAAGTGTCACTAGTCTTGGTGTAGGGTACGAAGTGTACAATTTTACTGAACAAATCGATGACAACCATTATAAAATCTTTGCCTCGAGCAATTCGCGGCAGTCTAAGAACAAAGTACATGCTCAATTCAGTACCTCATTTGAATAGGTAAAGGCATTGCTTTTCCTTACTCGACTTGGCACTTAGCCTTCTTACATAAGATACATCTTTTAATAACTCAGAGCACATCTTTCCTCATCCTCAGCTAAAAGAATCAGCCATTTATTAATTCATAGGTCTTCATTTCTTTAAAATGTCTAGATAGACCTCTGCTGTGGGCTCTCTTAACTAGTAGCTCCCTCAGTGAACAAGTCAGCATACAAAATTTTCTACCTCGAAACAAGTAGCCATCCTCTACATGATATTTGTTCACTGTCCTCTTGTCGACACATTGCAAAATTATGGGTCTATAGTGTGAATCCTCAGAATATTATTCTTTGATACTTGCAAACCCAAACAACCTGGTCTGCAGTTCTGATAAAAGTGAATGTTCCTTGAAAAAGCATCAGCAACGACATTGCTTTTTCTTGCTTGTACTTGATTACAAAATTGAATCCTTTAAGGAATTTAAGCCATCTTGTCTGTCACTTCAACAACTTAGTTTGACTTTGGAGGTACCTCAGCAATTCATGATTAGTATATATGATAAATTCTTTCGGCAGTAAATAATGTTGACATACTTGCATTGCTTGAATTAATGCCAAAAGTTCCTTATTATATATGGAATAGTTTAGTTATGGTCCTTGGAGCTTTTCATTATAGAAGGTAATTAGTCGGCCTTCCTACATCAGGATAATGCCTATTCCAATGCTTGATGCATCACATTCCAACTAAAAAAATTTGTTGAAGTCAGGTAATGCTAGTACTAAAGTAGAGTTCAACTTTTGTTTTATCTCGACAAAAATTCTCTCATCCCTTTCTCCTCATCAAAAGTTAGTGTTCTTCTTTCTTAGCTTGTTAAGTGGCATGGCAATGGTGCTAAAATTCCTAATAAACCAACTATAAAATGAAGCCAGTCTGTAGAAACTTCTCATGTCAGCACAAGTAATGGGAGTTGACCACTCGACAACTGCTCAAATCTTCTCATCATTAACTCATAAGCTTTTTCCACTAACTACATAGCTCAAGAGCACCACTTCTTCTTGGAAAAAACAACATTTCTTTAAATTATCGAATAATCTCTCCGTATGGAAGATATTTAGGATTGCTTTGAGATGTTCACAATGACTCAGCATATCGGCACTGTAGACAAAGATGTCATCTTAGCACATGGTTCATAAGTCTCATGAAAGTTCTTGAGGTATTCGATAAGTTGAAAGGCATGATAATCCATTCGTAAAGTCCATGCCAAGTCTTGAATGTATTCTTCCACTTGTCTCCTAGCCTCATGCGGATTTGATGCTAACTAGACTTAAGTCAATCTTGCTAAAAAGCTTGGCTCCACTAAGTTCATCCAACTTGTCTTCTAGCCTTGGGATCGAATACTTGTATTTGATCATGATCTTATTTACAACTCGACTATCTACACACATTCGCCAGGTTCTATCGTTCTTTGATACTAAAAGTATAGGCACAACATAAGGGCTAAGACTTTCTCTTATATAGCATCTCTTCAGCAACTCTTTGAATTGATATTGGAGCTTAAAAACCTACTTGAGATTTATTCGATAAGCTAGCTTATTCTGCAGTGCAGTGCCAGGTACTAGGTTAATGTAGTGTTCTATGCTTCAAGTTGGGGGCAATCCCTTAGGTAACTGTTCTAGAAATAGCTTGGCATATTCATCTAAAATTCCTTGACCTCCTAGGGTAACTCACCCCGTGCCTTCATTTCCAGTAGCTGCCTAACCAACATAAGGGTCATCTTATTAGCATTGACGACCTCTCGGAGCTTGACTTTACTCATCACTAAAGCCTTCTTCAATCTACAAGTAAGTTTAGTCTACAACTTATTAACTTCTCTTGGTGGCATCGGATTCAGTGTGATCTTTCGATCATTCTTCTCAAACATATACGTGTTCTTCTAGCTATCATGCATAACTCTCCTGTCAAATAACTATGGTTTTCCTAGCAACACGTGGGAAGTACACATAAGTAGTACATCATAGAAAATTTGGTCAGAGTAATTTCCTATAGTGATCGACAGTAGTACTTGTCAAGTGACATGTAAGGCTCCTTTCTTACTTAACTAATGCAACTTATACGACCTCAAATGTGCAATAATCAGCAACTTCAGTTTTGAAACAAGATTGGTTAATGCTATATTAGTACAACTTCCACTATCCACGATGAGGGCATATATATGATAACTCACCTTACAAGTGGTATGGAACAAATTCTCTCTCTACTCCTCCTCTCATGAGGGCTCTACATTCGTAGTGCCTTAGATAGCCATGAGTAATTCATCTAAGTCCTCAAGAAACACGTCCTCTTCAATCAGCTCTTTCTCGACATTTTCTTTCTTGTCAGGAACCTCTTCGTCCTTGAGTTCCTCATCCATACTCTCCACTTCTAGCTTCGAGATGTCTATCTTGATGACCATCATCCGTTGATTTGAGCATTGAGTAGCCATATGTCCAAACCCTTGCCACTTGAAACACTTGATCTAGTTGGTCTTCCTACCAAACCTTTTCCCCTTCTCATACGTTTAGGTAGGCACTTTACCATTAGGTTGGTTTTTCTACTTGGCCCTTACATCAACATTTCTACTCAATTTTGTACTTAACTGAGCTCAGTGACTTGCCTATCCAAGTCGATTAGTTAGCATCCTCATTGGTACTCGACTCCTTCTTTGCCTCTCTACACGCTAGTCAATCCTAATAGTTTCATCCATTATGTTGAATCATTAGAGCTCTACAATGTTCCAAATGTCTCCTCTTAACTTAGTAATGAATCTTAAAACTGTTCGAGCTGGTGGCTCCTTCACTTTACAATGAATCATAAACATTTGAAAGTCTTGAACATATTCTCAACTCCTAAAACCGAGTGAAAGTATCTTGAAGATAAGTTTTCAGCACCAACCTGTTTTTGAGCACTCTCTTCATCTTGGGCTAAGTGTTGATCTCTCAATAGCCTTCTTGTCTTCTCATAGCCTAAAAGTTCTTCCACCACATGGTAGCATACCTAGAGAATTCAATAGCAACAGTTCTTACTTTCTCATAATCCTCATATTGATAATAATCAAACACACGCTCTACCTTCTCTTCCCAATCTAGGTACTCATCAGCATTCTCAGATATATTGAAACTTAGAATCTAAAGCTTCGTATGGTTTGTTTTGGGGATTCATATACACTCCTCTTGAAAAAACTTTTCTTCCTCTTCATCATGCTCTCTCAAGTCTATCATTTATCTTACTTGTCTGCTAACTCCTCCACCTCGAATGCGTCAAGCTGGGTTCTAACCTCTAACAGGTTGAGCAACTTGTAGAGTATTTTACGTGGCCTTAGTAGGTCGGTAAGACAGTACATGAACAATTCGGATCAGATCTACTATGAGGTTAGCTACCTCATCAAGCCTTTCATTAGTGCTTTTGGGAGTTTCTTGAGACTATCGTCCATGGTAGATAACTCCACTATCATCACTAGTACCAATATTTATATTTAGGTCTATCATTTTTTTTTTCTTTATAGATTCAAAACTTAAACAAACACTTTGGGAAGTTAATGATTAACAACACAATAGTCAAATGAATAAAATAACTAGCTTTGTTTCACATACACAAAATAGAGTATAATAGAACTTCAAGAAGAACAAACAATAGTTTATACAAAACCTCTACTCTGATACCAAGATGTTATGAACTGTTGCAAACTATAACCAAGAACAGACAAAACCAGTCGCTAAATGAGTCCAAGCTTACAAAAATCTCAAAAAAGGATTAATGAGGAGAGCACGAATGGGCAAAATGAAGAATGAAATGGTAAATAAAAGCCTATAAACAACTTTAGAGGATATGACACCAATGAAACTTCCGAAGATATACGACATAATTCAATATGATAGACGAATTGGTCTAGTAAGGTTACTTACCACCTAACCTTGTTTAAGGGAAAAGATAACAGTGATGCCAAGAATAAACAAATAATATTTATACAAGGAAGAAAAGTGCTCAAAAGTGTATTAAGAATGATCTAATCTCCGTTACAAGTACAAGAGTATTTATACCCATAAGTTAGGGCAACTTGCCTAAAAAGGAAAAGACAAAAGGGACATTTCGTAAGAAAGTAATGTACAAGATACAAAAGGATAAAAATGAATATATAAAAAAAAACAATCATTGGTGCAATGGATTTTGCACATAATACTGTACACGTAACGATGCTACATTGGCGAGGTCATTAGAAGATGTGGACAAAAAGTATGGACAGATGGCTTATCAGAGCAGGGATAACTTAGTCAGTCTGGACCCTTTATCTCTTGTCTTCTTGATAAGAAAGATGCCAACTAATTGGTCAACTTGGCATTAAAGAGTAAACATTAACTCAACATACTGTAGAAAAATGGGCGGTCATACGCCACAGCATGAAGAGTGACACGGTAAGGAAGTTCTTAGTCTTGATAGGGGTTGGTTGGAATAACAGGATTCGTTGTACTAGCCCCACTAGTCCTCGGGCTTGATAACAGGTTAGAGGTCCAGTAGCCGAATTCCTATCATGACTATACCAATTAAGTAAGGAGGTAAATTGAAGATGCATGATTTCAATTTCCTGATTGAGAAAACTAGAGTGAAACTCAAGGGATGGAAGTCTATACTCCTAAGTATGTCAACTACGTAAATTCTTCTATCATCTATTTTAGAGAGTATAACAAACTACTACTCCTAAGCAATACCACTACCGCATAGTCTTACTCAGAAGTTAAAAAAATTACATTAAGACTTCCTTCGAGGATCCTCAAATGAGTAGTAATTCTATCGTCTATTTTAGAGAGTATAACAAACTACTGCTCCCAAGTAATACCAGTACTACATAGTATTACTCAAAAGTTGAAAAAATTACATCGGGACTTCCTTCTAGGATTCTCAAATAAGTCATAAAAGTGCATTGGATCAACTAGGAAAAGGTGAAATTTCCAAAAGAATTTGGGGGTCTTGAAGCTCCAGATCTAAAAAGATGGAATAGAGCAAACATTACCAGAATAGCCTAGCAAATTCAAATAAAAATCTCCTTTGGACCCATTTATTTAGGCTGAAATATAGTATTGACACAAGTTGTCCCAACATAAGGTATAGTTAAAAAATTGCTAAGGAATTGACTAAAGTGATCAACTAGATTGATGACCATGTGAAAATGAGGATTAAGAGTAGAAAGGACATGTTTTGTTAGGGAGACAATTGGATTGAAAAAGGGTAGCGTGCTAAGCTAGTTTTATGTTCCATTAAATAAATTTGATGACATGTTTACTGTCAAATAGGTGTGGAGAGGGCTAAACTCCTAGAATGAAGACATAATAGCATACCCTTTAAATGATCAAATAAAGGGAAACCATAGATAAGTTAGTATTTTAGAGGAGGAGGAAGGATAGGATTATTATATAAGGCCGAATGAAGTGAGCAGGGAAACATCTTAAAAATCAGCTTACAAGTGCTTATGTGAAGAAGAACTTAATGATTACCTAATAGATAACTGGAACTAGGTTTGGAAATTGCCAACCATCTCATGAATCAAGATGCTTATGTGGAAGATACTTCATAATGGAGTCCCAATAGGGGAAAATTTACAAAAGCAGGGTATGGCTATCCTTAATGAATGTCTTTTCTACAATCAGGTTATAGAGAGTGTATAACACATATTTGCAAACTACAACTGGGTAAGAGAGGTGGAACAGCCTTAATGTCAAGGTACCGGATCACAATCTAAGTTTGGTGAGTTCAAGGATTAGTTGAAGAAGGAGACCATTTGCAAAAGACTAATTTGGAAGACTAGCATTCCTCCAAAGCAATCTATTATTCTTTTTGTTATCAAGATGATATGGAAAGAACAAAGCAAGAGAATTCTTCAATTGGACGAAGCATTTGATGACTAGAGACATATCTAAGCTAAAGCATATGAATGGTGGAGTACTAATCACACAAAAAAATAGCATGCAGATCTACGTAAGTTCCTAACAGGATGGAAGAAACTAACTTAGGGCTAGGTTAAGCTAAACTATGAAAAGAAAGACATAAATCTAAGTTTATGTAGCTTAGCACTTGCTAAATATTGAAGCAAATGTTGTGGCAAACGTACTAGTAAAATGAAGGCTAAATGATGTGTCTGAAGTTTCTTTTGTCAATTCTTATCTTATGTTTTTATCTTTTTTTTTTTTTATGATCTTAATGTTGGCCATCCTAGTATAATAGATGGTGATGGACATTGTTATACAAATAGCTAATAGTTGTCTAGACATTTAGATTAGATAGGTAAAGGTGTTAACATCCAAAATGATCATATTCCGTATGGAAATGAGTAACAAAAGGAATAAGATGTAATAGAATCCATCTTGGTTTGTAGAAACACTAGCATGTTTAGTGGAAAAAATTCAATGACTTCCCTAATTGCTTATAAGCATCTGAAACTACACGCTTATGTGAAGGATTGCTTTAATGGTTAAATGTGATTTAATAGAAATTCAAACCAAATTGTATTAACTTTTGATTAAATCATATTTTTTGTTTTACTACTCAAAAGTTATGTATATTTGAAGAATTTAACTTGTAGTGCTGGTTATTGCAAGTCTAGGAGCTAATATTACATGGTAGCTCCCACTTAATAAGTTATAAGAAAGGAAAAGAAGAAAACATGATGCAAGGATAACTGACAGGATAGTGATTCAATCCACTATCAAGACATTGGCAATAGAAGCAATGCAAGTGTCAAAAATAGTAAACTATACTATCTTGACAGTAGTTCCATCTTACCATCCTGTTAACAGAAACTTAAAGAATCAGCTTGAGTTACCATTAAACCAATGGAGTTGTAGGTGTCTAAAACAGATGCCTTTTAAGTATCACAAATAGTAGATTATACCAACCTCACATTATCCCTCTCTTAGTGTCCTGCTGGTACACTAAACCCATGGACTTAATCACACCTTTCAATTTAAGGGTAAAAAGGTCAATAACAGACGTATATCTACCCACTCGTCGACTCTTTTACTTACCAGCTTGTTAGTAAGATCCTTGATATAAAAGCTCCTCTTCTGCATTTCTTACTCAAACTTTGTGGAATTTTCTAGGGCTTAAGGTTTTAGTTCTACCATTTTCATCCTTTTTAGGTTTTCTTCATCTAGTTTTAGTATAGTTTTATCATTTCCATAGCTTTATGTTATAGTTTCATGTAAGCAGCATAAGTTTCTTATGGATTTTATCATTTTTCAAGGTATGAGTGTAGATTTCCATTGCATCCATGGATTATGTTGGAGAAAACTTGAGAAAATCCATGATTGAAGTTAAGGAGCTTAGTTTTGTAATTATCTTTTTACATTCCCCATGTTTAATGCCATGTTCATTTTCATATTCATGTGTATGTGTTGAATGTTTATCTTCCATGAATATGATGGTTTGAACTTATTATGCTTATGGGTAGTATGTAAAGATGATGAAGTAGTTGTGGCTTATGATGTTTTTGTAATGTGATAATGTAAATTTGGAATTTTACTTAATTCTATGGAACAATTAGATATAACTCGAGTGTTAGGTTAATGTCGAGCTAAGTAGTGGTTCTAACATGTTAGGCTTCCTTCCTTGTTATCCTAATAAGATCTACATATCGTAATAAGATTTAAAAACCCCAAGTAAAACCTAGGATTCCTAATTTAGATAGATAATTCTTAAGAATTAGGGCTTCAATCCTTATATTTACCCTAAGCAAAAAATTTTTAAGATGAGAAATCAATTTTAACATTAGGTAGTAATGGGACTTTAATAACTATCTGATAGTGTAGATGAGAGATTGGTAATACAATATTCCTGCTATATAATAGAATTTATGAAACGAAAGCGCGTTACATTTTGTAAGTATAAGTAAAACCCATGTTTAGACCATCATGAATACTCTAATAGCATGTCTACAATGATCTTAAACAATTGTTTTCTTACTACTTATTTTTCTTAATTGAAAAGAAATCAACATCCCGATAATAAGAAATTTGCTAAAATCCATGTTTAATTCCATTATAATCTTTCTTTATTCTGGAATATTTGCATGTTTTTCTTTGAAATTGTTGAATTTCTTTGCTTAGATTAGAGTAGAACTATTAAGTCTAATACTTAGCTATAATTCTAAATTTTATTCTTCCCTTCACAGTAAAGTACAACCTTGGCTACTTTCTATGTACTATCAATAGATTGGTATGCTTATAACAATTCATTATTTTCACTATAAAATCTAAGTGTTTTCTTTGCAAGTGAGTTAGTTTATAGTATAGTAATTCCATTATTTTCAAAAAAGGGGCAAATTCTTATTTGTACGTGAAGTGAGAAGTACAAACCAATTACATTTTGTTTCCTTAGGGTATTAGCTATGTTATAAGTAATAATCTTTGTTGGTTTACTTTAGTTAGCCATGCTTAGATTATCTATGGGGAAAGTAATAACTCTGACCTCAAAGTTTCAGCCCTAATTTGGATGAGACACTTAGCTCTTAATACAATCTTACATATTGTATTCTCAGTCTTCAATAGGACTATGGTTTCATCTTTGTTCTAGAACATCAAAGGTTCTTGGATATTCTACCTAAGAAGACCATTGCTACTAGAATTAGGTTTGGTATAAGAACTTCTATGTTAGGACATTTCAATACAACCTCACTAAAAAGTTTTCACACATTTACCAAAGAAGGTGATTTGAATGAAACTCTTGGTCCAAAATTGTCACTAGGACATGCATAGTAAACTCTTTAGTAATTTCCAATTTCATTTAAGCTCATGCAATTGTTACTTTCCCATGTTTTTCCATCAATACTATTTTTATTTATGAGACTTGATTCATTAAATACATTATGTCTTCCACTATCTTAGTCAAAGTTAGATTTACTGTTACCTTCATCCACTTTTCACTACAGATGAAGCATAAGAGGTGATATGAGGTCTCAACTAAGGAAGTTCGAGCTTACATTCATTATAATAAAGTTGAAAATGAACAACACTTTTTTATTCATTTTCATTTTCTATCTGAATTATTTTTTTATGTAGATGAACTTTTTCTTTCTTTAAGAGGAGTCGATTTGTGAATTTTCATAAGCTTCACTAGTGAAGATCAAATTTTCTTTGCCTATTGATGTTACAATTCCCTCTTTTTTTCTCTTTTCTTTTCTTTTTATTTTTTTTTCTAGCTCTTGCATCATAACAAATGGTTCACTTCTCAATAATATCTAATCTATTATTTCATTTGTCATTTGAGCATTTAAGTTACTTGACATTACCTTTTATATTACTTCTTTCATAACCCATTTACCTATTCCTTTTTTCTTTTTCATGATTTGGGTTATCTTAGGAATTTAATGAAGATTCCTTGCCATTATCCAAGAAAACATATAGTAGTGATAACACTTATTTAACATACATACATACATACATATATATATATATATACTTTAGCTAAGTTTTGTATAATTTTATCTATTATTTTTATTATTTATGGATGATTTGGAGTTTACTTGGTTATTGTTTCATTTATAGATGTTTTAGAAGTTTTCAATAAGTTTTTGGATGATTTTGCGAAGTTTTTTCTAGCTTTAACAAAGAAGTATATTAATTGAGTTACTCAATTGAGTGAAGTCTAGAGAAGAAATAATGTCTAAGGAAGAACATGTATAAGACTACAGTCGTGTTGCCTAGCCATGTACCTCTTGTCTAAGAATTTCGTTAAAAAATAAAAGTTGCAGGTGAAGAACAAGAATACACATAGAGATCATGGGCATGTTCTAGGGTGTGTATATGCCATGATTTATAAATATTTTATTATAGGGTTCAAAGAGAGCCCTTAAAGGAACACTTGTACTAAGTGAAGTACAAGGGTTTCTTATGTCTCTTAATATATTCTATTTTATTTTCATGTTGTAATTTTATTTTCTTAGTGGATTTTTTACTAAACCTTAATTCAATATGCATTTGCTGGTATTTTTAATCTATGATATTATGTTTCGTGATCTAATTGCACTACTTTGTATTGTCTTTAATTCATTATTGTTGGCTATTGAATTATTATATGAATGTACTGTGGAGTTTGTGAGATCCTATAGTTAGATGGACTAATGCACTTAGAAGCAATTGATTAAACTAAGCAATTAGCTATTTGACTTCTCTAAATTAGGGAAACCTAATAGAAAGATTCAAGATCTTAATGAAAATTTGAGATACTTTTGTAGTAGAAGTGATTGAGGTAAAGCATACTTAAGATTAGGAATTAATTAAGAGAAGCAAGTTCAGTCAACTCATACTAGGAATCTCCATAGTCCAAAATTATGATTAAGATTGAAAGTTACATAGAATTAGGTAGTAAATAATAAATTTATTAAGGATCATGCTTTTCTTCATTTAATTAATTTGGTTAATTGTTTATGTTATTGTTTGTATATTTTATTGTTTTCATTTTAACTACTTTTTCTTTTTACTTTCAGTTAATTGATTATAATTATTTCTTTGAATTGATAAGTTAAATAGTTGGTAATTTTAGAGAAAATTGTTAGGCATCTAAGGTTTCCTCCATTTTATGATTCCTTGTATAATGGACAACTCAGACTCAAATGTATGTTATATTATAACTTGATTAAGTGTACTTGACTAGGAGTAGTATTTGGTGGAACCTCAACCAAATAGCTTGCTTTAATCTTTTTTTGCCTCTTTAGGAGCTCATAGACATATAACTTATGGATTTTATGTTTTTCTTTTTCCTATTCTACACTAAAAGGCATTCATCATGAATTCCTTTTTTCCTTATCCCCTATAGATTGAGCATGTCATTTTGTTTTTCTTCTTCCCCAATTTTGTTGCAAAACTTCTCTTTAGAATTTTGCAAGCTACCATTAGCAAAGTTAATAGGTTTTTGGAAAATATCTTCAGTTACAATTTCTATACACCATAAGAGTTACCTTATGTTAATTGAACACATCGTGAACACACCTATAAGAAAAATATAAAAGTTCAATTCTTCCATACCCGATAATATAAGTGATATTTTTAACTTCAATATAATGAGTTTAGGGTTGTTAAAATTTACTTTAATGTATAGATGCACAAATCTTCCCCTTTATGTACTTATTATGTATATATCAAAGCACAAAATTGGGTCCATAGCTTATGGACTCCTTTTCAAAGCAATTCGTATGATAACTTATGTTAAGTGATGTCCTATATAGATTATGGGAGAGAGTTTGTATTTGCCTATAAGGCTATGGTAAATATCTTATCGACACTAATGAAAAGCTTTTAGGACAAGTGCTTGAAAAAGACTTATTAATATTTATTGGCTTGTTTATTAACTATTTTCAGCCTAAGGCATTTAATGGTAGTAGAGCTGACCTCCTACTAATAAGTGGACAATTTAAGGATTTTTTTGACCCAATTTAGAAGAGATCCAAGGAGAGTAGGTAATGTTGTTAGAGTGCGACTCTTAACATGCTCTTGTGATGATGTATAAGTTGAGAGTACAAGAATAAATCGAATTGTACACTAAAAAGGGAGAAGAATTGGGCCTGATTGTAAGATGGTGCAATAAGGACATTGACCCCATGTTTAGTGAAGTTTCATATAGTTTGCAATAGAAAGTTGGTGTTGGTTTGTACAACAACGGTGGTGAATGTCTTCTCAATACCAATTATATTTTTTTGGACCATGAAGTTGACAAAAACTTATTAGTTTTTGTTGACTTAATTATTGATCACTTTTAACCTATAGCGTTATAAATGGATTATAAAACTTAAGTGGTAGCTCTTACATTCTTATCCAAACAGCTATTGAGTTAAAGTTTGAGAGCGAAGTCTTGAAGTTAAGCTCTCTTTTTCTAAATGTTAGAAACAGCCCGTTAATGAGTTAAGGTCATTCCCAATTATTAATTTCAAATTTTCCTTACATATGAAAGTAACCATGTAAAAAACATTATCGGTTCTTGTCACCGTGAAACCCTATGAAAAGCTCTACGGGGATTTAAGTTATGAAATAAGATTTTATATTCCAAGGAGAGACTACAGAGTTTTACAAATATATATATATATATAATTATATATCATTTTAAATATAAGGAATTACATCAATTGTTTAATAGTACCCATTCTTTTCACTAACATTAATTATGAAAAAAAAGAGTTAAAATATCGAGCAATGTGAAAAAATATTATTATTTACTGATGTTTCATGCAATACCATCAGAACGATTGTAGCATTCATTCACAATAGAATTACCTTTTATGATATAACTAGTAGTAAGTAAATATCTTATAATGAAAATTAATTTAGTTACTTATTACTTTTGGTAAATGAAAATTAATTTCATTTGACATTATAGGAAAGAAAAAAGCAAGAAGGGAATAAAAATCATTTAATGATGGATAAACTCTAAATGCAACTTTTAAAAATAAAGTACCTGTATGGGATTTGATACAATTAACCATTTAACCATGTATAACATTATTAAAATTTCGCTCTTTAAAATATATAACATAATATAATTTTTACTTTTTAACAAATTTTGTAATTAATTATTTTTAGAGCCAGAAAGAAGTCGAGGGATATTCTGACCCCTTCTTTGGGTCAGTCCATTCTTCCAAAGAGTTCATGGTCTATTCTGCCACTTGAACATCATACCATTTCTTCTTTCGTGTTGAAGAGTGAAGAAGCTTTGAGCATAGGCATTAGGTATTGCATCCATTAGGGAATCTTTGTACGATGGACGAGCTTGTATGTTGCCTCCTGGTTGAATTGCATCTTGTTGATAAGTTCGAGCACTTTGATCTGGCATTTTGGTTATTCTTGTTGATTGCATTACCTTTGATAAATAGCTCGGGTTGATTACTTTTCTCAAATAAGAATTGTTGATTTAGAAAACTTAAATATCTAATTATGATTAGTGGAGACATGTTTGAGGGCATGAAAAACTCAAACCATCATACACTGTACAACTCTTGTTAGCTTTAGAGTTGTTAACCGTATGCATTCGAAAAAGCTGTTTAAAAATATCATCCTTTATGAATGGTTTCTAACTTCTAGTCCTTTTCTCATTTATACTCTATTTAAATTGAGGGTGGATAAGGGATGGAAGAATTTGAATGGAAAATAGTACTTTTTTCTTATTTGCTATGGGATGGAATTGATTTGGAAAAGAAAATTTACCTTACAGCATACTAAAAACAATTCTCTCATATTGAGAGGGAATTGTAATAAAATTATAAATTTACTCTAGGAACAAAAATATTCCTTAAAATATATGTACTCTTATGCATACTCTGAAAAAAAAAAAATTATAGTATTAACTTTTTTCTACTTTAATTCCCTTCTTTTTTTTCAAATAAGAAAATTTATTTATTTTTATTCATTTTATTTCCTCACACTTCCCTTCCCTCTTAATTCCTCATTAGCTCCCAATATAGAGATAACATCTGCCTGCTGCGTTATTGCAGATACCTTTCTAAAATAGTTCGACCGAAGGAAAACGCAATGCACGGACATAATAGTATGTAGAAGTCACTTAAGAAATTCGTCATATAGCAACATTTGGAAAGACTCCAGATTGTCTGCATTTGAATACGTGAGCACAGTGTAATAATGAGGAAATAAATATTTCGTTTATCATTTTTATCCTAACCAGTTAGAATGAGACACGCTATACACCACCTATAAAATATTTAATAATCATACCTACAGCTACAAGTCTACGACCATGAACTTTTTCTTCTTAAAATTATGTTATATATATATATATCTATATAAATATTTTTTTATGGTGTCCTTTATATTTTTTACGGTATCAATTTTACGATTCATCCAGCTTTTGATTTAATTATTTTTAAATTTAAATCATTTAATTGTTCAAAACTAATAAATATTTAATTTATAATTTGATAAAAAGTGAGATCGAATAAGACGTATTTATGTAAAAATTCCATATAGGAACACAATCATTTCCTCTTTGAGAACAAGCCGATTTCGCAGAGTTCGGCGCATGACGCCGTTGATGTCCCGTGCATGATTGTGCCTCAACCTTTCGTTGTAGGAAACACACATTTAAATCTATATACTGGGGGAAAAAAAAGTGCCATACTTTAAAACTATTACATAATTATCAAAAAGTAAACATGTGAAAAATATAAAACAAGAAAGATTTTCGTTTTTTACTTTAATAAGTATCGAGGGAGATTTGTGAATACTTTTTGAAGAAAATCTATTATAATTTGTTATATAATGGAAATACATATTAGTGCAAGTTTTTATATGTGAAAAGATTAGTGAAAAGTCAATATGGAAATGGATGTATTTATATTGTCAACCATATGTTTGAACAAATTTGATTGGCAAACTTGGTTTATGTTCTTATTGATTATTACGTGCGTTGACTAGTGAAAGGTATGCTAAATTTGGAAAGATAGTGTGATCAAATTTAATCTAGTGGATGATTACTCAACTCAAGCTTAAGGTCGATCGAGTTTCGATTTGAAGATCGAGTCACTACAAGTAATTTAATGTATCGTGGTAAGCATAAATGGCCTTAGAAGCTTCAAAACTCGTGATGATATAAAATACTGCAATGAATTGCAGCAAACTTGCTCGATGGAGTAAGGTTCACTGCGACAAGACGTATGTCAACATTTGTGAAGCACCTATGGCAGTATTGAAGTGATTTTTTTTTTTTTCATTTTTTAATATATATATATATATGTTTTTCTATCATCTTTTTGAAACTCTTTTCAATTAAACAAATTACTTTTTAAATAGACCAATTTATTGACAAAAACCAATTTTCAAAGTTAAGTATGAACTATATATTTGGTAAAATCGAGTACTAGTAAAAAAAATTAAAATTATCACAAGAAATATGATTAACTTATTGAAAGACCCCAAAATATAAATGAAAAGCAAGGAAAACAAATAATTTCAACCTTCTAGCTTTCCCTTTAAATATGACATTTATTTACCTGATATTATCCCCATTTAGACGGCACATCAGTGATGAAAATATAGTAAATAAAGGCAGCATATCACTAAGTGTAAATTCTAGCTTAAGCAAATGTTTTTCTTGAGACATATATTAAATAAAGATGACATATTAGTAGACTAGAAAAGATCAAAGCAATGGTTGATAGGCGAAGGTCTTGGATAGTAATGGAGATCAGAAGCATCGTGGGACTCATTGGTTATTATAGGAAATTTGTAAAAGGCTTCTCTAAGCTTACAACACCTTTAAAAAGATTAACTCTATAGATACCCTATTTTTACCTCTTGTAATTTTATGCATTTCTTTTAGAATGATGGAAATGAGTCTTAATTTAGAAAAATTCTTAAAAAATGTATAAAATAATAAAATAATGATAAAAATAAAATTTTAGGAAATAATACTCCATTTAAAATAGGAAAATTTGAAATAGCTTTTGTATTTTAAATACTATTTAGATTAGGTCTTAATTAAAAAATTCATAAAGGGAATGTTGGGCTATAGGCTAAGAATTAAATCTAGCCTAGGTCAGTTTAGTTCATGTATAAAATTTGATTGTATAAATGGATAAGGCATAGGTTAACAATTTGATGATAAGACATATACATGTATATGGAAAAGGCTAAGGGTTTGAAACTCATGAGGCACATTTGCACTTTCTTTCTGTTTCATGTAGAAAATGTGTTTTGAAATCACGTTTTCTTTGTCTCCTTCAACACCCTAATATCATGAATCTAGTACCTTCCTAAACCTTATGGATCAAGTTTGTAGCCATATCCAATGGCCATAACATGGGATTCTATTAAATCTATCTCAAAATCCAACCAAATACATCAGGATCAAAGGATCAAATCAACTATGAAATCAAGCAAAAAGCTTAATATTCGAGATTGTTCAACTATGGTCAATTTGGCCACTAAAGTTCCTTTCTTTTTGTTTCACGTAGAAAATGTGTTTTGAAAGCACATTTTCTTTACCTCCTTCAACACCCAAATCCTATGAATCCAGTACCTTCCTAAGCCTTATGGATCAAGTTTGTGGCTGTATTCAATGGCCATAACATGAGATTCATTTGAATCTTTCTCAAAATCTAACCAAATACATCAAGATCAAAGGATCAAATCAGCCATGAAATCAAGCAAAAAGCTTAATATCCGAGATTGCTCAACCATGGTTGATTTGGCCACTAAAGCTCCTTCCTTACTTGATGAAGCTCGAACTAGTATGAAAGACATGTCCTAACTTCATTTTAAAGGGGAGTTGATAGTTTTATACACTCAAAATCACATCACCAAATTCTCTCTCTCTCTAAATTTCCTTTCTCCCCAGTGATTTTCTAAGGTGGCTACTGCTACCAATAGACTACCCAATTTAATAACTCCCTAACCCAACCATCCTTACTCAACACCATAACCCCTAACTCAAGCAACACAAACCACCACCTATCTAAACCTTAATGCCATACCACCTTAGCAAAAAATCACAAACCACCACTCTCTATGCTAAACAAACACCACGACTAAACTCGTAGTGCTCTAAAACCTCCAAACACCAACTTTCTTTACCTCGAGTATCCATCGCCGACCACAACCCAACACCATCACCACCACCCTATCTTCAAACCACTAAACACCTCCATTAAACGCCACAAATCCTTTACCAAATCTTGCTTTACAATCAAATTCTCATGAATCTTATCTCTTCCCTAATTTTTTTTTGCATCTGAAACAATCATAAGGAAGCAATCTCAACCGCTACAACAAGTTTAGGGGCACAACTCGATTGACCAGATTCGACCTGGATTTGCTAACCTGACCTACTTTAGAGTATAAGTCCGATTCGTGTAAGTGTTGCTTGGTCCGGTCCTCATTTACTTAGTTTTTTATTTTGCATTTCATTTTGTTTTATTTTTGTAATTTATTTTTTGTTCATTTTTATTGTATTCTATTGTAATAAATTGCATTAAAAAAATAAAAAAGAGGAAGAGATTTTTTTTCATTATTTTTTTGTCTAAAATACAATAAAAATACATATAGATAAATAAAAATTGTTTTATCACCTAAAAATTTCATTTTTCAAATATAAAACCTTTTGAAAATTAAGACTTCTTAGAATTTTTAAAGAAAATGAAAATTTTAGGACCCTTTTTTTAAGAACTTTTCTTAAGTGAAAAATGAATTGGCTAAAGACCTTAAACTCGACTATTTGTCAGAACTTAAAAAAAAAAAAAAAAACAACATGCCTAAAGTTTTATAAAATGAGCTACAGAAGTCTAATCGCAATAATAGGGAATGTAGGTACCTCCGAGGTAACTTAAAAGAAAAAAAAATTTCCCCTTTGTAATTTTTTTTTTCTAAATAGTTACAATTTCTTTTATAAATGTGAATAGATATTATTAGTAGGTTGTTTTAAAAAATAAATACTAAATTCAAAATATTTAGAATGGAAACCCAATTAGAGTTAATAAGGTAACCTTAGATACTTAGATATCTGGTTTCTTGAAACCTTTTTAGAAAATGTTTTCAAAATCACATGGTAGTAGCTAAATTAGAATGAATTTGCCAAATTGATTCTAATTTGATCATTTTTCCTGATTCTACCGAGTGACGACTCCTTTTGTTTTCAAAAACGAGAAACCGAGTTTTCCTTAGTGTTAGTCAAGGATTTAAACTAAATAGGCATTAGGGTTTGGTTTAAATCAAATTATGGAAGAAAAATAAAAATCGAAATTTTCAGGCTCAACAACATAACGGCTTTACTGGGGACCTATCAACAGGGCTAACCACTTAACCTTTTAAATTTATAATTATATTTCGAAATACCGATACTAAGTGTTATTTATTTATTTATTCATTCTTATATTCTTATTTATATACAGTTGTACTAACTTTTGTTCTTGTAGGGTGAAACTTTTCTAGTTTAAATTTTAGGGAGAATTTATTAAATGCATCTTGAATGCAAGGTAGACACTATCAAACCTAAGGTTGTATTAAGACTTTATGACAAGAGATCATTGTGTAGGTGTAGGCACCTAATTTTTATCCCCTTTTTATTTTTCAAATTAGGTATAAGGTCATAAATTAGAAAAAGTAAAAAAAAAAAAAAACTAGAAAATTAAAGAAAACCCCAAAAAATAAAAAATAAGAAATTCAGAAAATAGAAAAAATAAGGAATTTAGAAAATAATAAATTTTTATATTGTTAAATAAAATATAATTTTAATTTCAATAGTTTTAAATAAAAGACTGTTGAGTTTAGGCTTAGATTTGAATCTAGCCTAGGTTAACATGGTCCATATGTACAATTAATTATACATATGAATAAGGAAAAACCAATAGCTTACTAGATAAGTACTTGGACTTGATATTGCATATGACTTGGAGATCCTAGGTTTAATTTATGAAAGGTGCAAAATGTATCTTTTATTTTCTTTTCTCACCTTATTGTCATATCATTGCTACATCACGGCCTACATCATCACCACGTTATTTACCAACTCACTTCGAAGTGTGGTAGATACACTCCGACACACTTCGGTATATTCATACACGTGCAGTTATGTATTTAGCACCACATATTATCTAAGTTCTTCCAATCAAAATTTGGAAGAAAATCATATTGCATTTAATTTTTTCCATCCTTAACTCGATCATAACACCTATAAATAGGAGTCTACTCTTCATTTTCAAAACACTACGAAAACTTCAAAACACTTTAGAAAAACAAAAATTGAAGTTTCCTCTCTCTAGCACGGTTCCTTTCTTTAGCACAATTCTTCTCTCTCTAAGATAGCATCCCCTACGGTATTTTTTTATGAAAACCACTACCATCGAATTTATCAAGCCAACACGAGTTGACCAAACCGAAGTGAATTTACTCCAAGTTGACTGAGCCAAAATGAGTCAATCAAGGTAATCCAAGCCAAAGTGAGCCAACTAACCTAGGTCCGACCTGCGTATCTAGTTGCGTCTATCTGAAGTTCCTTTCTTTTTTGTTATTTTGTTTTTTGTTTATTCATTTAATTATTTGTTTTCTTCATCTAAATGTAATAATAAAGAAAGAAAAGAAAAAGAAGAAAATAAAAAAGAAAAGAAAGAAAGAAAAAAGAATAAGAGAAGAAGAAGAAAAGGAAAATGTTATTTTATTTTATTTTATTAGTTTAATAAAAATAAATAAGATATAATGGGTAAATAATAAATTAGTGATAAATAATTAAAAAATAAAAATAAAATAGGAATAAATATTTGTTTTTATCACTTAGAAAAATTTATTTTTTAAAAAAGATAAAAATAAATCGCCTGTTTTCAAATTAGGATCCTTTTTAGATTTTTCGACAATAAAATTTCAATTTTTAAAAATTTCCTCAAATAAATCGAATTTAACTAAAAACATAAATTAGACATGTTTTCAAAATTAAAATTAATTTAACCTACAAAAGTTTTCATTAAATGAACTATGAAAGTTTGATCCCAAATAGCAAATACGTAAGCACCCGTATGTCAGTACAAGATGACTTAAAATATGAAAAATTTTATTTTTTCCATTTTAGACATTTATGTACATTAATCAATTTAGTTGTGTATATTATAATTAAATATTTTCAAAATTAAAAAGGGTATATTTGAAAAGCGAAGTTAAATTCAGAAAGTTAAAAAGTAATACTCATGTAGGGTTTAATAAATTATCCCCCAAATCTAGATATTTGGTTTTCAAAAAGCCGTATTTATAAATTGATTTTTTAATCGATAGACCGGTAGCTAAGTTATAACCAATCCACCCAATTGGTTATAACTCAACCATTTTTCCCGACTTCAGTCAGATGGCAACTCTAAATCTTTTTAAGTTGAAAAAAATGGTTTTTTTTTTTTTAACCTTAGTCGATGATCAGTATTAAGTGAGTAGGGTTTAATATTAATCGATTTAGAGAAGACCTAATTTGATAAAGAAAACTGGGAGGGTGAAAAACCAAGCTTGATAGCTTGGCAACTTTACTAGGGACCGTTAAGAGCGCTAAACACTTAAAAACATTTCGAAATTAAAATCGCTTTTCAAATTACCTGTATTGTTTAGTTATTTGTTTGTTTATTTATTTATTTCTTTGTATATTGATTTGTTTATTTAATTGTTGGCTTCGTGTATATATTTGTTTTAATTAGCATATTTACTTTTGTAAATAGCATACACCAAGGCATGGGGGTTCATTTGTTACATCAAAGATGCAGGGTAAATGCAATCGACCTAAGCCATCTTAGGACCGTAAGAGGGGGGCCATTGTGTAAGTTTCGGGCACAGTGGATTAATTATCGTTCAGGACTAATTAGGCCACCTCACTTAAGCTCATGTAACTGTTGAAAGTGTTTTGTAAAAACAAGTGAGGTCATAGAGTTTAAGGACCTTTTAGAACCCACCTTAATTGCATATACTTCCTTCTAAACTTGAGTTAATACACAACCCTTAAAATATTGTAACCCTATTGATCATCCAAGAGTTTTTGCAAACAAGTTTTGAAATTTACAGTAAGGTTACAACTTAAGGAGTAACATATTAACCCAAATGACCATAACATTTGCATATTTCTACGTTTTTGTTTTTCTATCATTGCATTGATGACTAATCCTCATCCATAAAATGTGTAGACTTAGGATGGAAAACAACCAAGCAAATGATTAGCCAAGTAATAGGCCACTGGATGCCTCTAGGTTTCGCGAGCAGGTGCTGAGAGATGAAATCGCCTATTTGAAAGAAAAGCTTAAGTGTTCTAAAGCTTACAACCGGGCCTTAAGGTCCCTTTTGGCATAGGTCATTGCAGATACTTATGAGATGATAAAGGACCTTAAGGCCTGTATACGGGACTTAATGTAAGGTCTTTCCAGTTTAGGTTTAAACCTTACCTTTAGCGGGCCTATAATTTGACTAACAGTACTTTCCGAATGTTCCCAAGGATCAACAAAACTAAGAACTTAAGTTTACATTTAGAAACAAGTTAAATTTTTCCAATTCAAAAACCAATTATTAATAAAACCTAAGCTTAAAGAACTACGAGCTCTAAAGTCACCTAAGACCCTAAAGCCTAAAACAATTAAGGACTTTTGACCTTAAGTGACTAATTGATAATTTAATTTGAATAATTTTATTCAACTTTAGAAAATTTTATAATTTTATAAGAAGCAAATCATAAATTACAAAACAATGAAAGATGAAAACCCTAAAATAATTTCCTATAAGACTATGCCTTTATTTTCATGTATAAGCCTTTCATATAAATAAGTAAACCAACTAATCACCTTAGATGACTTATCAATTGAAAGTTAGAATTATTTATCAATTGATAACTTATCAAAATCTAGTGATAAAACATTTTCCTTATCACCCCTTTACTTATACTACATATGGACAAATTTTCAGAAGATTTCACATGCTTAACTTCATTAAATGAGATATGACAATTCCATGCCTTAAGAGACACTCTATGGCCGGTTTGAACAAGAAGAAGAGGGGGGCCATGCTCTTGTCTTTCACCCATCAATTACTTTCTCTTACACACCACTATTCACTCCTTAATGCTTACATTGTCAATAGTTTCAATTGTTGGCTTTTGTGTAAGCTACAAGATAACAATTTCAAGACATCTTAAACTCATATTCCCTCCCATTCCCATCCAGCCACTCTTTCCTTCATTCCTCTCACTTTCAATTTCAATTTCACTTCCTCTTTCTCTTACTTAAAATCAACACAAAAGAGGAAATAATCTTACCCCACAAAATCTCTCATTTTGCCGCCACTTCCAAGCTCCACTCACGGCACTTTCATTTTCTTTTCTTGTATCTTTTTCTTCCAACATCTAAGCTCCTTTAGAACCCTTAGAACCTTCCATAAACCCTACTCCAAAGGATCAAACAACTTGGGTTTCCAAAAGGGTGCAAAAGAAGGAAGTAAAGTTAAGAGCTTAAGTGAAACCTTTGTGCACAACCACCATACTTTGCTCTAAGGACGAGTAAGTGTTTTCTTTGTGTTAGTGGGTTAGTGTTCATGTTAGGAGACATTGATTTCTTGATGATATGAGTATGATTATAAGTTGTTATAACATCAAAGACCATCTTCAGAAACAAACTTATGAAAACCTTGTATGAAGTTGAAATATGAGCATGTAAAGTTAGTGCTTTGTAAAGATGCTTGTTTAACATTTTGAATGGAAGATTTTAAGTTGAGAAAATCTTGAAACAAGAACTTGAATGAAAGATAAACATGCTGGACATGCGGATTAAAAGATCATTTGGATGTTGATTTTATTTCCATTAAGCTAAACGTGCTCAAATTTAAACTTAAGTTAAGGAAAAATCCATCACATGAAGTTTTATGAGGAAACCAACTTTACATGAGATGAGCTATGATATGGAAGTTGTAATATGTGTGAGATCTTCTATTTTTTGTGTAAAGCATGAGCTAAAGAATCATCCTACAGAAGAAAAGTCAAGTTAAGATTTGAATACAAATAGTTTAAGCTCATGATCTAATACCTAAACTTAAGGAAATGATGAAACAAGTTAGAAAACTAAGTCGGAAGCCTTCATATACAAACCGACCAGATCTGGAACATCCTTAAAAAACACTTAAAAATATGATAAAAGTAAGTAAACAAAGTAAAAAGACCAATCAAAGCAAGTGTGATAAGTATATTAAGCTTAAAACTTAAAACCGAGCTCAAAACTTCCAAAACGAGCCTCAAATGTCAAGTTGAACCACCTTAAATTTCTGACCAGCAACTTGACAGATCCATAAGAGTTGTTTTAAGACTTTCAAGAAGCCCACAAAACACTCTCTAAGCTCGAGAAAGTGACCACCTTTGAGTTGAACAAAAAATAAACCCATTTGATAACTTAAGCCTACAAAAGAGCCCATTAAGTAGTTGTTAGCCTTAGGATTATAAATCAAAGTTATAAATCTAATCTGAAGGAGTATTTAGGACACAGGATAAAATCTTAAGACCAAGCCCAAAGGATTTCTCAAGTTACTAAAAAGCCCATTTGCTAAATAAGGCCCAAAAGTACTTCAAAACATGAGGATCGCTACTATTCTGACCCATGGACAGATTTGCGTACCTCATTTCGAAAATTTAACTTCATCACGTTAAAGTACACTAAAAAAAGATAAAGATTGACTATAAGATTATAAAAATTGGATTTAAAATGAAAAAGTTATATACGATTGAACTTTTAAGTGAAAATCGAGAAAAGATACGAAAACTAGTTAAGAGTATAACTTAAGGGATTTTAGCTTAGTATCCTAAGTTTATATTAATTCCTTATAGTATTATGATTTTGATGATTAGGGGACACCGCGTACGGACACGATTTGCCTTCGGATTACTTTGACTGATTGTATGGCGGAGTGAATAAATTCCCAATGACTCTTTACTTGATTTTGTTTGTAGAATAAATGCACCTAAACTTATATATATAAATTTGGATGCTTGTGGGATATGGGAAATGCATGTATATGAATGCGATGGCTTGTTAATTATAAAATAATGGGAATTGTTTGTAATAATTTATACTTGCAATTGTATGGAATGAAATTGTCTGATAACCTTGAAAATCGAGTTAATCACTTATACGATTGAGAAATTAAAATGAATCATACATTCCCTATATTACATACAGATAACACCAACTACTGCTTCACCTAGAATATGAGAAGAGACTCATAGGAAGATAAACCTCTTGCAAGATTGGGCACTAGCTATGTCATCATTTTTATTAAGTTTCTGTTCTAAGCTGATGAGCTTACTAGGTGCCAGGAGATGCCAACCATCACGAGGGCCCGAATCATGTAGCTTTTGCTTAGGGCGTGTGTTTATAGACTGTAGGAGTCACCACACCGTTAGACTTGGGATTTTAAAAGTATGATTTATTATTTGGTAAAGAAAGTATATACAAATATAAATATATATTTACAGTTTTGTTTTGGCTTAAGCACAATAGTATAAATGAAATAAAACCTAAGGTCTAGAACCCAGATTTTGGTTTGGGTTGGTTAATTATCTCCAAACCCCTACTATAAGGGCATAATTCTAAGTTGTATGTAGTTCCTAGGTCGTTGCATTCATTGTACGGCATACTGATTGTTTATACACTCATATAATTGTGCATCTAATAAATTTCTACCATGTGGTACTGACGAGGTTATTTATCTCACTAAGCTTAAGCTTACACCCCAATAGATTTCTTTTGATGCAGGAAAATCTTTTTGCTAATCTGGGCCGAGGCATGCCCGTAGTAAGTCCCATGTAAGGACGAGTTGGAGCAATTAGAGAGTGAAGATGACATTTTGTAATGGATTTGTAGATAACTAATTACTTTTGCATTTTTTTTTATAACTTAGATTAAAATTTCTAATGCAGTACCCTTAGGAACTGCATTTGTTTATAATATTCTTTTGGTATGGGTCTTACGAGTCCACACGTCTAGTTAATTTATACCATAGAAGTAATTTTAGTTAAATTAGTCTATATTACTTATCTATAGGCTTGGTGGTAACGTATAATGGAAGGAGCCTTGTGTATCGTACGAAAGGCCTGCAATCAACAAGGGGGTTGATAGTATACCTTTGTACGTTATACGGTGACCTACCATGATAACGGTACTATTGGGTCATGATATTAGGTCAAAAGAACCTAGAATAAAATTCCTGAATAAAGTTTAGGTTCTCTGCCTTTGTTTTTTTATATTCTAATCTCCCTTTTCCAAAATAATAAAGCTCTCTTTTTCATCATTCGTCATTCTTTAACATTCTTGTCTTTGTAAATAATCTTCCATGTAACCACTATTTGATCTCATTTAGAAAAATGTAAAAAAAACCCATAGACTTGTAAATAGAAACTCAAAAAAATAAAAATAAAAAATACCATCCTTATTTGTAAACTATTTTTTGAAAATAAACTTTACCTTTCTCTCTCTAAAAATATTGAAAAAAAAAACAACAAAAAAATGAAAATAAAAGTTGCCAACGGCTATAAATGCTTATTAGCCTAAGGAACCAACACAAGCTCAAGCCCTTTGGCCTAGTTAAGCAACCAACCCAAATACTTAATTTTCAAACCATAGAAGGTCCTTTGACCTATTAAGGAAGCCAAATATGAGCCCTTTGGCCCATTCAAGCAAAACACGAGCCCTTTGGCCCACTAAAGCAACCAGTTTAATCCGAAAATGAACCGCAGCCTATTAAGGCAGCCGACTTGTGCACAATCCTCAACTCCCAAAAGTAACTAAAACCAGCCAAAACAACTGATCTATTTAGAAAGCCAAGCTCAATCATGAACCAAGCCAAAACACAAAGTCAATACTAAGGAATGATTTGAGAAACTAAGTGGGTAAAACCTGATCTTGGGCAAATAAAAGAAGAACTCCTCCTTAAAAAACCGGTAACTCACTTTTTGAAAGTTTAGGATGGTAAGAGGCAAGCTATATCCTATATACCAACTTGAAACACTTTAAGAGTTAAGCGACATAATGGTGAGAATATTTTGAACTCATTCTTTAAAGGAGGTTCACTTTGAATGTGATGCTTAGATTAAAGTGAAGTTAGGCATTCACTTCTAAATCCTAAGCACAATCATTTGTTGTTCTCCTCGTTGGACCTATTTGGAGAATTTCTAAAATTAAACCCTATTAAGAACCACTCCATGATGAGACAATTTAGAGGTTAGGGTCATTGATTAGAAGATAAGGGTAAAATTGGTTTATGCTTGTTTAAGTAACACTAGTTTAAGAATAGCTTTTATTTTTGATAAATTATTTTTCTTGGAAATGAAGAAGAGCTAATTTCCTTTTTTAACCACCTCAAGCCCATACACTTGAAATCCATGAAATTAAGGCCTTGAATCATTAAAAAAAAAAAAAAACTCAACAGTGGAAACAATCACTCTTAAGGCCAAAAGAGAAGAGAGAATAGTAAGAGATAATGGGACAAAGAAATTGAAAAAAAAAAAAAAAGAGAGAAGAAAAGAGGCCAAAGAATTAGGCCCAAAATTGTAGGACAAAAAGCCTGAAGAAATATTTCACATCCTAATAGGGGTAACTAAACTAAATCAAAGGGCTAGGAGTTGATACCCAAATAACCTCAGAAAACACAAGGCCTTAAATCATACTCCTAAGCTCGGAAACCCAAATTTCCATATCCATACTGACCCTTTGAAGCCTCCTCTACCTATGCTAAATCACATAAGGCCTCCCTACCCATAATACCGCCCTTACACATGTAAAAGCTATTCAGATCTTGAAAGATAATTTATCCTTAATAAAAATTGTTTCTGAAACTGAGGCAAGCATACTTCTAATTTTTCCCTAAGGTTCTTGATTTGTACACTCGGGATTAATAAAAGTATTTTTGTTAAAATAAGCCTTTTCATTAATCATTTTTGAAACCTTAGGACCAAAAGCGTAAATTCATAAGGGTAAACCAAAAAAGACCTAACGGATTGGTCAAGGAGTATCTCTTAAAAAATGGACCATAATTTTTAGAACTGAAGTCGAGAGTGGGATCTAGACTGAGAGCTAGTAAGGAAGACCTCTTTAACTAGACTAATTCTAAGTTACCTTCTCCTTAAGAAAGGAATGTCTTGAAATCACAAAAGCCTTAAGAGAAGCGTTAGGGTTAGGGGCATTGATAAAGGATAGGGGTGGTTATAAGATTGTTCCTTAATAAGAATTTATACTTATTGCAAAACTTTCAAAAAAAAAAAAAGAAGAGAGAGAAAGTAAAGGCTTGTCACAAAATTTTGGTCCAAATCCATGTCGGCTCGAATGGCCAAGCTTTTAATCTATGTCATCTAGTTCCTTTCTAAGGTCATCATTCTTCAGTTGTGGTTTTTAAACATCCTGCAAACTTTTTTTCAAATCAAGGGGTCTATCCTTACTCTTTTCTTATTCATTAATGGTTCTTCAACAAATCTCTCTATAAATACTTTTTTGATTCAAGGAGTCTTTTGAAACTAGTTGCTTGCCTTACTTTAGTTCTTCATTTATTCATTTTTTTCCTCTTAGGGATCAAGCCAACTCTTAGAGCACTGATCCCTCTTTAATCTTTTCAGGGTTCCAACCAGCCTTTAAGGCGCTGTCTCATCTTTCTCTTAAGGTTCAAGCTAGCTCATAGAGTGTTAACCCTTCTTCTTCCTTTTAGGATTCTAGCTAGCCTTTAGGACACTGTCCCGTCTTTCTCTTAGGGTTTAAGCCAACTCTTAGAGTGTTGATCCCTCTTTTAATCTTTTTAGGGTTCCATCCAGCCTTTAGGGCGTTATCCCGTCTTTCTCTTAGGGTTTAAGCTAACTCATAGAGCACTGACCCTTTTTCTTCCGTTTAGGGTTCTAGCCAACTTTTAAAGCACTGTCCCGTTTTTCTCTTAAGGTTCAATCCAGCTCTTAGAGTGTTAATCCCTATTTTAATCTTTTTAAGGTTCCAGCCAACCTTTAGAGCATTGTCTTGTCTTTCTCTTAGGGTTCAAGCCAACTCTTAGAGTGTTGATCCCTCTTTTATTCTTTTTAGGGTTACAACCAGCCTTTAGGACGCTGTCCCGTCTCTCTCTTAGGGTTTAATCCAGCTCTTAGAGCGCTGATCCCTCTTTTAATATTTTCAAGGTTTTAGCCAACCTTTAAGGTACTATACCATCTTTCTCTTAGGGTTTAAGCCAGCTTTTAGAGTATTGATCCCTCTTTTATTATTTTTAGGGTTCCAGCCAGCCTTTAGGGTGCTATCCCATCTTTATCTTAGGTTTTATGCTAGCTCTTAGAGCACTAATACCTCTATTATTCCTTTGAAGGTTCTAGCCAGCCATTAAGGCGCTATCCTGTCTTTTTCTTAGGGTTCATGCTAGCTCTTAGAGCGCTAATCCCTCTTTTATTCTTTTTAGGGTTCTAGCTAACCTTTAGGCCGCTATCTCATCTTTCTCTTAGGCTTTCAAGGTTCTAACCAACCATTAAGGTGCTATCCTGTCTTTCTCTTAGGGTTCAAGCCAACTCTCAAAGCGTTGATTGCTCTTTTATTCTTCTCGGGGTTTTAGCCAACCTTTTAGGGCACTGTCTCATCTTTCTCTTAGGGTATCTTTCTCTTAATTTTCAAGCTAGCTCTTAATGTGTTGATCCCTCTTTTATTTTTTTCAAGGTTCTAGCCAACCTTTAGGGACTGTCCCGTCTTTCTCTTAGGGTTCAAGCTAGCTTTTAGAGCGCCAATCCCTCTTTTATTGCTTTCAGGGTTCTAGCTAGCCTTTAAAGTGTTGTCTCATCTTTCTCTTAGGGTTTAAGCCAACTCTTAGAGCGCTAATCCCTCTTTTATTCTTTTCAAGGTTCTAACCAGCCTTTAAGGTACTGTCTTGTCTTTCTCTTAGGTTTCAAGCTAGCTTTTAGAGCACTGATCCCTCTTTTATTCCTTTCAGGATTCTAGCCAACCATTAGGGCGTTGTCCCGTCTTTCTCTTAAGGTTCAAGTTAGCTCTTAAAGCATTGATCCCTCTTTTTCTTTTCAGGGTTCTAGCCAACCTTTAGGACATTATCCCATCTTTCTCTTAGGGTTCAAGCTAACTCTTAGAGTGCTGATCCCTCTTTTATTCTTTTTAGGGTTCTATCCAGCCTTTAGGGCACTATCCCATCTTTCTCTTAGGGTTCAAGCCAGCTCTTAGAGCATTGATCTCTCTTTTATTCTTCTCAAGGTTCTAGCTAGCCTTTTAGGGTGATGTCTTGTCTTTCTCTTAGGGTTCAAGTCAACTCTTAGAACACTAACCTCTCTTATTCTTTTTTGGGTTCCAGTAAGCCTTTGGGGCATTGTCCCATCCTTCTATGGTATTAGCAAGCTCTTATAGCACTAACTCCTCTTTATTTCTTCTTAAGGATTTAGCTAGCCTTTAGAATGCTATCTTGTCTTTCATTTTAAGGATCTCGTTAGCATTTAGGGTGTCATCTTATCTTTCTAAGCTGTTAGCCATCTTTCAACCCCTCCGTCATCAACTCCATATAGTATCTTTAATGAGCCCATTGGGTGCTTGCTTTCACTAATTCTCAAAACGACCCTTTAGGGTATTTCTCCTCATCAGCTATCTCTTAGGAAGCCTATTGGGCACTTCTCTTCATCTTATCTTCTTAGCAAGCCCATTAAGCATTTTCTTTTAACTATCTCTTAGCAAGCCCATAGGGCACTTCTTTCATCAAATCTTCACAAGTAAGCCTAAAGGGTGCTTCTCTTCATCTGTTTTCAATTAAGGGTCTTAGCTAGCTCTAGGAATGCTTCGCCCATCCTACCTAGGTTAGTGAGCCTAGTGAGGCACGACCAGGTTTTCAATTGATCCTATTTTAGGGTTGTTAGTCCCCGAGAGACTCTCCCACATAGGTTAGTGAGTCTAGTAAAGCACGAACAGATTTTAGATTGATCTCCATTTTAGAGTTGTTAGTCTCTAAAAGACGTTCCCCTCTAGGATAGTTAGCTCAAAGGAACACTACTAGGTTTTAGATCGATCAAATTTTAGGGTTGCTAGTCCCCGAGAGATGCTCCTACCTAGGATAGTCAGCTCAAAGGACCATTACCAAGTTTTAGATCAATCAAATTTTAAGATTGCTAGTCCCCGAGAGATGCTCCTGCTTAGAATAGTCAACTCAAAGGAGCATTAATAGGTTTCAAATAAATCAAATTTTAGGGTTCCTAGTCCTCGAAAGACGCTCTTGCTTAGGATTGTCAGCTCAAATGAGCACTACTAAGTTCTAGATCGATCAAATTTTCAAGTTGCTAGTCCCCAAGATACGTTCCTTCTTAAGATAGTCAGCTCGAAGAAGAACTACTAGGTTTCAAATCGATCAAATTTTTGGATTGCTAATCCTTGAGAGACAATCCCACTTAGGATAGTTAGCTTAAAGGAGCACTACTAGGTTTGAGATCAATTAAATTATAGGGTAGCTAGTCCCTGAGAGACACTCTTACCTTGTTTCCTCTATCAATTTAAGGTCTTAGCCAATTCTAGGAGTGCTTTGCTCACTTTGGTTATCAACTCATTAGGGCATGATCAAGTTTGCTTATTCTTCTTAGGGCCTTAGTCAACTGAAGTAGCACTTCGCCCGTTTCACTTCACTTCATCAGTTCATAAAAAGCATGACCAGACTTCAATTCTTCTTTCCATCTTTTGGCCAGCTCTTAGAGCACTACCCTGCTCTTCACTAAATCCCCAACGGATTAGACCTAAGATAGCTAGCTAATTGTAGTAGATAGCTCAAACTTTACCACAAAAAATAAGAAATTTAGAAAATAAAAGAAAATAGAAAAAAATAGGGAATTTAGAAAATAATAAATTTTTAGGTTGTTTAAGTATAATATAATTTTAATTTCAATAGTTTTGAATAAAGGTTATTGGGTCTAAGCTTAGATTTGAATCTAGCCTAAGCCGACCTGGTCTATATAAACAATTATTACACATATGAATAAGGAAAAACCAGTAACTCAGCTAGATAGGCACTTGAACTTGATATTGCATATGACTTGAAGATCTTGAGTTCAATCTATGGAAGGTGCAAAATATATCTTATTATCGCCATGTCACAGGCCACATTATCGCCACGTCATTTACTAACTCACTTTTAGGTGTGGTTGACATACTCCAATACATTCATATACGTATAGCTATGTATTTAGCATCACATATTATCCAAGTTTTTCCAATCCAAAATTGGAAGAAAATCATACTATATTTAATTTTTTCCATCCTTAACTCGACCATAACACCTATGAATAGGAGTCTAATCTTCATTTTCAAAAAACAACGAAAATTTTGAAACACTTTAGAAAAACAAAAATTGAAGCTTTCTCTCTCTAGCACGGTTCCTCTCTCTCTAAGATAGCATCCCCTACGGTATTTTTCTGACGAAAACTACCACCATCAAATTTCTCAAGCTGAAGTGAGCTGACTCCAAGCCGACTAAGCGGAAGTGAGTCGACCGAGCAAATCCAAGCCAAAATGAGCCAACTGACCTAGGTCCAACCCGTGTATCCAGTCGCATCTATTTGAAGTTCTTTTTATTTTGTTGTTTTGTTTTTTTTTTTTTTATTTATTTAATTATTTGTTTTATTTATGTAAATGTAATAATAAAGAAAGAAAAGAAAAAAAAGAAAAAAAAGAATAAGAAAAGAAGAAGAAAAGGAAAAAGTAATTTTATTTTATTTTATTAGTTTAATAAAAATAAATGAGATATCATAGGTAATAAATAAATTAGTGATAAATAAATAAAAAAGAAAAATAAAATAGAAATAAATATTTGTTTTTATTACTTAGAAAATTTTATTTTCTAAAAAAGATAAAAATAAATTGTCTATTTTCAAATTAGGGCCCTTTTTAGATTTTTCAGCAATTAAATTTCAATTTTTAGAAATTCCTTAAAATAAATCAAGTTGAACGAAAAACATAAATTTAACATGTTTTCAAAATTAAAATCAATTTAACCCACTAAAGTTTTCATTAAACGAACTACAGAAGTCTAATCCCGAATAGTGGATATGTAGGTACCCGTAATTAGTACGAGGTGACTTAAAATATGGGAAGTTTTATTTTTTCCATTTTTAGATATTTATGTATATTGATCAATTTAGTTGCATGTATTATAATTAACTATTTTAGAAATTAGAAAAGGCATATTTGAAAAGTGAAGTTAAATTCAGAAAGTTAAAAAGTGATACCCGTGTAAGGTTTAATAAATTAGCCCCTGGATCTAGTTCTCTAGTTTTCAAAAAGCCATATTTATAAATTAGTTTTCTAATCGATAGATTGGTAGCTAAGTTATAACCAATTCACCCAATTGGTTATAACTTAACCCCTTTTCCCGACTTCAGTAGGATGACGACCCTTAATCTTTTCAAGTTAAAAAAAAATGGTTTTCTTTAAACCCCAATCAAAGATTAGTATTAAGCGGGTAAGGTTTAATACTGATCGGTTTAGAGATGACCTAATTTTATAAAGAAAACCGAGAGGGTGAAAAACCAAACTCGATAGTGGGCTCTAGATGTTGTGGTGTAACCACCACTTAGGGTTGATTAAGCAACCATACTTAAGCTAAAATATGACCAATGTGCCATTTCTCTAAAAACAAGTGAGGTTACAAAGCTTAAAGACCTTTACAACCTACCTTTGTGCATACATGACATTTAAAACCAAGAAATAATCAAACAAGATGACATAAAAAAGAGATGACAACTTAGAGTTTCCTTAGTTTCCCTTGTAATTTTATAATAATCGATTGTAAATATAGATCCAATGTAAATAGGTTTTCATTTTTTATAATTTTCTTATAAATATTCTTTTCCATTCTTGTAACAATGTTTCTTTGTAATTATTCCAAAAATGACCTGCTCATCAAACTCCGTGAATTTTAGAGAAAAGTTTGTTGACAAACCCATCAACCCTATGCTCGCTTTGGACCAATGGCTTTAGAACTTCACTTTAAGGGAGAAGAGATCATCACCAATCAAATAAGGCCCATTCTATTACTTCCCATGATCAAAATCGAGATAAACTTAATTAAGACCATGACTCATTTCTAGGAACCCAAAGAGGTGGCTTTTTGAGTTGAACCTCTCTTAGTCAATCTAACACTTAAAGAGTATACTCAACTATTTTAAGCTCTTCCCTTAGAAAACATACATACTCCAAACCTAGAAGTTGACTCAGTAAATGCTTTTTCAATATTTTTAGGGATCAGAAAAATTGAAGTAAATAGGGCCTTAAAAATTTGCAATGGGAACTGTATCAAGTTAGAAAATTTGAAAGCTTGGTTCACAACTAAACCTAATTCTAATGAGCTAACCATCATTTATGGTGATCCCAAAGATTAGAGGTAAAATAGAATTAAGGCTTTTATCCTAGCCGCATTCAGGACTATCTTATTCCAAAATGGAAAGTTCTACATCCACTTTAGAGTCGCAAAATTGGTAAGCCGATTTCTTAAAGGTAAGTCTTACATCCTAACCCTACTTGTAGAGTGAGTTAAAAGCATAAATATCTTGAAAATGAAAAACGATGGCATACTGAAGACCAACATGGCATTACTAATGGTCTTGTTTATAAGTCATATGAAATGTTTTGGGCTTGACTTAATCCATGGAGAGTTTACTCAAAGGATAAATTTAATGGATTCATTTGTTGACAAAGTCCATTTGCCAAAAAAGAAATCCACTTATTATCGAGTTGAAGTCCTACAAAAGTTCTAACTTGTTGATATTGTATGGACAACCAAGTGGAGCAACTTCAAACAGGTAATATTGGTTTATAAGGGTTATCAAGTGGTCCCCCTAATTTGGATGAAGTGGTTTACAAGTTAGTACCTAAACAACATTATTAGGAAATTTGGAGGAGTTCAAGACATAGTCTATAGGTCCTCACTAGATTTTACTACCCATGATTATGAAGATCTTCCTCTACCAATGCCACAAAAGATATCCAAACTCTAAGCAATCAGGAAACTATAGGGAACAAGGATGATCAGCCCTAATATTGATTTGGGAAAATGGATGGGAGATGTGGACAAGCATAGAATCACTAAGGACTATCAATATGATTAGCTCCATAAGATAGGGGCAATCCAATATCAAGTGCTAGAGGTTATACGACTCATACGAGTAGAGCTAATTCTTGAAATTAGAACCTACATAGATTAAGTACAAGCCCATATAGAAGTTGTTTACAAAGAGTGAGACATGTAGGAAAACCTCTTTTAACAATTCAAACAGTGTTCTCGTACCTTGGAACAACAATTGAAGATGGCCCAAAGAAGACTCAAAGAATTTGAAGAAGTAGTTGAGCTTAGCTCAAAAAAGAGAAAGGAAGTACTAATAGCACCTATTAATCAGCAAAAGAAAGCACTAAAAAATTGCTAAAAAAATGATTAGAGAACTTAGGCATAAGAGTACATTTAATCAACGTATTTTCTTTCAAAATAATGTAATAGAAACTATGAAATTTGCAAAATAATAAATGAAGTTACCATCTTGCTAATTAATGGTCAAATGGAATGTTGAGCTCTGAACCCTTCATCCAAGCTCGCCTCTGAGGATTACAATCTCTCATGAGAAAGATCTTATCTTCTCAATCTATTGTAGATGAGCTCTAATATATGGAAGAGCTGTGGAAGAACTCTTTATGGCCCCAGCTCAGGTATACCTTTGTTCAGACTCCTGTCTAGTTACTGACTTGCAAAGTGCTAAGGCTAAGGATCCTATACGCTGAGTTCTCCCTTTTTATCTTACCAAGCTGCAGCCTCAATTAGTTACTTCAGTAGCTTCAATACAACTCACCAACAACACCCTCAGCATCAACTCACTTCAACTACACTGCCCAATATTCCCACAGCACATTCTTACTAATAGTTTACCAATTGTCCTTTATTTTCTAACATTTGTACTATATTCCTTTTCGTTCTTTGCCATATTTTCCCTTTTCATATATACTAGGAATCTCTTTCATGCATTATCCTTTATATAATTTTCCATTATTGTAATGTTTCCTTAAAAAACTTAGTATAAGTAGTCCTATTTACTATAACCGCAATCATTTTACACATTGTTGTCAATGAATATTCTTGCTCTTGTGAGACCTCATTCTCTAAGTATATCCTCTTACACTCTTATCTGATCTTGTTAAGTAGCTCGAGATTAATAGTGGGTAGACCTTATTATCAACTTATCCATCATATCAAGTAAAGTACTAAGTCGTGACGTGTTTGTTGGTGTATCGTATCCTATAAGTAGCTTTGTAGGAGCTACTAGGTTTGCTAACCTATTTCCTTCCTCTTCTTAGATACCTCGAAGGACCCACTATTATTACTTCCTTTAGTAATACCTAATGATAACTCAACTCCTAAGCATACCATTGTCGGTTCTGTTCTTTTGCATCTATGTACCATACATCCTTGCATTTTTACTTATCTTTTTTTATTTATTTATTCATTTTGCTTCGTTGTCTTAATAAAAGGTATATACATATACATATCCATGCTAATTTGTTATGAAGTGTTCTTACTTTAGGTTTTTAAAGATAGCTCCCAAACGTCAAACCCTTCAAAGAAGTCTGATCAGAACCCATTCATACACCAAAATGGCTAACCAGGGAGAAGACAACAACAGTGACAACAACAACAACAATAACAACAGTATCTACACCTTAAAAGAACTAGTCTTACCAAGTTAAAGATTTGCTCTATGGAAAAGACCATGGTAAAAATGGCTAAATAACTGAATTTTCTGGTTGACAGCATCATCTTAATTAAGGTGATAGCACCATCAAATGAGGTGCATTCAAAGGCCCATTAAGGAAATAATGTCGAGGCTCCACCTCTTGAAGAAAACTATCCATAGGTTCAGTTAACATTTGAATCATTCGAAATAGAAGGAGTCTATTTGAAGGTCAACTCGACGTTTGAGCCAACAAATTTCATTCCCTATTAAAACGAGACTAAGACCTAGTTTAGATAGCTTGAAAGTTGACCTAACAAATCACAAAAAGGATTAAGGCACTTGGAAGCTATGACAATTTTGAGCCAGCTAGTATCACGGATTTCTCCATATACAATGTTGCTTACCCTGAAAAATTTAAGGTACCAAAGTTTGAAAATTATAATGAGATTGGATGCCCCAAATTGCATATTAGATTACATGTATGTAAGATGAGCAAATATATCTAATATGACTAGCTTATGGTATAAACTTTCTAAGATAATTTGATGGGTACGATAATGACTTAGTATGCCTAGCTCGACCTAAACCAAATGATCTATTGAATCTTAGGAAGAAGAATAATGAGTCCTTTAAAGAGTATGCTCAGAGATGGAGAGCTTGACCAACAAGGGTATCTACCCAATGTCTAAAAGAGAACTCACTTCCACTTTTATCAATACACTTGATAAGCCCTTTTTCTCCCATTTGATTAGGTATGAGATAACCTTAAGAGGGGTCTAGTAGTATTGCCTAAAATTTCCATATCACGTGTGTACCTATAATAAGAAAATCGCCTTACAAGTCAGAGATTGTAAAACTCTAAATAGTTATTTGCTAGAGTCTTCAATTTTAGTTTATTGACTCATTATATAATATAAATAATTATGGATATCCATTTTTCTTCTTTTTCACAGTTCCTCAAAATCGTAAAGAATCGGTATCCCCTACCAAAATAATGAAATAAGATAGACAATTCCAAAAAATTCTAAACTTACTAAAGATACTAAACTTAATTGAGATATTAGTCATTTTTTGGAGCATTTCGAATTATCTATACAAGCTTTTCATCATACTAATTCAATGATAACACTCTGCACTCAATTCCTATCTCATTCCCAACTATCGATCAACCTATAAGGAAAAGAACTGTTGGGGTATAAGCTTATGCTTAGTGAGATAATTTCCCTCATCAATACCGCATGATAGAAATTTATTAAATGTACAATCATATGAATGCATGAACAATCAGCATGCCAAACAACGTATGCAGTAACCTAGGAACTGCATACGACTCAGAATTATGCCCCTTGTAATCAGAGTTTGGAGATAATTAACCGACCCAAACCAAAATCTGGGTTTTAGACCTTAGGTTTTAATTCATTAGCACTATTGTGCTTAAGTCAAAACAAAACTATGTATATATATACATATACATATATATATATATATACTTTCATTACCGAATAATAAATCATATTTTCAAAATCCCAAGTCTAGCAATATGGTGGCCTATGCAATCCACAAATATATGCCCTAAGTAGAAGCTACAAGACTCGGCTCCTCGCCGATAGTTGCCGCATCCTAGCGCCTAATAAGCTCATCAGCTTAGGACGGAGACTCAATATATATGATGATATAACTAGTGCCCAATCCTCCAGGAGGCACGTCCTCCTGTGAGTCCTTTCCCATCTTCTGCATAAAGCGGCAGCCGGTGTTATCCATATGCAATATGGGGAATGCATGATTTATTTTGATTTCTTAATCGTAAAAGTGATTAACTCGATTTTCAAGGTAATCGGATAATTTCATTTCATACAATTCACATGTATATATTAGTATAAACAATTCCCATTATTATATATAATTAACAAGTCATCGAATTCATCCATAAATTTATACACATGCATTTCCCATATCCCACAAGCATCCAAATATATATATATATAAGTTTAGGTGCATCTATTCTACAAGCAAAATCAAGTAAAGAGTCATCGGGAATTTACTCACTCAGCCATGCAGATCAATTAAAATAATTCGAGGTAAGTCATCCCCCAAAAGCCGGGTCCCCTGGACATCGCAAATATGATACTATAAGGATTTGAAATAAATCCTAGAAAACTAAGTTAAAACCCTTTAAGTTATACTTTTGACTTGGTTTCATAATTTTTTCCCTGTTTTACTTAAAAGTTCAATCGCATATAACTTTCTTGTTTTAAATCCGATTTTTATAATCTTATAGTCAATATTCATCGTTTTCGAGTGTACTTTGATGTGGTGAGGTTATATTTTCATGATGAGGTAGGAAAAACTGCCCATGGGACAGAATAGTAGTGATCCTCATGTTTTGGAGTACTTTTGGGCCTTGTTTAGTTAACGGGCTTTTTGGTAACTTGAGAAATCCTTTGGGCTTGGTCTTAATATTTTATCCTAAGCTCAAAATACTCATTGAGATCAGATTTACAACTTTAATTTATACTCTTAAGGCTAACAATCACTTCATGAGCTCTTTAGTGGGCTTAAGTTATCAAATGGGCTTCTTTTTTGTTCAAACTAAAATTAATGACTTTAGTGGGCTTATGGGGCCTTAGGTGGATTTCTTGTAAGCTTCAAAACAACCTCTATTAATATTTTAAAGTGCTGGTCAGAATTTTAATGAAGATCCAACTTAGAGTTTTAGGTTCGTTTTAAGAGTTTTTGACTCGGTTTTGAGTTTTAGGCTTTGTATACTTACTATACTTGATTTAGTTGATCTTTTCACTTTATTCACTTAATTTTATCATATTTTTAAGTGTCTTTTACCCATGTTCTAGATCTGGTCGTGATGATTTCAAGGGGTTTTCACTGAGTTTTTCAACTTGTTTCATCATTTCCTTAAGTTTAGGTGTTAGATCATGCACTTAAACTACTCGTATTCAAATCTTAATTTAACTTTCCTTCAGTAAGATGATTCTCTAACTCATGCTTCACACAAAGAAATGAAAGATCTTACACTTATTACAACTTCCATATCATAGCTCATGTCATACAAAGTTGGTTTCTTCATGAAACTTTATGTGATGAATTTTTCCTTAACTTAAGTCTAGATTTGAGCATGTTTAGCTTAATGGAAATAAAATCAACATCCAAATGACTTTTGAATCCTTATGTCCAGCATGCTCATCTTTCATTCAAGTTCTTGTTTGAAGATTTTCTCAACTTAAAATCTTCCATTCAAAGTGTTAAACAAGTATCTTTACAAAACACCAACTTTTCATGCTCATGTTTTAACTTCATGTAAGGTTTTCATGAGTTTGTTTCTTAAAATATTCTTTGGTATTATAACAACTTAAAATCATACTCGTATCTTTAAGAAATCAAAGTCTCCTAACATAAACACAAACCCACTAATCACAAGAAACACTTACTTGTCCTTGAAGCGAAATATGGTGGTTGTACACAAAGATTCTACTTAAGCTCTTAACTTTGAATCCTTCTTTTGCAACTTTTTGGAAACTTAAGTTGTTTGATCCTTTGGAGTGGGGTTTGTGGAAGGTTCTAATGTTTCTAAAAGAGCTTAGATGTTAGAAGAAAATGACATAAGAAAAAGAAATGGGAGTACCGTGAGTGGGACTTAGAAGTGGGGGCCAAATGGAGGACTTTTGTGGGGTTGAATTTCTTCTTTTGATTTATGTTTAAAGTGAGAGAAAAGGAAGTGAAAATGAGAGTGAAAGAGGGAAAGAGTGGCAGATTTTTGAATGGAAGAAATAGTGTGCGCAAGAAGCTTTCATTGATTGTCTTGTAGCATACACAAAAGTGAACAATTGCAACTATTGATGATATAAGCATTAAGGGGTGAATAGTGGTGTGTAAGAGAAAGTGATTGATGGTTGAAAAACAAGAGCATCCCCCCCCTTTTTCTCCTTATTCAAATCTGCCATTTAATGTCCTTGGGGTCATAGAATGGTCTTGTCTCATTTAATGAAGTTAAGCATGTGAAATCTTGTGAAAAATTGTCCATATATAATATAAGTAAAGGGGTGATAAGGAAAATATCTTATCACTAGATTTTGATAAGTTATCAATTGATAAATGATTCCAACTCTCAATTGATAAGTAATCTAAGGTGATTGGTTAGTCTACTTATTTATGCGTAAGGCTTAGACATGAAGATAAGGGCATGGTCTTATAGGAAATTGTTTTAGGATTTTCATCTTGCGTTGTTTTGTACTTTATGATTCGATTCCTATAAAATTGTGAAAATTTCCAAATTTGAATGAAATTATTCAAATTAAATTATCGATTAGTCACTTAGGGTCAAAATTCCCTAATTATTTTAGGGTTTAGGGTCTTAGGTGAGTTTAGAGCTCGTAATTCTTCAGGCTCAGGTTTTCTCGATAATTGATTTTTGAATTAGAAAATTTTAATTTGTTTCTAAATGTAAACTTAAGTTCTCAATTTTGTTGATCTTTGGGAACGTTCAGACAGTACTTTTAATTGAATCATAGGCCTACTAAAAGTAGGGTTTATATTTATCAATTAATAAGTTATTTAGGATGATTGGTTGATTTACTTATTCATGTGCACAAATCCTATGCATGAAGATAAGGAGATTGTTTTATATGAAATTCTTTTGGAGTTTGCCTCTTAAATTGATTTGTAAGTTATGATTTAATTCTTATAAAATTATGAAAATTTCTAGAGTTGAATAAAGTTATTCAAATTAAATTCTTAATTAGCCGTTTAGGGTTACAAGTTCTTAATTGTTTTAGGGTTTTGGGTTTAGAGTCTATGGTTCTTGTATTCGAGTTTTATGGATAATAGGGTTTTGAATTGGAAAATTAAATTCATTTTTTTTTTACATAAACTTGAATTCTTAGCTTAGTTTATCCTTGGGAATATTTGAGAAGTGTTCTTAGTTAAATCATAAGTCCGCTAAAATATAAGGTTTACAACTTATCCATATATAACATGGCTTATAAGTGAAAATAAGGGAATTGTCTTATATGAAATTCTTTTAAGGGCTTGGTTCTCAAATTAATTTGTAGGTTGTGATTTACCTCTTAAGAAATGTTAGAGATTTCTAGAGTTGAATAAAATTTATTGAAATTATATTTTTAATTATTTATTTAGGGCTATAAGTCCCTAATTATCCTAAAGTTTAGGATTCGAGTGAGTTTATGTATGTTTTGGAGTTCAAGTGAGATTATGTATGTTTTAAGGTTTTTTCACCAACTCAGGGATAACTTACTTACACTTAGGAGCTTAAGGATCAATTGACTTAATTATTTAGGAATACCGCTTTATTATGCAACATATATATATATATATATCATATGATAGATTAAGAAAAGAGAAGGAAATTGCTTAATAATATATTTATATATACATATTGTGGGGCTACTTATGTACACAAGTAAAATAATTTTTGTAAATTTATTAATTTATTCCTTTAACGAGCTTATTTTTGTTGTTTATTATTACTTGAAATAATCATTGATTCGTTTGCTATCAGTTTTATATGATTTCACAAAATTATTGATAATTTTATTGATTTATGGCTTTTCGAACATTAAGATAATTTTATAAAGTTTTAAAAATTTTTATGATTTGATATTTATGGTTTCTACTAGGTTTAGGTTTACATTTTTTTTTTGTACACATATGTAAGGATTATGGTTTTCTTACTTGATTAAGGTTTCCAAATCATATAATAGTGTCTTTCAAGTTCGTTTTAAATTTTAAATTTAAAACTTTAGTCGATTTTAATTTTATGTGGTCTTATCGACATAGGAAAATATTTACGATACTTAAGTCCGATACCATGCTTAGAAGGTTAAATTTACAGAGTCTATAAGGTAGGCCTTATCCAGTTTTATAGAGATTTTAGTAGTAGGATGCAAGATTGACAGCACTATTTCCTTTGGCAAGCTTCGAGAATCATTTGATAGAAGACCATCCTCTTCATCATCCACTCCTAGACCAGCAACCAATAAAAGCCAAAGAAGCCATGATCAGCATGTTGAATTCAAACTCCAAGCCCAATGCTCAAGTTTCTTTCAAGGCGAATCCTCCTCAAATCCAACAACAGTTTAGAAACTAGCCTCAAGTCAGCAGGGCTCTAAGATAGTTCACTAGAATACCAATTCCTCATAGCTAAGTTTTTGAGAAGCTAAAAAAGGACTACTTGATCTAGTTTGAGCCCCTTAGTGATAGATACAAACAAAGGATTTTTTATGCTAATTAAAAATGTGAATATCATTTAGGGTAGGTAAGGCAAACGACCAATTCATGTTAGAGACTAAAAAACAAGATCTAAGATTTAATAAACGAAGGCTCAATCCAACTGGACTTCATTTAAGCTCTAGTTCCAAACATCAATAATAACCCCTTACCCAACTATGGCCCTATTATCAACATGATTTTCAATGATTCAAATTCACCAGTCAATATGATTAATTCAGATAAGAGGCTTAAATTCTTTAATTTTACAAAAATTAGCAAGCCTTAAGCCCTAAGAGGTAGACCTTTTATGTACCGGTAGCACCTAAAAACTATTTGGTTGCCCTATTCACTTATGAAGCATTTAACCAAGAGAAATCAAGTCATAGTAGGTAGGATTACCCAAAGTAGAAGAGTCTATGACCCAAAAGATCTCAAAAAGAAAAATGTGTTGGAGGGGATAAGTAGCAAAACAACTGAATATGAAGAAGGGCTATTTACCTTTACCGAAATGATCAAGTCAAGTGAATACAAGATAATGGCTCAACTCGCTAAAATTCTAGCACAAATATCATTAATGGGTTTGCTGATAGCATTAAACTACACTAAGAAGATGGGACTAATCGCCAAGTCTATCCTCACCATGGATCGGATATCTTTTTTAACTAAAGAATTAGGTAAGGAAGGTAACCAATACACCAAGCCACTTTTCATCATAGTAAGAAGCAACAACATAATCATAACTAGATTCCTCATTGGTAATGGATCGTCACTAAATGTGGGTCCTCTTGCTACCCTAAACCTATTAGGTGTTGACACAACTACAATCAAACTAAGTTATACTACAATTCAAGCTTTTGACAAATCCAAAAGGGAGATTATATGGGAGATAGACTTTTCGATTGATATTGGCCCTCAAACATTTAGTATTCGATTTGAGGTTCTAGACATCCTAAGATCCTTCAAATTACTATTGGGAAGACCTTAAATACACTCAGTAGGGACCATACCTTCGAGCCTACAATAGAAGGTTAAGTTTATCTCAAATGGCTTAGTGATAAAAATTCTTGGAGATTAGTACTATGATATTTATAAAGAGACAGTCATACCCTATATAAGCTTTAAGAAGAAGGAGGACTTCAACTTACAAATGTTTGATGATGTGTACATGGTTACTGGTCCTGACAAAAGGAGAGATGGAGAAGGTGAAGTTCAAGGAAGGCCTAATTGGAACCTATGGCCATAGTTATGTTCCAACCCAATTGAAGAATTTCAATTGAAACAAGAAAGGGGCAAAAGAGATGATAGATTGTACTATGCCCAAATGGCCTTTCCATTACTAACTGATACATTTGTTTGGGTTGACACTCAAACCCTTGAATCTTGTAAAGAAAAATTCCCCAACAAAGTAGAATCGATGGGCCCATCCTACAAGTTCCACATATGAATAATTGGTTCTTTATCCTTGTAAATGACAATAGGTCTTCCTAAGGTAAAGAATGAACCATAGTCTAGCTTTTTTTTTAGTTTTCAATAATCATCATTATTCCTCAATGTACTTGTGAGAATTCCTTTAATATTCAATAAAATATCAGTTCCTTTTTTCTCTATTATACTTCATTACTCATACTTATTTCCTTAATATACTTTTTGCATAGATCTAATGCTCTAAATGAAAGTTGAAGATACCTTGCGTAGGTGGATGAAAAAATATTAATATCACTCTTAACCCTTTTGGATTAGTCGTCGAAAGTAATGCTGATGACTATAATGAAATACAAGAAAGCTTGGCAAAAACATGAACTGGGTAGAATTTTCATTGATGAGCCAACTAAAATAATCAATATAGGGACCAATGACAATCCAAAGATTTTGAGGACTAGAGGAAACTTAAAAGAAGAGTAGAAAGTAATGATAACTATGTTGTTATCTAAGTATCAGGATGTGTTCGCATAGTCTTATGAAGATATGCCCAAGCTAGATCCTTCGATTATAGTCCATCGCCTACCTACATGAGAGGACACCAAACCTAAGAAACATAAACTAAGGAAATTTTGATCAAATATCTTGTTAAAAATCAAAGAAGAAGTCAAGAAATTACTTGAGGTTGGTTTTATTGAGGTATCTGATTATCCTGAGTAGGTGGCCAACATTATACTTGTAATGAAGAAGATGGGAAAGTTAGATTGTGTGTAGATTTGAGAGATCTTAATCAAGCAATACCTAAGAATAATTTTCCTTTACTCTACAAAGATGTCCTAGTAGGTAATGCAACTAAAAACCATCTCTTCTCATTTATGGATGGCTTCTTTAGATACAATCAAATCAAAATGTTTGAAAAAAATAATACCAAGATGACCTTCATTACCACTTAGGCCATGTTTTGTAATAAGGTGAAATGGTAAGGCAACTTACCAAAGGGCAAAGGTCGTAATCTTTCATGAAATGATGCATAAGGAAGTAGATATATATATTGACGATATGATTGTGAAATCTAAAAAGGGGGAGAATCATGTAGACAATCTAAGGAAGCTTTTCAAAAGATTAAGGAAATTTCTATTAGAGCTTAATCTAGAGAAGTGCACTTTTGAGATGATGTTAGGAAAATCGTTAGGATTTATAATCAGCCAAGGGGGCATTAAAATAGATCCTGATAAAGTCAAAGCAATACTCAATATGCCTTCTCCAAACACACTTAAGAGCTTAAGGGTTTATTAGGCAGGGTAAACTACATAGCTATGTTTATATCTCAACTCACAAATAAATACCGTTCCTTATTTAAGTCGCTAAAGAAGAACACTAATTTAAACTAGGATGAAGAGTGCAAGGAAGCCTTCACAACAATTAAGAAATTCCTTATGAACCCTCCAATTATGGTAGCTCCTACACTTGGGAAGCCATTGTTTCTATACCTAGCCATATTGCTAGCATCCATGGGATATATGCTTGGATAAAAAGATGAGGAAGGGAAAGAGTGGGCTATATGCTATTTAAGTAAGAAATTTACAAAAGGAGAGTAGAAATATTTTAAAATTGAAAGAATGTGTTGTGCTTTAGACTGTATCATGCATCGCCTCATAATATACATTCTACTATTAGATTGAATTGCTGACACAACATGATCCCTTGAAGCATTTGTCAAAAAAGTCGACCTTAATTGGCAAGATTTCAAAGTAGCAGCTGCTACTCTTTGAGTTTAACATCACTTATGTGAATTAAAGTTTAGTTCAGGGGTAAGCCCTAATAGATCAATTGGTAGATAATCCTTCTAAAGATATTCTTTGGGAAATGCGAGTTAGATTTCCCAATGAGGATATCTTAGTAGCTGATGGTGATTTTGATAAAGAAAAAGACAAATAACTTTTGAAATGGAAGATGTTCTTTTATGGAGCTACCAATGTATCTGGATGTGAAATTGGGGTAATATTGATATCCCCTGAAGGTCTACAATTCTTGATGGTTATAAGGCTTGTTTTCCTGTACACTAATAATATTGCTAAATACAAGGCATGCCTTAGATAAAGAGATACATGAGTTAGAAGTGTATAGGGATTTGTCAATGATAATTTACTAAGCTCAAGGAAAATATAAAACAAAAGACCCCAAATTAATGCCTTACCTCTAGCACGTGACTGAGTTATTGGAGAAGTTTAAGGAAATTACATTTATGTATATCCTAGGGACTCAAAACCAATTCACCGATGCTCTACTTACCTTAGTGTCTATGGTTCAAATATTTGGTGGGGTAGAAATTCAGCCACTAAAGATTGAAATTGAAGAGAAGCCTACTTTCTATCTAGCAATTAAAGATACATATGATGAAAAGCCTTGGTACTATGACATCAAAATCTTTTTGCAATAAGGCACATACCTTGATGAGGTTGAAAAGAAAGATGATCAAGTGGTTGGTCACCCAACTCTTAATAAGCAAATCTACCTTGTGCCAATAATCGTTTGATGGTATACTCTTATGGTGTATATGGAAAGGAATCAAAGGTTTCACTAAAGGAAGTACATGAGGAAGTTTTTGCCCCCCATATGAATGGGTACATGCTCACCAAATAAATTATGAGATTGGGATACTATTAGTCAACTATAGAAGGTAATTGCATCAAACATGTCAAGTACTACCACTTATGCTAAGTTTATGCAAACAAGATAAATGCCTTGTGTCAGCATTTACATACACTATCTGTACCATGGCCATTTTCAAAGTGGGGTATAGATATCATCGACCCAATCACTTTGAAGGCATCCAATAGTCATCGTTTCATATTGGTGGCCATCAACTACTTCAGTAAATGGGTTGAAGCCTCATCTTATTCATACCAAAGGAGTAGTGGTTAAGTTCATTAAAAGGGACATTTTAGCTTGATACAAGACTTCAGAAACAACCATTACCAATAACGATATCAGAGCATTAGGTTTGAATTAATAATAAAGTAAGTAAAACTGGACCCTAGACGCTAGGAATCCCCTACCAAGTGAGGAAGTTTGGGGTGAAACCGGGTTAGGATTTTTAAGATACCAAACAAGTGATAAAACTTTCCTAAAAGAATGTATAATCTTTAATAAATTCTTATGGTTAATCAGGATAACGCAAGTAAGGTTCGTCGAAACCTTGTGCTTCTAATGATGCATGAAGGAGAAACCCTTATCGAATATCGATGAAGACTTCGGGTGCTATGCAAAGATATAGCCCTAGTAGGAATGCCATATAGGCTAAGAGATGTATGGACATCCTGGTGGGCAAGATTAAGTCTTTATTGGAGAGCGTGCTATAGGGACATACTAATCTAAATGCGTGGACTAATTTTATCCGATGTGGAGTTAACTTACATTATAGAGAGGGAAGAAGGAGCTAGTATTGAAGCTGAGATAATATTCTTGGTGCAAGATGGCCTAAGGATGGCTGCCCCTAACTTCTAGCACTAGCGTCAACTAGGTCATGGTTATGCCTTAGCCTATAACCTAAGACCTGATCACCCTCGAGTGGTCCAGATAGATGAATAAAATGGAATACCTCCGCCAGTAGCCCCTGCCAATGTTTACTTTCTTTATGTAGAGCAAGATACCATTGATATCGACCCTGATGCCCCTGAGTTTGAGGAAGACATAAACATTTTACCTCTTTTCCCAAGAGAGTATCGAGTAGTAGTGCCACTCAGGCCAGAACCATGGGAACTTCTGTTAGCCCATGAGCTGTACCAGGTGGCTTACCACCCAAGGTTATCACCCAATCCAAATGAAGGAACCTCAACCCTGTTTCCTAGAAGGAGGCTTCAATAAGCAGGCTGGTTAGATGATGATGAAGTCGGACCTTCTACGAGGCATGATTAGTCAAGGATAACTTGAACCTCCGAAGTGTTTCGAGCGTTATTATTATGGTGTTGATGTTATTGTGTAGTGAAGTTGTCTGCATCGTGTTGTGTGTACTTTTCAAATTATGGTTGTATTGAATTTCAAATTCCCGTAATTGTAGGAAACATGTGTAACTTTGGAAGGAACTATATCTAAATCTTATGTATGTTTGGAGAATTAATGAAAGGACTTCATGTGTGTGCTTATTTTACTTGATCTTGTTTGGATGATACAATTAAGGAGAAGTGTCTTATAATGGATTAATTGAATCAAGATGATATAGTCTGAAATGATAAAGATTGAGTTATTGAATGAGTTATGGATTGAGTTAATTTGAACCTAATCCTAAAAACCATATTTTCAGCGAACATAGACACGGGAGACGACCTCCTAGAGAGAGAACGCCACCGAAGCAATACCCGGAACAAAATATGCCGATTGATAGGATTGGGGAAATCTTAATGGGTATACAAGCAAACAATGCTTTGCTAAGGACCTTTTTGGAGAGGAACCAAGCACCTCCACCACCAGCACCACAGGAGCAAGTCCCTCAGATGCCTATACCACCACCTATGGATATGGAAGGCCAGTTTGCAGCACCACCACCACCACCGGTAGGATTAGCAAGAGACCCTTACCCAGTTCATCATGAGCCTCGACCACCGAGGAACCTATTACCAGAATTTCTGAAGTGCAATAGATATTTTGATGGGAATACAATCCGGCCCGATGAGGCTGAGGATTGGCTAATGCAAGTTAAGAGATATTTTGAGGCTTTTGAGGTGCGATACCACTTGAGAATGACTTATGGCACTTATCTGCTCCGACTGAGAGTGGGGACTTGGTGGGAAACCAAGAGACGGAATCTACCATAACCCATTACATGGGGGGATTTCCAAGAGGAATTTTTGAGGCACTATTTTCCCGAGAGCTTGCGGGTAAAGTATAGTGATGAATTGTTTGGAATCAGAAGAGGAAACAGCACACTTGAGCAGTATGAAGCGGATTTCACTCGCTTACTCCAGTTTGCTCCACCTGAATACCATGACAGTGATTGGATGAAGAAACAAATTTTTGTAAGGGGACTGGAACCCGAGTTAAAAAAGAAGGTTTTGGAGTTTCAACCAAGGACCTTCAATGAAGCAGTTGAAAAGGCTAAAGTATTGGAAACTGGAAAAAGACAAGGAGAAGAAATGTTAAAGCCAAAAGTTGTTGTTTTTGGCAAGAGACCATTTGAAGGACCAAGAAGCTCGAGTTCCAAGGTGAGGAAAAATTTAAGACCCCATAAGGTGATCCAAAAGAAGAACGGGAAAGGAAAGGTGATATGTTAGAAGTGCAAAGGGAACCACTATCCACGGGAATGTGCTCAACTTCAAAACAAGTGTTATTTTTGTGGAGATGGAAACCATGTAGTAACAAATTGTCCAAAGAAGACTACTACCGCTTGTTTCATCTGTAAACAACAAGGACATTTTGCTAACAACTGTCCTCAGCGCCAGAATGCCACTATACAGACTGTAGGACGCCTCGGGATAGGGAGAGCTGTTAGAGGAAATGGGTAGAGACCTGGAGCTGTGAATGCCATAAGAGTCTAAAACTTAGAAGGAGGATGGGAATGTGAGGAGTACCCTAAGGAGGAGGTCATTTACTATGAAGAGGTAGAAGATGTTGTGGATACAGAGTTAATTACAGGTATGTTACTGGAACTTTCTTGTTAAGTTGAGTCGGATGATAGAAGTACATTTTAGTACGGAAAGACTAACAGTATTTAACTTAGTAACAAAAATTTTAGAGCCCAACAATTATACCTTATGAAAACTCAACCTTAAATTCGATTCAGGGAATGTTGATATAAAGGGACATTCAGTATACACCTTGTTTGACACCGGAGCGACTCATTCATTCATTTCCCCCAAAGTGGTACAAAGAATTAAATTGCCTATGACCGTCAGTAAATCAAGTTTCAGTGTATGGACTCCTACAGGAAGTGTGGTTACTACAAAGGAAATGGTGAAGAAATACTCATTCAACATACAAGGCCACGAGAGTATGATGAATCTTATTGTCCTCGATCTGGGCAAGTATGAAAATTATAGGTATGAACTGGATGATGTCATGTGGAGCTACAATTGACTGCAAGAAGAAGAAAGTGTACTTTAGGCACTTAAAAGGATCTAAGGTGGAATTTCAAGCAGAGTCGATAGTAATGGGGAAACATGAGCTAAGCTCTTTCGAATTAATGATGGAAACAAGTTGGATAAACCAAATTGAAGGTGAATCAAAAAAGTTAAGGATAGAAGATATCCAAGTAATGAACAAGTTCCCTGATGTATTTCCAGAAGAGCTACCGGGATTGCAACCTAAGAGAGAGATTAATTTCGCCATTGATTTAATGGCCGGGACCGAACCGATTTCTAAGGCTCCATACAAGATGGCTCCGATAGAGTTAAAAGAACTAAAGAGGCAACTTCAGGAGTTATTGGACCAAGGGTTCATTAAACCAAGTGTCTCGCCTTGGGGAGCACCTGTCTTGTTTGTCAAAAAGAAGGATAGTTCTCTTAGACTTTGTATCGACTACAGGGAGTTGAACTGAGTCACTATAAAGAACAAGTATCCTTTATCCCGTATCGACGATCTGTTCGATCAATTACAAGGTGCAAGTGTGTTTTCTCGTATTAACCTAAGATTGAGTTATCACCAATTAAGGATCAAACCAGAGGATGTGCCTAAGACAGCATTCAGAATGAGATATGGACACTATGAGTTTTTAGTGATGCCATTTGGATTGACTAATGCGCCGGCCATATTCATGGATTTGATGAATAGAGTGTTTAGAGCATATTTGGACAAATGCGTAATTGTGTTCATTGACGATATCTTGGTATATTCGTCAAACCCAAAACAACATCAAGAACACTTGAGGTTAGTTTTGCAAACTTTAAGAGAACACAAGCTATACGCCAAGTTATCTAAGTGTCATTTTTTGTTGAGAGAGATATCCTTTTTAGGACATGTTATTTCGAGAGAAGGCATAAAAGTGGACTCAGAAAAGATAAGAGCTATTACTAATTGGAAAAGACCTGAAACTATTATAGAAGTGCGAAGTTTTCTTGGTTTGGCTGGATATTATCGGAAATTTGTGAAGGATTTTTCAAAGATTTCTAAACCACTTACTCAACTAACTTAAAAGAATGAGAAATTTATATGGAATGAGAAAAGAGAAGAAAGTTTCCAAGAGCTGAAGAACCATTTAATTTTAGCACCAGTTTTGGTCTTACCCAACAATGAGGAACCTTTTTCAGTGTATAGTGATGCTTCTAAGAATGGTTTAGGGTGCGTGCTGATGCAAAATGGAAAATTGATTGCTTATGCTTCACGGCAATTGCGACCACATGAGCAGAATTACCCTACTCACGATCTGGAATGAGCAGCTATAGTGTTTGTACTAAAGCTATAGAGGCATTACTTGTATGGTGTTAAGTGTGAAATTTACACTGACCACAAGAGCCTAAAATATTTGTTCACTCAAAAGGAGTTGAACATGAGACAACAATGGTGGTTAGAATTGATAAAGGATTATGATCTTAACATCAACTACTACCCTGGGAGAGTGAATGCAGTAGCAGATGCTTTAAGTCGAAAGAATCATGTTGAAGTTGTATCTCTGCTTACTAGATAAAGAGAATTGATTAGAGAGTTTGAGAGGATGAATTTGGAATTTACATGGCATGAGGCAAATATTGAGTTGTCAAACTTAGTCCTTGAGCCAACACTACAAGAAAGAGTCCGAGAAGCACAGCAAGAGGATCTTGCTCTACAACATGTAAGGGAGCAAATGATAATGGGAAGGTATACAGACTTTAGTCAAGATGAGGATGGAATGATTCAAATGAAGAGACGTCTGTGTGTACCTGATAATCTTGAGCTAAGAAAAGAAATTTTAAGGGAAGCTCACTATTCCGAATATACTGTACATCCTGGAGGAACCAAGATGTACCAGGATCTCAAGAAGAATTTTTTGTGGAGTGGGATGAAACAGGATGTAACAAATTTTGTGCTCAAATGTGACACTTGTCAAAGAGTTAAAGCTGAGCATCAACGACCGGGAGGATTGTTGCAACTGTTATTCGTTCCCGAGTGGAAATGGGACCAAATTACTATGGACTTCGTATGTATGTTGCCTAGAACGGCAGCAAGTCATGATACTGTATGGGTGATAGTGGATCGACTCACAAAATCGGCACACTTTCTACCCATCAACATGACTTATTCCTTAGAAAAGTTGGCTCGAATATATCTAAGGGAGATAGTAGATTTGCATGGAGTGCCTGCTGGAATAGTTTCTGATAGAGATCTAAGGTTTGTGTCTAAATTTTGGGGAAGTTTACAAAAAGTGATGGCGACGAACTTAAAGTTTAGTACGGCTTATCAACCCCAAACAGACAAACAATTTGAGAGAACAATTCAGACTTTAGAAGACATGCTTCGAGCCTATGTTATGGAGTTCAAAGGAAACTAGAACTCTCACTTACCGCTAGTGGAGTTTGCATATAACAATAGTTACCATTCATCCATCTAGATGCTACCATATGAAGCGTTGTATGGAAGGAGATGCCGATCCCCATTATTCTGAGATGATGTGGAAAAGGTGGTGTTAGGACCGGATTTGGTGCAAGAAGCAGCTGAAAAGGTGGCTATCATTAAAAAGCGAATGAAAGAAGCCTAAGACAGACAAAAGAGTTGGGTAGACTTAAAGAGAAGAGAATTGGAGTTCGATGTAGGAGATCATGTGTTCTTGAAGGTAAGTCCGATTAAGAGCATTCATCGAGTGAGAACTCAAGGGAAATTAAGCCCTAAGTACATTGGACCCTTTGAGATCCTTGAGCGAATAGGGAACCTCGCGTACCGCTTGGCATTACCACCAAACTTGGCTGGAATACATAATGTGTTTCACTTGTTAGTGCTAAGGAGACATGTACCTGACCCTGATAATGTAATTGAATTGGAGCCAATACAACTTAAAGAAAATCTGACTTATGAAGAACACCCAGTTTAGATCACTGATAGTAAAGTTCAAAAGTTGAGGAACAAGGAAATAAGATATATTAAACTACTTTGGAGAAACCATGAAAAGGAAGAGGCCACTTGGGAGGCAGAGGAAGAGGTAAAGCGAAAGTAACCCTAATTGTTTGATGTCCCAGGTATGTCTTTAAGTTTTGAGGACAAAACTTATTTTAAGGGGGGGAGGATGTAAACCCTACTTTTAGTGGGCCTAAGACTCGATTAAGAGTACCTTCCGAACGTTCCCAAAGATTAACTAAACCAAAAACTTAAGTTTATATTTAGAAATGAATTAAATTTTTACAATTCAAAAGTCAATTGTCGATAAAACTCGAGCTTAAAGAACTGTAAGCTCTAAAGTTACTTAAAACCCTAAACCTTAAAACCATTAAGGAATTTTAACCCTAAGTAATTAATCAATAATTTAATTTGAATAATATCATTCAACTTTAGAAAATTTCACAATTTTATAAAAATCAAATCATAAATTACAAAACAATGTGAGATGAAAACCTAAAGACAATTTCCTATAAGGCTATGCCCTTTATCTTCATGTATAAGCCTTATAAATAAATAAGTAGACCAACCAAGCACCTTAGATAACTTATCAATTGAGAGTTGGAATCATTTATCAATTGATAACTTATCAAAATCTAGTGATAAGACAATTTCCTTATCACCTATTCACTTATACTACATATGGACAATTTTTCACAAGATTTCATAAGCTTAACTTTAATAAATGAGACAAGACCACTCCATGGCCTAAAAAGACTTTAAATGGTAGATCTAAAAAGGGGAGAAAGGGGGGCCATGCACTTGTCATTCACCCATCAATCACTTCGTCTTACACATCACTATTTACCCCTTAATGCTTACATCATCAATAGTTGCAATTGTTGACTTTTGTGTAAGCTACAAGATAACACTTTCAAGACATTTAAACACTCATTCTCTCTCCATTTCCAATCGGCCACTCTCTCCATCATTTCTCTCCCTTTCAATTTCACATTCACTTCATCTTTCTCTCCTTTGAAACAAACATAAAAAGGAGAAACAACCTTACTCCACAAATCAACTTTTCTTCCATTTTTGAAGCTTCACTCACGGCATTTTTTTTCTTTTGTTCCTATGACATTTTATTTCACCATCCAAGACCTTTTAAGACCATTAGAACCTTCCACAAATCCCATTTCAAAAGACCAAAAGATTCGGGTTTCAAAAGGTGGCAAAAAGGAGGAGGCAAAGTTAAGAGCTAAAGTGGAACCTTAGTGCACAACCACCATACTTTGCGTTAAGGACGAATAAGTGTTTCTTGTGATGTGTGGATTAGTATTTATGTTAAAAGACTTGGATTTCTTAAAGATATGAGTAAGGTTTAAGTTTTTATAACACCAAAAATCGTTTTAAGAAACAAACCATGAAACCCTTATATAAAGTTGAAATATGAGCATGTAAAGTTGGTGTTTTGTGAAGACATTTGTTTAATCCTTTGAATGGAAGATTTTAAGCTAAGAAAATCTTGAAATATGAACTTTAATGGAGAATGATCATGCTGGACGTGAGGGTTCCATAGTCATTTGGTTGTTGATTTTGTTTCCATTAAGTTAAATATACTCAAATCTAGACTTAAGTTAAAGAAAAATCCATCATATGAGGTTTTATGAAGAAACCAACTTTGTATAACATGAGCTATGATATGGAGGTTTCATTAAGTATAAGATCTTTTATTTCTTTATGTGGAGCATGAGTTAAAGGATCATTTGATAGAAGAAAACTTAAGTAAGATTTGGACACAAGTAGTCTAAGTGCATAATCTACCACCTAAACTTAAGGAAATGATGAAACAAGTTGAAAAACCAAGTAAGGACCCCATGAACAGATCTGGAACGTGGGAGAAAGAAGCCTAAAAATATGATATAAGTGAAAGAACAAAGTGCAAAGATTAACCAAAGCAAATATGGTAAGCATACAAAACCTAAAACTCAAAACCAAGCCTAAAACTCTCAAAACAAGCTTAGAACTCTAAGATGGGCCTTCAAGGAAATTCTGACCAGCATCTTAAAGTATCAAGAGAGGTTGTTTTGAAGCCCATAAGAAATCCACCTAAGGCCCCATAAGCCTACCAAAGTCACTAACTTTAGTTTGAACCAAAAACAAGCCCATTTGACAACTTAAGCCTACTAAAGGGCCCAAGAAGTGGTTGTTAGCCTTAGGAATATAAATCAAAGTTGTAAATCTGATCTCAAGGAGTATTTTAAGCTCAGGATAAAATCTTAAGACCAAGCCCAAAGAATTTCCTAAGTTATTAAAAAGCCCATGTACTAAACAAGGCCCAAAAGAACTCCAACATATGAGGAATGCTACTGTTCTGAACCATGGACAGAATTGTATACCTCATTTTGAAAATCTAACCTTACCACGTTAAATTACACTTGAAAATGATGAAGATTGACTATAAGATCATAAAAATCGGATTTAAAACGAAAAAGTTATATGCGATTGAACTTTAGGTAAAAACCGGGAAAAATTACGAAAACTAGATAAGAATATAACTTAAGAAAAATTTACTTAGTTTCTTAAGTTTGTTTCAATTCCTTATAAAAATTATTTCAATGACCATGGGATACTGTTTACGGAGACAACTTGCCTTCGGATTACTTTGATTGACCTACATGATAGAGTCAGTAAATTCCTGATGACTCTTTACTTGATTGTGCTTGTAGAGTAGATGCACCTAAACTTATATATATAAATTTGGATGCTTGTGGGATATGGGAGATGCATGTCTATGAATTTATGGATGAATGTAATGACTTGTTAATTATATATATAATAATGGGAATTGTTTGTATTAATTTATACATGTGAATTGTATGGAATGAAATTGTTTGATCACCCTAAAAATCAAGTTAATCACTTATACAATTAAGAACTCAAAATGAATCATGCATTCCCTATATTGCATACAGATAACACCGATTGCCGCTTCACGTAGAAGATGGGAAGGGACTCACAGGAATACGAGTTTCCTGCAGGATTGGGCACTAACTACGCCATCATATATATTGAGTATCTATCTTAAGCTAATGGGCTTACTAGACGCTAGGAGACGCCAACCGTGGGCGAGGGGCTGAGTCTTGTGGCTTCTGCTTAGGGCGTGTTTTTGTGGACTGCGAGGGCCACCACACCTCTAGACTTGGGATTTTAAAAGATATGATTTGATTTTGGTAAAGGAAGTATACATATATAGAGAGAGAGAGAAAGAGAGAGTTTTGTTTTGACATGAGTACGATAGTGTAAATGAAATAAAACCCAAGGTCTAGAATCCGGATTTCGGTTTGGGTCGGTTAATTATCTCCAAACCCCGACTTTAGGGGGTGTAATTCTAAGTCGTATGCAGTTCCTAGGTCACTACATGCGTTATTTGGTATATTGATTGTTCATGCATTCATATGATTGTGCATTTAATAAATTTCTGTCATGCGGTATTGATGAGGGTAATTATCTCACTAAGCGTAAGCTTACACCCCAATAGTTCTTTTCCTTGCAGGTTGATCGATAGTTGGGAATGGGATAGGAATCGAATGCAGAGTGCTACCATTGAATCAGTATGATGAAAAGCTTGTGTAGTTAATTCGGAATGCTCCGAAAAACAACTAATGTCTTAATTAAGTTTAGTAATCTTTAGTAAGTTTAGAATTTTCTAGAATTGTCTATCTTATTTTACTATTTTGGTAGGGGATACCAATTCTCTGTGATTCTGAGGAATTGTGGAAAAATGGATATCCATAATTATTTATATTATATAATGAGCCAATGAACTAAAATTGAAGACTCTAGTAAATAACTATTTAGAGTCTTGCAATCTCCAATTTGCAAGGAGATTTTCTTATCATGGGTACACACGTGATATGGAAGTTTTAGGCAATACTACTAAGCTCCTCCTAGGGTTGCTACAAACGACACAAATCTCAACAACAAACTCATGTTAGAGTTGTGTTAGTAGTTCAAGATCATCTATAGAAATCCCTCTCCCTATTAACCTCATATGAATGGGACTGTAGAAGCAACTAACCAAAATCTCAAGAAAATCATTGAGAAGATGGCACGAGATGTTACCATTTGAAATCATGGCCTATCAAACTTCTATCACGATGTCGATTGGGGCAACACCCTATTCCTTAGTGTATGGAATTGAAGCTATATTGCCAATGGAAGTCAAGATCCCATCTCTCATAGTGCTATCAGAAACTCAATTAGATGAGGTTCATTGGGTAAAGAGGCACATTAAGAAGTTGAATTTAATTGATGAAAAGAAATTAACAACCCTATGTTACAAAAAATGCTATCAGTAAAGAATGGTTCAAGCTTTAAATAAATAGGTACAACCCTAGAATTTCAAAGAGGGTAATGTAGTATTGAGAATGGTTCTCTCTAATGTTCAAGATCCTAAAGGGAAATTCTCTCCAAATTACAGAGGTCTTTATTTGTGAAAAAGAGTGTTGCTAAGAGGTGCTTTAATTTTATCACAAATAGATGATCTAGATTTAAGAGACCTTATAAATATTGATTGTAAACACCTAATTTTTGCCCCTCTATAGTCCAAATTTTATTTTTACAAAAACAGGGTCCTAATTCAAAAAATAGAAATAAAAAAAAATTGAAAAATGATGAAAATAAAAAGAAATGAATGTAAAAATAAAAAAAATATATAAAGATTTTTATAGGAAGAAAATTATTTTAGAGTCAATTGTTTTAGTTTAGCTTAGTTCAAAAATGTTATTTTAGAGAATCAGATAGTTTAAATATAATTTAATTGAAATAAATATCAAGGTATAGACCAACGGCCTAACGGATAAGTAGCAGTATAGAAGCAAGATGAAATGGGTCATATCTATTTAAATTATGAGAATTTAGTTAAATCAGATTTGTGATTTAGACTCTATAAGCACGCAAACGTAGTCAAAAAAAAAAAAACATGATTATCAGTCCAACTGCACGAAACCAAGGCTTCATGACACCAAACAGCAACAATCTCTCACCATCCATCAACACATGTACTTTGGGTGATAGACGAAGGCCTTGGTCCATCGGTACCTTAAGGGCAATCATCTGCGCCAGTGTATAAAAAGATATTATAAATTCTTACTGTAGCAAGGAAAGCTGATGGACAAAAAATGAGGATTCCGACGGCTTTTGCCACTTATGATGAGTGTTCACAAGAGCGAAACACAGTTCCATGTCTTACAATGTTCAAACAACATTCTTGTTGGAAGGATTTTTTAGGAGGCCCGGACACCTACCGAACATCCCTGAAGGATAGAACAACATGATGAAGAAGTCCTATTGACCATCATATATTGACCACTGATGATCAGTCGCACACTCCTTCTCCCCGACAAACTCAATCTACTGCCGCATACCAGTAGACTTAATCGTGCACGAGTACTCCCATCGTCGCTTTACAAACGCACGTGATCAGGTGAGTTCCATTGATGGTTATGTTTGCTTTGGTTTGATTATTATTATTCTATTATCATGTTATTGGTTCAATAACAGTAAATATATGTTGTATATATGAATACCTTAGTTTAGAAAATGTTAGTATTAGTTTTTATATCAAGTTTATTGCATGATGTTGTTAATATTAGTTTTATTAGTTCATGCAATATATAATATGTATATATATATATATGTTAGTTTAGGAGTTTTAGTATTAGTTCTTGTACAAGTTTATTATATAGAATTAATTTATTTTGATGAATAGTTGTATACATTAGTTTAGGGATTGTTAGGATTGATCATGTTTTAAGATTTTGTTTTATTTAAGGATTTATCACATAGAATGTTGTTTTTCTTTAAATTAAAATTAATAAAAGACCCTTTTTAAAAATAGGTTTGTTAGAGCAAATTTTTTTTTTATAAAATAATAACATTTAAGAATTAAGACCCTTTTTGTTAAAAATAAAAAAGAACAATTACACATTTTGAAAAATGATATTTTTATAAAATCACATATTTTTCTTTTTAGATTTTATATTTTCAAAATGTTATTTTTATAAAATCTCATATTTTACAAAATCTTTGCATGTTAGGGTTTTGTAGATAAAAAATAATTTTGATGTTCATAAAATAAAATAAAAAATCTGTAATTGACTTCTTTTTTAGGTGAAATATCTTTTCCATAGTTTGGATATCTTTTTCATAGTTTAGATGTCTTTTCCATAGTTTAATTTTTTTTTCTATAATTCAGACACATCTTTTCAATGGTTTGAACGTCTTTTCTATGGTTTGAACGTCTTTTCTATGGTTTGAATGTCTTTTCTATGGTTTGAACGTCTTTTCTATGGTTTAGACATTTTTTCCATGATTCAGACATCTTTTCTATAATTTAAATTTTTTTCTATGGTTTAAACATCTTTTTCAGAGTTTAAATTTCTTTTCTATGATTCAGACATCTTTTCTATAATTTAGATTTTTTTCTATAGTTTAAACATCTTTTTTATACTTTAAATTTCTTTTCCATAGTTTAGGCATCTTTTCTATAATTAGGTATCTTTTCCATAATTTAGGCTTCTTTTCTATAGTTTATATATCTTTTCCATTGTTTAGGTCTTTTTTTTTTCCGTGATTCAGATATCTTTTCTATAATTTATATTTTTTTATTCCATGGTTTAAACATCTTTTTTCATAGTTTAGATATCTTTTCTCTGATTGGACATTTTTTTTTTTTGTGTTTTAAACATCCTTTCTATATAAAATATTCATCATGTAGAACATTACATATTTCATAAAATCTTTAGGGTTTTTCTTGAAAATAAAAAAAAAAATTATCACTTAGTTGTTTTTAAATAAAAATCTTAATTTAGCACTTTTCAAAAATTAGGTTTTTAGGTTTTTTTATAATTAGGAATAAAAATTAGGCTTCTAGAGATTTTTCTTAATAAAAATAAAATGGTTAATAAAAACGTAAATTCAACTAATCATTTTTTATAAAAAGAACCAACATAGGTTTTTTCAGAAAGAATTACGATCGTCTAATCTCGGCTAGCAGGTATGTAGGCACCTTCGGGGTGACGATAAAATATGTAGAAACTTAGGTTTTTTTTTTCTTCTGATTTTTTATTTATTTATTTATTTAAATATTACAATTAGAAGAATAATCCTAATTTCGGTAAATAGATTGTATTACCCGTTAAGGGTTTAATAGGTTAGCCCCTGAACTTGGAACCCTCTGGTTCATCATTTAAAATTAAAATCAAAGACCGGTAGTCAAATCGTAATCAATCTACCTAATTGTTTATGGTTTCTTTTTCTTTTCTCGACTTCGATTGAGTGGCGACTTCAAAAATTATTTTCAATAAAAAACCAAAATTTCTCAATTTTTTTAGTCGAGGATTAATATTAAATGGGTTAGGGTTTCGTATTAATCAAGAAATGAGAAATCAATTTTAAACAAAAACCAAAAAATCAGACTCGACACTAATGAAGTCAAGTTGTACAACCCCTGAACATTAATGGAATTTTTATTTAGAATGCAAGATGCTAACAATCATAAATATTACTGTGGTTTAATTTTCATTTTCTACAAGCAAAGCTAGTATCCCTAATAATCATCAACATTGAATGATTCCTACTCGCTCCATCAAAAGGTCATTTTCTCTTATTCCACTAAAAATAGAACCCACACACTATAAACACGAGGGAAGATGAGTGCAAGCTTTAGAACAATGAGGATTAATGAAAACTCTTAAAATATTGTATTACAGATTCATCCCCTTCGATGGGGAGATTTGTTTTCTATTTTTCAAGGCAAGACCATATCTAGAATTGCCAATATCTCATGGTAGATAAGTATTACTTAATCAAAAATAAAGGCTTGGGTCTGGTTGGGTGAAGCTAAAAAAGGCAGTTCAATTGAGAAATCGGGGATTGATGTGTAGCTATAAATCTGAATAGGCATTTCATATGTTAGGTTACCCTCCTTAAAGTTGCTAGTAAGTAAGACTTTGCATACTCCATTACAAGATCAAAATGCATTTCAAAGGAAGAATCTTTGGTTTTGATTCAGACTTCTAAGAAAATGCTTGACTATTTGAATGCTATCAATGAGGCTAAGTAAGTGCTTCCATACATTCTAGCATAAAGCTAAGTCAGTTTTTTTTCTTTTTCTCCTTTTAAAATTGTATTTGCATTTATCGCTTAGGGTTCTTACTAACCCACACGGCTATTACCCTTCATTCAATATCGTTTAGGGTTCCAACCAGCCTACAAGGGTGCTACCTTCTTTCTAATATCATTTAGGGTCCTTGTTAGCCCATAAGGTTACCACTCTCCTTCCAGTATTGTTTAAGGTTCTTACTAGCATATAAGGGCGCTACCCTCCATTCAATATCATTTAGGGTTCTTACTATCCCATAAGGACGTTATCCTCTTTCTAATTTTGTTTATGGATCTTGCTAATCCATAAGGATGTTACCCTCCATTTAGTATTCTTTAGGGTTCTAACCAGCTCATAAAGGCGCTACCCTTCTTTCAATATTGTCTTGGGTTCTTGCTGGCCTACAGGAGCACTACCCCCCATTCAGTATCGTTTAGGGTTCTTACCAACACATAGGGGTACTACCTTCTTTTTAGGGTCTTGCTAGCCCCTAAGATCGCTACCCTCCTTCCAATATTATTTAAGGTTCTTACTAGCTTATAAGAGTATTACCCTCTGTTCAGTATTGTTTAAGGTTCTTACCAACCTATAAGGGTATTACCCTCTTTCCAATTTCATTTAAGGTTCTTACCAACTGTTACCCTCCTAACATTATTTAAGGTTCTTGCCAACTCATAGGGGCTCTACCATTCATTAAGTATTGTTTAGGGTTCTTGCCAACCCACAGGGGCCTTACCTCTTTTTAAGGTCTTACTGGCCCATAAGAGTGCCACCCTTAGCTTAGTACTCTTTAGGGTTTTAGCCAACCCATAGGGATGTTACCATCCTTTCAATATTGTTTAAGGATCTTGCTAGCCCATAAGGATACTACCCTCTATTTAGCTTATAAGAGCACTACCCTCTGTTCAGTATTGTTTAAGGTTCTTACCAACCTATAGGGGTATTACCCTCTTTCCAATTTCATTTAAGGTTCTTACCAACTGTTACCCTCCTAACATTATTTAAGGTTCTTGCCAACTCATAGGGGCTCTACCATTCATTAAGTATTGTTTAGGGTTCTTGCCAACCCACAGGGGCCTTACCTCTTTTTAGGGTCTTACCGGCCCATAAGAGTGCCACCCTTAGCTTAGTACTCTTTAGGGTTTTAGCCAACCCATAGGAATGTTACCATCCTTTCAATATTGTTTAAGGATCTTGCTAGCCCATAGGGATACTACCCTCTATTTAGTAACGTTTAGGATCTTGCCAGCCCATAATAATGCTACCATCTTTCCAATACTGTTTAGGGTTCTTGCCCATCTACAAGGGTACTACCCATCATTCAATATTTATTAAGGTTTTAACCAGCACACAGGGGTACTACCTTCCTTTCTGTGTCTTTTAGGGTTCTTACCAATCTATATGGGTGGTACTCTTCTTTTAGTAAGTTTAACAACTCTAGCTAGCTCCTTGAACATTATACCCTTCTAAAACTCACTCTAATATTTCAATCAGCTTCTAAAGCACCATCTTACTGCTTTCAACAAATCCCTAGTAAATCGGACCTAAGCTAGCTGGTTGTGGCACTTCTTAAGATAATTTCATCCCCAAGGCTAAAACAATGTCTCTTTCTTCTTTTTAGTAAGGTTTTATTTAAATTTTGCCACAAAGAGAGGCAACTATAGACGCCATTTTTTCCCCTATATTTTTATGTATTTCTTGTAGAATAGTTTAAAAATGGTCCTAATTTAGAATATATTTTTTAAAAAAAGTATACAATATAATAATTTAAGAAATAATAGTCCATTTAGAAAAGGATAATTTGAAATAGCTTTAGTATTTTAAATAGTATTTAATTTAGGTTTTAAATAAATAATTCATAAAGGGAATACTGGGCTTAAGTTGAGATAAAAATCTATCCTAAGCCAACCTAATTCATATATGAAATTTAATTATATATATGAATAAGGTATAAGCCAACGGCTTGATGGTAAGACATATGTATGTACATGGAAAAGGTTAAGATTCGAAACTCAATAGGAACGTTTGTGCCTTTCTTTTTATTTCACGTAGAATACGTATTTTGAAAACACGTTTTCTTTGTCAACTTCAATACCTAAATCCCATGAATCCAACACCTTCTTAAGCTAACAGGATCGAGCTTGTAGCCATATTTAATGGCCTTATCTATACGATTTTACCAATTTAAAGGTAAAATCATGTAGACACCATGGGATTATATTGAATCGAACTCAAAATTTAACTAAATACATTAGGATCAAAGGATCAAATCATCCATGAAATTAAGCAAAATGCTTGATATCTGAGATTGGTCAACCATGGTTGACTCAGCCATTGAAGATTCCTTCCTTTCTTAATGAAGCTCAAATTAGTATAAAAGACATGTCATAGCTTTATTTTAAGGGGGAGTTGACACACACACACTCTCTCTCTCTCTATAAATTTCCTCTCTCCTTAGCCATTTTTTAAGGCAGCTACTACTTAATTTGATGGCTCCCCAGCCTAACCACCCTTGCTTGATGCCATAACCTCTAGCTTGAGCAACATCAGCCACAACCCATCCAAACCCTAATGCCATACCACCCTAGCAAAACATCACGAATCACCACTCTCTATGCCAAACAAACACCATGAATAGACTTTTAGTACTCTAAACCCCCCAAGTACCAGCTTCCTTTACCTTGAGTATCCACTACCGACCACAACCAAATACCTTCGCCACCATCTTATCTTTAAACCATCGAACATCTCTACCAAACACCATAAATCCTTCACCAAACCCCCTACCCTATTTGCAATAAAATTCTCATGAATCTTATCTATCTCATGATTCTTTTGCATCAAAAACATTCATAAGGAAGCCATCACAATCGCTATAACAAGCCTGAAGGTGCAACCTAATTAACCAAATCTGACTTAGATTTGTTTTCCCGATTGACTCTAAAGACCAAGTCTAACTCACATAAGTGCTCCTTAATCCAGTCCTAATTTTCTTTCATTTTGTATTTGCATTTCATTTTTTTCTTTTTAATTTATTTTTTCTTCTTTTTTATTGTATTCTATTTAAATAAATTGTATAAAAAAATGAAAAATCAGAAAAAATAAAAAAGAGAGAAAAAAAAAGAAAAAAGAAAGGAAGAGTTCTGTTTTCTTTATTTTTTATTTTTAAAAAATATATATATAATAAAAATATATATAGATAAATAAAAAAAATGTTTTATCACCCAGAAAATTTAATTTTTTTTTTAAAAAAAATCCTCTTGAAAATTAAGACTTGTTAGAATTTTTAAACAAAATAAAAATTTTAAGACCCTTTTTTAAGAACTTTCCTTAAATGAAAAGTGAACTGGCTAAGGAACTTAAACCTAACTATTTTTCAAAACTAAAAGAAATCAACATACCTAAACTTTTATAAAATAAACTATGGAAATCTAATCTCGATTAGCGGGTATGTAGGTACTTCCTAAACAACTTAAAAAATGAAAAATATATATATATTTTTTCCCCTTTGTAATTTTTTTTTCTAAATTGTTACAATTTCCTTTGTTAGTGTGAATAGACATTATTAATAGGGTGTTTTGAAAAATGAATATTTAATTTTGAATGTTTAAAGTGGAGCCCAATTAGGGTTTAATAAGGTAAACCCTAATACTCAAATATTTGGTTTCTTGAAACATTTTTAGGAAAAGTTTTTAAAATCATAGGCTAGTAGCAAAATTAGAATCAATTCACCTAATTGATTCTAATTTGATTATTTTTCCCGATTTTGCCAAGTGGAAACTCCTTTTGTTTTCAAGAACAAGAAATTGGGTTTTCCTTAATTTCACTCAAAAATTTAAACTATATAGGCATTAGGGTTTTGTTTAAATCAAATTAAGGAAAATGAATAAAAACTGAAATTTTTAGGCTCAACAAACTTAAAAAGGAGTGAAGTTTGAACGAAGCAACTAATATGAGGAAAGTTTTCAAAAGCTGAAGGACAAATCGGTGACTACTCTGGTCTTAGCACTACTTAAAAGTGAGAAGGAGTGCATGATCTACAGTATTGCCTTATACTAAGGCTTAGGTTATGTATTAATGCAGGAAGGAAGGGTGATTGCTTATGCCTCCCACCAGTTAAAGCCTTATGAGAAGAACTATCCTACTCATGGCTTGGAGCTAGCCATTGTAATTTTGGTGCTCAAGTTGTAAAGGCACTATTTGTATGGCAAGAAGTGTAAAGTCCTCACTTTTCATAAGAGTCTTAAATATTTCTTCACGTAGAAGGAGTTGAACATGTGTTAGAGAAGGTGACTAAAATTGATCGAAGACTAAGGCATTGATATTTAATACTATTGATCATACGAGGATTAACTCCAAAAATGAGATCCAAGTGTGTTAGAAAGGCATTAGTAGAGGGCAAGCTTGATGAGCTCCTTACTACTAAGGACTTGTAAGAAAGCCCTCTATGGGTATATCCATGAGGGCCTTCAAACACTTAGGTTAGCAAGGAAGGTAAGGAGATAGAGAGAGAAGAGATCAAGTGAGCGAGCATTAAAACCAAGGTAGGGGTTACTCACTGAGAGTGGGTGCAGAGGTTTTCTATTTTCTAAAGAAGGTCTCTATTCTAATATCTAGTAGCCTTTTGTACTATTTATAGTGTACCAGAGGTACAATTACCTAGCTACGTAGGGGTTTGAGGTTTGCTCATGTTAACAAGGGTAGGAGACATGCAGTACATGGTTAATAGGGTGGCTCTAGAAGACAGTCAACCACGACTATGTTAGTAGCCACATCTATGGTCCTTAGGTTTGACATCATTAGGGATTATCAAGTGTACTAGCCATAACTTGGATGTTAGAGGGTAATTAATAAACCTTATTCGAGTGCTAGCACTAGAGATAAAATAATGGGTTCCAGGTAACCAATTGAGCAAGCATGAACTCTTACATTGTCCACTCTATATGTTTTGCCCTGTTGTAATGGTCTACTTACTCTACTTTGTTATTCTCTTTTGATGCATCATTCTCTACCTTACTTTGCTGTACTATGTTTGCTTGACTAAGTTAGGTCAGGTCAACTTAGCCAATTCAAGTAAGCTCGATCAAGTCAGGTTGACTCAGCCAAGTCTACTCATCTAGGACAATGGGACTTCAGGATTACTTACTTATGTCTTCTTCACTATATAACCCTTATATTTTACTTTGTATTTACTAGACTGCCACTAAGGCATCCTTTAATTTATTTTATTTACAAAATTGCTATTATGTATAAATAAGTTATGCTTGTAGGGTTTTAAGGACTTATCACACTTATGACATTTCAATGAAAAACCCTTTAAGTATTTCTCTATGAACACTCTCTTTCCCGCTCTTATTAATCCATTTAGCAAGGATTGTGGCGAGCAATCCTAATTTATACTTTGTGCATAATATCAAAACAGAGATTATGTCATGTAGTGTTCATTTAGTGCATCTTGTCCTCATGGAAAGCTCATGAATTCACTATACCCTATTTCATCTCCTTTGCTTTGATATTTCGAAGGACTCATTTGAATTTCTACGATAAGACCTAGTGATAATTGAGCTCTTAGGCACATCACAAATAAGGAGCAAGGATACTTGAAGAGAAAGTAGGTGCTTGTCTGAGGATGAAACAAGCTTGGAGGGAACTTGCTAGAATTCCCTCGATTGTTGTGCCTAAGAAAAGCACAAATGACTCGGCACTTAATGACGAGCATGTACGGGTGATTGTGCGAATGCTCACAAAGAGTAGTCTTAGTAGATCGCAGTACTTGAAGGTAGTAGGGTACTTGCCTACGTGCTCTCCCTTAGGCTATTATGGGCTTTCCTATAACATGGGCCTTAGGCCAACCAAAAATAAGTGTCAACAAATACTATTTAAGAAAGGCTAATGTAGTAGTTGATACCCTAAGTAGGAAGAAATAGGGTAACTTGGCAACTCTAATAACAATGCATAGACAATTAGTTAAGGATATGTGAAGATTGGATAAGGAGATTGTCACTAAAGAGGTAGGAGCATGCCTAGCCATATTGTGCATTCACCTAACCTTAATAGATAGAATCAAAACAACATAATAAGATGTGGGCCTACAAGAAATTGAAAATAAAATAAACCAAGGCATAGCAAGTAAATTTAATGTAGACCTTATAGGATTTCTAAGATTTGGAAGGAGTCTACATGTACTAGCTAAATCAGAATTAAAAATTGAGTTGTTAAGAGAGGCTCGCTACTCAAGGTATACCATACACCCAAGTAGCACAAAAATGTATAAGGATTTGAAAGAGTACTAGTAATGGAATAATATGAAGAGAGAGATTACAAATTATGTGTTTAAGTTTGCAACTTGTCAACTAGTTAAGATTAAGCACTAAAGGCCAACAAGTTCACTACAACCCTTACCAATACTATAGTAGAAATGGGAACTTGTTACCATGGATTTTCAAACAACACTTCCTAAAACTACGGCTAAGTTTGATGTTGTATGGGTAATTGTGGATTGATTGACTAAATCAGCCCATTTTATACCTATTCATATAGGTTATACTTTAGAGAAGCTAGCAAAACTAAATGTTAGAGAGATAGTCAAGTGTCATGGTATTCCTTTGACCATAGTTTCATATCAAGATACAAGATTTATAGCAAGATATTTTAAGAGTCTACATGAAGCTTTAGGAACCAAATTATGTTTCAGTATAGCCTTTTATCCCCAAATAAAGAGACAGCCTACGAAAACCATCTAAATACTTAAAGATATGCTATGAGCTTGTACATTAGACTTTTGCAGTATTAGGATGAGTATTTATCCTTAGCTAGATTTGCCTACAATAACAGTTATTAAGCATCAATTCAAATGGTGCCATACGCATTGTATAAAAGGAAGTATAGGTCACCCTTACATTAGGATGAAGTAGGCGAAAGGAAAATTTTAGGGCCACAATTGGTGCATAATGTTGTGGATAAAGTAAAATTGATTAAGAAGGGGCTACTAACTACTCAAGCTTGTCAAAAGAGTTATGCGGATTAGAAAAGGCAACAACTATTGGAATTCTAAGTTAGTGATCTAGTGTTTCTAGGGATTTCACCAATAAAGGGAATAATCAAGTCCGACTTAAGGGGGTTACTACCTTAATTAGCAAGACTATATGAAAATTTTCATGTTTCCATGTTGAGAAAGTTCATAAAAGACTCAAATCAAGAGTCTGATCAACCATAGATACAAGTAGTTGAGTTGCAGTCCTTAAACTTACAACCAAACATGTCGACATTAGAATAACTCATAAGAATAGTATACTCACCATTGTGGTGGTAGATAACAATTATAAAAAGAAGGTACAAAAGCGGAAAAGGAAAATTTTTTCATACGTTGGAAATTCATTATGAATCCACCATTTGTCATATTTATCTTCCATCTTCCCTTACCACACTAAAAGCCATTAGTAACTGCATATCGAAATTACAGAAATAATACTTCACAATTACGAGTTTTTGGTTATAGCTAACTGTTGAAAATTGTCCAAAAGATATTTCCCGTGAATGAAAATATATCTCCTAGGCCTGATAACTCTGTATTTCCATATAATTTTATATTCAAATTATGTCTACTTAATCAAACTCGATATGAGTTTAAGCTTGTACCTCAGACATAATGAAGCTGATGAATTTATTGAATTAAACAGTTAGAAACTTCAAATTCCTCGACATAGGTGATACAAATAGTGTAAACTCAAGTTATGATAAAACTGAATTTCAATAATCATAAAAGTAGTTTTTTTTATTTTTTTTATTTTTTTTGGGAGCAAATCATAAAAGTAGTTTATGAGCAAACATGGCCATACACTTACTTTAGTCAATTCAGAAGTCAAGGTGTTTATTAACGTTGGTAGGCCCACTATCACGGTTTAATAAGTGCAAATTTCGCCTTGTTGTCATAAAAATTTGATGGAGGAATATCACATTCATTATAGCATATCAGTGGGATCCAGCTTATACATGCTGCAATCTTGTGACATTACAGTATTCCTTTGTTCTTTTAGCGTGGAGTCAAAATGCTTTCAGAGGTACCTAGGACGTCGAACGCGACTGCTCTGTCTTTCTCCCCTCATTAGACATAAGGAGCCAACCAGAAACATATTCACTAGAACACTAAAAATGAAAGCTTCATATTCAATACAAGTTGATAGCCACTTTTTTGTCTATAGATTTAGATGAAACAAAATTGGCTAGTTTCTAAAAGCTATAGAACTTCGCAAGACGGAGAATTTCGTAGTTTAATATTGGGAAAAGATCATATAGTAGTTAATGGACATCCATAAATTGAAATGTAAATGTAGAGGGGTGCATTTTATACATAGAAAGGGTTTTTATTTACTAGTGCACCTAAGACACTTTAGTATTAAATGGAAATGTCATTCTCCAAATTTACGTGTCCCTATACGTGCAATAGATTCCTATTCTTTTCCTATACTTAATATACTTGAAATTTTTTTTTTATTAAATAAAAAGGAAAGAATAAAGAAATCCACATGAGCTAGCTACCAAGCCACCTAAAGAAATATTGCCACCACACAAATACATATGCAATATATATGCACACCTATGCATATATATACTAATGCTACATTAAACACAAACAATAAGCACCTAGTTAGTTATCTTATTTTTATGAGGGGTAGTTAGAAAGAAATGAAGAACCTATAGGTCAATTACAAGATTTAGAGCCAAGGGATTGCAAAATTTAGTGCAACAAATTATTAAGGAAGAGCTAAAAGACGATGATGAGAAGGCATTTGTTAAGGATTTTTGAGTTCACTTTAGAGTTTTTGATGAACAAATAAGCATTTAAGCTAGCAAAGAAGACTTAGATGAAGTTGGAGCAGGTTCTGATCAAGCCAAAGGATCACAAGGAGAATTTGAAGTTCATTGTGTGATAGATGGTGTAGAACAGGCCTATGTACTAGATCGTATTCCTCCACATTGGCAGGAGTTTGTAGAAAATAACTGCCGAGAGATATGCCTCAACAATATTAACATATTGAGGGTGTGTTGGCTATATGGGTATAATGTGACAGTGTTCATGGAAAGATCAATTTGGTAGAGTGCTACATAGGTTGAAACATGACTATGTTCGAGTTGTGTTCTTAATGACAACTTTCTTTATTATTTTTTAAGTTAATTACAAGTTTTCCATTATATAATTTTTGCATAGAGGCTATTGTTAGACCTTAATTATATTATTATTTGGGAGAATATGCATCTTTTTTAGATTTGACTCTTAATTTTGTTCTCATGAATTTAATATCTTGAATTATGCAAACAAATTATTCATCTTATTCATGCATCATATCAAGTGAGGCAAGTGTAGTGTAATTTAATTGGTATGTAATATCTTAAGAGAGATAAAAAAAATACCCTTTGTTATTTAATTTGCAATCAACATAAAAATTACAAAAAGATAAATTATTGACCATAAGTGGGTTATGAAATCATTGAATTGATTGTACAATGGTGGTTTTCAACTCAAGGCACATCATTAGCAAACACAAACAAATCCATTATAACGAGCCAAAAATGATTCATTTTACACTACAAAAACTATCCATAATAGTCATTAGTAATCAAGTCCCAAAACATAGTGTCCCACCTCACTATCAGATCTTATTGTCAGCTTTTTTTTGTATTTATAGCCACAATTTTGTCATATAGATTACCTACCTATTTAAATAGTGACTAGACTTGTGCATCTAACTACAAGCAACTTCATTTAAATGACTCTCCCTATTAGGCAACAAGTTTCAATCCATGACTCATTTATTAGGAATGGTTACCTACCTTAGCATATAGTAGTCAACAACATTATTTTAAAACCTATAAGTACAACCATCACATGACATAGCACCTACTTGGAATTTGTCGATCCAAACTTGACATGATACATCTAGAAGTTACAACTAGAAAAGAAATACATAAGATAGGTTTTAAAACCCTCAACACACTCAAGAACAACTTCTTTGAACCTAACATTCATTAAAGAGATCAAGCTAGTTGATAACAACTCAAAGTGGTCAACTAAACTCCAAACTAGTCTTAGGTTGTTTAACTGTAGTGGGGAAGGGCCAATCATTTACGGCATTGTCAACCTACTCTACAACCAAATCTCAAATAACTCTCTCCAAACATCAAGGATTCAACATTAGGTACTTTGTGAGGTCTTTATCACCAAAACTACCCTAAAATGCAATTTATCCATCATCCAAACTCTAAAAGTAGATTGAAAACTCCTAAAATGGTAAACAACACTTTGATCATATTTCTCTCTTTTCCATAAGTCTAAGAATCATCAAATTTTACAAAAGCTCTTATTTTCATCAAAATTAATTAAAATCGATCAATAAGAAAAGATTAAGATTATACATAATTCTAATAAAGAACTTTTAATTTGAGTTTCATGAAATTGAATCCTAATAACATATTGAAACCTAGTTTTGAAATAAATCTATAGATTGGGGTTTTAAGCAAATAATAGCCTGAACACATGGCAAGATAATAAATCGTTCATTTGGGCATCCTTTACATTAATACTACATTAGTCACATACTATCAATGTCTCTTTATCCATTTATTATTGACTAACACTACAAAACATATACAGTATCACGACCCAACAATATTGATGTCGTTGTAGGTCACCGTATACCGTACAAAAGTTTACTATCAACCTTCTTGCTGATCGCAGGCTTTTCATATGACATATAAGACTCCTTCCATTATACATTACCACCAAGCCCTTAGATATGTAATATAGAGTAATTTAACTAAATTTACTTCTATGATATAAATTAACTAAACATACGGACTCGTAAGATCCACACAAAAAGAATATTACAAACAATGCAATTCATAAAGGAACTACATTAGAAATTTTAATATATGTTATAAACAAAAAGGTGTAAAAGTAACTAGTTATCTACAAATCTATTGCAAAATTTCCTCTTCGCTCCTTGATCTCTCTAACCCATCCCTATACAAGACTTACCACAGGCATGCCTTGGCTCGAATTAGCGAAGAGATTTTCTTGCATCAACAGAATTCTATCGAGGTGTAAAGTTAAGCTTAGTGAGATAAATACCCTCATCAGTATCATATGATAGAAATTTATTAGATGTACAATCATATGAATGCATTAACAATTAGTATACCAAACAATGCATGCAACGACCTAGGAACTGCATACGACTAAGAATTACGCTCCCTGTAGTCGGGGTTTAGAGATAATTAATTAACCTAAATCAAAATTCGGGTTCTAGACCTTGGGTTTTATTTCATTCGCACTATTGTACTTAAGCCAAAACAAAACTATAAATATTATACTTATATTTGTATATGCTTTCTTTACCAAACAACAAATCATATTTTTAAAATCCTAAGTCTAGCGGTGTGGTGGCCTCTATAATCCATAAACACATGCCCTAAGCAGAAGTCACAAGACTCAGCCCCTCACCAATGGTTGGCGTCTCCTGACCCGTAATAAAAATGATGACATATCTAGTGTCTAATCCTATAGGAGGCTCGTTTTCCTATAAGTCTCTTCCCATCTTCTGCGTAAAGTGGTAATCGGTGTTATTGGAATGCAATTATAGGGAATGCATGATTCATCTTATTTCTTAATCATGTAATTCGTTAATCCGATTTTTCAAGCTGATCAGGCAATTTCATTCCATACACTTATAGGTATAAATTATCACAATAATTCCCATTATTATATAGTTAACAAGCCATCACATTTATCCACAAATTCATACACATGCATTTCCCATATTCCACAAGTATCCAAATTTATATATATAAGTTTAAGTTCACCTATTTCTACAAGCAAAATCAAGTAAATAGTCATCGAAAATTTACTTATTCCGCCATGTGATTAGTCAAAGTAATATGGGGGCAAGTCATCTCTGTACACGGTGTCCCCTAGTCATCGAAATCATAATACTATAAGGGATTGAAATAAACTTAAAAAACTAAGCTAAATTCCCTTAAGTTATACTCTCAATTAGTTTTCATATCTTTTCCCTGTTTTACTTAAAAGTTCAATCACCTATAACATTTTCGTTTTAAATCCGATTTTCATGATCTTATAGTTAATCTTCATCATTTTCGAGTGTACTTTAACATAGTGAGGTTAGATTTTCAAAATGAGGTACACAAATCTATTCATGGGTCAGAACAGTTGCGGTCCTCATGATTTGGAGTACTTTTGGGCTTTGTTTGGTTAATAGGCTTTTTGGTTACTTGAGAAATCCTTTGGGCTTAGACTTAAGATTTTCTTCTAAGTTCAAAATATTCTTTAAAGTCAGATTTACAACTTTAATTTACACTCCTAAAGCTATTAATCACTTCATGGGCTCTTAAGTGGGCTTAAGTTGTCAAATGGACTTGTTTTTTATCCAACTCAAATTTAACCACTTTGTTAGGCTTAGGGAGTATCTTGAAGGTTTCTTAAGAGTCTTAAAACAACTCTTATTGATGAGTTAAGTTGCTGGTCAGAAATTTAAGGGTGGTTCAACTTAGTGTGTGAGGCCCGTTTTTGGAAGTTTTAAGCTCGGTTTTGAGTTTTAAGCTTAATATACTTATTATACTTGCCTTGGTTGGTCTTTTTACTTTGTTTACTTGCTTTTATCGTATTTTAAGTTTCTTTTAAGGATGTTCCAGATCTGGTCGATTTGAATATGAGGGCTTCCAACTTGGTTTTCCAACTTATTTCATCATTTTCTTAAATTTAGGTGTTAGATCATGAACCTAGGTTACTTGTATTCAATTTTATCTTGACTTCTTTTTCATGAGAGGGTTATTTGACTCATGATTTTTATCAAAATTTTAGAGCTCATACTTATTATGATTTCGACATCATAGTCATGTCTTACAAATTTAGTTTCCTCATGAAACTTTATGTGATGATTTTTTTCCTTAACCTAAGTCTAGATTTGATCATGTTCAACTTAATAGAAATGAAATCAACATCCAAATGACTCTTGAATCCTCACATCCATCATGATCCTCTTTCATTCAAGTTCTTGTTTTAAGATTTTTTCATCTTAAAATCTTCTATTCAAAGCATAAAACAAGTATCTCTACAAAACACTAACTTACATGCTCATTTTACAAATTCACATAAGGGTTTCATGAGTTTGTTTCTTAGGGTAATCTTTGATGTTATGACCACTTATGATCATACTCATATCTTCAAGAAATCATAATCTCCTAGCATGAATACTAACCTACTAACACAAAGATACACTTACTCATCTACAAAGTAAAAGTATAGTGGTTGTGTACAAAGGTTTCACTTATGCTCTTTACCTTACTTCCTCCTTTTACACCTTTTTGAAACTCGAGTTGTTGGATCCTTTGAAGTAGGGTTTGTGAAATGTTCTAAGGGTCTTAAATAAGCTTGAATGTAGGAAAAGAAGGACACAAGAAAAAAATTTGAATGTGCCATGAGTGTGAGTGTGAGTGTACTTAAAAGTAGCGGCAAAGTGAAGGATTTGTAAGGTATGGTTGTTTCTACCTTTGTGTTGGTTTCAAGTGAGAGAAAAAGGAAATGAAAATGAAATTGAAATTGAAAATGAGAGGAATGCAAGAAAATGTAGCCTGTTGGGAATAGGGTGATGGTATGTTTAAAAAGCTTGAAATTATTGTCTTGTAGCTTATACAAAAGTCAACAATTACAACTATTGATGATATAAGCATTAAGGAGTGAATAGTGGTGTGTAAGACAAAGTGATTGATGGATGGAAGACAAGAGTATGGCCTCTCTTTCTTGCTTGTTCAAACCGGCCATGGGGTGTCCTTTGAGGCATGGAATTGTCTTGTCTCATCTATTAAAATTAGGCATGTGAAATCTTATGACAATTTGTCCATATGTAGTATAAGTGAAAGGGTAATAAGAAAAGTATCTTATCACTAGATTTTGATGAGCATTAATTGATAAATGATTCCAACTTTCAATTAATAAGTCATCTAAGATGATTGGTTAGTCTACTTATTTATATGTAAAGTTTAGGTATAAAGATAAGGGCATTGTTTTATAGGAAATTATTTTAGGATTTTCTTCTTGCATTGTTTTGTAAATTATGATTCAATTCTTATAAAATTGTGAAATTTTCTATAGTTGAATCAAATTATTCAAATTAAATAATCGATTTGCCACTTAACGTTAAAGTTCCTTAATTGTTTTAGAGTTTAAAGTCTTAAGTGACTTTAGAGCTCGTAGTTTTTCAAGTTTGGGTTTTATTGATAATAGGCTTTTGAATTGGAAAAATAAGTTTGTTTCTAATTGTAAACTTAGGTTCTTAATTTAGTTGATTCTTAAGAACGTTCGAAAGGTACTCTTAGTTAAATCATAGGCCTGCTAGAAATAAGGTTTACATACAGGTTACAAGACACAAAAATTAAAAAAAAAAAGTGTAAAGGAAAATGACTGTTTCTTACCTTTAATTTTCAAGAAAAATCATGCTTGGAACTCTAATGTAGGAGGGAGGTGCAATTACACACACATACATACACATACACAGAGATGCTAAAACCATAAATTAGTTGACTCTTAACCCTTTTTTTTTTTTACAACCCTTCTTTAAATTCCCAAATAGCCTCTTGTGTTAGTTAAATCAAGAATCACTAAACTCTTTATCAATTATAAATCACACTAGAGATACAATTGCAATTTGACCATAGGTTTTAGTAACAAAAAGGGATTGTTAGGGTTTTATGTTTATATAACAAGAAAAAAAAAGAATATGGACATTTTGCTAATTGAATATGGCACACCAATTAATAAAATAAAATGGTTAAATTAATTCCCAAGATGAGTATGATGAACAATCATTAAAAACATTATGATTAAACAAAGACCAATATTATGCATGGCATTCCCTTAATCTATGTGTTTTCTATGATCTAACTACAAAATTGATAAGAATCAAATTATATTAAACACTTAATCAATAATCAAATGATAAAAGTCTAATTTCATAGATATCTAATCTATTACAAAATAAAGCCTTACATAAGCTAATGGAAATGAACCTAAGGCTATCTGAAAAAGAAATAATAAAGTACAAAACTAATTATGTACGTAATGAAAAATAGCAAAAAGAACGTCTAAAAATGATAAAATGCAAAACTAGTTGACCTAGCATAGAGATGGTCAATCTAGTGCTTGGTTTAGTTAACCAAACCCATCAAATAAATTAACCTAGGTTGTTCATTTAAGGCTTAACCAATTAAGTGGCCTCCCTAGATAACTTAGCAACCTTTTAATCAATTGAATTGCCTCTAGCTTACTCCAAGTTGCCAAATTACATTTTGGTTGACCTATTTGACTCTAGGTCTCTTCATTGGTGTTATAACCCCTTGAGCTCATCTTAGGACAACGTAGTCATGATTCTTACCTTTGCATGTTGTCCTAAGCTAAGATTGTCTATCACTACCCCTTGATCAGCAAAGATTTGCCCTTGAATCTATTCATTTCTTAGCCTAGAACTCAAAATTAAACAATCCTTTTGCACTTCTCTTGCTAAAGAACATATTTTGCTTCCTCTTTTGCTTTATTAAATAACACTTAATTTCTTTTAGTAAAGTTCTCTAGCCATCTTTACTATAAGTATAAGTATTATTAAAAACATTATAAATAGCTCTTCAATCAAACTACCAAGGTTTACCCAATAGCGTATAGGCCATCTCCATTGATGCACATCATAAGTGATCACATTCTTATATTTACTAATAGATCTTAGAATTTCTACCTACTTGGTAACTCGAACAATTTAACTATTATTAAACCAATGAAACTCATATGATGTTAAGTATACAAAACTCCATGGACCTTCTTCTTGAACCATTCACTATAAAAATGTTGGTGGAATTATCTCCATCTATAGTCAGGTGATTTTGGTGCAGAGCTTTGATCTTGCAAAAGCACAAACAAAATGCTAAAGGGGTGCTAAGGCTAGTCCAACATAGCCATTTTGATGCCTAAGTAAGTGGTTGTTTTTTCTTTTTTCTTTTTTTTTTTTTGAAAGAGTAGGTGAATAAGTAAGTAAAGTATTAAAGGGTATGAGAGAGTTCTTACAATGCTTTCTTTCCGTTATTTATAGGTGAATGTTAGGTGTTTATAATTGCAAATGATCATTAGATATGGACCATGTAGAAATCCTATAATTAAGCACATGGCTAAAAGATAGGAGTAGTAGGCGGTTATGTAATGAGATTGTGCAAAGTTACGGTTATCCATGCCACTTTCCAAATTCAAACCAGATATGTAAGTAGGCCAGGCTTTGAGGCCCATTAGATAAGTTGATTCCTTGAAGGCCTTAACTAAAAATAACATCAGTTGGCATCTCAACAAATGGGATATTGAGTAACATGTCAAGATGAAATCCAGCCATCAACATTTGCCCGCTTCCTCTTGTGGTTAAGAATTCGACTATGGAAATAAATAAGATTCAATACTTAGTCTAAGTAGTCAAATGGCAAAAGCTAAAATCATGCATTCTCCAAATGCCGAGAACATGACAATATTCAATATGGGTTGTTTTTTGAACTACCTTACATGTGATATTTAAAATACGTTGTATCGAATTCTAAGCAAAAGGTCACAACCTTTTAATTTTCCCACTTATTTTCTTTTATGCAACGATATGTGTGACAACTGTTATACTAGCTATTATTACACTGCATGGTCTATTAACTGCTAGTGTTACAATATCCCTTAGATATCTGACCTTAACACACATCATCCATCCATGTTCAACCATCTAATTAGAGCCTATATCCCTATCAAAAGTGCAACAAAATTTTGAGAGGTGACTACTCATATATAAAAAGCTTTTTCATTTTAATTAATATTTTCTCCTCCTCTTTATTTGTTTCCCCTTTCAGAATTTTCTTTGCTTTCAAGATTTCTTTCTGTAAGTTCTTGTCCACTACAAATTCTTGTTTAAATAATGAGTGACTTTCTTATGCTATCGAGTGATCTTCATCAACTTAACTTCAACAGGTATGGTTCTAAGAGTCATTCTGAAGCGATTGTATTCGAGACTACTTCTTCCCCCCCCCCCTCCCCCAAAGAAGGATTGATTTGGCATCCTCTTCTAATAGTTCAATAGATAGGACAATGGAGTGATGAGAAAAACTTGCAAGTATTGATGCTCTTCCAGTAGATAACTACCCAGATGATAGGGAAGAAAAGTCGACTACCAAAGATTTATATGATAATGTAGCTTACAACATTGATTCTGTGGATAGAATAGTTAATGGTGTTGTTAGGGCATTCGTTGCGAAATATAATAAATACTAGCAAGATCTCCCCAATGCATGGCATCTGTATAGGCCAAGGAAGGATGAAAGAATGTATTTTCCAATAGACCATAAATTTCATTTATACTTGAAATATCTTGATTTTAGATTACGTCTCTCATTCTTTGCTTTTCAAAAACTGTTCTTTAATTATTTTCATATAGCATCAAGTATAAATTCTCCCCCAATACTTATAAGCTCCTTGTCACATTCGAAATTTATATGTGAAGAGATTGAGGTTAAGGCTACACCCTAATTGTTTAGATATTTCTTTTCAATAATGAGGCAACCTAATAGTTGGTATTTTGCAATGACTTTGCATGAGCATAAATTTATGGACGAGTTAAAGTCTAAAATTCACAAATGGTACAATAAGTATATCTCAATTAGGTTAGATGTAGAGTTAGATTTTTAGACTCAATAGACCAAGCCCATCCACACTAAGGACATTGAATTACTTCTAAATGATGCCACCACTACCAAGAGATCTAATAAAGGCAAGGAAATATGATGTTTTTCTAGGATGACAAAAGGATTATATTTTAATATTAAAGGGGGGAGCCAATATTTTTTGACAACGACGGTAGCTAATGATTTGCCTGCTTACCGAGTAGAGTTACAGGAGAAAAGCCATTGTCATGACTTAGGGGGTACCCTTGATCTTCACTCGACATGGACTTGTAAGTTTTTAATTATTCCCCTCTTTTCTATTTATAATTCTCTCTTCCTTCTTTGCAAACATAGGTATAGGGGAAGTGGATCCCAAGAAACTATTGGCTCAAGCCAAAGCTAAAAAAAAAAAAAAAAAAAACTTAACAAGCGTACGACTACTAAAATTCTTATTAGTCGGCCACCAACACCAAAAAAGACTATTGAAGAGAAGCTTATGAAACAGATGGTCGCTCTAAAGGGGAAAAAGGAAACCCCTTCTACCGATAAGGGTCAATGAACTAAACAAATGGATGCTATCGAGACTACATTGCTTAAGGTACTTCTTACAATTAGAGACACTACTCGAGAGTAAGTATCAAGAGAAGCTAGCCATGATATCACTATTGCCAGTAATGCCAAAGGTATTCACCACAAAGCAATGGATGATTCGACATACCAAACAAATGCTGAGCCGAGTCCTAAGAAGAGAAGTGGGAAAGAGCTTGCTAACTAACCTTCATCCAAGAAGAGCAAGGGCTTGGAGAAGAAGACAAAGGAAGCTCTAAGAAATAAAGCTTTCGGCATTAGTTTTGCCGAATTTGTTCCCAACCACGAAGTAGGTGAATATTTTGTAACGTGTTAGAGCTGCAACATCTTAAACACTTATTTCGCTTTAAGTGATAGGATAAAGTCGTTAGCCTTGATGGATGAGGTCATTCTCCCTAAGGATAAAGAAATAGCAAAGAAGGATGTGGATAGGGCCAACGGTTGTAATAAAGGCTACTTCATTGCCAAATTGTATGATGTAAGTCTGTAATCGCCACTAAATCATGACTTTTTCATTTATGGCTTATGTCCCATTACTGACTTAATTTTGTCCACATGCAAATTAGCAGCCATGTTCTAATAGCCTTAGACAAGGCTAAAAAAGAAATGAATAATGTATATTCAAATTTTTATTACATTATTGAGAACTGATTAACTTATTCGACTTTGTTAATTTTGTCTCAGAAGGTAGAGGAGGCTTATAACTCCTTAAAAGAACAAACGGTCATGGCCTAAAACAAAAGGATAAAGGTTGAAATGAATGCTAGGAAGTTATAAGATGAGCTCTCTACTGAAAAGCTAGCACATTAGTTAGTGGCCAATGAAGTCTCCAGCCTTAAGACCAAGAGTGAGAAGCTTTATAAGGAGATTGAGGACCTAAAGGAAGAACTTCGTAAAAAACAAGAAGAATGCCAAGGGTTAGGTTGAACAATCACCCCAATGAGTGATGAAGAGGACAAATTGAGAGTTGAAATAAAGAACATGGAAATAAACAGCTCTAAACTCAAAGTTCGTGTTGTCAAACTAAAGAAGGCAATAAAAAGGAAGGCCTCTATCGAGGAAGCATTGTCAATTTTGACTCCTAGTCGACAACACAAAAGATTACTCCAAAAAAAGTTCTTGTAGGGAGTCTAACTAGTAAGGAAAGAAATTTTCAAGGGTTACCCTAAGTATGAAATATCATGTCTCAACTTTGCCGATGTTGATGATGGTAATGTAAGAAATCACAATGAGGAGATCAACGAAAAAGTGGAGATAGAGGTTTAAGGGTAAGGTAACAATATTTAAGCTAGCATTGAAGTTCTTGCCAATGCCAAGGAACCATCATCAAAAGAGAACCCTTGTGTCTACAAAGAGGCCTCCAATTCCTCAAACAAGAACCCTAATGTCGATAGAGAAATAAGCTCTAAGAAGGTCTCGAGATTTGCCAACAAAGATGATAATTCCACCCAGTCTAAGAGGAAAAGTGCCTTAAACTCTTAAGGAGTTGATTTGTACTTTGTTTCCACAACATTTTATGGAGTTTATTGGTTAGGACGTTGACCTTTCTGTCATAATTAACCTTTGCTTTGTGATTAACTCTTTTAATTCTCAGTACATTTTATTTCACGTACATTTTACACTTAAATGTCTTTTCATAGAATAGCAGTCAGTGAACTTTTAGGTGTTAAGTTTTACTTTCTTAACCATGAAGTTGCCTACTGAAGGTTGCTTAGAGTTCATTAGCTTAGATTGCTCAGAACTCTTTTTCAAAGAACATTTAAGGTTACTCATCAATCAATACTAAGCTTATTAATCGTTGTTGGTCAAAACTTATTAGGTATTAGTTCGTTCGCTACATAGATAAAACTTCATTAATCTGTTAATCATACATTAATCAAGAATAAAACTGATGGTAACGAGAGATACACATAAACTTGAAACAAACACTTCATACTCGAATACAGTATAAGCCATTACCTTACATTATTAAAAAAAGGAAAACAATAGAGTAACAGTAATTGATAGAAAACTATTCAAAATAAACTATAGATTCTCAACATTCCATGCATGAGGTATGATTATTACATCTAACCTTTCTAGTCAATAGGCCTCATCATCCATAACTTCTCAAATCCTAATAGGATCCTCCCAATTCATGCCAAACTTCCCTTAATTATCTTGCATACCAGTTGCTTTTAACTTTCTACAAACCAAGTCTCCAAGTTAAAATACCTTATTTTTCACCTTTTGACTGTAGTACCTTGCCGCCTTATGCTAATAGGTAGCAACTCTTTCTCTTATAATATCTCTAATCTCCTCAATTGTATCCAAATTGGCCGTAAGGTAAGAACAACTCAATCAACAAAATTGCTTCTAATCCATATGCAAGCCTAAAAGAGGTTTCCCTAATCAAAGTCCTATGGGTAGTCCTATACCCCCATAAAATATTAGGAAACTCATTAGCCCATTTACCCTTAGCTTGATCAACTCTCCTTTTCAAATTATATAGGAAGCCCTTATTAATAGCTCCCACTTGTCCATCTGTTTGAGGATAAGCCACTAAGGTATAATTCAGACGAATGTTGTATTCCTTACAAAATTCTTGGAGCTTATCATTGTTAAACTGCAACCCACTATCAGTTACTACCATAAATAGAACCCTAAACCTTGTTATGATAAAGTTGAAAACAACAGCCTTAACCTTCTATTCAGTGATTTTAGCTACTACTTTAACCTCGACTTGCTTGGTGAAATAATCTACAACAACTATGATGAATGGCCACTTAGCTGTAGACTTCAGAAATGGTCCAAGTATGTCTAATCCTCACTAGGCAAAGGGCTAAGGGCTAGTGAAGCTAGGCAATTCAGTAGAAACCACATGGCTCAATGCCTTTTGTTTTTGGCATTGTGGACATTCCCAAATAATAGATTTTCCATCTTCTCGTGCATCGACGATAGATACGATGCACCAATGCCTCACATGAGCTCGAGTCACACTTGATAAGACGCGCAAGTATGGCCAAAGGTCACTCACTACTAGTTCATGCTTAATAGGCTAAATAAGAGTAGCTCAACAGTAAGTAGAAGAACACTTAGCTTAAGAGGGAATAAGAAGAAATTCAATATATTATCTGTATTGATGTATATGAGTCATCCTGCAACTATTACAGTATTTATAGTACCCTATTAAGGTAAGTCCTAAATTACAAAAATTACATAAATGGATCCCTACTTGCAAAACAAAAAGGAGAATAATTTATAGGGGAAATATGAAATCATGCAAAGAAGAACATCCTCTATTAGAAAGGACAGCACTTACACATTTAATGTCAAAAAGGACAGTACATGCATATTTTCTAAATCTACGGTTTTGATAACATTGTGACCCGAGCAGGGGTAGGCCCTTGATCAAGTTTATTCAACGTCTATAGTTCATCACTTTGACTACTGGGTCCAGTCATAAGTTAGCTCAGGGACGAATCCCATTCAAGTTGGCCTTAGATAGTCAGCTCTTAGTAATTGTCAACTCGGCCTCAGCACTATGGAGATGGCTCTTTTCTTAACTGGGTGCTTAGACTGGGGTGTTACTGGGGGATCGACTCTACATGTTAGCTAATCACCTCAATCACTTCTCAAATGGTGTAGAGAGCAAAGTAGCTTGGCAGATCGAATTGGGGTAAACATTGCTCCTCAATGCTTAACTCTCATTGGATAACTTGACAGACCATCTAAGAAAGCCTTTGGGCTTAAGAGTGAGTGATCAATCCTTGATCCCTTTCACCCCTTTAGGTTGTTTGAGATTTAGGGTCAAATTTGGTTCAACTTTAGGTTACTCCTTTGAGATGAGTAATGTTGAAGGACTTCAACACTCCATATCCTTTAGGTAATTCAATCCTATAGGCATTAGGATTGATCCTTTCAAGCACTTTGAAAGGTCCGTTAGCTCTAGGAGAAAACTTGTTCTTCCTTAAGTTTGGGAATCATTCCTCATTGAGATATATTCAAACCAAATCACTTGGCTGAAACTCTCTCTTCCTTCATCTTTGGCTTTGCTTATCAAGTTTAGTATTAACTCAACTGAATTACTCTACAACCTTTTGGTGCGTGGCTTTGGTGGCCTCAACTCTTTTAACGGCTGGCTAGTCATCATTAAGCTTTGATTGGGGTGCTTGGTCTATCGGGAGCTTAGGGTTAATCTCATAGGCGACCTCGAATGGCGACATATTTGTTATGTTGTAGGCAATCCTATTGTAGATGAACTCTATGATTAGTAGGCACAAATCCCAATCAGTCATGTTTCATCTGACAGCAACCCATAGGAAAGTTCTCATTATTCTATTGACAACTTCGATCTGTCCATCAACCTGTAGATGGCAAGACATACTATACAATAGCTTAGTTCCCATCCACCTCCATGTCATCCTTCATAAGTGGCTCATAAACTTAGGGTCTTAGTCCAAAACAATGGTTTTAGGCATGCCATGAAGCTTGATCACCTCCTATAAGAAAAGAAAAGAGATAGCTAAGGAATTATTAGTTTTGGAACAAGACATGAAATGTGTTATCTTACTAAATCAATCCATAACCACCATGATAGAGTCCGTCCCTCTGAATGTCCTTGGAAATCCTAACATGAAGTCCATACTTAGCTCAAACTACAGTTTAGTTGGGACAAGCAAGGGTAGATAATGTCCTTGCTCAGCTTAGCTCTTTGCCTTCCAACAAGTTGCACACTTTCCCAATAGAGACTACATGTCTCTCATCATTCTCAACTAAAAGAATCTTATAGATAGTACTTCATAGGTTCAATACTGACCAAAATGTCCTGTTAATCCTCCTTCATGCACCTCGTACACTAGCAATTCTCTTATGGAACAAGCCAAGATACATATCCTCCTCTTCCTAAATAAGTATCTGTCTTCCCTATGATAGTTGTCCAATGTTCATCCTTCCTTACATCAAGCATAGATAAGGCCAAAGTATGGGTTCTCAGCATACAAACTCTTTATGGTTGAAAAACTAAGTAACCTTATTTACAGCTTGGTCAAGAAGGTATGTCATCTAGATATGGTATCAACCACTACATTGTTCTTTCCATTCTTGTATTTTACGACATAAGAAAAAACCCTTACGAACTCAACCCATTTGGCTTGTCTCCAAGACAACTTCAGTTGGCTCTTCAACTATCTCAAGGATTCATGATCAATGTAGATCACAAATTCTTTAGGCAATTGATAGTGTTAACATGCCGTTTGGGCTCAGATTAAGGAGTAAAACTCCATGTCATAGACTAAATAGTTGAGTGTAGCTCCTCGAAGTTTTTCACTAAAGTAAGCAATAGATCGGCCTTCTTGCATTAGCACAACACTTATGCCTAGTCTGGACACATCACACTCTACTTAGAACACTTTGTCAATGTTCGGCAAAGCTAAGATGAAGGTTATATTTAGCCTCTCCTTTACTTCCTCAAAACTCCTTTACTCCTTCTCTCTCCATCTGAATTCAACATTCTTCTTTAAGAGTTCGGTGAGTAGGGCTACAATCGTACTAAAATTCTTTATAAATCTACCATAGAATGATGCTAGGAAGTGGAAACTTCTCACATCCGCAAAACAAGTCAACTTAGGCCAGTCTACGATTGCTCTTACCTTCTCATCATCAACTCGGATGCTTCTCCCACTTACAACGAACCCCTAGAAGATCACTTCAGGTTGGCAAAAATTGCACTTCTTTAGATTGGTATAGAGTTGTTCTACTTAAAGTTTTGTAAAGAATTTTCAGAGATGCTCCTTATGAATCTCTAGGTTTAAGTTGTATACTAAGATGTCATCAAAATAAACTACAACAAATTGCTCTATGAATTCTTGAAGCACATGATTCATTAGGCACATAAATGTGCTCGGTACGTTGGACAATCCAAATGGCATTACGAGACATTCATAAAAACCATGTCATGTCTTGAATGCAGTCTTCCACTCATCACCTTCGCACATTCGGATCTAATGGTATCCAAATTTGAGGTCAATCTTGGAGAATACTCTTGCTCCACATAACTCATCTAACATGTCATCAAGCTTAGGTATGGGAAACCCATACTTCATGGTAATTCAATTGTCTACTCAACTATCTATACATATCCTCTAAAAACCATCCTTCTTCGACACTAACAGGGCTAAGACAACATAAGGACTAAGGGACTCGCACACATACCCCATCTCCATTAGCTCATCTACTTACCTCTACAGCTTTGCGACCTGTTCAGGATTCAGCCTATAGGTAGGCTTATTTAGTAATGCAACTCCTACCTGTAGGTCGATCGCATGCTTAACTCTTCAAGTTAGTAGTAGACCTTTTGGTAGCTCCTCTAGAAACAAGTTGGCAAATTCCTCTAGTAAGGTTTTTACTTCGGTAAGCAGCTCCTCCTCCTCGGTTTTCAACTCTAGAATTCCTTGAACTAGTAGATAGGTCGGTCCTTCAAGCTCCATCTCTTTCTTCAATTCGACTTAAGTTAATACCAAAGCCTCCTTCTTTAGGGCTTAGCTAAGTTGGGACTACACGACCTTTACTTATTTGATAGTCATAAGACTCATTTCATCCCCCTACCATCATACTCCATAGAACATATATTCCTCCTTTCGTCATATATAACAGCTCGATCAAACATCCATAGTCATCTAAGTAGAATGTAGGACACACTCATGTGCAGCACATTACATAGCACTTCATCTTGGTACTTGCCAATGCAAATCAGGATAGACACCTACTTGTTCACGTATAGGGCTCCCTTATTACTAAGCCAACGAAGCTTGTAAGGTTTGGAGTGGGGCTTGGTCGGTAATTTCAACTGTTGGACCATAAATGTAGAGGCAGCGTTGGTGTAGCTCCCACTGTCAACAATCAATACATACAGTGATTCATTCACCTTGCATCCACTATGGAAGAGTTTTTCCCTTTATCTGTCTTCACATACAGGACTAACGTTCATTATCCTTCTCAACACTAAAGTGGCTGACATAAAGTTGCCTTCCTCACTATAGATAACTTCCTCCTCAAATAGTTTGGTTTATCCATCCTCTTTCAACTCCTTTACTTCTTCATTAGTACTATCAACTTCAACAATCGGTACCTCACCTCGGATCACCATTGTTCACCCATTCTAATACTAAGCGACCATGTGTCTAAATCTTTGGCTTTTCAAACATTTGATCTCACTTGTCTTCCTCTCTAAACTTTAGCCCTTTTGGAACTTTCTCAGAGGTTCCTTCTCCTTGGCTCGAGTAACTGGAATGAGTCGGGTCTCAACAACCTTACTTTATTCCGTTCGCATTGGTCTACTAGGAATAGTTCGGCTATTGCTTGGTCAACTAACTAGCGGTTGAAAACTTCCTATTCAACACCTTTGTATCCTTCGGGTGGCTCACATTACATCATCAAGCATTCTAATATCCAAGGTTTCTAAGACATCCCTAAACTCATACTTTAATCCATCGATGAATTGAGATACAATTCAATCTTGTAGTTCTACGACTTCACATCGAATCATTAACATTTAGAATTCCTTAACCTAAGTGTCTGCACTTGACCCTCCTTGTCTAAGCTCTTACAGTCTTTTGAAGGCATCTTGCAAATAATAGCTTAGCATAAACCTTCTTCACATAACCCTTTTCATTTTTTCCCAACTCTTAATCTCCCGTTCTCCTTCCCTTCTTCAAGTGGCTTGTAAGTTCTTCCACCATAAGGTAGCATAACTAATGAACTCCAACATAGCAAGTCCTACCATTGCATCATCGGGCACGTCATGGCATTCAAATTGCTTTTCAATCCCATCTACCCAATCTAGGTAGTCCTTAGCATCACTACTTCTAGAGAAACTTAGGATACGTAACCTCAATCCTTCAACTCTAGGGGTTCGTACATTTCTTTCTTCAAGCTCATGGTACTCCTCTACTTCATCATCTCCTTCTACTTCTTCTACAATCTCTTCAAGCATTAGCCTTCATCTCACATGTTTACCTATTCCTTTCGACTTAAGGTGCTTAGGCTAGGGCGTTAACTTAACCAAACTGACCATCACCTCACCTTTACTACTCATGTTCTCTAGTGTGGCTATTCCTAGCTTGTACCTGTCTTCTTGGATGACAGTCACCAAACTAACTACCAAGTTGGTAAGCCTATGTAAGCAATCACACACCAACTGAGGTGTGAAGTATGAAGCTTCCTTCTTACCCTTAGCCATGTCAAGTACCACTTTCTTGGTTTCCCAAAGTTCCTTGAACACTTGAGTCTAACATTAATGGGTACTTCACAAAAATTGATGTTTAATAATACCACTTAGAGATCAATAACTGATACTCTAATCACTACGACAATTACACAATAAATGAATAGTCAACCAAACTTTGTTTTGCGTATCGGAAACAAGGAAAACAAAGTACAGAACACTTCTCAACTACTAAACTCCTAAGTTAACAATAGAACCATTATCTCACAAGAGTAGTAACAAACTTCTCAAAGAACACAATAGCAGAATCTAGTTTCGAATGTAGCCAGGCTCTAATACTAGGATGATACAGATTCATGGATGAACATATAAACCTAATTTCATACATAACCAAAAGGGGTAGGTCCGAACCACAAGATGGCTCAAAAAGTAAATGATAGTTGAGGGATAAGTAGAGGTTCCCATGCACCGATGATGGATTTGACATACTAATGCCTCACACGAGCTTAGGTCACACTTAATATAATGCATAAGTATGGCTAGAGGTCACTCGCTACTATTCCATAATCAATAGGTTAGACAAGAGTAGTTTGAGAGTAAGCAAAAGGACACTTAGCTTAGGAGGGAATAAGAAGAAATTCAATATATTATCTGTATTGATGTATATGATTCATTCTGTAGCTATTACAGTATTTATAATACCCAGTTCTTAACTAAATTACAGAAATTACATAAATGGATCCCTATTTGTTAAACAAAAAGAGAATAATTTATAGGAGAAACATGAAATCTTGCAAAAAGGAACATCCTCTATCAGAAAAGACAACATAGATGCATTCAATGTCAAGAAGGACAATATGCACTCGTTTTCTCAGTCTGCAATCTTGATAACATTATAAGCCAAGTAGGTTTAGGCCCTTGATTAGGTCCATTCGACATCTGTAATTCAGCCCTCTAACTATTGGGGCTAGTCATAGGTTAGCTTAGAGACAACTCCCATTCAGGTCGGCTTCATATGGTCAGTTCCTTGTCAACTCAGCCTCGGCACTGTGAAGATAGCTATTTTCTTAAATGGATGATTGGACTGGGATGTTCCTAAAGGATCGGCTCTACATGTCAGCTAATCACCTTAGCTGCTTCTTAGATAGTATAGAGAGTGAAGTAGCTCAGTAGATCAAACTGGGGTAAACATTGCTTCTCGGTGCTTAACTCACCTCGGACAGCTTGATGGACCATTTGAGAAAGCCCTCAACCTTAAAAGTGAGTACTTGGTCCTTGATCCTTATCAGTCAACATGATATATCCCCAATACATGTATCCATCACCTCAACCCTAACAAACTCCAATCGACAGTTGATAATAGCTCACAAGTGCGATGCTATAATTGCTTATATCAGTGCCATATAAATGTGTCAAATGACTAGGACATAAGATTCTAATATGAGGAAGGCAAACATAATAATTCTTGGAGCTACCATCTATGGCATTCATAGTGGGTAATGGAATCACTTTTGGAATATGGAGAGCTTAACCCCAATTTAGCTCAGTCTTCCTCGGTCCTACTGCTCATCTCTCCAATAACCTCCATCTCTTCTTCTCTTGCTTCCTTTCCTTTGGCTTCTCTCTCTTTGATCTTCTCTATTAGAGTATCCCTTTATTGTCTCATTTCCTCTCTAAGCTTATCTAATATAACCTCTAGCTATTCTTATACATCATAATGGTCGACACCAATGATGGACTCTTCTCTTAAAGTTAGTCGGGCAGCTTCATTTAAGCTTCTTACTCCTAAGGGGTTAACACATTGGGCAATCTCCGAACTTGATCCTCTCATGAATCATGAGATAATACACCAAAGAGATTCATACAATTCACATAACTACAAGAGTGCCTTGTACTCTTAGGAAAATTCTTGGATGCTCATTTATCCTTACCTTAAGGTAGATAGCTCCTCACATAACTCATCTTGATATGATGGGGGTACGAATTTTTCTCTCATTACAAGGTTCATTGAGCTCCATGTAATACTCGCCCCTCTAAGAATCCTTGCCTTAATACATTCTTCCACCAAGTCCTAGTAAAGCCTTGAAGTTGATCCTCTATGATATATTTCTTGTCACATTCAAGGCATAAATACTTTTCAAAGACTTTATTGACTCAAAGTTTCTAATCCAAGTATTCATCTAAGGGTTCGTAACCATCAAACATGGGTATTCTCGACTTTATATCTTCATATTCCTAATTATAACCATATCTTCCTCAATCGTTATATGCTATGCTAAATGGAGGTATCACTTCAACAAACTAACTCGACTCACAAGAAGTCTTGTCGGCAATGACTAAAACTATCCAACACTTGGTGATTCAAGAATACAGTAGCTTAAATACTTGTACAGCTCAGATCTTCCACTTTACTTCGACACTTCAACTCAACTCAGATGCTAGAATTAGCTCGACTATTAGGTTGAAGTAGTTTGGTGCCTAAGCTTAGACACCATAAACTAGCTCGATAAGTTAATGGAAATAACAACTTAGATGTGAAAGCTTTTGTCGGTCTCAATTTAAGTAGCACTTCACTAGAATGACATGTCAACACTTCTTCAATTCGGTACTCTCAGTCAACACAATAACTCAAATCGCTTCTCCAAAGTGCAATAGCTCGGCACCTAATGGTCTCACTTTACTAGCTCAATTCAGACACTTACACTTTGAGCACCAAGCACTATGCCAATCCCTAAGAAGCAACACCAAGCACTATATCAAATTGTCCAACACAACACCAAAGAAAATCTACCACCTGTTACTGCTATAACAACAAAGCTTTCATAGCTAATAACCACCAAGCACTACAAATTAATGTCTAAAACTATGATTTCAACATGAATAGCCACAACACGTTCCATTAATTGTTGTTGTGATAACCACGAAAAATTCCCATTGAACAACCCTCCATCCAAATTTAATGACCTAAACAACAGAATTTGAGCATGTTTTCTAGAAAATCAAACACCAACTTCTCAATTTAAGGTACCTAATTTGAATCCTCTATAATTCCCATAGCTATGGTTACGTAACTCAAAACCCTACACAGTCTCTATCCCAACACACGTAACCCAGTCGTACACTTCGCCAATACAATAACAAAGTCGCATGACTCTAATTTCCAGCTACCAACATTACAATAGTACAACATCACTCCAACCTATGCCCAATACGACTCAAATGCATGAGTGTACATAGAAATGGCAACCCTCTATTTTCATGTGGAGAACAGAGTTCAACAGAGCATAATAGGAATTGGACTTATTGACCCACAAATCTCTAACTCATAGCTCAAGATTTTCAAAACTTACTACAAGCGAACCAATTATAGTATCTACGAAAGGAACACAACAACCACTAATCAGTGAACAAATCTTTGTAGCAATTTCACATGCTCTCTTTCAGAATCGTACTCTAATACGAAGCTGATATGGATTAATGGATGAATATACTTACCCAATATCACATGTGAATCAACAGATAGGTCCAAGCTACGAGATGGCTCGAAAGATAAATGGCAGTCGATGGGCTAGAAAATCCCATGCACTAACTCTATGAATATGATGCACCATAGAACCATATACAGCTCTGTTAACACCCGATATGATGTACGAATCGTAGGGTTAGGTTGTTTGGCCCAATCTTTGCTAAAGGGATTGATAAGAGCGGGTAGAGAAGATCTTTCTAAAGGAAAAAACTCAAGGGTATTTCACTAATTTGTCAAGTTCATCTAAAACCCTATACAAAGTGTCCTATTTATACAAAGGGGTAAAGTAGCCAATAAAATGACTAAAGGATGCCCTAGTGGCATTCTAGTAATTACGGATGAAACATGAAGGATAACTAAGGGGAAAATCAAGGAAGGGCAAATCCAAAAAATATAAGTAAAATAGATAGCCAATGAGATTTTTGGGTGAGTGTTGATGTTTGATTCTAAAGGGATGTTGGCGACTTTGGAGCTTTGATCTAAGAGGACTTGATTCTAGATGACCCATCTTGTCTTAGGCTGATCTAACATGTCCAAGTTGAACTAACATTGTAGTAGCCGAGCATGAATGGCCTGGCCGATTTGACATGGCAGTGATCAATCCAAGGCCGACTTAACACAATAGTGGCCATCCTTACATGACTGAGCTGTTCTAATATGGACTTGGCTGACTTATTTTGAACTAACCAACCAAACCGAGCAAAATTAGCCTAGCCGAGCTAGAAGGGCAGGATAAACATAGTATAGCAAGGAACGCCTGGCGGAACAGGGCATAAATAATAAGCCAGGACAAAACTTGCAAAGTATGTTGAATCTTTTGATATTTTTAAAGTTCATAGATAGGTCTATGGGAGAGCTCAAACAAGATAAAGTAAGGCATATGCATCATAGCAAGGCAAACCCAACAGAGCAAGACAGGTTGTTGAGTACTAGTAAAGCCTATAAATAGGTCATCCATTCTCATGGAGCTGGCAAATGGGCCTCCCATATTGTCTGGAACCTGAAACATCGTTGGGTCAATATCTAAGGTCATATCAATAGGTATGAAGAGCATTAGATGTGATGCAAGAAATTCTTTCATCTTGTTAAATGCTGCTTCATACTCATTAGTCCATAAAAATTTCTCTAAGTTCTTTAACACTTTGAAAAATTCTATACATCTATCTAGCTTCTCAACACAAATCTATTTGATGCACCATTCAACCCAATTAACTCTTGAACTTCCTTAACAATTTTAGGGGACTTCATGTTTCAAATAGCATCAATCTTCTTAGGGTTTGCTTCAATGCTCTACTAAGTGACCATATATCCCAAAAATTTTCCCGATGTAGCACCAAAAACACACTTTTATGAGTTTAGCTTCATGTTGTATCAAGGTACCAAATGTCTCCTCAAGGTCAGTAAGATGCCAACTTCCTATCTTACTCTTCACTATCATATCATCAACATAAACTTTGATGTTTCGATGGATGTGGGGCTTGAACGTCTTAGTTACAAGCCTTTGATAGGTTGAGTCAACATTTTTTAGCCCTAAGGCCATCACTATATAACGATACATCCCTAAATTTGTGATAAAGGACGTATGAACTTCATCGTCTTTCAACATTTTAATTTGATTGTAGCTAGAAAATGCATCCATGAAAGAAAGTAAAGCATGTCCAATAGTTGAGTCAATCATCTTATCTATACTCGGCAAGAAGAAACAATCTTTGGGATAGGCCTTAATCAATTCCATAAAGTCTATTCACATACGCCATTTATGGTTCAACTTCTTGACTAGCACATAATTGGCTAGCCAAGTTAAATAAGGCTCTTCCCTTATGAACTTGATCTTTAATATCTTATGAACGCCTTCTTCAATAGCTGTCTACCGTTCAAGGGAAAAATGCCTTTTCTTTTGTTGAACTATCTTTGCATTAGGATTAATTTGAAGCATGTGTATTATTACTTATCTAAGGATGCCTAGCATATTTAAGGGAAACTAGACAAATACATTAGCATTATCTTGTAGAAAGTTAATTAAACTTTGACAAATATTTGTTAGTAATGGTTTCCCTATCTTCGTCATCTTCCTAAGATCATTTCTTAATAAACTTCTTTCATCTCTTCCTTAGCATTCTCAATACCGCTTAACTTCTGTTCCAGACCACTTTCAGCTTGAAAAATTTCTTCACACAATAGAGATATAGGCATCTGGCTAGTTGTTGGTCCCCTTTGCATACTTTGACTCCAGTAGGAGTATAAAATTCACTGTAAGATACGTGATTGAAGGAAACATACCAAGTAAATGATAACATGGTCGACCCATGATCATATTATATGGGGACCAACACTCTACAACTAAGAACTCTACTTTGTCCTCCGCTACACGCTCATCATCTCTAATTTGAATAGGAAAAGAAATAACTTCGGTAACTTGAATGAGTTGATTATTAAAAGCGTATAAATCATAATTGTACGATCTCAACTGTGCTTTGATATTTAGCTTCATCTGATCAAAGGCGTGTTGGAAAATAATGTCTACCAAACTCCTGGTATCAACTAAAATCTTTTTGATGTCAAAGTTGGCAATTCTCATATTGATTATGAGTGCATCGTCGTAGGCCTTTAAACACCTTCTAAATCTTCCTTCATGAGAGAAATGGAATTGTTGACCATGACCTTCTTATCCTATACATTACAAACATACTATATGGCGTTAGATGAGCTTGAAGAGCTTGATCGGCTTAAGGCAAAAGGTTCACCGATAATAGCTTTTTTATACCATTTGGTGATCTATTATTACTTCCTCATGCATGTCTTACAACTTAAGAAGGCCGCGTTATTTTTCTTACTCATCATGTCGTATTTGAGTTGGCCGTTTAATATTCTCAGTGTCATAGGCAAGGAACTTGCTTAGATATCTTCATTGAATTACATCATCAATTGCATTTTTTAGTTGAACACACTCATCAATATTATGACCTCTATCGTGATGAAAATCACAATTTTTATTAGAATTTATGCATGGTGGATTTCCTCTCATTCTTTTTGGCCACTGTAACACTAGCACCCATAACCTCCCCCCCCCCCCCCCCCCCCCCACCCCACCCCACCCCACCCCCCGCGCTCATATACTTTCATAAAAATATTCGCAATGAGATGATTAAGTAAGGTATGAATAGAATAAGTTCAGATGTATGGCCCCTTTCTCTCAGTACTATTTCCTCCAGAATATTGATCATTATGTACACTAAGTCGATATTTCATGTTCTTCTTGCTATCACTCTTTCAATCTCTTCTATTGTAGTTAGTGTCATGCTAAGCTTTAATGTTGTCTTCTTGGCAAATATAGGATGTAGCCTTAGCCTTAAACTTAGTCAAAGTTTTTGGCTTATTTATGGCAAGAGACTTAAAAAAGTCTTTGTGAGTTTTAACTCCATCAATCATCACATTAAGAGCAACAATCATGTCTAATTCTAGAATCTAGACCACCCCAACCATAAACTGAGCCAAATAGTCCCTAATAGACTCATCTAATCTTTGCTTTATGTTGTTGAGGATAGAAGAATCACTAATTGGAAGCTTACTTGCAAGGAAGTGCTATAAGAAAACTTCTGCTAAATCCTTAAAGCATGAAATTGTGTTTGGCTTCAAATGTTTAAACCATGTACTCACCACATTCCTTAAGGTAGAAGGGAATTCCTAATAAGCCACAGCATCACTCAAGTCATAAAGCTTAGCGAAGATACAATAGTACTTAAGATGACCTTCTAGATCCTTTATTCCATCGTAAGTCTCAAATTATGACAACTTAATGTGCCATAGTATCACTTCTTCAAACACTTCTAAAACAAAAGGACTCCTATTTATTTGAAATTGTTTACTTATTAAAGCAAGGGTATTGACATGCGATAGTTCCGTATGGTACACCTACTATGGTTGTTTATCTTTATCACCCCTTCCAAGAGCAAGGGCTAAAGGTGTAAGTGTAACTTCGACTTGCTTCTTAGGCAATTTAGGTGAATAAACTGAATCATTAGAATTCTTGGCATTGTTATCACTTTACCCCTAGTTTTGGTCTAGTTAAGCATCCTTATAGAGAAGACTAAGGTTCTCATCATGTTCCTTATTGAGCTCCTAATTTTCTTTGCATAAATCAATGCAAAGTTGCTCTAATTTAGCCAAACAATGTTCATTAGTATACTTACTTCCCCCTAAATGGTGTTAGGGTGAAGAGCCAGTACCCACACTTTTTGTCATTCTTGTTTTGGCCATGTGGGTAAGTTATATAAAACCATACAATGCCAAATGTTGTCAAGTGATTTTAGTGTAGACCTTTGATCTTGCAAAAGCACGAACAAAAGGCTAAAGTGGTGTTGAGGCTAGTTTGGCATAGCCACTTCAATGCTTAAGTAAGTGGTTGTTTTTATGAATGGGCAGGTGAATAAGTAAGTAAAGTATTGAAGGGCGTAAGATAGTTCTTACAATGCTTTCTTTCCCTTATTTATAGGTGAATGCTGAGTATCTATAATAATAGCTGATCATTGGATGTGGACTACATAGTAATCCTGCAATTAAGCACATGCTTAAAAGATAAGAGTAGTAGGCAATTATGTAATGGACTGTACAAATTCACAACTGTCCACTCTACTTTCTAAATTCAAACTAGATATGTAAGTAGTCTGGGCTTTGATGCCCATTAGGTGAGTTAAGCCTGTGAAGGCCTTAACCGAAAATAACATCAATTAGCATCTTGGCAAACAAGATGCCTAATAACATGTCAAGGTAAAATCCAACTATTAACACCATTTATAATCGCTGAACACATTTTCTCCTAAACAAAGCAATTATATAAAGTAGATTCTTTTTTTCATGATTACACTTAGATGGCCAACAACCAGTGTCTATGGTGCTATAGATGTTAGATTTCTAACTAGAGTAGTTAATATATGCAGCTTAAGTTTTGCACTACATGTTGCTTCAAAAAAGTAATGTAAAGAGTGACACTTGGTGGAATGACTAGGCAATAATGACAAGGAGGAGAAACAGGAAACCTCAAAGTCTTAAATACACATATAACAAATAAGGGAGCTTAAAGAACGTCAGGTGTCGACCTTGTAGCTTAAACAAGTGAGATCAATTTCATACCTAAATTACTTATTTGATCATGGAGAGTAGTGTTCTTATTGTGAAATATTGTTTCTCCAATCTCTCTACAAGTTGCAAATGAAGAGGAATGACTAAGTATTAATGGGTCCTTAGGCATGTTAACAACTCTCAGATCATAACAAATGAGATGGAGTTTGCTTATATGGTTATCTTAGAAGAGCTTGTTAATTGGCCCAAGCCAGTAGCTTTTTTCATTAGTATATGAGCTTACCTATGAGAGGCTGCAAGCGAACAAACCAATCTAACATTGCTTATTCCAAGCCTACCAAATCAATGCCCCTTAAGTCATTTCAAATATAAGCTAAACTTCTAATACTTACTATTTAGCCTAAATAAACAATGGGCTTAGCCTAATAATCAATATAACAATCTTTAGGCTTCTACATTTGTGAGCTCCACTTAAGGGCCTCTTAATGACATAAACTGCTTGAATTTGTGTAATCAACATGTACTTAAGAGGTGATGCATTCACCTATATAGCAATGGTGCAAAGATACTATAATTGGAGTTAGCATAACCTCTTATTTGTCATTAAGCTTTTAACATTATAAGGCTTCTTAAGCTCTCATGAATATGAAGCTAATGAGCTCTTGCAATCTAAGGAATCCTTCATGTCATCTCATGCATCAAAGTACAGCTCCCACTTACCAACGATAATGTTTAAGCAATCTTTGTTAAGGAAGTATTTAGTTTCACTCAAGCAGCAATGATTGGCATTCATTACTTAGGTTCTCTTTCACTAGTCAAGGGAGTATTTTTCTACTGCTCAACTGCTTAGTATGAGCTAGTAGGGGCTTCTTACTCAGCAGCAATGGCTTATGATGTGCTTGGGAGACAATGCACTTACCTAACCCAACCTTGCCCCTCTCTCTTAAGGTGCAAAGTTGCTAATATATCATAACAAGGATCACTTTCCTTATGCTACCAAGATAATATTGGAAGAGAATGCATATTGTGTAGAAAGGGTATAAACTCAGCTCATCTACTGACAGAGTAGAGCCATATCATTGTTGGACAAACTTCAAGTGTTCTTAGCTTCAAGAAAGCCATAATTATAATACCTTAAGCAAAAAGTAGTGAAAAACTAAGCCAACCACTTGGCCCAAAAGTTTCAAGCTTATGTTAACAAGGTGCTCACAACCATGGTTTTATAAACTAGTGCCACAAAATCCTACAATCTATATGGAACACTTAACCATGAGGTCTCACAATCTTCACCCCAACCCTCCCCTACCCCCCTCCTCCCCTCCCCACCACCTCCCTTCTTTCCCCTTCAACACACGACATCCTCATCGCAAGACCTTACAATCAAGCCTAGATTTCCCTCCCCCCTTTTTGGTGTATGATTTAGGCCATCCATTAGTTATAGATCATTTTAAAAACATGGAAGAAGTCACATCCTAGTAATACTTCCCACTTTCTTTAAGCCTTTTCTCTGAACTAGAGCCAAACACGAATCATCTACCTATTGGCAAAGAGTCCGCTTTAATACCATTTGTCATGCTTTAGGCTAAAAGTAGTGAATAGCTAAGCCAACAAATACTAATAGGTTCATTTCAACCATTTAGCCCAAAAGTTTTAAGTTGGTATTGATAGGGTACTCATAAGCATAACCTTATAAACTAGTAACATAACCTTTTATAATTTATATGGGATACTTAACCATAAGGTCTCACAATAATGCTTTGGAATAGCTTGTTGTCCTGACTCTAATGCAATATGTTGTCAATTGCCATTCCCACTAAGAGGTCACTTCATGGTGAGCTTCAAGAGAAAGAGTTGGTTTCATGCTTGTTTTGAAAGCACTTTACACTTAGAAGTAGCAATGGTATAAGTTACCTATTATCGAGCTTGGTATTTCACCCTCCTGGTTTTTTATAAAATTAGGTCTACTTTAAGACGATTGGTATTAAACCTTACCTATTTAATAGCGACCCTCGACCAAGGTTTAAAGAAAATCGTTCCTTTTTGTTTTAAAAACAATTTTGGAGTCGCCACTCGACCAGAGTTAAGAAAAATAGTTAAATTATAACTAATTGGATAGATTGGTTATAACTTAGCTACTAGTTTAACAATTAAAACTAATTTTACAAAACAGTTTTTAAAATCAAAGAATCTAGATTTAGGGGTTAAGAATTTTAAACCCTTACGAATATAATTAACTTTCCAAAATTAGAATTAAACTTAAAAATCACCTTTAAGTTTGAAAGACAAAACTTAATTATTGGTTACTCTAATTGGATAAATGAAATAATCTAAACTAAAGGAAAAGGGAAATTAGTTTTTTTTTTTTTTTATCGTCACCCCATAGGTGCCTATATACTTGCTATTTAAGATCAGACATATGTAATTCTTTTAATAAAAACTTTAGTAGGTTTTTGAGTTTTAATTCTTGAAAATGATTAAGTTTACTTTTTTATTCAATTTGGTTCATTTGAGAAAATTTCTAAAAAAATGGTCCTAAATTGGATTTTACTTTTAGAAATTCTAAATAATCCTAATTTGAAAAATAGTTGATTTATTTTCTTTTATTATTTGAAGATCAATTTTTCTAAGTGATAAAACAAATTTATTCCCTATCCTATTTATTTTATTTTAACCATATTTATTTACTACTTATTATATTTTATCTATTTTTATTAAGCTAAAAATAAAGAAATAAAGTAAAATAAATTTGCTCTTTTCTTTTTTTATTTTTTGCTCTTTTTTCTTTTCTTTCTTTTCCTTTTTCTTTTCTTCTTTTTTTTTTTTGAATTTGATTACATTTACATAAACAAATGAATAAAACAATTAAACAAATAAATAAATAAAATTAAAAAAAATTCTACTCAGATTGGACTCGGTTCAGACCAGGAAAGAGGCATGGGTCAATCCGTAGGTTAGAGCTCGGGTCGGAGAGTCGGTTTGAAGCTTAGATTGGGTAGGGTTGGTTAGGTTGCAGTTAAAGGAGAAGAAGTAGTGACTATGAAGATGGAATGTACTCAGTTTAGTCACTAACTCAGGGGGAAGAAGGGTGTTTCATGTGTTTTTTATTGGGGATAAGGGGGTAGACAAAGTTCCATGGTGGTCAAAGGTGATTTGGAGGGTGGTACGAAGTGGTGGCTGGAGGTGGTAGTTCGAGGAGAGGGGGTTTGGTGGTAAGGGTTAGGTAGTAATGAGCTTGGTGGCATCATTAGGGCGTACAAAAGAGGTCGAAAGGAGTTGGGTTAAGCAGTTAATGGTATAGGGAAGCGTGAGGGTGGTAGCTAATGGTAAAGAGCTCGGTAGAAAGAGATTTGAAGAGACAGAGTGCAGGTTAGAGAGAAAAAGAGAACCACGAGAGAGAGAGCTTAGGAGTTGATTTTGAAGCTCGTGGGGGGTTGTATGTATCTCTAAATGTCCTATAACACCCTTTATAGACTCGAAAACAATCCAAAAACAAAGGAAAGCTTGAATCAGAGTTATTAGGGATGGTCGAAAATACAGTTTCTTCTAATCTTTGCAGGTTGATTTGAATAGGTTTTTTACTAAATCTAGACATGTTTCTTATGCCAATTCACAATGGCCTATGTTTAGTTTGCAATTTCACCATTGATTTGGCAAAATTATAATGAAAAGCAATTCAAAAATCTAGTTAAAGGTGGTTGCCCGAGGAGGAAAGTACAGCAAATTTGGAGAAAATGAAGGAAGGAGTGGGAAAGAGAAGGGAAATTGGGGGAAATGAAGGGAAAGGAAAGGAAATGGGAGGGAAAAGGGGCTAACATGGTGCAACATCAACTGTACTAACCAACCCCAACCTACCATGTGTCACCACGTCAGTAAGGTCGTCTAACCCAACACTAACACATATCAAGATACATAGCATAATTAGATCTTGGCATGTAGCAATATGTTAGTTAATAGAAAAAAAAAAAAAAAGGCTTCCCTACTTTTGCCAAGATTTGAACTCAAGACTTAACACTCAAACCTAATGCAAATGTCCATGTACTTAACCATTAGGCCGTTGGCCTATGCCTTGTCCATATATGCAATTAAATTATACATATAGACTAAATCAACTTGAGTTAGATTTAAATATAAACCCAGATTCAACGACCTAGTTTCTAAACCTAAATTAAAAATAAAAATCTACCCTAATAAAATATTATTTTCTAAAATCTTTCATTCTTTCAATTTTTCTATTTTTTGTAATTTTTCAATTTTCTTTTTTTCTAAATTTTGCAATTGTTTCTTATCCAATTTTCTCATTTTTTTTATGCTTTTTCTTATTTTTTGAATTTCTTGTACTTTCTAAAATTCTTATTTTTTTCTAAATTTCTTTATTTTTTGGGTTTTCTTTAATTTCTTACTTTTTTGTGTTTTATCTAATTTAGGGCTTATAAAAATAAATGGGGCAAAAATTAGGTATCTAAACCTACCAATGCATCGCTTAGGCTTAGAGCATAATGACCACAACTTAAAACTTGAGAGTTAATATGCTATTTTGTTGCCTAAACCTAAGTCATAGAAGTTATGATGCTAAGACATTCTCTAGTTAAGGTTTGGAGGCTAAGACTCCAAGGGGTTGCCTAGGGTAAAGTATGAAAGCTATGATATCAAGGCATCGTCTAGGTTTAAGGAGTTGAGGCTAAGATTCCAAAGAGGTCTCCTCATCGTTAAGGAATACATAGTAATAAGATGTTGTTGTATGGTTTTTGAATGATTTCCTTCCTATAAAGTGCAAAGAACTAAAGGTACCGAGACCAGTCTGGTAGAGCCACTCTGATGCTTAAGTTAGTAAAATGAATATTAGAGAGAATAAGTCAAGTAGTTGTGTGGTTAAATCATTCTTATAGTACTTCTTCTCTATACTTATATGCGAATGTAAAGTGTCATGAAACAACAGTTTGTTGCATAATTATTGGGACACATAGAGATTTCTCAATCAGGTATATTCCTGAAATGTAAGAATAATGGACAGTTATGTAATATAATTATGTCAAGTGATAACTATTCGCACCACTTTTCTTAAGTTCAAATCAAATACGTATCAATGTTAGTCGGTATTGGCTAAGAAGTGAGTTATTCGACATGATAGTAGTCCGGTGGTCGAGTAAACATAATGGATGAAATTTGACAATCAACATTTACCCCCCAACTCTCGTAGTTAAGAATTCAATAGAGGGAGTAGTTTAATGTTCTTTATGGGTTTAAGTGAAGAGTTGTTTCCTAAATGCCAAGTGATGTAGGAAGTTCCTTAATTTCCATTTAAAAGGGTAAATCATATGCCATCCAAGAGGTCATAAAGTTTCAATTTTCCTGCTTGTCTAAAGACCAAGTAATAGAACGTACGACAGTTGTCACTTAGCCATAATCACACCTAAGCTTAATAATTGTCAGAGCCTTGATAACCGTTAAATCTTTATCTCGAAACACATGTCAATAATGTCAGAAACGTGTTGTGGTTACAAGGGTGAATCATTCATATTTAAGAAATTTTCCAATAGTATAAACAGATTTCACTTCATCTTCATTTGCATTCATAAGATTTCGCTCATTTCCAATATTTTACCCTTACCTTCAAAAAGTTCTATGACATTTATTATAGTCAAAATTAGGTATGGTTCGAAACGTAATTCATCGACTTATTCATTTAGATTCTAAAGCAACTAAGACTGAAGCTACTTCTTCCTCCAAAAGGAGTGAGACGGTACATTCCTTAAGTACCTCAATTTCAACTCTCTTGCAGCAAACACTTATCCAATAGATAAAGAAGAAAAATCTATGGTAAGATCCTTGTATAATAATATAATTTACTTCAGTGATTCATTAGGCGGAGTGGCCAATGCTACCTACAAAGTTCTCATTTCAAAATATAACAAATACTTATAGGACCATCTCGAAATATGGAATCTTAGGAGGTCAAGAGAGTAGGAAAATGTATGCTTTGCAAGGAAGCACAAGTTTCATATCTATTTAAAATATCTCGACTTTAGACTATGCTTCCTATTCTTGGTTTTTATCAAGTAGTTCTTCAACTATTTCTGAGTTGAGCCAAGTATGTTCTCACCAAATACTTATCGACTTCTTACGGCTTTTGAGATAGTTTGTGAAGAAGTTAAAGTTAAGGCTACACCTCAATATTTCAGTCTTTCTTTACGATTAGGAGGCAGCCCGATATCTAATACCTTGTGGTTGCCAGGCATGGGTAGAAATTCATAGATAAATTAGAGTCTAAGATCTACAAATGGCATGACAAATTTGTGTCTATCATTTCAAATGAAGGGTTCGATTTTTAGACCCAATGGTCTGAACCAATCTACATTAAGGACATTGAATTAATGTTGAATGATGCTACAGTAACAAAGAAGATTCAAGAGAGAAGGAAAAACAAGATTTTTTTTGGGACAACAAGAGAATTATTAGGCGATATGAAAATGAAGAGCCAATCTTCTCTGAAAAAGTAGGTATGCTACTAAGAGATAGCCGTATCGAGTAGAGCTACAAGAGGAAGGCCGTCCTCATTTCTTGGGGGAAGGATAACCTAGCCTTTGAGCTTTACTTGACATAAAACATGCAAGTCCTTTGTTTCTCTATGCTTATCATTAATATATTATCTTTTATTACAGACATGGCACAGGCAATGTAAATCTTGCCAAGCTATTAGCCTAAACAAAGGCCAAAAAGTCCAAAGCTGACAAATGTCCAACCTCTATGGTTTCTATTACTCGACCGATCACTCTCAACAAAGTAATAAAAGAGAGGGCGATAAAACAAGTAGCAACCCAAGAGAAGGCCTCCCATCTAATCAAGAGGCGATAAGAGAGTAAGAAACCTGGGTTTACCGAGGTTGCACAAATTAAGACCCCTCCAACTGAAAATATTCCTCCATCTATAGAGCCAAAAGATGGTAGTTGAGAAATCAAAGCCTAAAGTGAAGCTGAAGTCACTAATTATGAGGCCACCAAAAGATCATCGCTTCTAGTCGATGTTGTGCTGATACTAACAAAATAAGTAAGAAGGAACTCATCAGCCAACCTCCTGCTAAGAGATTGAAGGAATAAAATGAAAAGGCGAAAGAGGCAATGAAAAACTAAGCTATTGGCATTAGCAGTGCTAAATTCATCCCTAACATGGAGGTTGGTGAGTACTTCATTCCGTACTGAAGCCGCAACATCCTACACATTAACTCAGCCTTAGGCGACAAGACAAAATCCTTGGCCTTGATGGAAGGCATTATTCTTCCTAAGGATAAAGAGAAGTAAGATCTCTATAGGGTCGGCGGTTGCAATAAAGTGCATATTCTAACTAAATTGTGTGATGTGAGTATCAATTGAATCCTTTGAATTGTTGTACATGTTTTATTGCTAACAATCCTATTTGTTTACAAATCAGTAGCCACGTTTTGATGGCATTGGATGAAACCGATAAGGAACTGAAAAGGGTGATAATAATAATAATTTTTATGTATTTTGTAAGTGACCTAGTGAATTCATGATTCTATATTATCAACTTATTGCAAAAAATTGAGGTTGCATACAACTCCTCAAAGGCTTAAACTGTGGCTGCCAAGAATATGAGAATCAGAGATGAGATCGAGGCTACATAGTATTAGGATAAACTTGCTACTGAGAAATTGGCACACTATTTAGCTATCGATGATGTCTCAAGCCTCAAGGTTAAGGTTGATGACCAATATAAGAAGGTTGAAGACTTGAAGGAGGAGCTATGTACAATTAAAGAAGAGTGTTGGGGCTTGGACCGAACACTCAGCTCAATGAGTAATGAGGAAGATAGGCTTAAGATGCAAATAAAGGGACTGGAGACCAACAACTCTAGACTGCAAAACCGTATTGCTAAATTATAGGATGTAGGGAGGAAAGGGCCCTCTGTTGAAGAGGCAATTGAAATCATGACACCAAGTCAGCAGTACAAAAGATTATTGAGAAAAAAGTTATTGGAAGGGGTTCGAGCTGTAAGAGAAGAAATCCTTAAATTTTACCTTGAATATGATCTTTTGTGCTTGGACTTTGCCGATGTCAATGATCAAGTCAACAGTTATGACGAGGGAGCCAATGAAGATTTAGGTAATAAGGTCCATATGCAGGGTAATAACAAGGCTTGTACCGAAGATCTTGGAAACGATGAAGATCATTTGTCTAAGTAAATCCCCTATGTGCGCAAAGAGAAATCCACCTATTCCGACACCCCCAGCACTGAAAAGGATATGCTCTAATAAGGCTCCAACCTCTGATCAAGCGAATGCCTCAGATCAACCTAAAAATAAATCATAAGATTATTTCCCTTGTAAGTAGTTCGTTATCTTTTATATGGATAGTATTCGACCAAGTGGTCGAAAATTTATAATTGTATTTGTTGTTAATCTTATGCACATTTCCTCATGCGTAATTTAGTAGTTTTAGCACGTTGTATTTGATGCGCTTTATTATTTCCTAGTATGTTTTATTTCACATGCTATATTTTCTCAGTATGTTTTATTTCACATGCCTTATTTTCTTGGTATGTTTTATTTCACATGCCTAATTTAGGTGTCTTTAAAGACATTTTCGGTTAGTCATTTAGACATGGAACAATCATCTTAATTGAATCACAAGATCACCTTTATGAACTAATACACTCATTTGATTTTTCAACTAATTTATAATGTTCGCTAACCACAATAAGTCTAAAGTTATTAAATACCAGTTCATTCACCTTGCAGTTTGAATATGATAATAATTTGTTGATCATAAAAAGATCAAGAAGAGAAACAAGTCAAAGTTGTAACTTTGAACATGATTGCCTTTCGAAATAAACAAGCTATTGCCTTACAAGACAAATGTAAATGCTTCATAACATCAAAGGAATTAATTAAAATAAAGTTTCAAGTTCTTGGCATTCCATACACGAGGGATGACTGCTCCATCCAACCTTTCTAATCAATAAGCCCCCTTGCCAATGACTTCCTAGACCCTAAAAAGATCCTCCCAATTAGTGCTAAGCTTTCCTTACTTCTTTCGTATGCCAGTCACTTCTAGTTTCTAGCAAACCAAATCTTTAGGTTAAAAAAACCTTATACTTCACCTTCTAATTATAATACCCAGTTACCTTATGCTGATATGTCACAACTCTTGCTCTTGCAACATCTTTTATCTCCTCAGTTGTATCTAAATTGGCCGTTAAACCGACTTGATTGATCATCCCATCAAAATATTTTATGTAAAGATTTAGAAGGTCTAATTCAATTGATAATACTACCTCTATACCATAAGCTAATTGGAAAGGCATTTCCCTTGTTGCAATTCTATGAGCTGTCCAGTATCCCTATAAGCATCCGACAACTCATCAGCTCATGTTCCCTTGACTTGACTGACTTTCCTCTTCAAGCTACCCAAGATAATCTTGTTCATGGCCTCCACTTGCCCATTGGTCTAAAGGTGAGCTACAGACATGTAGTTTAATCAGATATCGTACTTTTCACAAAATGATCGAAAATCGTTATTGTCAAATTATGGTCCATTATCTATGATTATCATAAATGGGACGCCAAACCTTATTATAATAAAGTTGAAAACAAAGGTCTCAACCTTCTGTTTGGTAATCTTTTCCAATGCTTCAGCCTTTGCCCACTTTGTAAAGTAATCCATGGCAATAATGATGAATTGTTGTTAGGCTGTAGACCTCAAAAATGGCCCCAATATGTCTAATCCCTACTAAGCAAAAGGCTAAGGACTAATTAGACAACACAATTCAATTGAAGGTGCATGACTCGGTGCCTCATGCTTCTAGCATTGTAGACAACACCGAACAAATGATCTCTCATCCTTTTTCATTATTAGCTAATAGTAGCAAAGTAGTAATGCATGGATATACAACGTTTATGCTTTCACATGGTTGCTGCATATGCTAGCGTATAACTTAGACAACACTCATTGTGCATCATTCAATAGGAGGCGTAAAAGATAAGGTTGGGAGATTCCATACTTGTATAGTTGATCATGGATGAATGTATAATTTATGGCTTGATAAATTAATCTTCGAGCCTCTTTCCTATGATCAACGAGGATACCATCCTTCAGATAATCTACAATGGGATCCCTCCAGGACTTCTCTTTCAGGTAAGAAGCCAATTCATAGCTCTATGTAGTGACTCATAAACTCTTGTGTGGGGGAAACTCGATAAAAGGTTTGTCATTCAAATCAAGAAATGTCATTTTTGCCAACTTTGAAAGTTTATCTGCAGTAATGTTCTTACTCGTCGATATTTATGAATTGCAAAGGACTAAAATTCTTCAGTGAGCATTCATACTATGAGCAAGTACTTGCTCATTTCCTCTTCCTTTACCACTTAACGCTCTTTGACTTAATTCACCACAAGTTGTGAATCTAAGAAAACTTCGAGTTTTTCGGTGCTAACTTCCTTTACGAGTTTGAGTCTAGCTATCAAAGCATCATACTTCGCTTCATTATGGCCGAAAATCCAAATTTTAGGGCATTATTAACCTTGACATTATGGGGTCATGCCAACTTCCTTCGCAAGTTTAAGTCTAGCTATCAAAGCTTCATACTCTGCTTCATTATTACTGGTCAAAAATCCAAATTTTAAGACATATTTAACCTTTACATTGTGAGGTAATTATAGTATTAGGCCCACACCACTTCCCTCTCTAATGGAGGATCTATCAACATAAAGATACCATCTCAATTTCTCAGCAATTTCCGTATTATCCTCTTCACCTATGAACTCGGCTAGGAAATCCACCATTACTTATGCTTTTAATGTCGTTCTAGGTTTTTACTACACACCATAGCCACTTAGCTCCAAGGCATATTTCATCATCCTTCCCAAGGAATTTGGCCGTTTGAATGCCTACTACAAAGATTGATTAGTGAGGATTACAATTTGGTGAGCTTTAAAATATGGTTTCAACTTCCTTGCCGAGAGAACCATTGCTAATATGAATTTCTCTATTTTTGTATATCAATGCTCCAATCCGTAAAGGACATGACTTACGTAATAGATTGGTCGATGCTCCTTGCCATTAATTTGGACTAATACAAAGGAAAGTTCTCAGCAATAGATTGATAAGTATAAATACAAATTTTCTCATGGGATAGAAGTCAAGAGTATTAGAGGTGATGTAAGAAATTCTTCAAGTTCACTGAATGCCCTCTCGCAATCA